>CM076581.1:194667079-195363519 GCA_034641835.2 Pinus albicaulis
TTGAAGAATTGCCTTCAGAGATTTTTTCACGGCTTCAACTTGCCCATTGGCCTGAATATAATAAGGAGAAAAATGATCCTACTGGAAACCTAATTTCAAAGCCAATTTAGCCATCATTTTGTTCTAAAAGTGACTACCATGGTCGGTGAAAATCTCTTTGGAGATACCAAAATCAGAAATGACTTAATTGAAGAGGAACAGAGCTGTTGTCTCACCGTCATTCCCAGAATTAGGCATAACCATAGCCCATTTCTTGAAGTAGTCTACAACTACGATAATGTACTTGTGACCTTTAGCCGAAGGTGGGTTACAAGTAGTATAATCAATACCCCACTTTGTAAAGGGGTCGACAGTGATGATAGGAAATAGAGGAGTTGGATGAGCACGCATATTTTGAGTAGAAAACTGACACAAATGACACTTTTTGACGAATTCAATAAAATATTTGAAAATCGAATGCCAAAAGTATCTTGCACGCAAGATTTTTGGGGTTGTAGAAAGCCTAGATAAATGACCACCAAAAGCTCCACTATGGCATTCATTCAGCACAACCTTAGCTTCTTCGAGATTTAAGCAGCGTCTAAAAATCAAATCGAAAATGTGAAAATATAAAGTGTCACCAATAATCACTTAATTTTTGCTACGTGACGTAACTTCCAGTGCTCATCTTTCGAAAAGGTTGAGGAAAACTTCATAGTCTCAAGATAAACTATGAGATCTCCATACCAAGGATCCTATGGAGAAATGAGAAAAAACTATTCATCAGGAAATGATTCATCATAAACAATCTCTTATCCACAGTGCAACTCAGAAATTAATTCCACAAAAACTAATGATTTCTTAGACTTGGGAGACATAAAATCAAGATCAAATTCATGTAAAATCATAATCCATTGATTTTACTTGCCCCCAATCATTCCCCTACTGAGAACAAACTGAAATGGATTTACTGCTGCCAAAACATATGTTTTTTGAAGGAGAATATAATGTCTGAGTCATTGCACAACATGGATAGCTGCTAAAGAAAGTTTTTGTATGGGATAATATCGAATTTCAGGACCTACGAAGCCTCAACTAAGGTAGTGTATAACATGATCAGAAAGAGCATCATCTTCCTAAAATAGAACCATACTAATGGTAGATTCTGCTACCGTGAGGTTCAAGAGGAAATCCCTATTATAATGAGGTGGACTCAGTAAAGGAGAAGAGGTCAATGCTTTTTTCAAAGCATTGAATGAGTTTTGAGCAAATTCATCCCAAAATAATGGAACTCCTTTGTTTAATAATCACATAAAGCCTTTTGTAATATCGACATAATTTACAATGAATCTCTGCGAGGAATTAGCTTTTCCTTGTAGACTTTGAAGTTGACAAATTGAAGATGGGGGAGGCAACTGAAGTGTTGTCTCAACCTTGAAAAGATCTACCTGAATCCCTTCCTTAGACATGATGAATCCCAACAATCGACCGGATGTGACGATGAAAAAACACTTGTTTGGGTTCAACAAGAATTTGTAATACTGACATCATTCAAAAACTTGATGGAGGTGAGAAGGATGATTAATTCTCTTGCGATAATGAGTAGCTAAATCATCCAAATATGCCTCGATAATATATTTGATGTCGTGGAAGGCGTAAGAGATGGCCTGCTGAAAAGTAGCTCCAACATTTTTAAGGCCAAAAGGAATTTTCTTGTAAGAAAAGGTACCCCAGGGACAAATAAATTCAGTCTTAATGTGATCTTCAAGACGGATAGTAATTTGGTTATATCCAGAGAAACCATCCAAGAAGGAGAAAATCTCATTCCCCACACACTCATCGATGAACTGATCTATAAACAGCATGGGGTAATTATCTTTAGGACATTCTTTATTTAGGTCGTGGAAATCGATGCAAACTCAAATCATTCCTTGTTTCTTGTCCACGAGAACTGGATTTGAAACCCACTTAGTTAAATGAACGGGGTAAACGAACCCCGCCTTAAAAAAATTCTCTACCTCAGATTTAACAGATGTTGCCTTCCTACGGTTGACTAGAAAAATATTTTTCTTCATAGGCTTAGCATTTTCGTATATCTTGATCTCATGTTGGACAATATATGGATCTATACCACGCATTTCGTCATAAGACCAAGTGAATACATCCCAAATTTTTTGAAAGAGATCAGTGTAAGTATGAATCTTTTCAAGAGAACACTCGGCTCCAATGAAGACATCCTCTATGATGTTGGGATCTATGGAGATGTTCACTGGGGTAGTAGGATAAATAACAACCATGTTCCCTTCAACAAAAACTAGTGCTGGTGCTAAAGGGTTTAGGACTGGGTGAACAGGACCAGAAGACTGAGGGCTAGGGAAACTTGATTCAAATTCACGCAAGTCTAGTATAAAGTAAGACCGATGATGAAAATCATCCCACTGTCTCTCTACACCAATCATTTCTTGAAGGATGGCCTCTTCAGATGGAAGAGTGGTATGAAGGAAATCCTGAGCTGAAGATGAACTGAGAGTCCAAGCCGGAGCCACATCTCCATCCAATTCCTTTGGTGAAAGAGAAATTGGAATGGAATCTACAAAGTCAACAATAGAGCTATAATAAATCTCAGCTGCATACATACGGAATGCCATTCCACCTACTTGAACTTCTTATAATGTGGAGGTAGGAGAAGGTAAGGTCCAAGGGTCCAAAAAATAATGACTTCTAAAGAACTCTCTCCAAATAGGAACCGTGGAGGATGAAATAGAATTGATATAAACAGAAGGAGCCACAAGATCAAAAGTACCCATCAAGGAAGTGTACATTCCAACCCCCAGATTCTCAACAGGTTGCTTGGTATCCTTCACCAAAGGAATGGTTGAGTCAGAAGATGCATTTGGATCTACAGGAGAAAAATCTAGTTGGTCAACTGTGAAAATTCTCCCTTCGTGAGGGAAACAAACAATACAAAATAATAAGGATGTAATAGCATCCATCTCATATATCCAGTTTCACCCCAACATAATTTTATACTCTAAACTTGAATTGACTATCTCAACTTCGATATTAACAGTTCCCCCCCAACACAGATGGGAAGAGATGGAACAATACCATGTGGCCTATGATAATGACCATCTAAATCAGTCAGAAGAGTAGCTGAAGGAACAACTGCGGGATATCCAATACCCTTCCATCATGCAAGATACATTACACACGTGAAAGTGCCCTCATCAACAACCATTCGAAAGATATTGAATTTTAGATAATTTGAACTAATATGGAAAGCCATATAATGAGGAAGTCTCTTTTTAAAATTTGACATGTCAAATGTAATCATTAGATAGTTCTTTAGATTAGCAGCCCCAATAGCAGTGAGAAAATCACTCCACTGAGCAGGACAGAACTGGAGCACCTCTAATGCAGACATGGCACAAGGACTTTGATATAGATCTTCTACAATCAAGTAGTTCTGGGCAGCCTTAACATTAGGATTGATCATCGTACGCTTCAAAGACCCTTTCGGCATCCAAGGTATATCCTCAATAGTCGGCCTCATAATATGAAGTGGCTCAGCACTATCAGCAGCACCCTTAACTTTGGAAGACTCGGCTTCACCATAATCACGAGATCTCATAGTGATATCTACGTGAGCACACATAATGTATATATTTGATGTATTTTCCCCTTCGTAGCTGCCCCTAGAGGGAGCTCCAATATTTAGATTTGAGCCAGCAAGTAATTGCTGCCCTTGGGGAAAAAGGTTTGTCAGCACAACCTCAGAACTAGAAGAACCCTGTTGAGCTAACAAGCACTGCACATCTTGAATTTTAGGGAAAATGTGTGTAAGATGGTCTCCAATGCACAACTTGCATGGAAATTTCACTTTCTTTTTATTATCCTTTTTACCGTCTCCAACATGATCGTTGGATTTTTTCACATTCCCCTTCTCATCCTTGTCGTTTTTCTTATTATACTTTCCTTTCTTCTTCCCATTAGATTTTTTATTTATTTTGGGGTTAGAAGTTTGAACATTATTAATTTCCAAGGACTAGGAAAGAGTTAACACTAAAGGCACAACCTGACCAGAAGAAGTAGACTGTGTAGACAACTGCAGCAATTGACTTAGCAGGATAGTCATACCAGTATTGATCGAACCGATAAGCCCATCACCGTGAGGACCAGGTTAGTTTTTGGTAAGTCCAATTTTGAGTGAGGAGCATATGAAATTTCTTTATTAAGGACTCAAAACTGAGAATAATTCAGTTCTAGCTGCTAAGCCCTAAAAATAGCCTGTTCTTCAGAAAATTCTACTTAAAGGGATATATCCTTACAAATTTCTGGCTGTAAAGATTTCAAAAACCATTCAAGAATGAATTCATTCGGGATTTGGGATTTAATTAGCATCTTCCTTCTTCTCCATTACTGAATATGGTCAGAAATGTGAGTTACCTTTTCCTGCTCAAAAATAGCTAGAAGATTGGTCCTGATGTCATAACGGACAAGAAACTGACAATGATTTAAGAACATGGTAGCCAATTTTCCAAAAGTAGAAAAATTTCCCCCAGTTAACTCTATGTACCATTTGGCCGCATTTCTAGTTAAGATTCATTGAAATAATATCAACCTAATCGATTCATTGATAAGGGAGTTCGATGAACACCATAAATGGAAAGTGGTGATATTACCTGCTGGATCCTCGCCAGTCTTCCATTCAAACTTTGGAATGTCTGAGGGGAGCTTGGTGGGGACCAGAGGCCATCCCAGACTATATCGAATAGGATTTTTAGTCAATTTAGATAGATCTAGCAAGTTTAACTTTTCCATAAATGGTAAGCGTGGAGGAGCCTGGGAATTCCATCCCCCATAGGAAGGATTCCCCACATTCTGAAAAGAATAACCTAGATTTGTTGAGGCACCAAGTTGCCAAATTTTGTTCGTAGAAAATGTCGAGCCATAATCCTTGCAACCCAACACTCGGAGAAGGACCCCCTCCCAACATGGAGTTACTATACGTAGGAACATTCCCTCCAAGCAAGGTATTGAATGGAAAAGAAAACCCTTGGTAAGGGTTCCAAGCATTTGAAAATGGAGAAAAAACCTTAGAAGTACTCGATGAAGGGAAAGGAACATTCCCCTGTTGACCAGTGAAGAACTGACTCCCTGCTCCTAACATTGTAAAAATAGGGTTCCATCCTAAAAAGACATTAGAACTTTCACCTCCAAAAATAGGATTGAAACCTTGACTCTAAGAGGTATAAGGCAAGGATCCTAATGAAGGGTTTGAATGAGGGAGATGCCCACTTCCTAAGGGGAACCCTTGAAATGAATTTTATCCACTAGCCATAAAAGGTATGGGTGTGGAGACAATTGAAGCAAAAGAAAAGGAGAAAGAAGGAATTCCACTAGTGGGTATTCCATAAGAAAAGGGACCAGATTGAGAAGGATGTGCCTGGGTGTTTCCAGAGCCAAGCACATCAGCACTATAAGTGATTGTTGATATGGAAATAGTTCCTCCTCATTCAACTAAAAGAGGAGTCTGAACACTTGCATTGTTCACAACCGAAACTGTGTTCCAGTTCGTGGCCATCGAAAGAAAGGGATATGATGGAAAAGGACTAGGTGGTCTTTGAGACTCGGGCATGATGTACCGTAGAACTTCCGGAAAACGACGAGGAAGAGGAGATGGAAGAGACTCTATAGGCTGAGCTACTTCCTCTATTTCAACTTATTTTGTTGGAAATAAAACTCTATAGATGAGTGGAGCACTCCTCTCTATACTGACACTGACACCATAACCACCCATAGAAACAACAGGCCCCAACGAAGGATCACTCTCTGCTACTTTCGAAACCATCGGGTGAAAATAACCCAACGAACTACTCCTATTCCTTCTTGAAGAAGGCTCGATACTCGCGGGAGAAATACCAAGAAGACTGCTTGATCGACGAGGCGATCGGTTAGCCACTTTAAGATATTAATTTTAGACTCAAAAAATATAAGAATATAAGCAATGTAGGAGCAAAGAGCTCACTCTAAAAACTTGTTAAGATACAACTAGATAAGCATCTCTCAGGTATTTTCGCTCCGGGGTATGATGAACAAAAACTTAAAATATAAGAAAGCAGAATAATAGGACCTTTTGAAAATAGTCTAGGTTAATTATGCCCCAGGCTTACTAGCGAAGGTAACATAAATATTTACGCTGACCTCCTAACAATAGCCTTTGTCGATGCAAGTCCCCAATATTCGCAAGGGAACCCTCAAGAAGTACTGATGAAAGTGATGTAACATCTGTCTCAGGTACCATGGGTATTCCCCCCCGTAGTCACCTATTTGGTCCCTAGAATAGGCAACTAGGGGCACCAATCCGTATCGGCAGTCGGGTGGAATGGTCTTTGGTCAAGATTCAGAAAATAGGAGAGGGGTTACCTCTCTTCTTTGCCTGCACTTGAATCTTTGGAGGACATCTTTCCTAGTCAACTTAACAGTGTTGGATTTTTCTCTTTAATAAAATTTCTATGTTTAAAAATTTGAACGACCTTTGAGATAACTCTCCACTCACCTAATCCAAGGCCCTACAACCTAGCTAGTTGGTGTATGATTAATGACAATGATACAAAAACTTCTAGTTGCTTTTAATTATATTGTTTGTTTTAAATTAGTTGTTTCTTAAGTCAAGGGTATACGGAAGTGAAACTGATGGTGTTTGATGATGCAGAAGAAATCAATGAAAACCTAGTTATATGAAAATGGAACAATTTTCTTTCGATGAAAAGTGATCTCTACATGGGTTCTACAAAACTAGTTAAGCAAAAAAATTGTTTTTTCTTTTCAGATACTCACACTTCACACGATCTAGAAAACTATGAAAAAAACTAAAAAATATCAAATGCACTTAATCCAAACTACCAATGACATGCAAATTCTAATATGCTAACTCTAAAGAAGAGAATAAAAGTCTCTAGAAAATAAATGGTTCAATCACTTTTTGAAAGAAAAAACAAGGCTAGTTCAAAACAGAACTCCTATGCATAAGAATGTAAAAATGTACTTGATATAAAAGAGATAAATCAAGAAAAGACTTCCTTCAAAATCAAGCCAAGAACCAAAGACTAGAAACCAACGAAAAAGCTTCAAAAGATATGATGAAACCGTAAAAACAAACTTAAAGAGAAAGCTACGAAAGGCACAAATTTTTTTTTTGGGCTTTTCACTTATAATGCAAGAAAAACGATTTCAAGAAGATAAGCATAAACTTCCCAAGAATCAGAATCAAATAAAATGAATCTCAATAAGGCTTCAAAGTTCTCAAGCCAACTATGCTACTTTCTGGGACTCAAATGAGCAAAAGGAAACAAAAAATTCAAATAATTGATTCAGTACAGTAGCACAATATTTTAGCGAACAAGTCAAAAATCCAAAAAGATATTCTTCAAGATTCACAACAAGGCAAGTCCAAGAAATCAAGAAAACCAAGATGGGCCAAGAAGGAAAAAACCACAAGTGGAGCAATGCATAGGGCCAAGAAGAGAAAAAAAACAAAGGCTCATTGTTCTGAATGACTATAAAAACCAAGAAATTCAGCAAAATAATCTTGGTGCTTCAGCCGCAATTACAATCACAAAAAACAGGAAATTCACCAAATGGCTAGGTTTTCACAAAAATAAGGGAGAAATGGATATGCAATCACCATAAACACACTACATACGCCTTAAAGACACCACATGAATGGTTCATCATAGACAAAAAAGACTACAGAGGATGGAAACTCTAATTTTCAAATTTTTCCAGGCATACGTGGTTTTGCATATGCAACAAGTGTGTATATGAGATTGTAACCAAGGAAACTCGCATATACACGGGTCCCTTTGGAAAACACGGGAGGTATACGCGACTGTGAAGAGAGTAAGTTACGTTTGGAAATAAAGATAAGGAAAAAGGAAAAAATTCAAGCTTGATCAAAGGACCAAGTCTTCTATCTGATTGAAAAAGTCTTAATAGACTGTAAAAAGTGATAAATCATGTTAGGAACCTACAATATAGATAAAACAACCAAAACTAGGAATTACATGAATGTAATCCCCAGTGGAGTTGCCATTTCTATTTCAGGAAATGTTACCCTAAGGTCTTTGGTTGATAAACCTTCACAAATTAGAGGTATGTCATACAAGAAGGAATCACTTAACCAACTTATATTATTTAAACTAGAAACTACAGGTTGCAGACCTTACCTAGATGTCCTTCGGTTGTAGTAGATCCCGCGACGTGCAAACCCCCTGCAACTCTTTGTGCTCTGAAATATGTAAACCAGTAAAGAAAAATCACAAAATCCTAGTTCTACAACATATATATGTTCTAGATGTTAGTGAAAAGCATGCATAATCTCATAAAACAATACTAAATGAACAATTTAAGATCATTACACATGTATAAAATATTATTGACACGTAAGCATGAGGAACAAGATGGCACTTCTACTATTAATGACATGTACAGTAAAAAAATGTGGAGAGATCACCTGAAATATTCCACGGCCTTCGATCATACCATCCTCTGGATCCATCTTGCCCTAGCTTCTCAATATTTCTTCCAAGAATAGTGCACAATGGATTTCATGTAGGGTAAGTGAACATCTCAAGGAAACAATGGTTTCCTAAAAATATATAGGAAGTGTAGGAGGCACAGTGAATATATCAGACTTGGATAGGGCTCCAACAGTGTATAATATCTATATTTCTCTCTCTCTCTTCCTCCCTTAGGTCATTCCCTTGAGGTTCTTTTATACTCCCTCAAATTAGTTTTTTGCAGTTAGGAATAGTTAGGCCACGGGCTGGGGTGGTTAAGTTATAGGAACAACCTTAAACCCCACCTCTAAAATATGGAAATCATATATTTTTAATGTTTAAAAAGGCATATGTGGTTCTCTATCTATGGACTCACGTGTATACACAAAACAGTTTGGGTAGAGTTGTGTATGGGTTTTAAGAAACTATTTTTTAAGAAATATGTCCAAGTCTGAAGGGCAGGGTTGCCGAAGGCCAATGTATAAGTCATCAAGTATATGTTGGTGATAAATGATGCTATAACAAAACCTTGGTTCCGACACCCCCCCATACTACTTCGGGTAATACTTTTATCTGCATAAGAGGGTCATTTCCGAAAGGGAGGGTATTAGGAGGGTTTGTTGGTTGCACGATAAACTCTAAACCTAGATCAGGACCCCTGAATCCAAAAATTAGATTTATTATGTTTAATGAATGGATGGAGGAACCACATCCATGTTTAGAAAAAAGGTGTCCATAAAAAGGCATTCAGAACCAACCCAAATTGACTCGTTCAGACTAAACCTGACCCTGCACGTTCACACTGAACCCAACTTGACTAGACATGTTTAGACGATTTTGTACTTAAGAAGCCATTCTATACTTAAGAAGTGTTTTGACTGTAATTTCCTTTTGGTATTGAATTTTTCCAAATGGTTTCTGGGTAACCTGAAAGGGGGTATTTTGAACATGATACAAGCATCATAATGTGAAGAGTCTTCACCATTTGAGCACAAATTTGATATTTTCACCTTCAAAAATTTTATTCCATACTCAGCCTATGGTAACTAGTTTAACTCACTTGTGAAGAATTTCAGAGATGGAACCCTGTGACAAATGAACTTAGCTAAACTGTCATTAGTGAATCATGACTAAATCATCTCTAATCATAGAAAATATAAGAAAACTAATGATAATCAATGACAAGGTGTAATATATGAATTGGGGACATGTGACGGAATTATGGTGTGAAATGAGTGTAAAAGCGTTAGAATTATGGTTATGAATAATGTTTTTGTATTATGGAAAACATGGGCATATTTGAGGCCCAACAGTCACATATCATAAGATAAATATGTCACATAAGAAATTGATCGTCTCATGAAAATATTTTGAAATTTTCTTGGCGGTAACTTAATGTGTATGAAGCAGCTCAGTCATGAATTTACTCAGGTTCTATGCACAACATCAATGCTTCAATCAACCATCGGTTGTTAAGTCAAATTCAACAATATATTTTCATAAATTCTTGAAATTTGATCGTAGTTTCCATGGATTTGAATTTTTTCTTTCTTTAATAGATTCACTATATAGATTTTATTTTCCCAACTTTAGGATGTGATTGATCATGTAATGATTCATTATTTCGATTTTGAAAAGCCAAATACCTCTTACTTTGATCATTAGAGGCTCACTACCTGTTAAAAGTAGACCATTATCATATAAAATCAAAATCAAATTCATACTTTGGACCCCTTTCGCAGTACAATTTTTTATGAGCACGTATTTTTGGCTTCACTAGATTACTGTTAATGCTAACATATCAGGCTCATCAATATTTATTCATCCAATTCTTTCTACAAACATACCACTTTTAAGAAAGCCAATATGATTAGCCTTACATATATCAATATTTTGTAATCAGATCAACTGTTTTTTCTTATCAAAGTTTATATGCTAGATCAAAACTAATAACAGAGTGATCAATATCATTGTATCAAATTCTTTAGACCAGGTGACAGGTATATCTCACATCAAGTTATGACTTGTTCTATTTTCATGCAAACAAATTTTCATTTACGAAGCAATATCAAACTAGAGTTCGTTAATTCACCCTCATGCTCATAATATAAATCATTTTTCTCACTAGATGCAAATCAATTAAGCAAGGATAAACCATGTAGGTTTCTTCCATTTATTGTGATATTACATAATATTGAATCACAATTGTTTATACCTCAACCTTTGTGCCAAGGACAATGCGGCTAATACAAAATATATAACTCACTAAAAGTTACTATGCTCACATAGCACTCTCATCAAGGAAACTCAACAGATATTAAGTCAAAACCCTAATTTGTTATCTCAGTGGGTTTAATCAGTCCATAACCCAAAAACATGTGAAACATCATGTCAATGTTCAAAATAATATTTATGAACTATCAAACATCATGTCATTTCTCATCCATATCAATCTGCCAGATCTTGTTAAACCCTTGCAATAAAATTTCATATACTAGCTTTAATGATCAAATCAAAATAACTTACTAATATGCATATTTTAGTCACCAAAAAAAATAAAAAATTAGTAAATACATCTACATTCTTTAAACTAATTCAAACATTCAAATATCCCTTCTTCATAGGACATTACCATGTCTACTCCACATATGTAGGACTATCATCCTTCTAGTGTACTTTTGATTTCTTGCACAAAGCTTCACTTTTGTGACCTACAGGTATAAACGCACCCACAAGCCTTATTATGTGTGATTGAGAGCTTATATTTGCACCCTTAAGCTTGCTTCCATGCCATTGAGAGGTTACAATTGTAGCCTTAAGCTTACTTCTGTGCATTTGAGGCTCGGAGTAAGGAAAAATATCTCTTATTAGAGCATAAATTTGTTGTAGACCAGCAATATCAGATATTTGTTTATTCCTATCCATAAATCGTACTTCAACAGTAGATAATATTCTATATATGTAATTAAAATGATAATAGGTGTAGGGATATGTTATCGCTGTGAAAATGACCCCTCAAATTGTTTCCCATGTTAATTTTGAGCCTACAATAACTGTCGTTTCAACCCCCCATGTTTCATAATGTGATTTGATTTCATATTTGTGTGTTTTCTCCTAATTTCACATCATCCTAAGTATATGTTTCTCAAGTTTCATCACATAACCATTAGAAGTATTTTAGCTAGCAAGTTATGGTCAGGTGAGCTCATACTATTTTCTAGACTTGGAAACTTTCCCTTATAGCCATGCACACACTCAAAAAGCACACAAAAGTGGAAAACAATAGGAAAAATCATGAAAATGTCTCACAAAAGAAAAAAGTGCACTCAAACTTGACAAATACTTTCAATTAAGGAAACCACACTTCCTCGGGTTGAAGGAATGCACCTTACCTGTGCACACTCCAATGTGATGAATTCTTCTGCCCTATCCAGTTACATGCATGATCCAACTTGTTGCATGAGGGCACACTTCTAGAAAATAGGGATTGCATTAAATTCCACTTAATTGATCCTTTCATAAAACGAAAAGTGGCACTCATGCATGAGCTATTCTTTCATGTTAATCTCTTCAAAATAACTCATCTAATCATTCCTTCATCATCATTTCATCTCAACGGAAAAATGGGAATTAAGAATCCTTTCATAAACCAGTCCAACAAGTAAGTTTGCATGCTCAAATATTTACTTTTTTTCATCATTTTAATATCAAATATCTCATTGTTTGTTGTCAATTTCGTGTTTTTCATTGTGATTGTTGGCATTTTAGATGTATATTCATCTTGCAAGTGTTAAACCACTGGTGCATGTAGGAAATTTTTTATATTCCTAAAGCATTTTGTCTTCCACCATGCATGCAACAACAACTATAATGCCTTGCATATCATTCTTCTCCTCATATTAACATCAAAATCTGCTTTATGTACTTATTTATTGGCTCTATTCAGGAAGAGCACACTTCCTAAGCTCTAAGATCCTTCAATATTGAAAAATTCCCAATGTCCAACCTAGTTATGTTAGTAGGTGCATGGGCACATTGTGAAGGCATAAAGCTTTTTCCTTCATCCCTTCAGAGTGCTAGAGTGCACCCTCTTTGCCTTAGAGCACATCGACATATCACGGAGGCACGAAGCCTCACCATTCAACCCTTCAATATGTCACAATGCTCCCTACTCTATCGTGAGTGCATAAGTGCACTTTAAAGATCCAAATCTCCTTTTTTCTCTTCCTTCGTCTATTCAGAGCACAGGAATGAACCCTCATTATCTCTTAGGGTGCATGGGCGCATAAGGAAGAACTGAAGCCTCTTGTTATCATTCCTTTGACCCTTCATGGTGCTATAATGTGTCCTAGATGATTTTTTCACTCTTTCTTGAGTGCATTAGCACACAATGAATCCCTGACTGAAGGTGCACATCCCTTCGTGCTTTGAGAGTACACCCTCCTATTTTTCATGCAATTTATTATTCATTTTCATTGGTATTTTTTTCATGTTATATCATCCATGTTAAATATTTGAATATGATTTGAAATTATTACTGCATAGTTAGTTCTTTTAATTTTACCTTGTCACTATGAGTCTGATTCCACCAATAAGTGTTTGTACAAGAAGTGATACCACTATGACATCATTATTTTGAGACATGCCTCCACAAAAATTATCCTTTAGAGAAATTTTCAAGAGAAAGCACTCATGAGCCTCTTGAAGTTGAAAAGTCCAATATTCCTATATGTAGAAAATCATTGTTTTATTTACAAGAAGATAGAGGTTACCTGGAGCAATATATACAATAAATTCATGATGGAAACATTTCCCGAGGTCTTAAAATATTTTCATGTGTATATCAACATCAAGAATTCTAGGATACACAGGTTCGAGTTTAGATACATGGTCACGCCATGCATAGAAGTTGTATAATGGATAATCACACACATGGATGACTCTCACCCTGTGCTATGAAGTGAAAGTAGCAGTCGCATCGCCACCTATTATGGTGAGGATATGAAAATATATTATAATATTCCCAACCCAATGAATATGAAATCAATTCCTTTTACAAAATATGGGCTATCCTCGACATGGTAGATGTTTTTAGAAAATGGTGTTGATAAACTGCCAAGTTTCATCATCTCCCATCAACAGTTTATCCGACAAATATCTTAAGAGACATATATCAGTATTTGATAGTTATCTATTTTCGAATTTTTGGGCGAAACAATATTGATGTGTTCCAAGAGAATTGGATATATATGCTCAATTTTGTGGTAAACCATGGAAGACATTTTAATTGCGCAGATATATTATCATATGAATTGCAATGACAGGTGGGGCAGGTTAAAACATCATTACAAGAAAATAAATCTCTAGAATTTTTAATATTTGTATATCTCTTGGATGGAATCTATGCACAATCTTAATTCCCAAATCTATATTGGAAATGGACTCTAAAAGAGAAGTTCCCAATTTATGTTCACTGCAGGTTGTTATCAGAAGGAAGCTTCAGAAGTGAGTATGAATGTAATATTCTAAAATTAGCATGCAACTAATTGGAAATATTGATTTTTTTTGTTTACAATTAGGAGATGAATAAATGGGTAAAGGGGCCCATACATTTCAGAAATAGGAATAAAATCCCTCATAATGTGAAAAGGGACATTTGCAAGGTCAAGTTTGACCAAGTCAACAACGCTGGGATAAGAGGTGGAGATCATCTATGGAGAGAGGGCAGTGATAGTGGGAGGATGATTCCTTGTTGGAGGAAACCCTAATGAGTGGGACCCAAGATGAGAAGGCTTCCACTTGTATATAAGGATGGCAAGGCAACCATAGCAAGGCATGAAATGGATTATTGAATTTGTGGTCTACATGACTATTGTGCTTTCTTCAACTGTTTAGTTGAGATTGTTGTGTTGCTTAGCACAAGGCATTCCTGTTTAGGAATTCCTTGTCCTTTCAATAGAGGCCTCTTGAGGGATATTTTAAGTCATTTCTCCACATCTAGGCTTGAGGCCAAGCTACCTCCTTCATCTATAGCATAGTCTCTGTTTAGAACTAGATTGTGTTGCAGGGTGTTGCAGTGGAGGGTTCACAACACCACTTCCAGAGCTTATTTTTCAGAGGAGGAAGCTTTCTTTCCTTTTGGGAATCAGTGAGGAGAATTATAAAGATGATTTCAGATCATGGCACTTGGCCAATACATTTTCTATCTCCTGCAGTGCAGTCCCTCTCCTTGACTCCGTTATTTTCCATGAGCATTTGCAGTGAGGGTTTGATGTGATTGTTGGAGGGTGAGTTCTTCAGTGTTAGGATCAGCCTTTCACTTGGAAGATCCATTGGATGAGGTTTATTCATATTGTGCAACATTTTCATCGATTTCCATCCAGTTCCTGAGTTGCAGCTACTATTCAGTCCTAGGACTGCAACTACGACATTTTTGTACTTTTGCATATTTCAGGAAATCCTTTCTGGATTGTCTTGGAATTGTCTTTGGGGGTTTATATCTTTTCTCCCAACATTGTATGAGAAGTATATTTCCATATCCATGTATTGACATACTCCAGTGGTAGTTTTCCCTAATAAAACTACATTGTCATAGCCTTGGGAATTTTTTGTGTAGTAGTATAATTCATATTTCATGTACATGCTTTCTTGAGGCTTGTATTTCCTAAATTGAGTGATTATTTACTCAATATCTTGTATACATTTTTCTGTTGTAACATTAATATGATGGCTATGTGATCTTCTTGCATTTTATGATTTGATTTATAACTACTACTCAAGTTTTGTGTTCATGTATTGCTGCATCCCCATTTTGGGATATTACAGTGGTATCAGAGCATAATCTTGGCTCAGCCTGTGGATCTCAACCATTATGCTATCAGGATAATAAGAAGACAAAGAGGAAAATCAGAATGATGGAGATAATTAGTTTTATCTCATCTCTTTTTAGATCTAGAAAGGACCTCAACAAGGTGGTCAAGCAAAGAAGAGAAGAAGGAAGCAGTGGGACTATACCTTTTCCTTTTGCAGAAGGAGACAAATTGCAGAAAGATGGAGGACACTTGGATCACAAGATTCTAAGTGAATACCATCTAGAGTACAAATCTCAACCTAGAGCCTTCAAAGAGACTCTAACCTTCCCATAGTACATTCAACTGGAGGAAGAGAGGAGACCTTGCAGCACAAGGAGAATTAAGGGAAATAGGTTTCTATTGTCTACTTTTGATGGGTCATCTACCGCAAGGGCTTCTGCAAAGAAACTAGATGCATTCTTCCTACTACATCTAGTGGTAGAAAGAGAGGCTATAGAGCCTACACCTTGAGGGCGAAGCATACTTTTTTTGGTTCAACCATTTGAGTCATGCAAGAATGACTTCTTTTGCTGAGTTTACTCAAAGGTTGATTAGAAAATTTGGAAAGGAGAAATCAGAGGAGGGTAAGCCCTTACCACCATTAGAGGATGCATGTACCAGCATTGATACAACTATAGAGGAGCATCCATAATCTTTACCAATTGGGGGAGCTAACACATTGGAGGAAGCAGCTCTTGTAGCCTTACAAGATGTTCCCAAATTTCACCAAGGTATGCCTAAGTTTCCACTTCCTATTATTTCGACAAATCTTATGGAAGGATATATACCATTACATACTGCTAATCTGGAGCATCAAAATTGTACTGCGCTGTGAAACCTTAAAATGCTCAAGGAAGGGATGAACCATCATCGTAATGTACCATTGCAGAGATGCACACAACCCTTGAGGTTGGGGTGTGGACTTTTAGAGGATGGGATGAGTTTTGCCTTAAATAATCCAATGCCAAACTATATTTTCAGCATTGAGTTGGAGCATGAGACACCAAATACACCATGGATGAGACTAAGAGTGCTGTCATTAAACAACAATGATGAGGTTTTTCCTCCAGCACACTTGGATATTTATGGATTCAAGATGGTTTTTGGTGTGAGATCTTCTCTAGGAGATCTCCAAGGAGTTGCATTTCAACATCCCATGAAATTCAAAAGGAGAAATCTGATTTGGGAGGATGGTAGTATTCATTGGAAGAATACCAAGGTAGAGCATGATGGGAGGCACCCACATTTGGATGAATGAGCATGGATGGTGAGAAAGAGGTTCGAAAGCTACTTGTAAATCTATGACACTGGGCAGTAGGAGGCTTGGCTGCATTGGCTACTCTTGAAAGAGTTTGGCCATCATGTGACATATCATCTTTCAAAGGGTACGTGGGTGGAGAAATTTTGGCAGGGCACTTGCATCATATGGTAGCAAGGAGTGTGTATGCATTGTGTTGATATGACATCCTTCATGTCGGTAATTATGTTTTCACCACATGATTTTTATGATGGAGGTGTGAGGAGGCAGCAAAGGCTATTGTTTCTTTGGTTTCTCTTGGGAGATTAGGGGAAGATTTTCTCCCTTAATTTGCATGATGTTGCATGAGTAGGAGATGTCACTATCATGGTGCAATGGGGCTACCCCTTAGCCTTGAATGATCAGGAGGTACTTCCACTTTGGAAGGAATTTCCTATATGTAGCAGCATTGTGGGATATGTCTTTGACAATGGGCATGTCAAAGAATGGAGCTATGAGTTGGTAGAAGCCTATTTACATGGGCCAACAACACTGTCACTCAAGAGCTTGAGTTTATTGATGGAGTGTCCCCAGGATCACTTCACATTTGATGAACTTGATGGAAAAAGAGGAGGTGAGAGTGATAGAGTAGTGGATGGAAACATCTATTACCAAGATATGATCTTTTTAACTTGGATTTCCAACTATAAGAAGGAGGATCTTCATGAAGCACATAGTTCATTCCTCTTCATGGGAGTATGTCATACCAATATGAAGAATTTATTCATGGATCCATATATCATCTTACTTCCAGTACATGGTAAGGATTTTTTTTTTCATTTATTGATTATCTAACACAATATTTTCTAACTCTTACCATTTCTATACAGTGCATTTCTTCATAAGAGGGCAAGCTTCTCTTTGGCCTCCATGATCAATTTTGGGCCAAATTATATGATGAAGACAACCATATTTTGTGTGGCCTTGGGCAAGTATTATATTATTTCATGTATGCTCAGTTGATGTACCAAGTCATTTACTCTTCACTAGTAAATGTGATGACATACATAACTAGCAATTTCTTAACATACAACTTGCCATGCTATTTTTTGAAGCAACAGCTAGAAAAAATGCGTTGTGACCACTTGGAAAAATGTTGGTACCATACAAAACTACATGAAACCTTCATTATTCCTCTCATTTGGATGCCATATGGTGGTTATTTCTTAGTCATCATATATGGAATGGTTTGGGCCAACATGATTCATAACGTTGGAGAGGAGATCTTTGGAGATTTAGTCTTCTTCTTGCCACTTGAGGGAAATATTATTGTACACCACGATCATAAGATACTCTAAACTTATCATAAGTGGAGAGTAGGACAGCGTGGGGTAGGCTATTTTGTCTACCATTTTTATTTATTCAGCCCACCTACATTACAGGGGCCAAAGGTGGAGGAGAATTTTCAGGAGTTGCCATGTTTCGAGGTAACTCATTTTGCACACATGATAGCTTGGGAATGGAGGATCCACATGGGAATGATGGTTTCCACTATATTTCATATCCCATTCCTTAAAGGAACCTCTAGACAACACCTTATTTCCTCCTTGAGTACTCTACTTATTCATGATGATATCTATTCAACTAGCTTGCATGCTTGGGAGGGGCAATATGGAGATTTATTGATGAGACAACATCTCATTCCTTGGAGGAGTTTATCACATGTGGATGCTATAATAGGAGGATGTGAGACTTCTCAGTTTTATCCTTGAAGTTGCTTGAGGACAAGAAAAATTTGGGAGGGAGGACTATAATACTCCAAAATTAGCATGCAACTAATTCAAATATTGATTTTTGTTGTTTACACTTAGGGGATGAATAAATGGGTAAAGAGGCCCATAAATTTCAGAAAAAAGAATAAAATCCGTCATAATGTGAAAATGGATCACCATATGAGATGGATTTCACACCCTCATGTGTGAACAGGGACATTTTGAAGGTCAAGTTTGACCAAGTCAACAGTGTTGGGATAAGAGGTGGAGATCATATATGGAGACAACATAGTGATATTGGGAGGAAGATTCCTTGGTGGAGGAAACCCTAATGAGTGGGACCAAGATGAGAAGGTTTCCACTTTTATATAAGGAGGGAAAGGAAGCCATAGCAAGGTATGAAATGGATTATTGAATTTGTTTTCTACATGACTATTGTGCTTTCTTCAACTGTTTAGTTGAGATTGATGTGCTACTTAGCACAAGGCATTCCTCTTTAGGAATTAATTCTCCTTTCAAGAGAGGCATATTTAGGGATCTTGTACATCATTTCTCCACATCTAAGCTTGAGGCCAAGCTACCCCCTTCAGCTACAACACAGTTCTGTTTAGATTTGGGTTGTGTTGCAAGGTGTTGCAGTGGAGGGTTCACAACACCACTTCCAGAGCTTATTTTTTAGAGGAGGAAGCTTTCTTTCCTTTGTGGAATCACTGAGGAAGATTCTGAAGCTGATTTAAGATCTTGGCACTTGGCCAATACATTTTCTGTCTCCTACAGTGCAGTCCCTCTCCTTGACTGCGCTATTTTCCATGAGCATTTGCAGTGAGGGTTTGAAGTGATTGTTGGAGGGTGATTTCTTTAGTGTTAGGATAAAAATTTAACTTGGAAGATCCATTGGAGGAGGTTTATTCATCTTGTGCAGCATTTTCAGCCACATTCATCCAGTTCCTGAGTTTCAGCTTCTATTCAGTCCTAGGACTGCAACTCTGGCATTTTTGTACTTTTGCATATTTCAGGAAATCATTTCTGGATTGTCTTGGAATTGTCTTTGGGGGTTTAGATATTTTCTCCCAACATTGTATGAATTGTATATTTCCATATCCATGTATTGACATACTCTAGGAGCATTTTTCTCTAACAAAACTGTGTTGTCATAGCCTTGAGCAATTTTTGTGTAGCAGTATACTTCATATTTCATGTACATGCTTTATTGAGGCTTGTATTGCCTAAATTGAGTGATTATTTCCTCAGGATATTGTATACATTTTGTTGTTGTGACATTAATATGATGTCTATGTTCTCTTCTTACATTTTATGAGTCAATTTATCACTTCTACTCCAATTTTGTGTTCATGTATTGCTTCATCCCCATTTTGGGATATTACAATGAAAGATTGGAAGAACACCTATTTGTAGCCATATTTTCTCTAATATTAGAGATTGTTTTTCCATGCATGATATATTAAGTGAAAGATTAACCTCAGGATATTGCATGTCCTATTTGCAGCTCCCGAGGGAACTTACATCAGATGCTTCAGATGTCAAACAAACTGTTATCTTATGCAACAATATGTGACAAACAAGGTGGTCATGTAGGCAATGGAAATTTAGCTGTACAAGGGAATATCGACCCTGCACGAGATGAAGAACAACCCTTGGCTTATATTTCCATTAAGGGTCAGATAATATTAATTGAAGAGTCACAATACATTATCAACTGAAACTAAAGATGTGAGTCATATACACTTCACCAACAAATAATTCCATGCATATGATCCTAAGATAATTTTTAGGAAGCATTATGAAAGGATTGGGCATAATACAAGGTATTTATAAAGATGACAACTAGAGGATAAAAATATAAAGAATTGGTAAAATTATAGAATGAAGACACATCCAACAATGGATACTATTTCAACTCATGATCCTATAGCTCAGGACATGCAAGAGAAGGAACATGAGGACATGGAGGAAACAACAACTCAAGTAAAGAAGTTAGATCCTAGGAAAAGGATAAGGTACTCATCAGGACAAAGAAGTATAAAATGGAGGGTCTATCCTTTAAACAAAGGAGCCACACAAATATATCTAGAGAGGAGAGAAGGGGAAGAATAGGAGAGTATGAAACATGATGAGCTTCTTAAGAAGAAACTGGTGGAAGAAGAAGAGAGGACAGAAATAGAGAAAGAACAAAAATGTTAGTCTCAGGAGGAGTAAGTAGTTTAGAGGATGGAAGAATAAGAATTTACTCATGAACTAGAGGAGTAGAAGTATGAGGAAGAAAAGACAATCTAGCCCATGGATGATTAGCATAGTAATTCTGATGAGAAACCACTCACAAGATGACATATTCCATTCAATGAGATGGGGATTACACCCCCTCCAACATATTGATTCATGGATATATCTAGAATAACGTTCTGTGAATTAAAGAAGAGAATCATGCAACAAAGACATATGTATTTCCCATAGGATCCTCAGAATCCAATATTAGTGGCAACAAATAAGGTGATCACCTCCAACAATAGAAAAAATCTGAGGGAAGTTATGGAAGAACATTTGCATTTGCTAAAGTGGCATAATAGCTCATAATAATTTACAAATGATAATGATATGTTGAGAAAAGAACTTCCCGCAATAAAGAAACTGGTATAAAAAATTGTAGTAGAGAACCAATGATTGTCATCATAGAACTTCAGCTCCAGAGAGTGGTAGTCAGTGATATTAGAAGAGTTAGGACCAATGGAGGGTACCATGGCATGATGATATGATGAGATGATACCTATACAATAGGTCATGGCCCATTTCATTGGTATTCAGAAGAAGAGAATTAGTGAAACTCCTGAAGATAGCAACCAGAGCAGCTGGCTAGATGTAGGAGTCGACTATCAAATATCCAGATGGTCCATAGCACTTGGAAAATAAGGATAAGTTTGCCAAAGAGGTTTATAGAGTGCAATTGAGACTCCACCTATAAAACTACTCACATCTTAGAGCACAGTAAGTTAACATCATGACTTCCTACAACCAACTGCATAATGGGTTTGAGTATCTTACACATAAGCAAATAATTCCTGCCATTGGATCTCTTTCAGATATCAGAGGCAGGGAGGTAATATCTCAGGAGATTAGGGATTACATTGAATGAATAAGATAAGTAACATAAGAGGAAGGCTTGGAAGTTCCTAAGGATTTTATTCAGCAATATGCCTTTGCACCATTTTAAGTTCACATGAAGCTTTCATAGTCATGGAATAATGTTTATTCAAGCTCCAAGAAAATATTCTCAAAAGAATTGTAGGTGACGGAATGCTATAAGGATTTGCGAGATAATATTGTAGCCATGGTAAAGAAGTTCAGAGAATGGAATAGCTACATCACAAATGATCTCCTCGAAGAGGCACATGATCTATCCATTTGATGAGATTTATCTTTTAGCAGTTTTTTCCTATTAGGACACTGTATCATGTGTAAATTGTATTTTGTAATAAATTTTATGTAATTAGGTCCAAGGGACACATGTGGAATATGAACACATTGGAATGTAATGATCCATATTATAATATAAAGAGTCATATAAGTCGAAGATTCATGAGAATATCAAAACTCATTGTATTTTTTATAAGTAGATGCTCATAACTTAAACAAAATTATTCTGTATGAGGATTTTTCTAGGATTTTGGAGGCCTAACCTTGGCTTCCCTTGCAATACATAGGAGATACATTATTATTTTTGGAATAAATTTATGGCTTCATATTCAACAATTTGATACAATGTTTCACACATGTAACAATGTTATTGGGATACTACACTTATAATTAGAATATTAATGAGCCAAAATTCCTTCATACATATATCATGTATATAGTTGCACTATTATGGTTATGTGTCCAATTATGTTGCTTTATTAACATGCTAAGTCAATGAACTATTTTTTTTCTTGGTTATGGATGTTATTTAATGAATGTTGTTATTCTTTAAAAAAAAATTTATTATGTGGACTAATATGTAGGTACTCAACAAGGCTTTCTCTTTTCCCCAGGTACCTCTTTATGATCATAATATTACATTTATAACTAGAAGTGTCCCATCCATGGAAGTCTCCCTCATACACCATACACCGAACTGAGTATTGTGATGGATTAAAGTGGCCAATTTTTTGGTGTTACCAGGATTAATCCCTCTTGCGGACAAGAGCGAAATCTCTAGTACTCCAATGCGTAGCTAGAAACAAATATCCATTTGAATATCTCTTTCTCTATATTATTTGTATTTTAATATCATTATAATAGTAAATTAGAGACAATATTATCCTACCTTGAAATCCAAATTTTTGATGTAGCCCTTTGTCCTGTCACTCCAAAGTAGTTCTCCAGTGATGAGTAAAACCTGCAATAAAATACAAGAAAAATAATCAAAGCATATGCAATATATAATAATAAAAAATTACTAATCCAACTTAGTGATCAAGGAATCTAAGTATTTAAATTATTCCCATGAATACAGAAACAAAAAAATGATAAGAATATATCCATATGCATTACCATAAATTAGAAAGAGTAATCTTACAACTAGATGCCCTAATTTCGTACAGATTCGTCCTGGGGTCTGTGCAATCGTTCTCCTTCAGTCTGATAAGCCTTCCTCTCTAGAATAACCAACATAAAGTTATGGGCACAAAGGTGTGATCTTCAGTGTGTCAACAATAACTCACTAGTATTGAAATTATGCACTCTATGAACTCTCTTCAGCTTAGAAAATATATAGACCAATTTCTATTATTCATAATATACCCTTAAACCTGAAAATTGAACTCAATTTATAGGGAGATTGAAGTAATTTCAGTTCCATAAAGAGAGGGATGGATTCCTCTCATGAAGGGAATTGAGTTCCTTGGACCAAGGGATAAGCTCCATGAGTGCAAGGATAAATCTCAAACTGGAGCGACTCTAGGGGATTCTAGTTAGGAGAATATTCAACCAACTAGGCTTCTAGAAGTTACTTTTTCTTTTAACTTGATTTTCACGAGGGTGTGCGGGTTTTAATGGAAAAAAATGTGGTGGTCACACTAGATGTTGGAAGGATCATCAGTGCGTGCATAGGGAAAGGCTAGTAAAACAACACATTAAGACTTTTAGGGTTTTTATAGAGCTTTTCTCAAATTTCCAAGACCTGATTTAGGAACATGAGTGTTTTTTACGTCTAAGGGAACATGATATGGATGGTAATAGACCCATATGAACATTCAAATGTAGTGGTGAAAAAATGACATGTAACAGATTGCCCTCTAAAGTGAAAATCCTGAGAGTTTTTCTGAAGAGTGAAGTGCTTTATCATTCCGAGGATTGGATTGGAGATGTCGGTCGAAAACTTGTAAAAAAAATCAATGTGAATATATTGTTGGGAAAAATATTGAGAGGGGAGGGGTGAATCAGTATTTTGGGGCTGAAATTTTTTTCTTTTCTTTCTCTTAAAACCATATGTTACAGTATAGCATCCAACATGTATGTCCAGATATCTTATTATGTCATTACTTAGAGAATTGCATCATTAAGCATGAACAGGAATAACAGAAGAAACCATCAAACATAAAAAACACATATGAACACCAGGATTTAAGGTGGAAACCCAATTCAGGAGAAAACCACCACTGCTGTAATCTCAGTCTTCAATATTTATTATAGAGAAAAATTCTTACAATATATGCTGGTGCAGACTTATACTAGCACGCAGGCACCCACCTGCAGAAGGCTACAACCTTCTCACGTTTACCAGCCTCTCCTGGAAGGGAGCTACTACCCCCTGCTCTCGTTTACCAGCTACCACTAGAAGGGAGCTACAACCCCCTCTCCGAGGTCTTTGACCCTCAGCACCACTGCGGAACCCGTTTCATCAATTTTCATACTGGATCCACCAGTTTCCATATGACATACCTTGCAAGCCACCAGATTTATTCATTCTGTACACTCACACCAGTTATTATGATTTCATCCGTCGTTCAAAACTAGAGATTCATCATCATCAGATCATTCTATCCATGGGTGCATCGTAGTTTTAGATTTATCAGTTAAGAACAGAGCTCGCCCATACAGATATTCCTTGGAGAAATTTTTCATTCACCACCTTTACAATGCACACCTATTCTCTATTTTTTCTTCTCCTTATATAGTTTTTCCTTTATTAAAACCATGAGTCAAAACCACGAACCACCAATGGTATCCCTCTGTCAGTATTTATCCCATGGGGATTTTTGATCTCTTTTTAAATTTTATTTATCAATTTTTAAAGAAATTGATAAATAAAAATATTTACAATATTTGAATTCCCAAACCTTATGTCTAAAGTTTAACCCTTCACACTTTATAGAAATATCCAACGCTTCAAAATAACTTAATCTTACGATAAACCTTTGACCCCGGGCCCACATACATAGTCAATAGCCAATCCAATAAACCCATCGTACCACAGTAAACTTCACGCAAGTCCAGCGTCCAATCACCATTAGATTAGCAAGCTTCCATATCAATGGCGTATCTGCAGATCGCTCGACCTCCAATGCTGAACGTTAACGTGCGATGGCTCGCCGTACCTGTGTTAATCTTCACGCATCTACAAAAAATGACAACCATCCGATGACCCCTTCCCAGATCAACAGCACTCAACGATATTGCTGGGTGTCTTGGGTCGAACTATAATGCGTGATGGCGCATAGTGAAAAGTGGTTTTGTAAAATCGTACAGGGACGCATGTCGCCCGTTCTATGGAATTGCTCCCCACCTCTTGAATACCGCTTGCCCATTGAGAGCGGTGCGATGAAAGCCATAAACTGCCTTCACTGTTCCTCCTTCGAGGTTCCGCCCTTCGCTCAAGGTTCCGTTCATGATTACAAAGGGTTAGTCTGGGTTTATGCTATAACTCTGGTCAATCTTTGGCAAGATTTCCAACGGGATTTCCTTTCAAATATTAACTCGTGACAATTCAATGTCATTCTTCAATTCTGTTATGATATATATATATAACATATCAGCCTTCCTTTTCAGAGTTCTATCCTATCACAGTTCCGCTTCTATCTGTACATTCAAAAGCATCATATCTCTACCACCATTAATTTCTTTGATGGATACACTGAATGCCTCGAGAGCCCCTCATATATTCAACCAAGTAGTTCCACAACTGTAAATATCAAACTAATCCAGTTCTTCATTACAAGAAGGTTTCATCCTGGAATTCAAATCCTACTACCATGATTCCTCAACAGGGTTTCACATTTAACTCCATACGCAGAGACTCATACAGAGGTTCAGGAGATTCCACACAAGAATTGCATCAGTCAATACACATATAATACATATTCCTAATTCTGCAATAATGATTTCATTCCTTTTCGGGCATCATAGGTATCCTCTGCCCATTATGAAATTGATCATATAGGTCATATGTATTCCATATTTACTCAACCATACTTAACATAATTTTCACAGTTCTTCATTAACATATACAAATCTTGGCCAGATATTCAATTTGTCCTTCAATCTATTACCTTGTCTCTTCCTAGCAGCTTTCCCTTTTGTCATCTCCTTTGCAAAATGTATTAGACCCCTTGTCTCTATTTCTAATTCCTCTGTTTCAACTATTGCCTCTATGACCTCTCTGTCTCTTTTGCCTTATGGATAGTTTAGGTGTGCTCTTGTCTTTTCCAATTCTGTTGCCATCAATGACAACATTTCCAACAATCTCCCCCTTTGGAATTGATGGCAATACTCTTCCTTTGATGGCCTTATGGAAGCCTTTTGTTTATTTTCCTCCCCCTTTGACATCAATGGAAAAGAGTTTGATCAATATCCTTTGAACCGACAATGCCATGCTCCCCCTGATATCATGTTGCATCTTTAAACATAATATGATAAAAAATTCATCCTTTTCATATGACCAATTCTTGCCCTGAACCTGTGCATTCAGAGAACTTCACAACCAATTTAATCTTCTGTATTTAAGTAGACCTAGTCTTTTGCATGGTAGAGACTACTCCCAGTTTCTGTCTAAGATATTTGAATGCTTCCCTGGGTAGAGGTTTGGTAAATATATCAGCAACTTGTTCTTTGGAGGAAACATACTCCAATTTCACCTTTTGTTCAAGCACTTGTTCACGTAAGAAGTGAAATTTGATGGCAATGTGCTTGGTCTTGGAATGCATAACAAGATTCTTTGAGATACTGATGGCACTTGTATTATCACAAATAATGGAGATAGGAGGTGAACATTTGATTTGAAAGTCTTGTAGGGTTTGCATCATCCAGAGAAGTTGAGTGCAACATGATGCTGTAGCCACATATTCTGCTTCTGCTGTAGATAAGGCAATAGAGCTTTGCTTCTTGCTGAACCAAGATACTAACCGGGGCCCCATATAGAATACACCACCACTAGTGCTTTTCTGATCATCAACACTTCCAGCCCAATCTGCATCAGTGTAAGCATGAAGAGTAAGATCAACATTATTTGGATACCATAGTCCAAAATCTTGAGTTCCTTGTAGATATTTGAATATTCTTTTCACAGCCTGAAGGTGAGACTCTTTTGGATTGGCTTGAAATCGTCCAACAATCCCAACTGCATGCATAATTTCTGGTCTTGTCCCAGTGAGATAAAGTAGACTTCCTATCAGAGATATGTATTCTGGTTGATTCACCATGGGGGAATCATCACTAGAACTGAGATTACATCTGGTTATCATTGGTGTACTTACAGGTTTGCAATCTTCCATGCCATGCTTCTTCAGGATTTTCTTAAGGTATTTTTCTTGTGATAATAAAATGCCATCTGTTGCTTGTTGCACTTGCAATCCAAGAAAGAATGTTAGTTCTCCAAGTAAAGACATTTCAAATTCTTGCTGCATAACAGAAGCAAATTTCTGACTCACAGACTCTTCATTACTTCCAAAAATGATATCATCAACATATACAACCACAATAAATAGTTTGTCATTTTTAGTTTTTGTGTATAAGTTGCTATCAGCAGACCCTTTTGAGAATCCTTGTTGATGAAGATATTTGTCAAGATGATAGTACCATGCCCTTGGAGCTTGTTTGAGACCATATAGAGCCTTTTTAAGTCTACAAAAAAGTTTTTCATCATTTCCCAAAATGAATCCTTCTGGTTGTTCTATATAAACTTCTTCTTCTAGATCACCATTGAGAAAAGCAGATTTAACATTCATTTGATAAACTTTGATTTGTTGGAAGCTTGAAAAAGAAAGAAACATTCTTATGGCTTCAAGTCTGGCTATAGGAGCACAGGTTTCTTCAAATTCTATACCTTATTGTTGAGCATACCCCTTGCACACAAGTCTAGCTTTATTTCTTATAACATCCCCATTCTCATTTAACTTGTTTTTGGATATCCATTTAGTTCCAATGACATTTTTGTCATGAGGTCTTGGTACTAATTCCCAAGTGTGATTATTTTCAATTTGATCAAGCTCTTCATTCATGGATTGAATCCAACATTCATATTTTCTAGCTTGACTAACACTATGAGGTTCAATAGTGGACAGAAATGCCAAATTGCTAGAAGATCCCACAAGAGTTCTTCTTGTTTGTACACCTGATCCCTTTTCTCCCAAAATTTGAGATTCTGGATGATTCTTTTGAACATATCTGGAGGGAGCCTTTTCAGACAAATCATCTTCGGGTTCTTCACTAGGTTCACTATTTGTATCATTACTATTTGATGTAGAAGGATATGTGTCATCATCATCTTCATCTGTTTTTTGCTTTTCTTATTTTGGAGCTGCAGGAGACTCATCAATAACAACATCAATACATTCAAAAATCTTCTGAAGTCTTTTATTATAACATTTATATGCCCTACTCCTAGAGGAGTAACCAAGAAATATTCCTTCATCTGCTCTGGGTTCAAACTTGCCATGTTTTTCATCATTATTCTTGATAAAGCATTTGCTTCCAAAAACTCTAAAAAGCTTTATAGTGGGAGGATTACCATACCAAAGTTCATATGGAGTTGTAACACTATTTACACGAACATGTGCCTTGTTGAGAATGTTTACTGCTGTATGTGCTGCTTCTCCCCAAAATGTGTCAGGTGTTTTGGAATCATCAAGCATAGCTCTAGCCATTTGTTGAACTGTTCTATTTATTCTTTCTGCAACACCATTTTGTTGTGGAGTGCTAGCTACATAAAAGTGTCTTTTTATGCCATGTTGTTCACAAAATTCAAGAAATTCATCTGATGTATATTCTCCTCCTCGATCAGATCTGAGACACTTGATTTTTAGATCTAATTCATTCTCAACTAGTGCTTTGAAGATCTGAAACTTCTCAAATGCTTCATCTTTGTGTTTAAGCAGCCCAATCAAACACATTCTAGAGAAATCATCAATGAATAAGATATAGTATTCTTCACCACGTGGTGAATTTTTTCTTATAGGTCCACATATGTCAGTATGAATGAGTTCAAGAGGCTTACTTGATGATCCTTCCTTGGCATTAAATTGTACTCTGGTTTGCTTACCGAATTGGCAATATTTACATACGATATTTTTAGGTAGAGTAATATTGGGAAGGTCACGAACAACTTTAAGTCTGCTTGATTTGTTGATTTGAGAGAAGCTCAGATGCCCCAACCTTCTATGCCATAGCCAATTTTCTGAAGATTTACTCAAATAACATTGTTCTTTGCAGTTCTTCAATATATACAGGTTTTTTGGAGTCCTTTTTCCTTTTATAATTGCTTTACCTGTATCAAGATCACGTACTACACATTCTTTTGAACTAAAGACAACTTCAGTTCCTTGATCACACATTTGACTTACACTTAAAAAGTTATGCTTTAATCCATCCACATACATGACTTCATTAGCTTTCACCTTTTCTTTTAGAAAAATAGGCCCTTTTCCCTTAATGATCACAGGAGTATCATTTCCAAATGTAACATTATTTTCCTTTTCTAGAGCACTATATGCAAGAAGTTTGTCTTTATCACCTGTCATGTGTCTTGAGCATCCACTATCAATGTACCATTGGTTTTCTTCGTCTTCTGAAAATAACGCTATGCCACAATTTTCAACCTGTAATTCCTTCTTTTTCCATACTTTGGAGCTTGAAGGAACATGTTCTTTTGGCTAAACTTTGCTCTTGCATTTATATTCTTCATGGCCAAAGTTATTGCAATAAGCATATTCAACTTCATTTTGAAGAGGAGAAATTTTTTTATAAGTATTCTTCTTTGTTTCAATATCAATCCTTTTCTTTCTTGCTTCTCTTGTCATGATGGTTTTATATGCAACACATTGAAAAACTTTATGACCAAAATTGTCACATGAGAAACATTGTCCATTGAAGAAGAAGTTTCTGCGATCATAAAATCTTCTACATGAATTTACCTGTTGATTGGTGTCTCTTTGAAAGACATTCCTATTAGTGTTATTTGAATTGAGATGATCATGCTTTACCTATAAAGATTCTTTATTCCCTTGCTGAGTGGCAACATGTTGTAAACCAACTGTAACTGCTTTTAGATAATTTGGTGCTGAAGCCTGAGAAGATTCTTCGATGTATCCAAGACATGTCTTTATAAGAGGAGAAAGTTGTACCTTGATAATCTCATCTAAGGTTTCAGATCCTTTAGCAAATCTAAGATTCAGATTCTTTACTTTCTCAAGTTCTTTTCTTAGACTTACTACTTCACGTTCTAATTTCTCATTGTGTTTCTCTTTTTCTTCAAGCTGATTTTTCAGAGTTTCTATGGTTATTTTACTCTCTTCTAAGCAGATTTTGAGTTTATTGTTCTCATCAAGAAAATCAATTTTTTCTAGAGCATCCACAAAAGTATCATTTTCTTCTCTAGATTCTTTTTCAAATGCCATGAGAAGTCTAAGATCTTGTTCACATTCTTCGTCACTATCAGATAGCCCATCACTGTCTTCATGAGTATAGTAACTCTTTCTAGTGCTAAAACAATTTTTATTCCTTTTTTCTACTTCCTTCCATTTTTTATGTGTTTCTTTATAAGGACACTTAGCAGCATAATGACCAACTCTTCCACAATCAAAAAATTTGAAAGGAAGCTTACCTCTGAACCATCCTATGCCAAGTTGAAGTTTCTTTACAAAGTTTATCTCATCTTCTTCTGAAATATATCTTGATCCTTCTGTTTTTTGTACTTCCTTCCCTTTTTTAGAAGTTCTAAAGACTGCTTCTTTGACTTCAGATGGTCCTCCTCTTCTAATTTCATATGCAGTTAGTATGCCATGAAGTTGCACCACAGTGAGATTTCGAAGATCCTACTTTTCTTCAAGAGCTGAAACTTTTGACTCAAATTTTGTCGTTAGTGATCTTAAGACTTTCTCAACCAAAGTAGATTCGGTTATAGTTTCTCCCAGATTTCTCATACGATTTACAATATCATCAAGACGTAAGAAGAAGTTGGCAATGCTCTCCTCATTCTCCATTTTTAGATTCTCATATTGAATTCTGAGAGTTTGGAGTTTAGCACTTTTTACATTTGCATCACCTTCATAACTTAGAATGATTTTGTCTCATATTTCCTTTGCTGTATTTAGCTGCATGACTTTGACAAATTCTGATTCAGTTAGACTTCCCAATAGAGCATTGACCGCCTTTGCATTTTTTTCATAATTCTTTCTTTCCGTCGGATCCGTTGGCACTGCAGCTGGATATTGATATCCTTGTTCAACAATTGCCCATACATCTGCTCCCAGAGACTGAATATAGGATCTCATCCTTGTTTTCCAGAAGATTAAAATTTTTTCATTAAAGAGCGGAGGCCTGATAGATGTTGTTCCATTTTGGTTACTCATCTTGCTTGATCTTCCTTCTAGCGGCTAAGATTTTTCAGAAGGACCTGCTCTGATACCAATTGTTGGGAAAAATACTGAGAGGGGAGGGGTGAATTAGTATTTTAGGGCTGAACAATTTTTCTTTTCTTTCTCTTAAAACCATATGTTACAGTATAGCATCCAACATGTATGTCTAGATATCTTATTATGTCATTACTTAGAGAATTGAATCATTAAGCATGAACAGGAATAACAGAAGAAACCATGAAACATAAACAACACATATGAACACCAGGATTTAAGGTGGAAACCCAATTCGGGAGAAAACCACCGCTGTTGTAATCTCAGTCTTGAATATTTATTATAGAGAAAACTTCTTACAATATATGCTAGTGCATACTTATACCAGCACGCAGGCACCCACCTGCAGAAGGCTACAACCTTCTCACGTTTACCAGCCTCTCCTGGAAGGGAGCTACTACCCCCTGCTGTCATTTACCAGCTACCACTGGAAGGGAGCTACAACCCCCTCTCTGAAGGCTTTGACCTTCAGCACCACTACTGAACCCGTTTCATCAATTTTCATACCAGATCCACCAGTTTCCATATGACATACCTTGCAGGCCACCTATTTTATTCATTCTGTACACTCACACTAGTTCTTTATGATTTCGTCCGTCATTCAAAACCAGAGATTCATCATCGTCAGATCATTCTATCCATGGGTGCATCGTAGTTTCATATTTATCAGTTAATAACAGAGCTCGCCCATATAGATATTCGTTGGAGAAATTTTTCGTTCGCCACCTTTACAATGTACACCTGTTCTCTATTTTTTCTTCTGCTTATATAGTTTTGCCTTTATTAAAACCATGAGTCAAAAACACGAACCACCAATGGTATCCCTATGTCAGTATTTATCCCACGGGGCTTTTTGATCTCTTTTTAAATTTTATTTATCAATTTTTAAATAAATTGATAAATAAATATATTTACAATATTTGAATTCTCAAACCTTATGTCTAAAGTTTAACCCTTCAGACTTTATAGAAATATCCAACGCTTCCAAATAACTTAATCTTACGATAAAACTTTGACCCCGGGCCCACATACATAGTCAATAGCCAATCCAATAAACCCATCGTACCATAGTAAACTTCGCGCAAGTCTAGCATCCGATCACCGTTAGATTAGCAAGCTTCCAGATCAATGGCGTATATGCAGATCGCTCGACCTCCAATTCCGAACGTTAACATGCGATGGCCTGTCGTACCTGTGTTAATCTTCGTGCATCTACAAAAAATGAAAACCGTCCGATGACCCCTTCCCAGATCAACGACACTCAACGATATCGCTGGGCATCCTGGGTCAAACTATAACGCACGATGGCGCATAGTGAAAAGTGGTTTTGTAAAATCGTACAGGGACGTGTGTCGCTCGTTCTATGGAATCGCTCCCCACCTCTTGAATACCGCTTGCCCGTTGAGAGCGGTGCGATGAAATCCATAAACCGCCTTCATTGTTCCTCCTTCGAGGTTCCACGCTTCGCTCAAGGTTCTATTCATGATTCCAAAGGGTTATTCTGGGTTTGCGCTATAACTCTGGTCAATCTTTGGCAGGATTTCCAACGAGATTTCCTTTCAAATATTAACTCGTGACAATTCAATTTCATTATTCAATTCTGTTATGATATATATATAACATATCAACCTTCCTTTTCAGAGTTCTATCCTGTCACAGTTCCGCTTCTATCTGTACATTTAAAAGCATCATATCTCTGCCACCATTAAGTTCTTCGATGGATACAATGAATGCCTCGAGAGCCCCTCATATATTCAACCAAGTAGTTCCACGATTGCAAATATCAAACTAAGCCAGTTCTTCATTACAAGAAGGTTTCATCCTAGAATTAAAATCCTACTACCATGATTCCTCAATAGGGTTTCACATTTAACTCCATACACAGAGACTCATACAGAGGTTCAGGAGATTCCACACAGGAATTGCATCAGTCAATACACATATAATACATATTTCTAATTCTGCAATAATGATTTCATTCCTTTCTAGGCACCGTAGGTATCCTCTGCCCATTATGAAATTGATCATACAGGTCATATGTATTCCAGATTTACTCAACCATAATTAGCATAATTTTCATAGTTCTTCATTAACATATACAAATCTTGGCTAGATATTCAAGTTGTCCTTCAATCTATTACCTTGTCTCTTCCTAGCAGCTTTCCCTTTTGTCATCTCCTTTGCAAACTGTATTAGACCCCTTGTCTCTATTTCTAAATCCTCTGTTTCATCTGCTGCCTCTACGACCTCTCTGTCTCTTTTGCCTTATGGATAGTTTGGGTGTTGCTCCTATCTTTGCCAATTCTTTTGCCATCAATGACAACATTTCCAACATATATATCATTGCTGAGGTAGGCATTCCCATACTCATATGACAACTAACTAAATGTTTTGGTACAGATATGGTTGCAATATCACATCAAAAGTAGATGCAGTATGGGCACAACCATCTGTCATAAGCAGTCTACTATATCATGAATAATAAAACTCCTCACATCCTAGATGGTGGGAACTATATGCAGGGTATTGAATTACGCTTCTCAAACTAGTACGAATCTATCCATGCGATTGATTATGTGGAAGTCAAACATGGTAGAAACCACTTGATTATCGGTTGATGATAATAATCATTAACAAGTGTGAGAGAAACCACCAATAATGACAACGGATCTCAAAGTACTTTAGTACAATCTATGAAGTGTGAATGAATTATTTTGTAGTCAAACACTCATATAATCATTCGATCGAAGGTCAGTCATGAAAACTTACCATCTAAGGCGAGAAAACTGCCATTATGGCATGGAGATCCCAAGGTACTGATAGGATTCTAGATCAACTTTCTAGATAATGAGATGATTTCGATAGAAAGTGATCCATTGCAGGAAAGCCTACGACACAAAACTATTAGATCAAGTTTTGAAGAAATGTATTGCAAGGACTGACTCAGGGATGGTCAATGCAAATGGAGACAAATGTTTGAAATTAATGGCTTATTGATATTTCTCCTGAACACATAACGACACTGTAAATGGATTGGAAGAATTTTACCTAAAGATCATACCCAAAAACTAGCTGAAGACTTCCAATGTGGTTCGATTAACTACTAGACAAAGGATTTCCCAACCAAGTTACAAGTGTGAAAAAGTGTCGTTTTCAAGAGAGAAATGCTTCTTTCTAAAATAAGGACGACAAATGGATTCTTTTTCTCTATTTTTCCCCCACTCTTATTGGCAAGCACCTCTTTATTTCTGTCAAAATTGAGGAGGATAACATTTGATTGTTTGTGTAAGCTTATCCTTTGGATGAGCCCATATTAGTATCAAAATTGAACCCTAATAAGGAGTGGTTCGGTCTTGTTTTGATCGATAGGTGCTTACTATTTAATTTTAACGAGTCCAGTATAGGAATAACTCGACATTTTTTGGTTTTAGGGAGTTAGAAGAAAAACATAAGTAAACTCCATGGTTGTTATTTTTCATAAATTTAGTCCCTCAAGCCCGAAAAAGGATAAAATAATGTAGGAGAAAAATTTATTGACTATAGTTAGTCAACATATAAATTTTTCGTAATTAGTCCAATTGAGTTCGAAAAAGGGGTAAACTTATACTGAATGGACAATTGTTCATTTACTTTAATGAGTTTGAATAGTCAAGTAGTCAGCGATATTTTCATTTTTCGAGAGTCTAAAAAGGGCTTAAAAGAGGACTCTGAGGTTTCACTTTTTCATATTTTATATAGAGCCCAAAAAAGTGATAAAACTATACTCGATGTCAAAATAATTATTTTCACCAAAATCCCATATCTTGCACAAAGAGTCAAATAATTACAAATATATGTTCTCAAAAAGTAAAAGTATTTAGATTTGACTTTTTAAAAGTAAAAATAAATAAAATAATAATATTTTATTCATTTAAAACTACAAAAAAGGAGTTAAAACAATTCATTTTCACCTTTTTCTTTTCAGAATAGAGCAGAGATATTTTGGCCAAAAACTTTTGGAGTTGATATCAGAAGAACCGATTCATCATTTCTAGAATTATCAGAACCAAGTAAACCACATCATCATTGTATTTTTTTTCATCCATTTCATTTCTTATTTTAATTTTTCATGGAATTTTTTAGGAGGAAATTATGTTTTAAAATCCAACGTCGGGGGTGCATGGTTTCTTTGTGCAAAAATCAAGCACCCCGACGATTTTTTAAAAGAAAATTTTTCGGGCCGCCACAGGTTTTGTGTATGATGCATGTGGAAAAATGCATTGTGTAAACACATAACCTACACAGGCACCATGAGTTTTTGAAAACCTAAATTTATCCATAAGAAATGGTTCAAGTTTCCTCCAACTGATTTCTAATGTTTAATTTGTTCATTTTCACGTCTTTAATCATGTTGGAATGGAAGGAACAATAACATGAACTCGTGGAAAATGAATCGATGGATGATCCAGCAACTATGCATGCAATAATAAACTATGGCTTATACAAGTTATGGAAAAATTAGGGCATGATGCCACAAGTTGAGTTTCCTACTTGGCTTGTGAATGCACGGGGCGTGCAAGATAGATGTTTCATAATTTGGGACCACCAGCTTGTGATGGAACCGAAAGACATATACTTCCTCACCGGATTGCCTCATAGAGGGAGAAACATATCCTTATTTTGGACTATACTAGGAGGTCTTCCCACAACTAGCTACAAGGCTCAGTATTGTAGCAATAATTCAAAGCTAAAGGATGGTCACATAGAAATCAAAACCATTGTGCGATTGGAACTCAAAATGATATCATTCATAGTTACTAGGTTATTAGGGAGTGAAAATCCTCATGTGGTTATGAAAGCACAGATGCAAAATGCAGTTGAGTGTTTTGGAGGGACAATATTCAACTAGAGTGATGGATTGTTGGCCAATATGAAGGGCCAAGTCACGAGAGCCAAGAATGGGAAGTTAAAAAACTTCGGGTATGGTGTGATTCTTATCTCATTTTCTCTAGAGAGGATCCCACTCCTTTCACCTTAATAGACTCTAGTGGATCATGGAATTCCTAAATAACCTCGTATGGTGCAATGGGTAGCATTGATGGCTTGCCTTGGTGGCGAAGGTGGTCTAATGGTTCGGTTCACTCTGCATTACTTTTCGTGGCTCAGGAACCAGATCTTCACGATTGAATACTTTCCTTATGCAGGGATGGAATATATAGGTGATCCTAAAAGATCTTTGCTACCAGGGGTATAGTGGGATGAGACAAGTTAGTGAATCATTTTGAATTTTTTAATCTAATTTTTATATTATTTTTTGTCGTCCAATATTTACAAAAAATTTAAATGTAGATGTCGGTCTGACACAACCAGCAACGCTTCGTCTCTTTGACAAGCAAGAGGCACAACCCATAACACCCCCAAAAGATAATTAAGTATAGATCCTGGTATATATAGAGCACATCCTTGAGATGTTGACTATTGATATTCCTGAGAAAGGAACTGATGATATACCTCTTAGGCTCCAGAGACATGTGACTGGTGTCCCAGGTCCACTCAGAAGATTTTTGCGCAAGATGGTGCGTGCCATAGTTTGTTATCATGACCATCACCATGTATAATTGATGGTAAATGTAGATCGGAATTTTTTTATTTGTATTATTATCTTTTAGATCATAAGGTGTTTGAACCTATGATCACAGATGATGTAATATTTTTTGACACAAACGCATCTATCCTAATGATATTATTACTTTAGTTCTGTGAGTATCTTGTTCAAACATGGATTGAATTTTGTTTATGATTTACTTTTTTAATGTTTCAGATGTCTATTTAAAACTTGTTTAGATAATGCATTAGCCAATGTGTTTAAATTTCTTGAAATATGTTGATATTAGATATAATCAAATAGTATTTCCAAGAGATGAACCTTCAAAAATAATCTTAACAATATTGGATTTTTGATAACATAAAATCTGTTTAAATGTAATACAATGAGTTGTGAATCTAACCTAATGATCAAACATTGAATACCAAATTTAATGGCATCAGATAATAATTCAATGACTACGCTATATTCTACAATATTGTTCATTGCTTGACCAAGGCATATTGCATGAATAGAGATTAACTCTTCAGTGGGTGAATAGATAACCCAAGCAGCAGAAGAGGTGTTCTGTGTACTATGATAAGCACCATCAAGAAAACCAATGTAAGTTTGAAGGGATGTCTATATATTTCATATTAAGAGTAATCAAGATAAGAAGTGAAACTAGTAACAACAAAAATAACTAATCTATGCACACTTGTCTAAACTAAGGCACACTATTATAAAATGTAACTAATGTACAAGGGAAATCTTCACACGAAAAGTCATGCATAATATCTCTTGAGATAAAGAACATTTCTGGGTTTATCTAAAGAGAACCCATCATAATCAATTAATTCATAGGCTCATTTTGCAAGAACATGCTTCAGAATATAGGGACCATGCCATATCAGCCTGAAGTTACCAGCGCCTAGATTATCCTTAGATTGATCATATACTAAAACTAGGTCACCTTATGAATGAATGCGAGGGTTAACACTTTGATCATACTGAGATTTAACGCATTTCTTCTGAGCTTCAACAACTAATGCAACAGTGCAACGAGTCTCATCTAACTGTGCTAGGTATAGAAAGTGTTTTTCCTATTCATAGGTATCTAGTAACAACTTAATGGATAATTTAAGTGATGATATTTCACATTCAATGGCTAACACAACATCTAAACCATAAAAAAGTTTAAAATGAGTGAACACTATAGAAGTTTTTGCAGAGGTACACTACGCCCATAATGCCAAAAAAATCATGGTATCCCAATTAGATTTATGAGTCTCGATAATCCCTTTAATCATGGTGGTTAAAACATTGTTGACCGCCTCAACTTGAGTAGTAGCCTATGGGTAATATGGTGTATAATTATCATGGCGTAGGACCAGTTGATTAGAAAGTTTGGTGATCATAATATTTCAAAAATGGCTCCCATGGTCCATAATGATAGCCTGAGGGACACCGAACTAAGAAATCACATGATTGAATATGAAATTAGTAGCATTTTTTCCATCATCCACGAATGTACGCATCACCTTGGCCCATTTGGTAATGTAATCTATGGAAAGAATAATATATCGACCCCCCCCACCCCCACCGTCCCCCTCCCCACCCCCCCCCGATCGAGTGAGGGTTACATGTAATGAAATCAACGCCCCATTTGGAAAAAGGACCAAAAAAAATGATTGGATGAAGAGGAGTTGGGGGTGCATGCAACTTTCGATCAAAAATCTAGCAATCGTGGCATTTTCAAACAATGATAATACAATCTTTGAATAAAGACAACCAAAAGTAACTAGTGTGCAATATATTTTTGGTTGTAAAAAACCTAGACATATGACCACCACACACTCTAGACTGGCAATCATTCAAAACGTTTTTAGCCTCTTCATGATTTATACATCGTTGAAACACAAAATTGGAACCACAATGATAAAGAGTGTCACCAACAATATTGTATTACTGGGATTGGTATCGGATTCTCCATCGATTTGATTATGAAAGCTATGGGCGAAAGGTTTGGGTCTGAATATATATAATCAGATCTCCATACTAGGGATATAATGTACTGATTAGAAACATAGATTCATCTATGATATGATAAAGTGCCACTATTTCAGATTCAGTATTGGGAAACTCACAATAAGTTCGGAAAATACTAGTGATTTCTTGGACTTGAACTTCTAGAACTCCAAATCAAACTCTTGTAGGATAACAATTAATTTGGAGTATTTTCCCTTGAGCCATTTTTTTTTCAATATGTACATCATTGGGTTGAAACTAGATATCACTGTGATTTTGCGTAACAATATGTAATGACAAAAATGTTGGAAAACTTGAACTGCCACCAAGATAAATTTCTCCACATGTGAATACTTGATTTCCATGGGGTTGAGATTCTGACTTAGGTAATAGATCCCATTTTCATTGTTAGATTCATCCTCTTGAACAAAAACCATTCCAATTATGGAATCAGAGGAAACTAAGTATAAAAATTAATCCTGGTGGTAATTGGGCCGATGTTATAATGGTGCATGGGTCAAAATATTTATTAGCAATCTCATAACAGAACATCTTGTTTCAACAACTAGAAAACCTTTTGCTAACTCTGCATAGTTTGGGATAGACCTAAGTAAAAAAATTTCTTTCTCGTGCAATCTTTGGAGTTGGCGAAGAGTGTAAGGAGTATTTAAGTTGATGATAGCCTCAACCTTCTATAGATCGAAACGAATGCATTCTTTCAAAACAATGAACCCAACTAATCATCTTGATTGTACAAAAAAACACATTTGTGTGGATTCAAACAGTTTTTGTAATGCCTAAATCTCATGAAGATAGCATGTAAGTGCATAAGATGATATTCTCTATGTAAAGAGTGAGCAGGTAAATTATCCAGGTAAGGTTGTACAATATGATTGATATCGTGAAACACATAAGACATAGCTCTTTGAAAATTTGCACCATCATTTCTCAGTCCAACAAGTAACTTACAATATGCAAACATGCCCTATGGACATATAAATGGCTTTTTAGGTTGATCGGTAGGGAGTGTGTTGATTTTATTGTAGCCATAAAAACCATCCACAAATGAGAATATTTCATTTCCAGCACAATCATCAACAAGTTGATCGATATAGGGTGTATGATAGTTTTCTTCTCGACAAGCCCTGTTAATATCCCAATAATCAACACATACTCTGATAGTCCCTTTTTTTTTCATTATAGGAACTATGTTATATACCCAATCCGTCAAAGGAATAGGATAAATTAATCCTGCTCATAATAGTTTTTCAGCTTCAAATTTGATTGATCCAGATTTCCATGGATACATTGGACGTAATCTCTGTCTAATAGGCTTAACATTTGAGTATGTATTGATTTAACGAATAACAATATTAGGATCGATACTTGGCATCTCCTCATAAGACTAGGAAAAAATGTCTCTGAATTCTTGAAATAGCTATTTTTAGGTGTTAATCTCTTCCATCGACTAAGAAGAACCTATATGAATGTTTTCAATAATTCCAGGTTTAATCGATATGTCAATAGAAACTGTTGTAGAAATATTTCCCAAATTTATCTCAGAATATGAATGTGTAATCGATGTGGGATTCTAAGGTTCCTTGAAATAATCATTTGTAAAAATAGATGGAAAATAATTTTCAAGTTTATCAAGGTCAGGAAAAAAAGAAGATCGATGATGTAGATTTCCCATGCTAATTCATCTGATGATAAAATTTCTCGAATGCTTTCATCATTTGTAAATAAGTGTTGAAAGGGATTCGGAAATGAGGTCAAAGTTTAGCATTATATAGAAGATGATTCTACTCTAATCACATTCACTTGATAAGTAGAAGTTTATGGGGTGTCAAAATACGATTGTACTACTATATATGCCAATTCATAAGGACTTAAAGGCATCTTGCCATTATAAGAGTCAAATTCTGATTCTAAAAGCACAATCCATGTGTCATCAAATGGAATTGTGTTTGATGTGATCATATTGATATTGGAAATTTTTCACAGTACGTTGGGTGAGGGAATAGAGAAAGTTCCCATGAGATTGGAATCCTTCGTTCATCCTACACCAACATCTTCGTATGGGATAACCAATTTTCCAACATGTTGGATGCTATCTCTAGAAGTAGGGTCTAAAGAGAAGTATGACAACTGATCGATTTTAACAATCGTTCCTTTATGAGGAAAAATTACTACTAGAAAGACTTATGAAACCACAACAGTAATTATGTAAGATCAACTGTGACCTAGAAGAAGGTTGTAATTAAGAGGGGCATCAACAACTTCCACCTCTAGGCTTATGGTTTTTCCATCTACTTCTATAGGCAGATCCTACAGTATTTCATATGGATGGAAACCTCTTCCGTCAAAATATTTAAGGATAGTCAGTGATTTGTTGAGTTTTGGAGAACCAAGGCTTTTCCAATAGTTTAACGACATTATACACATAGATTCCCACTCATTAATTACAGTATGAAAAAATTGTCTTGATTTGACTAATACTAGAATTTGAAAAGCCATTTGATGTGGGAGTCTCGGTACAAATTTTTTGAGATAAAAAACAATTAGGTTTGAGTATTGAGGATCAATACCTCTGATCGCTTATAATAGTAATTTCTTTTGTGCTGGACAATATTGCAACACTTCTAAGGCCAACATTGCTGAATGCGATATGGCCAAATCTTCAACAATGTTGTAATTCTGAGCAACTCTGGCATGTGGATTGAAAGCTGATTTTCGAAGTACACCTTTAGAAGACAGTTTAATCACTAAATATGGGTTAGGTTTCTCAATTTGAAGTGGTTCAGAAACTGAAGGAGTTTTTTTCTGGTGTTCGTCTGGAAGATTTAGTCTCTTCACCAGTTACAGGACTCTTAGATCCATAGTCTTGAGATCATGTTGCAACCATGACCTGAGACATCATTAAAATATCTGTTGATGAATTGGTAGAAGATCTGATCATTTTACTATCTTGTGATGGAAAAGGATCCTTCAAGACAACAAGTGTGGGTGAACCTTTGACAAATACCTCGGCCCAATGTAGACACTCTTTGGTATGGTGATCCTTGTCACAGATAAGATAAGGATAACGAGGTTTCCACTTTTCATCAGATGGTTCGGTTTTTTTGTTTTCTCTTTAGGATATGTGTTTTGTTTATTTTTATTCTTCCCTTTCTTCTTATTTCTTGTTTTAGTTTTAGCTGTGGACGAATCTACAATGTGAATATCGGGAAACGTTTCAAGGGAAGAATCTCCTTTAGGTCAATCTAGTAAATATATTATGGGAGAAGTAGGTTTTGACGACTTCTTCTTACTTTTGGTAGTACTAACTGTACCAATTACAAAATCTGCATAATGATAACCAGAAGGAGGTGTAGTAATTTGGCCTTGGCATGGTAAATGAGGGATTTTTTCATATAGAGTACCAGACTATGTATATACAAGGTCTAAATACTATGATTGAGCTATGACCTATTCTTTTGTAACAACAGTTCCCTTAGCTATGTCTTCAGTGATCTTTGGAAGTAATGATTTAATGAACCATTCTGCCAAAATTTAATCTAGTATAAAAACCTTCACTAAATTCCATCTACATCTCCATTCATGTAAGTGATCTGAAATGTATGTAGACGTACTCTATTTTAATGAAGTTAAAATTTTCGTGCCATTGTCATAACAGACTGGAAACTAGAAGTGGGTTAGGAAAGTTGTTGCTAACGCATTAAGATTATTAAAAGAGCCACGTCATAGTTTGATATACCACTTCATAGCTAAGCCTATCAATGTTGTTTGAAAAATTCTCAATTGAATGGAATCATAGATTAATGAGTTGGATGTGCACCAAAGATGATAAGTAATAACATGATTTGAGGGATATTCTCTTGAATTTCCTTCAGAATTAGGTATATCACTGGGCAACTTAGTTGGCATTTCCATCCAGAATAGAAAATAATAAATTGGATAATTCATGAGGTGAAAAAAATCTGGTAAGTCTACAGTTACAATGGATGGTAACCGCCAGTTAGGGTCTTGTTGAGCAAATTGTTAACCTTGAGGTAAAATACCAGTACCAAGAGGAAGATATCCAGGATAACCTGGAATAGCCTGAGTATATGGAATTGGAATACCTATGAGGTATCCAGGGTTAGGCATAACAAACTAAGGGTGAGATGGTATTTGATATGTATAACCAAGATATGGTTGACCTTAGTAGACTAGATTTTGTCCTCCTGGTCCATATTGAAACTACTCTTGAAAAGGTTGATTCACAAACTGAACTACAAAGGGTTGGCTTGTTTGAATTGTAGCTCCACCGAGTTTTCTATAGTGGTTTGAATAGTGGACTAGATAATAGGTTCAGTTTGATGATAAATGACTTGAGGGATTGCCTTTGTTACAATTAATGCAGTTGTTTGAAGGGTTGTAGAAACAAGGACTTGAGAAACTCCAAGGATAGGTGTACTTGGTTGTTGAACAGAAGTTTGGAGAACATATTGGACAGGAGTACATGGAGTACTTGGACCAACTTGCTGACTACTAGGTATAGATACCTGAGGGGTAATTTGTAGTGCGGGCTGAGCAAGTTGTTAGACTTGGGTATAACCTAATTGACCAGTTTGTTGACCAGGTTTATTATAAGTTACTCGTATAGTAAGTTGAAAATGTTGTTGATTCAATAATGGTTTCCACACAATATTAACGCCTCGATAAGGAGCTCTCATAAAATATTGTGGTTCATAAGGTTAACCATAAGCAGTTTGAGGTATTGGAATGTGTGTTTTAATTTTTTTTGGATAAGTTCTAGTAAAAGGTTGACCTCCTTGAAAGGATGGTTTCTCTTGATAAACATTCTGGGCTTGAGAAGTTTGTTTTCCTTGAATAAGCTGTGGTTGTGGCATATGGTACTACCCTTGAATTGGTTATGTCCCTAGCATAGGGTATTTCCCTTGAAAAGGGTGTGGCCCTGGCATAGGGTACTACCCTTGAAGAGACTTTCCTTGAGGAGTATACTGCCCCTCGAGAGGTAAATTTCCACCTTAAGAACTAGTTGAAGGAATGTTTCCAATCATCATATATACTTGTTCCATTGTCAAATTTTTGGTATTAGATTCATTAAGACCAGTTTATTTTTTAATATTTTTATAAGAGTGAGATGCTCTTGAGAAAGTACCAGAGGGTGACTGGTATCCAGCAGGAACTGGTGGACCACCATATAAAAAAAATTCCGGCGATGATGAAAACATGGATTACTCACCTGACATGCTTGATGAAGGCATGTAACTACCTCTGGGTATAGAATAAAAAGGAATGTGGCATGGTGAATAATTGAGACCAGTGATACGTAGAAAGTAGATAAATTTTTGATACTGAGGGTCTAGTTTAAAAGGCCTGTAAGGTTAAATTAGTTCACTATAACTTAGATCTAAAGATTCTTGACGAGAAGGAATTGTGATCTCTTCTTTTGTGTCAGTAATCTCTTTGATACTATTCAGGCCAGGAGAAATATTATCAATAATGTGAAGCTTCACTCGAGGTGAATGAGGATGGCCACGATTTCGGGCTATGAACTCCGAAGTTGACTTAGATGAAGTAGATTTAGATTCAGGTTCAGATATTTCAAGTTCAATGAGTTGAGTATTTGATAACTCACCCGTAGTAGACTGAAGTGTGATTACTTCTAAAATTTCTGTTTGTTCTTGATTTCTTACTACTTTCTGACGTTGATTTACTTCGTAATCAAGATGTATTATTATAGATGTCTCCCCTTGTTCAGTAGACACAGTTCTTGATTGTTTACCTCTTTCATATTTAAGCTTTTCCAACTGACTCGGTGTATACTCAAGGGGTTTCCCCTCCATTATACAAGAGTGTCTCGGTAATTCAAGCATGGTTAATGTTTAATACACCAAATTAAAAATTGTTTCAACAAAATAGACCTAAGGGCACAAAGAAAACAAGCGATTTGAACACATGCCTACAAAATATAAGATACAAACCATGCACAAACAATATGTTTCCACACTAAAAACACTAGTTGGTGATGAAATCCAACATCATAGGAGTTAATGTGGAGAACTTAATGGTTGGAATAATTACCCTGACAACCCTCTTAATGAAATATTCCAGTGCCAGTCCCTCTAGTTATGCCATATCGAAGTGAAGAGTACCCTCCAGAAAGTCCAAGTAAGTCTAGCTGATGTCTGCTCCATGTATAGTGGGACCTTCCCTCCACCGTCACCTTGGGAATAATCCTAAATATTATGGACAATAAGGTCACAAATGAAGACAAATACACCTAGAGGAACAATCTATGACCCAATATACACGCAAGAGAAGAGTATCAAGCTCAATTCCCTTGAAGGCTCCTCAACATGGTAAATATTATGTTTGCCAAAAAGTGACCCCAGTATCCTCGAAAATGGTTAATCTGAGGTTTACCATTTGTATTACGTGCACATCTTCTATCTTTTCCAATGATATAGGTAGAATTTCCTCACTGGGTCCAACATGATCTCGTGCTTGACTCTTTTAAGGAGATACTCCAAGAGTACAAATGTAACAATTGGATTTCCCTACCGCAAGATTCTACTTGTTTGTTTTAACTTCTTTGAAACGTTTATTACAACCTATTCCAAAAGAATAGCCTAAGCCATATCGGTGGAATGAGTTGTAGAAAATTTAAAAATGTCTAGATTGATTTTATTAGGCATTGTATTAATTTGGTTGCTATTTAACACAAAGGTTATGGAGTTGGAACTTTGATGATGTTGTGACCCTACGCAAAATACTCTAAATGCATCAAGATGAGAAATGAAACTATTTCTTTTCAATGAATTCTATTTAGGAGAAATTTGAGACATTTATTGATTTTAAAACACAAACTTCCTCATTCATAAACAAAATCCTTTTTGAAAAGAAGATGATTTAATTAAGAAATAAATTTGAAAGTATGATCAATTCCTCTTTTTGAACGAAATCCCATTTTCATCCAAGTCAAAATTACAATTTCGACAATCAATCAATTTCCAAAAGAAAACAATTGCTAAAAAATGCTAAAAAATGCTAAAAATATAAATCTCAAAATCAAAACAAAATTCTAATTCTGAATCCTAATTACGATACCTATGAATGTTTTGTAGATGAATTATCTTAGTTGTGATCATACTAAGAATTTTTCTACTTATCTTAGCAGAAATTAAATCATCCAAGAGTGCTTGGTGTTGAATCAGGCTTCAATGACTTATAAGATTTTTTGGGTTTGCAAATGAATAGGGAAGAAGTACTCATAAAATTAATGTTGACTACAATCCCAATGGTGCAAGTAGACAATCATAAAACCAGTGAGTTGAGGCATACGAAGGTATCTTCCATATATAACAACAGTAAACTAGGGAAAACCCTAACTTGTTAAATGAAAATAGGATGATAAATCACACAAGACTTAAAGTTATTGAAAGGGAGTTCACACACAGGATCTAACAACTGGAAAGGATCAGGGAAAAATTCAAGAATTTTGTTATCTACCTCTAAAAGAGAGAAATTTTATTTTTTCAAAATTTTCTAGGGTGTGCGCATCTTATGAGTTGACAATAGTGTGCATGCACACTGGGTTGAACTAAAAAGTCACGCAGGTTTTCACTCTACCTTGCAAAGAGAACTACACAGGAAAAGGAAAAGTTGAAAGAAAATAGAATATAAGCTTTCTTTCTCACAGATTCTAAAAATTTATCTACCCAACGATACTTAGAGAAGTCAAAATCAGAAAATTCAACTTTCAAACTGAATACAAAAAAATAAAACTAAGCTCTAGTCCCCAGCGGAGTCACCAATTTGTTACCAAGATTAATCCCTCTTGCAGACAAAAGTGACCTCCCTATTAATCCAATGACTAACTAGAAACAAAGATCCATTTAATATTTCTTTCTCTATATTATTTTTATTTTAAGATCATTATAATAGTAAAGTAGAGAATACATGCTCCTACCTTGAAATCCAAGTGTCTGATGTAGCCCTTTGTCTTGTTGCTCCAAAGTAGTTCTCCGATGATGAGTAGAACCTGCAATCAAGGGCAAGTCAAAGAATCAAAGCATCTGCAATATACAATAATCAACAAGTACTAATCCAACATAGTGATGAAGGAATCTAAGTATTGACATTATTCCCATGAATACAGAAACAACACAATGAGAAAATAGATCCATATGTATCACAAATTAGAAAAAGTAATATTACAACCCGATGCCTTGATGTTTTACAGATTTCTCTTGGTTCCAAGAAATCGTTCTCCTTCATTCTCATAAGCCTTCCTCTCTATAATAACCAACATGAAGTTATGGGCACAAAGGTGTGATCTTCAGTGTGTCAACAACAACTCACTAGTATAGAAAGTATGCACTCTATGAACTCTCTTCAGCTTAGAAACTATATAGTTCAGTTTCTATTATTCATAATCCACCCTTGAACATTAAACTTGAGCTCAATTTATAGGGATATTGAAGTAGTTTTAGTTCCATAAAGAGAGGTATGGATTCCTTTTGTGAATATATTTGAGTTCCTTGGACCAAGTGATAAGCTCCATGAGTGGAGGGATAAAACTCAAACTGGCGTGACTCTATAGGCTTCCAGTTGGGAGAATATTCGACCAACTAGGCTTCTAGAAGTTAATTTTTATTTTTACTTTCTTTTCACGGGGTGCGCGGGTTTTTATGCAAAACATTGTGGCATTCGCCACAGCTAATGGAAGGATCAATAGTGCATGTGCAAGGAAAGGATAGTAAAACCGCGCACGTAGACTTTTAGGGGTTTTATAGAGATTTTCTTCAATTTCAAAGAATTGATTCAGGAACATCAGTGTTTTTTACCTCTAGGGGAACATGATATGGATAGTAATAGACCCATATGAAGAATCAAATTTCATGGTGACAAAATTATGTGTAACAGCTAGGAATCAAGATCAAAGGCGCAAATGGTCAGTTATGAGGATGAGATGGACAAGAAGAGAATGGAAGTTGAACATGAAGCCCATTAGGAATTTCCATAGGATTTCACTCTCTTGAAGTACTAATATTAGCAAAATTCAAGTTTTATTCAAAGAAAAGGCTTCCATTCAAGAGGAGGTGCCACAAGGTTTTTTTCAGAGAAGCTAGTCGAAGTGGAGGCTAGAATGATGAATTCTAACAACATGATAAATACTCATAATAAAAAAGAGAAGGCATGAATTGACCTGTGAAATGAATCATAACAGTGTACTTTCTAGATTTCTTTCCTCATGCTCACTCTTTAGAGTGGATTAATTATCTGGATCATCACATTCCATGGAAAAATCCTTCCCTATTCATCTTCGAACATACTTATTCACATCCAAGAGAGAAATTCTATATATCCCAAAGTGCCATGCCAACATAAACATACAGTGGTTATGAGATTTTAATTCATTCTTGGGATGAAAATTCTCCACTCAAAGATATTTTTCAGTTTTCTCACGAGGCACTTCCATGAATTAATTTCAACGATTTGTTATTAAAAAAAAGTAGAAACATAGGGGAAACTAGTATGGTTGTCACTCTGATAATGAAGCCCTATATGGTCTAACTCCTACATTTTCATCTACAACATTTTTCTAGGTCCCTATATTACTATTATAGTCCCTTATTGTTGTTATTGTAACTCCCTTATTTTTATTGTTTTACCCCTGTAACCCCAATATTGTTATTATTGTTCCCTTACATTATTATTGTTAGGTCAGCTAGGATTATAATGTGACCCCATGGACTCCTATATATAGAAGGAGGTTTTTTAATTTGTATCATCCAAGAATTGTTCATTTATGTAATGCAAAGGAGGTTTCCCCCTCGAAGTGGCTTATTTATAAAGCATTGATCTCTCTTTTTGTCTATTTTTGAAGATGGTTTCATAACATTTCGAATCAGAGCTTTGGATTCTAGGGTTTCGCTACTCTAAACATGTCATCGTGGAATTTTCGCTATAACGTTTTTTCTCTAAAGGTTCAGAAGCTGATTTTTTTACAGTGCAAAGCCAAAATCCTAAGGAACCTCATGTGAACATTTCAGATCTTGGCTCGAAATATTGTTGGAGATATGATCTTTGGAAGTTAGGGTTTTTTCAGGCTCCCTAATTTCACCTAAAACAGGTCATCGTGGAATTTGCGCTATAACTTGTTCACTACGAAGCTACGAAAGCTAAAAATTTTAAAGAGCGAAGATGAAATCCTGAGGAACTTCCTGTAATAATTTTAAATCTTGGTTCACAATATTTGTGGAGGTATGATCTGTGGAAGTTAGGGTTTTTTCAGGCTTCTGAATTTCATCTCAAAGAGGTGACCATGGGAAAATCATCACAACTCTCTCTCTGAGCATCGGATTAGAATTTTGTAAAAAGTGGCCACAAGCAAACGGAATTTGGTTTCATGTATATCCATTTTAGAGCCTAAGTAGGAAACACTGACACATGACACATAGTACAAGCTCACTCTACTAAACCCATCCATAATTAGGTCATTTTGGGAGACTGTGCATAACTTTTCCTTGAAGAATCAAAATCAGGCCAGACCTATGGCATTCGAAAGATGATTCATAGGGATAATAAAGGTATGAATTTTAGAGATTGAACATCCAAAATCACAGAGATAATTCAGTTTCAATATCGAGCTCCTCAAAAGAAAGAAAAAGGTGTGTATATGTTTTTTTTTTTTCAAATTGCATAAGTCTTGTGTGAAAAATTAGTTTGAAGTGATTCCAAGGGCATATTAAAGAATAGATATCAGTATTGGGTTATAAAATGCCACCAAAAAATAATTTAATACCCACTAAGCCTTTAGAATGCTCTACTATGACTCATGAAGAGGAAGAAGCGCAACATGAAATATCAAAATTACAAGAGAAAGTGCACCAAACTTCACTCTCGCAAAGAGAAAAAAAAAATGAAATGGAAGTTTTTGAAGACAGGTGTGAAAGCTAAGATGGATGGTTTGAAGAAAGGCATTGAGGCTAATATGGATGGTTTGAATAATGGAATGGAGGCTAATATGGATGTCATGGAAGCTAATATGGATGACATGGAAGGTAAGATCGATGAAAAAATGAAAGACAACATGGAAGACATGAAGAATGATCTAAAAGCAGGCATGGAAGGTTTGATGACAAGGTTAATATAATAAATAATTCCTAATGGCGGAAAGATAGTAGACGAAACTCATGATAAGAGAAAAATAAATGTTAATCATGATTTCATAAACTCTAATTTTGGATTGAAGAACCACCATATACCAAATATGGATATGAGGAAGTTTGATGGCAAGGATCTCGTAACATGGATACTACAGATGGAGCAATATTTTGATCTCAATATTGTGCAATACACACAAAAGGTACGCATTGAAACTTTATATTTAGAAAAATATACATTTGTATGGTATCGATGGATTTGCTCCCATAAAAAAATTGCGACTTGGTCAATTTTTACGGAGGAAATGATAACACATTATGAGGATACAAAGTGCAACACCTTCTTTAGCCAATTGATAAATCTCAAACAAAATGGATTAGTGGTGGGCGCATTGAGGACTTCCAAATATTTAATATAAGGGTAATTTATATTCCAGAGGAACATATGATTGATGTTTTAATAGGGACATTAAAGGATAGCATACAACATGAAATTCATGTATGGGAACCTGATTCATTAGAGAAGGCATTCAGGTTGGCAAGAAAAATTGAATGTAAAATTATGGCGACAAGGAAGCCTACCACTCACATATATAAAGATGGAAGTGTTGCTACTCCTAAACTTCCATAGCCTACAAGGTTGACACCACAAAAATTCGAAGAAAAAAGAGCAAAAGGGCTTTGTTACAGTTGTGATAGAAAATACACTAAAGGTAATAACTATGATGAGAAGAAATTATTTTACATAGATTGTGAAGAGGAGGAAGAAAATGAACAAGAAAAATCAAAAGAAGAGGATATATACCAGGAACCAACCCTAGAAGAAGAATAAATGAGTCCAACCATATAATGTAATGCATTGGCGGGAATTACCACTCCTCAAACTCTCAAGATAGAAGGACATATCAGGAAGAAAACGGTAATAGTGTTGATTGATTCGGGTAGTACCCATAATTTTAATCATTGTAAGGTAGCCAAGGAATTGAATTGTTTCATATAACCAAAATCAGAATGTCAAGTGATGGTTGCAAATGGAGGAACTATAAAATTTCTCTGGGAAATTCAATAATATCAAGATAACCATGGTGGAATATGTATTGAATAGTCCAATTCTTTCCATTCCAATGGGAGGTGTTGATGTTCTATTAGGAGTACAATGGGTACAATCTTTGGGGACGTAGCTTTTAATTTTCAAGAACTTTTCTTGAATTGTTTTTCGGAAGGAAAGGAAATCGAATTAAGGGGTATCACAGGGAAGCCAGGAAATATAATAAGCTCTAATGTCATGACAAATATTCTAAAGAGAGAACAACGAGGCATAATCGCAAAATTATGGTCACTAGAAGTTCCAACATCAAAATCATTTATTTCTCCAGATCTCCAAAACGTCCTGGACAATCATTCCAAGGTGTTGAAAATCCCAAAGGAATCCCACCTATTAATGATCATGATCATGCTATTCATTTGATTCCAGGAAATGTTCCTCCAAACATCAAGGCTTACAGATATCCTTATGTCCAACAGAATGAAATTGAATGTATTATTGAAAAAATGTTAGAGGTTGGTATAATTCAACCTAATAAAAGTTCTTTCTCATCTTTAGTAGTATTGATGCATAAGAAGGATGGATCATGGCGCATGTGTCCAGATTATAGGGAGCTCAATAAGCTCATTATTAAAGATAAATTTCCCATTCCTATGATTGATGAATTATTGGATGAATTACATGGAGAAATTTTTTTTACCAAGTTGGATCTTCATTCAGGATATCATCAAATTAGAATGAATACTGAAGATATTACGAAAAAAACATTCTGAACTCATGAGGGTCTTTATGAATTACTGGTCATGCCTTTTTGCCTTACCAATGCACCTTCTACATTTCACGGGTTCATGAATTCCATTTTCAAACCCTTCCTTAGAAAATTTGTGCTAGTATTTTTTGATGACATACTAATCTACAACAGGTCTTGGAAGGATCATGTTCAACATGTTGACAGGGTGCTGAAACTATTGGAGGAGAAACAATTACATGCAAAAACATCCAAATGTTTCTTTGGAGTACAAGAGGTGGAATATCTGGGTCATATTGTATGTCACGAGGGTGTTAAGGTGGACCCTAACAAAATTAAAGCCATTAAGGAATGGAAATTCCCCACAACCATAAAGTAGTTGCGAGGATTTCTCATGTTAATAGGGTATCATCGCAAGTTTGTTAATAAATATGGGAGAATAGAAGCACCTCTAACAACATTATTGAAGAAAGATGAATTGTCATGGAATCCTGAAGCAAAGAAGGCCTTTGAACATCCTAAAGAGGCAATGTGCCTAGCACCAATCTTAGCTATGCCAGACTTCACAAAAACCTTTATTGTGGAATATGATGCCTTAGGAAATGGAATTGGTGTTGTTTTAATGCAAGAAGGAATACCCATTGCTTTTGAAATCCATCCAATCAAAGGAAATTATTTACATAAATATATTTATGAGAAGGAAATGTTGGAAACACTACACGCACTAAAGAAATGGCAACCATACCTAATGGGAAGACAATTCAAGGTAAAAACTGATCATGATAGTCTTAAACACTTTTTGGAACAAAGAATATCTTCAGAAGAGCAACAAAAATGGGTCACAAAGATGTTGGGTTATGAATTTGAAATCATCTACAAAAAAGGGAAGCTAAATTTTGATGCAAATGCACTCTCAAGAAAGGATGAAGAGGTGGAAGGATTTCTTTGTGCTAGTTCTATTATCCAACCAGATTGGATAACCAAATCAAGGGATGAATGGAAGAAGGATGAAAAAGTGTGGACACTCATTCAAAATTTTCAGCAAGATCCTAGTACATCTAATACATTTAGTTGGAAAAATTATTCCTTGTGGTACAAATACCGCTTATATATTTGCAATAACTCCCAACTAAAACAAAAGATTCTTTCAGAATTGCACACTTCTCCTTTAGGAGGACACCCAAGATTCTTAAAAACATACTACAGGGTGAAGAAAGATTTTTTTTGGGATGGCCATAAATCTAATATTCAAAATTTTGTGGCGAAATGTTTGGCTTGCCAGTAAAATAAAGTTGAGACAATTAAGACCCCAAGTCTTCTAAAACCTTTATCCATTCCAAGTCAACGTTGGGAGGAAATTTCATTGGATTTTATCACAGGTTCACATAAGTTTGAAGGAAAGAGTGTCATCATGGTGGTAGTTGATAGAATTACCAAGTATGCACACTTTTGTGCATTATCTCATTTATTTAAATTAAGTACAATTGCTACTGCATTTATGGAAACAATTCAAAAGCTACATGGAAATCGAAATATTATTGTAAGTGACAAAGATCCCATTTTTACTAGAAATTTTTGGACGAAATGATTTTCTTGTTTGGGTACTCGACTAGGTCATAGCTCACCTTATCATCCTCAATCCAATGGTCAAACTGAGATAGTGAATAATTTTTTTGGAAGGATATCTTCATTGTTTTGTATCTGATAAAAAAACACAATAGGGCAAGTGCTTACCTCTTGCTGAATAGTGGTATAACACCTCCTTCCATAATGCAGCAAAAATGACCCTATTTATGGCACTTTATGGATATCATCCACTGTCCATCACATACTATTTAAGAGAAAACTATAAGGTTCAAGAAGTGGAATATCAAATCGAGCATCAACAAGAAGTTCTCCAACTCTTAAAGGATAACCTAAATTTGGTACAAAATCGAATGAAACAACAAGCAGATCAACATCGTAACAAGAGATTTTTTGATGTAGGAGAATGGTTATTTTTATGGCTACAACCATATAAAAAAATTTACCTCAAGCAAGCTAAGAAGGATAATAAATTATCACCAAAGTACGATGGTCCTGACAAGGTGTTGCAAAAGATTAGTACTATGGCATACCGATTGGAGCTTCTTGCTTCCTCCCGAGTGCATCCAGTTTTCCATGTTTCATGCATAAAGAAGGTTATAGGGGACAAACTTTTAGTTCAAAAAATATTGCCAGAACTTGATGAGGAAGGTTAAATCATATTGGAACCTAAAGCAGTCATAGAAACAAGAACTCGACATCTACGGAATCGATCAATTTTAGAGTATCTCATCAAATGGAAAAACCTACCCACTGAAGATTCTGCATGGGAGGATGATAATTTTATACAGAAGCATCCGGAGCTACTGAAGCATTGAAGAAAACACATTTTTGAAGGAGAGGCGAATGTTAGGCCCCTATATTACTAGTATAGTCCCTTATTGTTGTTAGTGTAACCTCCTTATTGTTATTGTTGTACGCCTGTAACCCCAATATTGTTGTTATTGTGCCCTTAAATTATTATTGTTAGGTCATCTAGGATTATATTGTGACTCCATGGACTCCTATATATAGAAGGAGGTTTTGTCATTTTTATCATCCAAGAGTGTTACACCAATATTTGGTCATCTAACCTATTACTATTAGATGGACCAAAGTACACCATATAAGACAAATTTTACGCTAAGTAAAATTGCTCTCACTATGAAAAATAACTTAGTAATCCATAATTTATTAAGTTTTTTATGGTCTAAATAGGAAAACCCATGAGGAAATATTGAATAAATTCCTATTTGTTTGATTTTCCTTAAGGGATAATTAATTAAACAACAGTTTAATTAATATTCCTCGTCATATTTAACCTAAAACAAGAAAATTAATTAGATAAATCATTATTTATCTTATTATTTTCTAGGAATAATTATTTAAACATTATTTAAATAATATTCCTTGATAAATTTGACTAAATCATTTATATATAGTTGAATAAATCACTATTTATTTAATTATTACTCAACCATATTCTTAATATAATAAATAAATCATTTATTTATTTATTATTTACAAATAAAGGGATTTGACCAAATTCAAATTCTTTTTCCCTCGAACAAAAATAATAAAATATTCCATAAAAGTTGGATCTAGATTTGGTTAATAATATTTTAATTATGCACGAATATCTATAATAAATCAATATTTTTTTATAAATGGAAGGTCTTTTCCATTCATTCACTACCTTCTGTTGCCTAAAGATCACTATGGATCTATACTTTTGGTCTGACTTTGATCCTCCATCATTGTCATATTTTTTTATCTTTTTAATTGTGAGCTCCTTTTGAGTTCCATTTTTGTCTGGGTATTCTACACCATCAAGAGAGGGATATCTTAGATCTGAAGCGCTGAAGACATACAGAACCCATCCCATTGAGGGGGACTGGTAACATCTTTCTATGTTCCCTTCCCAGGTGTCATAAATACAAAAATATTTAAAAAAATTCGTGTCTTGTCTATTGGATGCATGGAGCAACTCTTACTTTTATTTGATGTATAATGTCTTTAACTGCATAGATTTTGATTTTGTAGCATTTATCTTGGTCAACTAACTGCATATTTAAAGAAATTGGCAACCATATTTGATGTTAGGCTTGTTTTTTATGCACAACTAAAGTGAGATTTTTTTGTATGCTTGTGATTAGAATTCACACTAACAACTTGGGACTCCACAAGGGTTTATAATTAAGACAACTATCATTTTTCAGATCCCTACATGACTAGTTGCTTCAACACCTACGGTTTTTCTTCAGCTTCTTGTTTTTCTTTTCTTGATGTTGTTTTTAACCTTTAAAACCCTAAAACAGTAAAAATTCTAACTTTTGTGTGTTTCTAGGCCTATTGCGTAGGTGATAAGTATCAACTGCAACTGAGACGATAATTTTTTCTGAAATCTGCTCCCGAGACTGCTAGAAATGCAGTTCGCACCTTTTGGGCCAAAGCTTGTGACCTCAACCTTTGGGGTGCAAAAAAAAACCATAAAACTATGACCTTTGCTAAAAATAGGTCAGAAACTGTGAGCTGTACTTTTTGCGGGTATATTTCTGTGATTTTTCTGGGTTTGTCTGGGCTATTGTTTAGGGTTGTCTAACCTCAATCTCCACCCATTTTTTACCTGTAATTGCTTTGTTTTACTTGTCAAAGTAGGAACTAAGCCCCTTAGGGCTTTAGTACGCTTCCACCTTTCTAGGAGGAGTTTAACTGAAGCAGGTCATCTGAGATTTCAGTTTGTTTAGTCGTTTTCCAAATCTAATCCTGTACATTCAGATCCATTTCAGATTGGTTATTCATCCATCCAAAACAACTATTTTAGTTTTCTTTGGTCCTCCTTTAGGGTCCCCTCCTTTTCCTTTCAGGTTGTAGCCTTTCGCCACCTCATTTGCAAAAAAATTCCCTCTGATTTGTTACTATTTTCTTCACCTATTTCCAGCAGATCTGACCATTAGATCCCCGTCCCTCCTAACATTAGATCCATTGGCCATTTTTTGCATTTTGACTAGTTTTTACCCACCCATAGACTAGTTGTTGGGAAGCCCTCCTCCTTGGGTTTAAGTTGATGCATCTTTAGCTGTTTATTTTCTGTCATATTTCAATTTACTTTACTATTACTTTCAAATTTATTTACAGCTATGCAACACATTTTTTTATTTTTTATCTACACACATCTGTGTTTAATTCAAATTAACACACTTATCACATACACGCACACCCTCAGTGAAGAACCCTTGGTTTATACTGCCAGGCCAAGCCTATAACATTGTAATCAATTGATCCTGCACCTCCCTACCCTTGCTTCGACATTGTAATCATTTGATCTTGCACCTCCTTGACCTTTTTCATGTCTTTTTCTTCTATGATTCGTGTCTTTTTTTCAATCATTCCGTTCCCAAGGCGTTTATCCCAGAGACTTATTCGCCTTCATCCTCAGTTTTAGGTAGGAAGACTTACTCCTCTGTGTAGGCTTTGAGTTCATCCTCCATCGAGTTCGCATTCTGACTCTGCTTTTGGTTCATTGGGTTCCCCTTCTAGTTCCATCCTTGGTTCTCATCCTATCACCTTCACCATTTCTGGTTCAGGACCTAACGTTGGTGGTAGCCCTAGCCCTAATGCTGGGAATACTACTAGTGGGACTGCAAGAGGAACTATCATGGCTGCTCCCTTTCTCCCTTATATGGAAGCTCTCAGTCTTCTTGATTTTAACCAGTTGATCAATGACCCCATACACCATGATCTTGGTTGGCTTTCTATGCCAACCAAGGTCCCTTCTGACATCCCCAAGTTTGAGGGTCTTGCTATAGAGGATATTACAAACCATGTTCATTGCTTCCACATGTGTTGTTCGTCTAACCCCATCACCGATGACTTTTTCTGTCTTCGGTTGTTCTAGCTTACGCTTACCGAAGAAGCTTCCAAGTGGTATGTCGACCAGGCCTCCTCCTTTCATACTACTTTTGTGACTCTTGCCAGGGATTTTTTGTCTTACTTCCAGCTTCCCCTTTTTTATGACACTAACACCCAACTTTTGAACTCTTTCCGTCAATCATTTGCGACCTGCCTATCCGATAATTTATAGGAATGGTGGAGAAGAAAGAGCCTATGTCAAGCCCCTACCTTCGAAGACCATTCTACATGGACTAGTTTCTCAGATCCCTTTTTCTTTCTATTGGAAAAGGTGTTACATCTCATTTCCCTAAGATCGAAGAAGCTTCCCTCCATATTGCGTTGAAATATGACCTGATCTATGCATAGTCTGGTCATCTATATACCATCTTACCTGATCTCCCTAGACTCAGTGGTGCCAACACACTAAGGGCATCCCATGCTGCCGACGGTGTCATTGGAACCCTTTCTCATACGTACACACATCCTCCCATGGGTTATGGTTTCCCTTAGGGAGGGGCCAGCTCCTTCAGCACTTTTCCCCCTCTCGGTAGCATGTATCCAGGATACGACATGCCTCCTCCTTTCTCCAAACCTATTTACCACCATGTTCCGCGACCTCCTTATTATCCATATCCATGGCCTAGTGCTCTAGCTCCTCTATCATTAGCACCTCCATCTCCCTTACCTTCTCAACCCCCACAACAATAGCCACCACCCCCCAGAGTCAGGTGTATGCATAGCACGACGTGACTAATCCTCCTACTTCAAAAAAGAATAACAAAGGAAACCAAAACCAATACTCCCTAAGTAATCTAGGACCCAATCCCCAAGGGAATACACCTAACACTGCTAACCAGCAATAGGGTACTCAACCCAAGAAGGAAAGACATATTCGAACGAACAAGCCTTGTTCTTGTTGCGATGTCTATGGTCACTATATCCACGATTGTCCTCTTTTACCTTAGATGTGGTAGATGTGGGAAGCTCAAGCAGTATCCCGAGGACAACAAGCCTCCCATTCGGTTCCTCCTAACACTGCACCTATCCAACTAACTGTGTTTACCAATCCTTTCCCCCAACAAGGATTTGTGGCTACCCAACCCCTTGAAAGTCAGGCGGCCACTCAACCTCCTCTATCTAGTAGCTCTAATTACTAGATTCTCATGATGAACTCTAACCAACCCATTATTGTTGACCTCAACCTTTAGACTTGGTCTAGTCAGTACAACAAACCGCTCGCTATGACTGCCTCCGAGCCTCCTTCTTCAGGTCCCACAGAGTCTCTTTTGACACCCAATGGTCCTTTACATATCCCTCAGCTTAAGTCAGAGGTTCATACCAAGATCCTGAAGGGACCATTATGTCGAAATGTTGCTTTTGGTAAAGCTTCCCATCCATATAGTATAGTACATGATTTGGCACAATCCCCTGCTACCATATCAAAGTTGGAACTCCTCCACTCGTGCCCTTCACCAAAAAAATTTGTACTAAATGCCATGGGTGATGTGGATCCTTTAGATGATTGTTTGATCATATTCGATGTTGACCGATCAGAACAACCTCCCCTTCCTGCTTCCATCGCATTCCAAATCCTTGTCAAGTTCTGAAATGACAAAATCTCATGTTGTATCATTGACGAGTGGGAATCCATATGTGTGATGTCTGATTTGGTTTGGAAGAAACTCAGATATCCTGAGTTGGCCCCTTTCACTATCACCCTTCAAGCATTGGATGACCACTTTTCTCATCCCTTTGGCATGGTACAAAATTGTCATATTACTCTTGCAGGCAAGACTATTTGTGTTGACGTTGAAGTCATTGATGCCCCCTTAGACTACAAAATTCTATTTGGTCATAGATACACTTATGCGATGTCTGTTATCCCATATGTTGTTCACCGTAAGATGTGTTTTCCTCACAATGGAAAGACTGTCACCATCGACCAGTTGACATATTACGAACCGAAGTCTCAGACCTCCCCTCAGTCCATCATATCTTTGGTGGCCAAAAAACAAATAGTCGAACCTTTGACTATTGTTTCAGCTAAAGTATACAGAATCTCCTCTTTTCTTGGTTCATTCCCTAGTCTTTCTCCTCCTATCTCTAATCCCAACTCGCCGAACGTTTGCATGATACAATGGTCTCAGTCTGACCTCAAGCAGACTAGTTCAACTAGTGAGTAGCCTCGCCCTCCACAACCTGCTCCTAGCACCTCGAATCAGCCTTCAGGATGCCCTCCTCAAGACCCCTCACCTGTAGCTAGAATCCATGAGCCTATCTACCCTCCTGAAACAATTTTTTCTACCCTTAACCATCTTGAAGTTGTCCCACCTATCCATTACCCCTCTGGTTAGATATTGTTTCTAGCTCCCTTTCCTAGAGTATTTTTAGTACCTGTTATGGCTGCCTTATCTCTTCCTAACGTGACCCTGGGGATCCCAGTCTGGTACATTGATCCCCTAGCCACTATCCCACCTAGTCATCCCAAACCTTATACTTCTTTGACCCCGGTCCAAATGGTCGCCATGACCTCTCCCTTTGCTTCCATGACTCAGCCAGCTCAACATGAACATACTCATGTTGCAAAAGCTTTAGGTGAGGGGGGAAAATCCTACAAGAAGGCACCTATGGATAAGGCTGCCCAGACAACCCTTGCTTCTACTCAGCCTCCAAATCATACCTCTCGATGTGCTTTGTGTGATGTTTTCAGTCATGCCACCCATACATATCCTGAATTTCCTTGTCTTAAGCCCATGGCCAACAAAGTGTTTCCAGAGTTTAATATCCCATAGGTCTATGTCACTATACCCGATTTAGCCTCGAAACTCAAGTCTTTGCGCACAAATCACCCTTGTGCTTTTTGTGATTTCCATTCCCACTATACCCACCTTTGTCCCCACCTCACATACTACCCCACCTCTTTTGAAGTAGTTCACCAATACGAGGCTGAGCGCAATCAGTCCAACTCTCCCTTATTTGCATGTTTTTCTTCAGCAGAACCGGAGGATACATCTACTCCCATTTACATTCTCCCTCCCGATGTCAAGATGATAGAGTCTTCGGCCACTGTCTACTACCTGTCATCATCTATGAGATCCATGGTGGAAGATACCTTTGAGACTTCCCCTTTTGTTTCGCTTGACCTCCCTTCAACAATCATCCTGGGCTTAACATCAGTGGATCCCTTATCTAATTGTTCTTCCTTCATCCCCCGTGATGATGGGCATGTGAACCTTTCTTCTCATGATGATGATTCAGGTAGCTTCATCGCATCAGGTGGTTTTTATTCCACCGGTCACCCCATATTTTATTACAATGATGACATTATGGAAGCAATCACCACACCTAAATTTATCTATCTACCCTTACATCACAACCATAGATTTGAGCCAAATACACCTTGTGGTCATTACATTGACACACAATGTTTTGGTAAGGGGATACCCATTACCAGGAGAAGCAATTCTCCACAACTCTCCTAGTGCATCTCTTTTTGTTGACTCTAGTACCATTATTCTTCCTGATTTATAAGAAGCTCTAGAGTCCCATATCAATTCAGATCACTCTAGGGATGATCCCACTCATAATCCCTTCATCTTACATCAGCAACACAGTCTCCTAGACATTGTTCTTGACCAACGTGTGTGTTTTCTAGGTGAGCACCAGTTCACTGTCTCCAAATCTACTCTTTGGGATAGCGACACTATGTATTCCAACCTAGAAACTTAGTCCATTTTATTCACATATGCAGTACCAAAAGATATTGGTAATCCTCCATTCTCTTTCTCGAACTGCATAACCATAACGAAAACAAATGGCACACCAAATCATAAAAATGTGTTTAGATTCCCCTTTTCTAAATAAATTTTGTCATGACCATCACATGCTTGGGGGCACCTATTCCCCTCAACCATAAAAATCCCAGCTCTCAGCTAAAAATAGAACTAAAACCCCCTTTCTCTGACAGGTCATAATTTTTAGGTCATTTCCTTGGACAGGTCTCCATTTTTTGCCCAATACCTACTACCTAGGTCACAGAACAAACCCCAAAAAGTGTGACTTGACCTGTTCTTGGGCTCTAGGTGCCTAAAATGAACTTTCAAGCCACTCAAATGAAAGAGAAGGGTTAGGCCTCTTACCTACAATTGACATATCTTGATTCCAACTATCTGTTTATCTACTAGGTTAACTGCAAGATTTAGGGCATTTTCTCCTCTCCACATTCACCACAGCTACACTTGTAAATGAATCAAATTGGAAGGAAAAAGCCTTATTAAAAGAGAAACCCTAGATTTTTATTTCTCCAACTATAACCAAACCGTAGCTTGGTCTTAGAAACCATCTTGACCATCATAAATATCTCATCGAGCTCTCAAATGGATATCCTTTAGTTTTTTGTGATTTAATACTTCATGTGGACACATTTTTTCCAGGAAAGGTCACTTCACCACTCCTCAAAATCGAATTTCTTCACTTGCAACACTTGTACTTGGGGCACCAATTTTCCTTCATACTTGTCCATGCTCACGTCGATTTTCATCATGAGTAACCATCATGTACTCATGTTTTTATGGTCCCCACCAAGCCTTTTCTGTGTGGCAGCATCATCGAGTCGCCCTTGTTTAGATCATCTGAGTTGAGTGATCATCGCATCCATGGAGTCTATCTCAAGTTTTTTTGTATCCTGCTATAGCCCTCCATCCTTCATTGCTTCATTCCTCTCTCGTGTCGCACTTTTTTGCCTTCAGTCAAACTGTCCCCTATCACCTCCAGTATTGTGTCAAATGATGCCAGGCCATCCATGCCCTTTATGCTTAACAAGGGAAGTCGTCAGCCCGCTACTCAGTACCCCCCATTCCAGCATTATCCCTAGTGTTAGTGCTTCATTCTCTCTACTATTATCTCTCATGCCTTAGTTTAGTATACCTTATTACCTCACCTATGGCAGACCTCCTTCTACCGACATCACCTTATTTATTCCAGAAGACAGGTCTAGTGGGCGGTGTGCCTTGGTTACAACTTCCACTCTTGTTTAGTGCCTCGGATCAGGTAAAGGGACTCTTTATTTCCCTTTAACTTGATTTCTTTTCAGCTCCAGCTCCTCATGGCATGATCGAGATCTGTATACTCGATGGCTCAGTGATGTAGTAGATTGTACCAGCGATTCCCAGGTGTGTGTGAGATGTTTCAGACCTCATGAGGGGATGGCCATTCAGGTATCCCCCAACATGCCCCGATGACATTTGTGCTACAGCCTTGGATGTAGCTCCATAGATTTGATGATTCTGGCCTCAGTTGCTTACAACGCCTCTTTAGTTTTCATGTATCATTCAAATTTTCAAAGCCCTTTCATGTACTACAGGGCCTCTTTGGTTGTACTTATATCTGATGTACTCAGATATTATTGTATAATTCCTCGTTGTTTTCCCTGGTATAGTATGTATGTGGGATCCGTTATCATTTTTTTATTTGGCCCATGTTTATGTCAGCATGTACTATATAGTTTATTCCCTTATTTACTAGACACATTATTCTTTGTACTTTGTTATCTTGGCGGGCATAGGTATGCTTCCCCTCCCTCTTGTAGAACATGTACTCACTCATAAAAGAGACTTGTTGCACCTTTAAGTCTTGCCTCCTCAGGGTCTTGTCCTCTAGCACTTTATTCTACCTTATATCTCTCTCTCTCTCTGACTCCCCCTTCGGTGTCTAGTGATTGAGTTCTTACAACGTACTTTGGTCATACGATTAGCTCCTAATGCTCGCACACTGGGGGGAAATCCATTAGACCATTATTTGGTCATCTAACCTATTAATATTAGATGGACCAAAGTATACCATGTAAGACCAATTTTTACCCTGTGTAAAATTTCTCTCACTATGAAAAATAACTTAGTAATCCATAATATATTAAGTTGTTTATGGTCCAAAAAGGAAACCCCATAAGGAAATATTGAATAAATCCCTATTTTTTTTATTTTCCTCAAGGGATAATTAATTAAACAACATTTTAATTAATATTCATAGTCATATTTAACCCAAAACAGGAAAATTAATTAGAGAAATCATTACTTATCTTACTATTTTTTAGGAATAATTATTTAAAAATTATTTAAATAATATTCCTTATTAAATTTGACTAAATCATTTATAAATAATTGAATAAATCACTATTTATTTAAGTATTACTCAACCATATTCTTAAAATAATAAATAAATTATTTATTTATTTATTATTTACAAATAAAGGGATTTGACCAAATTCAAATTCTTTTTCCCTCCAACAAAAGTAATAAAATATTCCATAAAAGTTGGATCTAGATTTGGTTAATAATATTTTAATTATGCACCAATGTCTAGACTATCTCAATATTTTGTTATAAATAGAAGGGTTTTTCCATTCATTCACTACCTTTTGTTGCGTAAAGGTCACTCTGGATCTACACTTTTGGTCTGACTTCGATCCTCCATCGTTGTCATATTTTTCTATATTTTTCCTTGTAAGCTCCCTTTGAGTTCCATTTTTGTCTGTGTTTTCTACACCATCAGGAGATAGAGATATTAGATCTGAAGTGCTGAGGACATACAAGAACCCATCCCATTGAGGGGGACTGGTAACATCTTTCTACGTTCCCTTCCTAGGTGTCATAAATACAAAATTATTTAAAAATATTATTGTCTTCTCTATTGGACGCATGGAGCAACTCTTGATTTTATTTGCTGTATAATGTCTTTAACAGCATAGATCTAAATGTTGTAACATTTATCTTGGTTAGCTAAATGCAAATTTAAATAAATTGGCAGCCATCTTCGATGTTAGGATTGTTTTTTAAGCACAAGTAAAGTGTGCCTTTTTCATACGCCTGCGATTATAATTCACACTAACAAGGAGGTTTCCCCCTCGAAGTGGCTTATTTCTAAGGTGTTTATTCGTCTTTTCTTCTATTTTTGGAGCTGGTTTCATAACACATTTTTTGTAGAATGTTAATTATTATTGCAGAAGAAAAAAAGGAAGAAAGAGGACATTGTGAAACTTAATTGAGAAGCACAACTTAAGTGTTCACCTTACCACAAACGAGAACCTCATATTTTTTGATATTTAGTGTTATTGGAAAAGATATGTCCCTAGTATTATTTCTCGACCCGACTTACTGCATTCAAGCTATGTTGATATTCTAAATGTGATCACCATGGCATGTGTGCCTTTTAATGATGAATATTAATACATGTTGTTAATATTTTAGTTGGTCATGGTCATATGCAAGTTGGTATAGTCAAATGAGTTATTGGATGTTATTTATTTCTACCATTAAATATCATCTGGGCAGATGGTTGAGTCATTGCGAAAAACAATGTCATGATGTAAAATCTATGGAGTCATTGGTGTCATTTTCAGCCATCTAAATTTTTTATAAAGCATTCTAAGTTATACTCAAAACCTATTAGTTAAGAGTCAAAATTTTTCTAAGGGGGAGCAAGTCTAGTGTTATGTTGCTTACCAGGTGGATTATATTGGCATGAGGAGAGATGTTTGATGGATATAATTGTTGCTATGTCTATGATAGAGGATGTTTTTTTTTATGATTATACGTATGATGCTAGTGTTTTAGCAAGTATTTGATTTTGATGGTGATGTTGAGTGTATTTGTGCTCATGGAATACTATTTATGATGCTTGTGATGTTGGCATTGTTTCTGCATATGACACATTGCTTCTCATATTATACTGATGATGATAATGGATATGATTTTCTTCTATTTATGTTGATGCATATAACATGATTGCTACTATTATTGTTGGTTATGGAGAGATTATTTTTTTTAATGGTCATGTGAGTATACTACTACTACCCACACCATGCTGATGGTTATGGTTGTTACTGCATGTTCATATTTGTGTTGTAGTTATATCCAAATCATATCGAGGAGGAGTTATTAATGATCAATATAGTTTTATCCTTTTTTCCATTGATGTCAAAGGGGTAGTGCTTGAGGTGTTAAGTGTTTTCAAAGGTCAGCGTGAGACATATGGTTCAAGTCAAGTTGTTATCAATTCTAAAGGGGGAGGTTATTCACATTGATGATACATTTGTTGGTGTTTCTTTAGTTGCAATGTTTGATGGTTGGAATTGATGTTAAATCAATTTCTTATTGATGTTTTGATAATGATTGGGTTGTATTTGGATTCAGTGTTGTTATGTAATTTGTATTATTTCTTATGTGTAGATCATTATGTTGAAGGTAGCTTGAGTGATATATGTACTCTTTTATGGATGGGATTACAAATGTACTCTTATGTTTCTTGGTTTGGGTGTTGGTATTACCATGGTACAAGTCTCCTTGGTATTGGCTTAATGGTGGTATCTATATATGGTATTGGCTTGCCAATTACCATGGTATAGGGGTCCATGGTATTGATCCATGGTATTTCCCCAGAGTTAACTTATGATAGATATGTTCATCGTATTGCGATAACCATGGTATTTTGCCAAGGTATTGATTGGATATTATTGATGATATTTTGACATATATTTTTTTCGTTATTTTGGAGATTTGTGTGGATTGATTGAGTTAGTGTATGGGTGGAGTGAGTGTGTGCTAGATTATTTGTCTAGAATATTTCATATCTATAGTTGTGTTTAAGAAGACAGTGCATATCATCTTATTATTTCTAGATTCATATTAGAGTTTTTGCTTCGTTGCTTACGTTGTGCAGGTTTTAGAACTCAGTGTGAAATATTCTGAAACATGGTTCCCATATAGGTGTTGAGGGATTTGAGGCTCATATTATAAACTGTGTAGATAAGGTGGGTTCCTTCTAGAAAAAAAAAATAGGAAGAAAATTTATGCAAAGTCCAATAGAATTGGGAAAGGCTCGTTGGTCATGGTAGCTTCCAGTGAATGGGTGTTTGTAGAGTCATGTGAGAAGAGTCTTTCTATTTGATCTTGCTACCATACTATCTTAGTAGTTGAGACTTCTAGTTACTAGGTGGTATCTCCCCTATCTAAAATTTGTTCAACATAATATAATATTTTAGCAATAGCAGCAGTGGGTGGTTTTTTTTCCTTAGAGAGGGTTTTCCACTAGAAAATAATTGTGTTCTCTTATGTGCATGCATTGATATTGCTTATGGTGTTTTATATTTATTTTAAATTATTTTATTATTGAAGTGATGTTGGATTCTTAATTTTGTTTATGGTTCTTTTCTTTGGTAAAAAGTCATAAAATTTATATAATTACAGTCACTAATGATTCACCCAACCCTAGTATTGAGGCCATTTCCAACAACACCATCAACATTTTTGGTGCTAGAAGGAGGGTCAGACAACAAGCTAAGATTGGGAAGTCTCTTTGAATCTTTTACCTTTAATTTCTTCTTTCGAAATAATAATCCTGAGGTGTTTTACGAAGCCTTTTTTTCTTTCAATCACTGTAGATGTTTTACATCACTTTTCATGATTTAAATTTGATGGACAGGGTAGAACAATTGTTCTTGGGTATCTTGTTCAATTTATTCAATTCTGCTTCTTGAATGGTTTTGATTTAGAAAAAAGAATTGCACATTTGTCTACATTGACATTGGATGGTAGTGCAAAGCAATGGTGTTATTCATTACCCACTGCTTCTATCACATATTTTGGTGATTTGTTTAACGCGTTTTATCAATTTTTTGATAAATATGAGTATAAAGTTGTTATTGATGAAATTTATCAACTCATAATGGAATTGAAAAAATTTCTTAAGAATTTTGCTGATTGGTTTCTTCATCTCTGTTATCAGTTTTTGGATGAGGGCATGGACTAGAAGTTCTTGGATGAGATATTTTTATTCTTAGTCTAGATTTCCAGGACATTTTTTGAATCAGATCCTTATTATTAGGAAGAATATCAACTTTTGAAAGAAGAACTGGTAATTCTCTTAGTCCTATGCTCTCTTCCCTTTCATGTTTCGTATGTTGGACCTGCTATAATCATTGAATCAAAATATCATCTTGTGTATTAGGAAGTCATATTTCTTTCAAATCTCTCATCGAATGGTGATTCATCTACCTCTTTCAATAAACAATATTAAAATAATGATATTACCCTTTCCGATCTTTCTCCCGTAGATTAAGATGAGCCCTTAGATCATCATGGCCCTGATTATTTTCTTCTCTCTGAACTATATGTTCATGGTCATTCAAGTAATTTGGATGAGACTTTATTCCCACATGAATATTTTGATTTTTTGAAGCTTCAAAAGGAGTTGGACATGCTTATCGAATATTTTCTTTCACGTACATCTCCTTTCGATCAAGAAGATGATATGATTATCCTTGCAGAATTTTACACTAGCCTTGAACATATATATTTTGTTGAATCTCATGTTCAATCCTCTTTTGATAAGACATTGACTGCATTGTATCAAGATTCATAATCAAGTAAGGTGAGTAGGGTTCTTTATCCAAGGTTGATTATTATGTGAGGTCCATGTCAGTGTGGAGATGTTTTTTTATTTCAGTCAGTTTTTTATTTTCCTCCAAAACTTATTCATTGATATTAGAACATGGGATGATGATGCATTCCAGAGGGATGCTTATTTTATTCACTTAAATATTTTCAATCCTCAAGGAAGGATATTTAATTTTACTATTTATCTTCCACTTCTTCAGCCCATCATAATCAAATCTCAAATCTATAATAAATATTTTGCATCGTCCATCAAAGAATCTAATGTGCGCGATAGCTTAGATTGTGTTCAACCTTGTGACATGGATTATGACATGGATTTTTCCTTGTATGGTATTTCTTATATTCCTTTCCCTAAAATTTGCATCCACAATCCCGTTTATGATTTATTAGAAAAAACATTTTAGTGTGGAACCATGTGTTTTAGTTTGTACTTTCATATGTGTCATCGAGTCATATATGGTCATAGCTCGAATATTTATTTATTTTGTTAAGTTCTTCATGTGGAATAACAGACTAGTGTAATACACCATTTTGGTTACACCTCATATTTCAGTTGGTTAGTGCAGATAGTAGCACAGTTCCTCTTGTTCACTACATTACTTTTTTCCTTGACTTTACATGATCATATCTTTTGTTCTAGAGGTCAAGAGTAGCTTCTATGGCTGCATAAAAAATTTAACTTTAGATGATCCAAACTTATATTCTTTAGTTTAGGTTAGGCTAGGTTGCATGTAGCTAGATACATTGCATTGTCCTTTTGTATTTCTTCTTGCATTTTTACTCTTTAAGTTTGACTAATATTTGAATAAGTTGGTTTAAGATTTAAGATGGATTGCCTAATAGTTTATGCAAGGCAAGTTGAACCAGCCCCCAATCATTGGATTATTTGTCACCCTGTTCCTTGATTTGGTTTACATATTTCAATCTAGTGATTTTTCGACAGAAAAAATGATCCTTCAACCGAGAAACTATAATAAAACCACGAAACTTGTATCTATTTGTGAGTTCTCATTCCCACACTCAATCCTGTTATGAATAATCTATTCTTGCTTATCTATCTGTGTGGAATAATATAAGGGAATTATTTTAGTGATTAAAGCATCATAGGTCTATGATCTGAAATGACTATATTAGTTTTTTTGTGCTAAGTGATTTTCATTTTCTAAACATTTTCATACTTTTTTCATTAGTTTTCTTAAGGATTGAGGATTTTAACCATGAATTGTAGATGATTTAGGTGAATTAGAATCATAAAAAAAGCTTAAATAACACTGAACAATAGTGTAAAATAGATAAATAAGTCATCACATGAAATTTAAATAGCAGGCATGATGAAGCAGTTCACCCCTCTTGGGCTACATCTGCTAGTCTAGCTCCCAATGGCATGTCCATTTTTCATTATGCTAAAATTTTTGTAAATACAAGTAGTTACAGTGCTCTAATGATTGTTTTATCTAAACCAATGGCTCCAGAATGCTCCAATTAGTAAAAAATGACATTTCATTCCCTCAGAATGGGCGAAAATTGAGTCTCCTACTCTTTTTCTGACTTACACCTGGAAAAAATCCACTAAAAGTGGAGGAATCCACTTATCTGGAGTTAAATTAGTAGATTCCGCCCAAAATTTAGGTGCACTCAAAATATCTTGCTGTTTTAAACTGTGGCATTAAATGACAATGGTTGGGGTGGCCAGATGCCAACTCCAAACCCCGTAGTCATGACCGTAACGAAAGGAAGAACCCCAGGCGTATAACTGTGGTTGAATGTTGAAACTTCGATAAGCACTGTGGGTTTCATAGAACACATGGAAGTGGTTACATAAACCATTGTTATGTGACATAACACCAAAATGCTATCAGAAACGGCAGGGTTAACGCTTATCCGTGGAGAATTTTAACGTTACGGTTGATGTTAATGATGCCATGTGAACACAGCAAGAGGGAACTGCTGGCGGGTTGGGACTGATGGCAGTCCCGAACCCCCAAAATTCACTGCAATGAACTTTAAATTAAACCTGACAAATTAATGGTTAATAAATATTGCAGAGAACATTTGGTAAGTCTTGTTTGTGCAAGGCGGGAGGTCCCGCTATCGATTCCTGCGGCTTCCAAACAAAATTTTGATATTCCATTTCGGGGACACGTGGCAGCCTCAGGGTTTTCCACATGTCACCCTATAGTTGGCTCTTCAAACAGAATGTACAACTCATTCAGCCAATAAGAAACAACACTTGTCAAACCCCAATTGGTTCTGAGAAAAGGAATATTCCTCAAAATATTCCTTTTGCTGACTGTGCATCCAGGTCAAACTTGGTCAAACTGTCGCAAATTTACCTGTTTGAATTTTTTATCTAAATGCGATATATCCCACATACAACATCAGTATTTCAAATCATTCACGGCGCCAATCAAGAAGACAAGATCTATGCACCCAATCTCGTAACTTTTAATTTTTAGCAGAATTTAAGAACTCCTAATCAGTCTAAAAAATATCTCTAAAGCAACAACCTCTTCTGCTTTGAATAATCCAGGATCCCTCTTGTACCCATGAAAATAATAAGTTCCTATGCACAATCCTATGAAATAAAAGAAAAAAATAAAAGGATGAAATAAGAGAAAGGATTCCTTTACAGGGAGGGGAAGCAAGTGACATCGCTGAGCTATTTTCTATAAGGCTCACTGGCAGTGAAGCAACATTTATGTTCCTGAACCGACTCCATTGGGGTATTGTCTAGGCCTACTGTCTGTGGAGAAATGCCAAAGATGTAAAACTCACATTCTGATTGTTTTATTTATCTATACTACGTTACCCTTGCTTATTGTTGGGTGTGGAGCCTGATTATCTTGTTTATTTTGTATCATTGTGTTGGACCCCAGTACCTTAATGGGGCAGCAATGCCACTCGTAACTAAACACTACCTGGGGGGTCGACGGGGGAAGACTGTGATTTTATGGAGACCCCCCTAGCGGGGGATTTCGTGGCAGTGCCCTCGAAGCTAAAAACAGATGTAAAATTGCCTTGTAAAAGTATAGTAATTTCTAGTCAATCTGGGTCGTTCATTAGGCGGATGACCTGACAGTAGAAGTTATGTTTAGTTTAGAGTTTTTTTCCCTAGAAGGCAACCCCTCGCATGTGTGAGGGTATTGTATTGCGGCTATGTATTGTATGTGCATTCTCAGAGCGAGAAACAGATAGGGAGACTGTGAGAGAGAACAAAGGATATTATATTGGATCTGTTGTAGGTTGTGTCTCTTCATTTTGTTGGATAATAGAAAGGAAGGACTGGCTGTTCAGGGTGGACGTAGCCCGAACTGGGTGAACCACGTATATCTATGTCTCTCTAGTTTTATGTGTTTTATGTTCTTGTGTTTTCTGCATATTTTATGTGCTGCATTTCTCTGTAATATTTAATTTTCTAACACTTATGTCGATGAGATATTGATGTGGCTAGTTTAATATGTGTGGTACACCAAGTAGTGGAATTTGGAAGGCTATATATTTAACTGGGTAGAGTGGGGAGTTAAAGGTACCACATTTATTGAATCAATACTTCCTAGAGAAATGAGACTTTGTGCTTATAATGAAACGATTTTAGAGAATCTAGGGTTCTCCCAGTGTGTCGCCAATGTTGTCATTACGACAAAAACCCTCCAAAAGTTTTTCCCATTTCAGTTTTGGATCCTATGATAACTGTCATTTCAAGCCCCCATGTGTCTCCATGTGGTTTTATTTCATATTTTTGTGTTTTATCCTAACGTTGCATCCTCCTAAGTCTATGTTTCTAAATTGTTGTGACTTAACTATTATAAGTGTTTGAGTTAGTAAGTTTTGGTTAAGTGATCTCATGATATTTTCCACACTTAGAACGTTTCCCTTATAGCCATGCACACACTCAAAAAGAAAATAAACATGTAAAAATAGAAACAAAATAAAAAAAACCTCTCACAAAATAAAAATTGCACTCGAAGTTGACAAAGGCTTTCACTTAAGGAAAGCACACTCCTTCAGGCCAAAGGAATGCACCCTGCCTAGGCCCACTCCTTCATACTGAGCAAATGCGACCAACCCAGGCAAAATCCTTTTTGATGAAGACTTGCACCCTATCTAGTTGCATGCATGATCCAACTTGTTGTGTGAGGGCACAATCCTAGAAAATAGGAACTCCTTAACTTACCCTTAATTGATCCTTTCCTCTAACGAAAAGTGGTATTGATACATGAGTTAGTTTTTCATCTTAATCTCTTTAAGTAAACTCAATTAATAATTCCTTCATCATCATTTCATCTGAGCATACAACCAAGAATCAAGAGGCCTTTCACCAGCTAGTGGAGCAAGTAAGTTTTCATTCTAAAATCTTTACTTATCTCATCATTTCACTATCAAATATTTCTTTTTTTGGTATAAATTTCATGTTTTACAGTGTGATTGCTTGTATTTTATATGGATCTTCATCTTGCAAGTATTAACCACTGTTACATGAAGCAAACATATCATATTCCTAAACCTTTTCATCTTTTACCATGTATGCGGTAATAACTATAAATCCTTGCAAATCATTCTTCTCCTCATATCAGCATCAAAATATTATTTTTGTTATTTTTTTTTGGGATATTTTTAGGTAGAGTGCACTTATTTACCTCAAAGTTCATTTATTCTTGAAAACTATGTCATGTTCAACCTAGTTCTCTTCATAGGTGCATGGCCGCATCATGAAGGCACACATATTTTCCCTTCCTCCCGTCGGAGTGATACAATGTACCCTCTTTTCCTTAGGTCATATTCATGCATCACAAAGGTAAGAACCATAATCACTCAACCCTTCAACATGTGACAATGAAATCACCTCTGTCTTCAGTGGATTAGAGAAATTTGAAGACCTGAAGCTCCCTTTTCTCATCCTTCATTTGTTCAGAGTGTGACATTGCCCCCTCCTTGTCTCCTAGGACACATGTATTCATATGGAAGACCTAAAGCCTCCTTTTCTGATTTATATGACCCTTTAGGGTGCTATAGTGCACCCTAGATGAATTTTTTCCTCTTTATTGAGCGCATTAGCAAACCACGAAGCCTTGAATGACCATGCATGTCCCTTCGTTCTTTGAGAGTGCTTGATCCTAGTCTAAATGTTCTTACATGAAACTTATTTTTGGTTTTCATTAATATTTTTTGATGCTCTATCATCTGTGTTGATGCTTTGAAGGTAATTTACAAGTATTATTGCATAGTTAGTTGTTTTAACTTTATCTTGTTTCTATGAGTGTGATTCCACAAACAAGTTTTCATGCTACAAGTGTTACCCCTATGTTCTCATATTTTGGGGACATGTTTCCGCACAAAGTAGCCTCTAGATAAATTTCAAGAGTAAGATCTAATGAGTTGCTTGAAGTTGCAAAATATTATATGCCTATATATGCGAACTTTCAGAGTTTTATTGACAAGACCACAAAGGTTACCTTGAGCAAGATCTACAAAAAATTCATGGAGGAAAAATTTCCTAAGGAGTTAGAATATGTTCATGAAAATATCAACATCAAGAAGTCCATGATACATAGGATCATGATAAAATACTTGGTCATGCCATGCATAGAAGGTTTTGAATTGATAATCACACACACAAATGACTCTCACCTTGTGCTACATAGTGAAAATGAAAGTCACCTTGACACCTATTATAGTGAGGATATGCACACATATTATAATATTATCAATCCCAATGACTATGAAAAAAAATCCATTTACATAATATGTGCTACCCTTTACATGACATATGTTATTAGATGATGGTGTTGAGAAATTGCCCAACTTTTTCATCACCCGTTAGTAGTTTATTAGACAAAGATCATAAGAGACGTGTATCTGTATTTGATAACTATTTATTATCAAATGTTTAGGTGCAAGAAAATTCAGGTGTTCCAAGAGAATTGTATATATATTCTCAATATGCTATTGGACCATGGAGGAGATTTAAATTGGGTGGATATATTATCATATGAATTGTAGCGATGACTGGGGAATGTCAAACAATCATTACAACCAAATAAAACTCCCAACTTTTACATGTCTGCATATCTCTTGGTTGGTATTTGTGCATGATATTCCTTCCCAAATATATATTGGAACTCGACTCCTAAATATAAGTTCCTAGTTTATGTTCGCTGCAGGGTTTTATCATAAGTAAAATTGAAAGGCGTGTATGACAGATTGGTTGAACACTTATTTGTAGCAACATTTTGTTTGATATTTGAGACCGATCTGCCATGCATGAGATACCAAGTGAAATTTTCACCTAAATACATTTTTGAATAGTTTGCAGCTCCTGGTGGAACTTACATCACATGCTTCAGATGTCAAAAAAACCCTTATCTTATGCCACAATATGCGACAAACAAGGTGGTGATGTAGGAGGTGGAAAATCCGTTCGACAAGGGGCTGTTAGGAACCCTTCAGAGGAGGAAGAAAACCCCTTGGCCTATATTTCCATTAAGGATTGGATTATACGAATTTAAGTGTCACAAGACATTAGCAGCTGAAAATGAAGAGTTGAGCAATCTACACTTCGCAACCAAATACTTCCATGGATATGATCCCAAGAGAATTTTTGGTCAACACTATGAAAGGATGAGGTATAATACAATGTATTCATAAATATGCTGAAAAAAGAATGAAAAGATAAAGAACTTATACAATTCAAGAATGAAGGCATATCCAGCAATGGATACCATTTCACCACGCGATCCTCCAACTTAGGACTTGTAGTAGCAGGAATAGGATGAAGAGAAGGAAAATACACCTCAAGTAAAGAAGTTAGCTCCCAGTGATCCAGGGTAAAATCTTGATACGCTTAACCAAGACCTTTTACTTTGGCTGATAATTAGAATTGCATTTAATTAAGATGTTAAAGAACATAAATGAATAAGTTTATGTTGTAAATAAGAGGATCATAATATGACAAGATCAACAATCATAAGAACATGTTGTTTGATCACGGAGTGCATCCAGGAGGGACTACATCTCTGGGCCTCAGTGTCAAGATGATATAGGCCACTGCATTATGCATTGTAGGAGGAATATGTACATGGATGTGTTTCCCTATGACATACAAGGAAAAATTTCCCTCAAGTAGGAGTGGCTTGACTTCTTTAAGAGATGTTCCACTTCAGAACTCTCATACATAAAGAAAGACTCCTATCAGTATGACCATAGCTGACATGTATCCCGCCAATCCTGGAAAAAAAGGGATGCCAACAATACACATATGAAAAAGGAGCATTCCACTAATGTGGCATAAAAGGGATCTCATATATGACACAAATCCATAACTGAAAGTACATCAATAACAACACAAGGCAAGATCCCACAACTCATGTATCAACCAAGATTTGCAAGACATAATGCATCTCAAAGAGAAAGAAATGAAGAAGTACATGGAATCCACATCATATACCTCATGCTTTCATTTGCTGAAGGCTAAGCAGCTCTGCGGCTGAATCTAAAAACACCATAAATCTTGTGGCATCGAAAAAGGTGAAAACAATTACTCACATGCAGAAATCTGACACGTGCATAACCCACTTCCAAAAGTGGCTGGAAAATTGAAAACTTAGCTGAAGAAATTGAGCACGCCATCAGACTCGTGGATTCGAGTAGTGCAGAAAAGACATAAAATTTGTCCCATTTGGACAAATTCAAAATTTTTCCCTCCTGAAAGTTGGCCTTAATCAGGGTTCCACCTGCCTCTTTTCTGGCTCATGGTTCCACATTACCTACAATAAAAAAAAATCATAAAACCTCAGATTATGTGCACTCCATATTCTACTCTACCTTGGCCTAGGTGCACTATGAGAATGATGGGTTTAAATATTATTTTTGTGGGCGGATTAACCAATGAGATAGTTTGGGAGAATTGGTGAAATCGCAGGAATTATGGGGAGGGGGTCGTGTGGTCAAACCCCGCCCCCTCCAAAATATTCTGCATTTATTTTTTAAAATTAAACCACATTATAATTTTATGGTTGGTTGGGGTAGGGCCTGCCTTGGGCGGCCCGCCCCACAATCTCCGTCAGCAGTTTATTGCATGGAGTCAAGTGTGGGTTGGGGGCAGTGGAGTTGACAGCCCCGCCCCCACCTTTTAGGTTTGAACTGCCCTACGTAGTATGGTTCTGTTGGCTTTTTGGGGTTACGGAGGGGCTACCATGTGGGTGAGCCGGTGGGGCCAACAATGGTTTCAGCTCCCGCCAGCCTCATATTTATGATGGTGGTGTCGTGAGTCCAACGAGGGTCATGGCTCGTCGGATTTTCATAATATTATTTTTAACATATTTTTGTTATATAAAAAAACTGTGCATTTTTTAAAATTCAATATTTGATCATATGAGTGAAACTAACTGTCCCACAATTTGGCCTAAAATCTTACCTGAGCTTGTCGGAATCCAGTGGCTGGGTTTCATCCAAATTGCGGCCTCCTTAGCTTGCCTAGTCATCCAAGTCAAACCAAAACTTTGACTGCTCCTAAATTTCACATACAAGCTCGGTTTGATGAACTTTTCACACTGTTGCGATCCAGACGACAAGATCTACAACCTAAACTTGGTTTGAGAACAATCCGAACACTTTTGATTTTTGAGCCTTTTTGCTCAGCCACTTGTACTTGTACCTATTTAATCCACCTAGATCAATCCTCCCCACTGAGGAGATTTTGGTCCTCCAAAAGCATCAAGATTTACCTATCATCAACTATCTAGAACTATTGTTAAAAGGCACATCCCCACATGACTCCTTCACCTGGTGTACTTGGAAATCAAGATGCAAAGCCATCATCTACAACTACTGCAATGTGATGTCTAAAAAGGCACATCCCTTGAAGATTCCTTCACCTCTAGTACTTTGAAATTTAGATGCAAAGCCATCATCTACAACTGTGGAAATGCAAATTTCTGAAAAGGCACATCCCTTGAAGACTCCTTCACCTCACGTACTTCAGAATCAAGGTGCAAAGCCAACACCTGCAACTGTAGAAATGAAAATGTTTGAAAAGGCACATCCCTTGAAGACTCCTTCACCTCTCATACTTTGGAATCAATATGGAAAGCCAAAATATACAACCACTGCAATGTGATGTATGAAAAGGCACATCCCTTGAAGACTCCTTCACCTCGCGTACTTCGGAATCAAGATGCAAACACCACCTAAAGTTGCAACGAGCATTACATTCTCAATGTGACCAACAATATCCCAAATATTTCCATACTTGCCATGAGTTTTTAACATGTACTTAGTGGTCAAGCTTACAGGAAAATGGAAATCATACCTCAACAAAATTACAAGACCAGACCTCATCGCCGCATTTCGAAGTGATGGTAAAACACCTCATCACTTTTACATGAAAGAAATGCATCAGACGACTCATAGAACATGACCAAAACATAATTGTTGCATCTCAAAGTGATGGCAACACATCATCACTTTTACATGAAAGAGATCCAACACATGACTTATAAAACAAGGCCAAAAAAAAATATCGTGGTAACTTAAATGAGTGATGGAAACACATCATCACTTTCATAATAAAAATGTGAAAAATTATTTACAACATGGCCATGACAAGCTTAACATCTCTAAAAAAAATAATCTAGAAGAACCATTTCTCACTTATTAAAGCGAGTAGATCATTTCCCTGTGGCGAACTTGCTTGTCGATCAGCTCTTTCCACTGGTGTATGCATAGGCACTTTGTCTTTAAGGCATTGCTCTGGATGAATTTTCTAGCGTGTGGCTCTTTGGTGGCCACTTTGGTCACGAAGGGTGCAAAATTTATTTTTCCTCCAAACCTATTTAACTGATTTCTTTTCCAGTTGGGGAGAAGGCTCTTCATGCCTCTTCCTCCTTTTTCTTTCCATTCTCTTCTAGCACTCAGAAATAAAATGGTTATTTAAACGAAAAAAATAACAAGTTTTACAATGCTATATTTTACGACTGTGGTTATCAACATTCTTATAATTAAAATGCACTCTGGAATAATGAGACTTAGTATACCTTTTGTGGTGGTCTCTGGTGCGATCATGATGATGGGAGCTCACCTTAGTTCCTTCAATGCAACATGCACTGTCATGGAACATTAGCGAAGTGTCCCCATCATTCCTCTTCCTTGGAGAGTTCATTATTATCTATTTTCCCTTGACGTCCTTCGAACATCCTTCGTCAGTGTACCCCAAACCTGCATAACAAGGTCGTTTCACAACCTCCAATGTGTCAGTTATGCCTTGGCCACAAATTCAAAGTACTTATCCTCTGCACGCCATTTTGGTGAGGAGTCTCATGCCGGTACCTATGATGGGTATCTCCACACTTCCAACTGAAATTATATCATGTGAAGAAACTGAAGCAAAATCAAGACTGTTTACCTTAGGTGTTGATTGCGAAATAGATGAAGAAAGAAGTTGTAAGCCCTCGATGCACTTCACTTCCATCAATGCCTCTGACACGGCTTGTAGCTAACGCTACAACTGTTGCATGTCCTCATTCTCTTTCTATGGGAATGCTTTTAAGGCATCATGATCTCTCTGAAGAGTTTCATTGTTGCGTTTCAAATATTCCCACACCTCTGTCGTGGCTTGCAACTGAAGATGCAACTGCTACTTCTCCTCCTTCTCTTCATGTAGGAACGCCTTCAAGGCATTATGATCTACTTGCAAAATTTCATTGTTGTGCTTCCAATCTTACCATGCTTCTGTTGTGGCTTGCAACTGAAGCTGCAACTGTTGTTTGTCCTCCTTCTCTTTGTGTAGGAGGGTCTTCATTTCTTCATTCTCTACTTCTTGTTTTTTGTAAGCCTCGTACAATATGTCCTCTTTCTTGGACACCCTAAGCATGGTTTCATACATGTCCTTGACATTATCCATGGCACAACTCAGTGAATGTTCAATTTTCACACCTACAATCCAATCATCAAGAATACCTGCTCCGATACCATTTGACCCAGGGTAAAATCTTGATAACCTTAATCAAGACCTTTTACTTCGGCTGATAATTAGAATTGAATTTAATTAAGACGTTAAAGAACTTAAATGGATAATTTAATGTTGTAAATAAGAGAAACATAGTATGACAAGATCAGCAATCATAAGAACACGTTGTTCGATGACGGAGTTCATCCAAGATGGACTACATCTTCAGGCCTCGGTGTCAAGATGGTGTAGGCTGCTGCATTATGTGTTGTAAGAAGAAGATGTACATGGATGTGTTTCCCTATGACATATAAGGAAAAATTTCCCTCAAGCAACAGTGGCTTGACTTCTTTAAGAGATGTTCCACGTCAGAACTCTCATACATAAAGAAAGACTCCTATCAGTATGACCATAGCTGACATGTAATAAATAAGAGTATCCCGCCAACCTTGGAAAAAAAGGGATCTCAAAAATACACATATGAAAAAAGAGCATCCCGCCAATGTGGCATGAAAGGGATCTCATATATGACACAAATCCGTAACTAAAAGTACATCAATAATAACACAAGGCAATATCCCACAAGTCATGTATCAACCGGGATCTGCAAGACATAATGCATCTCAAAGAGAAAGAAATGAAGAAGTACATGGAATCCACATCATATACCTCATGTTGCCATTTTCTGAAGGCTGAGCAGCTCTGCAGCTGAATCTGAAAACACCATCAATCTTGTGGTGTTGAAAAAGGTGAAAACGACTTCTCAAATGCGAAAATTTGACACCTGCATAACCCACTTCCAAAAGTGGCTGAAAAATCGAAAACTCAACTGAAGAAAATGAGAACACCATCAGAATTGTGGTGTCGAGTAGTGCAGAAATGACATAAAATTTGTCCCATTTGGATAAATTCAAAATTTCGCCCTCCTAAAAGTTGGCCTCAATCAGGGTTTCGCCTGCGTCTTTTCTAGCTCATGGTTCCACATGACCTGTAATAAAAAAAATCATAGAACCTCGAATTATGTGCTCTCCATATTTTGATCTGTCTTGGCGTGGGCACATTGTGCGAATTATGGTTTTAAATATTATTTCTGTGCATGGATTAACCAACGATACAGTTTGGGCGAATTGGTGAAATCGCAGGAATTGTGGGGAGGGGGTCGGGTGGTCAAACCATGCCCCCTCCAAAGTAGTCCGCATTTATTTTTTAAAATTCAGCCACATAAGAATTTGGTGGTTTGTTGGGGTTGGGCACACCTTGGGTGGCCCGTCCCACAATCTCCATCGTCTCTTTATTGCATGGAGTCAAGTGTGGGTTGGGGGCGACAGAGTTGACAGCCCTGCCGCCACCTTTTAGGTTTGAACTGCTCCACATACTATGGTTCCATTGGATTTTTGGGGTTATGGAGGAGATGCCAAGTGGGTGGGCTGGTGGGACCAGCGGTGGGTTCAACTCCCGCCAACATCATATTTATGGTGGTGGTGCCGTGAGTCTAGCAGGGGTCACGGCTCGTCGAATTTTCATAATATTTTTTTTTAAATATTTTTGTTATATAAAAAAACTGTGCGTTTTTGAAATTTCAGTTTTTGACTGTAGGAGTCAAACTAACCGTCCCACAATTTGGCCTGAAATCTGACCTGATCTTGCCGGAATGCGGTGGCTGGGTTTCATCGAAATTGTGGCCTCCTTAACCTGCCTAGTCATCCAAGTCAAACGAAAACTTTGACCGCTCCTAACTTTCGCACACGAGCTCAGTTTGATGAATCGTTCACATCGTTGTGATTAGGATGACAAGATCTACAACTTGAACTTGGTTCGAGAACAATCTAAAAACTTTGATTTTTGAGCCTTTGTGCTCAGCCACTTGTACTTATACCTGTTTAATCCACCTGATCACCCAGGAAAAGAATCAAGTACTCATGAGGTTTTAGCAATAAAAAATGGAAGGTCAATCCTTTAAATATAGTATCTACACAAATAGTTCCAGAGAGGAGAGAAGGGGAAGAAAAAATGGAAGAAGAGGAGAGAAGGAAGTAGGACGAGCTTCTTGAGAAGCAACTAGTATAAGAAGAAGAGAGGATACATATAGAGGAAGAGAAACATAGGAATTATTAGGAGAAGGAAGGAATGCAGAGACTCAAAGAAGAAAAATTGACTCATAAACTGGAGGAGGAGAAGTATCAAGAAGAAGACACCATCCAACCCATGGATGATGAGCCTAGTAATCCTGGTGAACAACCACTCACAGGAGGAAATCTTCTATTTGGTGAAATGGAGATTACATCCCCTCCAACAGATCAAGTTATGGATGTAAGAAGTGTAACATTCGATCAGTTAAATAAGAGTATCGTGAAACAAAAGCATAGATATTTCCCACCGGATCCTCAGAACCCAGTTTCAGTGGTGACAGAAAAGGTAATCACCTCCAACAATAGAAGAAATATGAGATCATTTATAGTGGAAAATGTTTCATTCACTACAACAATGTGGGATAACATAGAATAATTTCCAAATAATAATTCCAAGTCGAGAGGAACTTGTTGCAATGAAGAAACTCATAGAGCATCTTGCAGTAGAGAACCAACAACTCTCATCAGAGAACTTCATCTTGACAGAGTGGCACTCATCAATGCTAGAAGAGCTGGGACCAATGGGGGATACAATGGCATGAATATACAATGAGATGATACATATACAACAGGTCATAACCCCTATGATTGGCATTCAAAAGAGCACACAAGAAGTAGTGAAAATCATGAAGATACGGAGGGTTGTCCTTTTTGGACTATAGGGTTGTCCTTGTTCGATCGAAGGTTGGCCTTATGAAATGTAAGGTTTTCCCTGAGGACCAAAGGGTTGTCCCTGCAGGGCTGAAGGTTGTCCCTATAAGGGTTGTCCTTGTAAGCTTGAGGTGTGTCCCTGTAACAAATTTCCTTGATGAGTAACGTTCTGATAAGGATTTGCTCGAGGAAAATAGACAACCTGATTGGGATTGACGAGACGCAAATATACGAGGTTACCGACAACATCATAGTGATGGGGATGATTGACAGGAGCTTGGGGCTGCTCAAAACCATGATAGCTCTATTTCTGAACAGCCAACAAATACTCTTCAAAAGTAAGACCACCAGGAATCATAGGGATAGTCGAATTCATACTAGAAACAGGCGTAGCCTCCGGATAAAGAGCATCTGGAGAAGGAGCATATCTTCAGTGAATGTCCAACATGTGCTCATCAAAAGTATAGGTAGAAACCATAGGGATAGTCGTAGCCACACCAGTAGGTGCAGTCTCTGAAGCGCGAGCTTATGATCTGCTCGGAACCTGATTGACAAGCCACATGGGATTAAGAAAGATAGACCTGCAAGTGTGAAAAGATCTTGATGACTGAGTCGTAACAACCGGCATAGAAAAATCCACACAGACGGTAGGTTGGACCAGGACAGACGTAATAATTTTCGATGAACTTAGTGTCAAAGGTGAAAGTACCAGCGAAGGGAGGACAGAACTCCTTGGGGGAGTTGATGTACTGGATTGTGCTATGGATGCAACACTAGACATAATCTGACTCAAAGTTCGATAACCGGGTGCAAGAGACACCGATTGTAGAGAAATTGAACAGAAACATGCGGGAGATCTTCGAGGAAAAGTTGATATTCCCCTGTATAAACAGGAATTTCTTCACTGCCAACAGGACTCGAAGAATCCATATCTGACGAAGCCATAAGATCATCAAAGAGACAATGAGGACTAGGAGGTATAGTAGCAGCAATAAATGGTGATCCCGATGTAAGAGGAGGAAATTCTTCTTCATCCCAAAAACCAGACCAAGCACATGGAGGAAGCCAATTGAACTCAACTGACTCTTCAGGGGGATATCAGGTAGCGATAGGTAAGACAGTCGGGAGAATAGGATGTGAAAACTCGGTAGACCTAGTGAACTGAGGGGTTTTGTAAGAAACTTCAGGAAAGGAACTACCACTAGGAGGCAGTGAAGAAGACAACGAAACTGGGGGTTCTACCACTGTGACCGTATTTCAAAGTAGAAAGGAAAAATAAATAGCCAAACGAAGGCTTCAAGATCAAATTCTGAGAAAAAAAAACAAGCCAAGTAACAAACTTTTAACGGGCATGTGATCGTGGGTAATTAATTTTACGACATTGAAACCGGACATTGTTGTTTCATGTTTTAAAAGTCGAGAAAAAGACAAAAGATGACTCTATTCACTTTCAATTTTAAACGAGCGTGAAATGAAAAGTGCTCGATGATCTCTTCTCATTTTAAGGAGTCACAAAAAGATTTAAATGACTACTCAGGTAATCTAATAAAGAGGGTGTACCAAGTTTCCATGAACTTCCATATACACCTTGGTGATCAAATGAAAGAGAAATGACCAAGGACTTAACATACGTGCAGGTAGTCTCCCCGAATGTTGTGTTTGGTGTATCACAGTTACAGGGTAGGAGACTCAGCTTCCTATGGATAAAGGATTTGAACCTATAGGGGTCTCCCTTTATATATGCGACGGTACGGGGAGCACAAGTCCGTACTAGTGCTGTCTAAAGCCAGAAGGAGAACGATAAATACTAGGTTTAAAGATGCTAAAACACGTCTCTAGCCTAGACCACTAAAATGTTCGCGTTAGGTTCCAATGTTTCCTTATGTTAATTCAATTGATTTTATAGTTGATCTTGAATTAGTGTTTCAATTTCAAAGCCTTACCGAATTTCGATCTCAAATTCCTAAATGCAAACTATATGAAAATGAACACCATTTTCCATTCAATGAATGCTAATTAAGAGAAGGATAGAGATCTTTCAAAGAATACAAATCAATGAAATCACACGTAGAAATCCACTAATGCATCTAATACAATCAAGCGAAAGATGAAAAACTCTTTCCTAGTTATCAAGCACTAGTTATGCAAAAGAACTTCTCCTTTTCCATGCAAATGAAAGAACACAATTTTTTGGTTTTTTCAAGGAAATGAAGCACACAATGCACTAATTACACAAAAAAACAAAACAAGCACTAGTTCGAGGATTGAGAATGGAAAGAGATAAACTTAAGGATTCGATGAAAGAAACACAAACACAAAAATACACTCAAACTAATAATGCACTCATCCAAACAAAGAAAAATATTTAGGAACAATCCAAATGAGCAATGTGATCCTATGCTCGGAACGGTGAGAAGAAGAATCAAACGAAACTCGAAATTATCATTCAACGAAAAAAATGTTTAAAGGATCAAGAAATAATTCAACGCAATTAATCAAAGGATGAGATTGACAATAATCAAAAGGCTTGACCTCCAATCAGAAGGCTCAATGGGCTAAGACACTTAGAAACCCTAAGGCCATAAACTGCATTGATAAGAAAATGGATGAAAAATTGATAAGAGAAAGCTTACGACATTCAAAACAAACCCAAGAAAGCAATCACAAATGAGAAAACCAACCAAGAGCCAAGCGCAACTGACCAAAAACTCAAAAGGGAGGTCAAAACAAACCCTACAAGATTCAACGCGACTGTAAGGTGGTAATACATGCCAAACAGGGGTTGGTGCTACTACAACACAAGAAACATGTGCCAATCGGCACAACTGTTCAATAAAAAAGCGCACCAAGCAAGATATCTATGAGAGAAAACAATGTTACCGATGAAATACGTAACCGCATTGTTACCTACTTTTTTTTGGTAGCATAAAAAGCACCCGATTTTGAAAAGTGGTGATGCAGAATCACTTTTTTTTTTTAGCACATTTTGACACTCTAATATTTTTATTTATGGAGTATGAATATTTGTTTTAAAATGTTAGTGATTTTCATGCTAGTTTTGAAACGTATTGATGCAGCATCAACTTTTTCTTTAGAGCGGTGATTTTCATGCTAATTTTGAAACGTATTGATGCAACATCAACCTTTTTTTTTTAGAGTGGTGATTTTCATGTTGGTAATAAAACACAAAACTTAGATAAAAAATATATATATAAAAAAAATAAAAAAACCCAATAAAAATGTAAAAAAAAACAAAATTAACTCGTAAAAATAAAAAATTTAAACAAAAATAAATAAATAAATAAATAAAATATATTCGAAAATTATATCAAAAGAAATGACAAAATTTAAAAAAAAACCACATAATTTAAAGAAAAAAAACAAAAATTAACCAAAAAAATAAAAATAAAAACATCAAAAACATTTTTTTCTAAGTTATTAAAAAAACCCATATAATTTAAAAAAAAAAATTAAATAGAAAATTTAAAAATAATTTAAATTACAAAATTCAAATTTAGATAAAAAAATAAAATACAAAAAAGAAAAAATTAAATTTAGAAATTTAAATTAAAAAAATAATAATAATAAGAAAACAAAAATACAAATTTTAAAATTAATAAAAAAAACAAATAAAAAAAAAAAACAAATTGAAAATAGAAAAAGAAAATTAAAATAAAAGAATCAAAATAAAAAAAACTATCATTAAAAAACAAAAAAAATGAAAAAAAAACCACGTACATGAATTAAAAAACAAATATCCATAAATTTACTGTTTTTTTTTAAATGAAACAATTTATAAAATTTAAAAATGAAAAACTAAATAAACTAAAAGATTAAAAAAAAAAATTAAATCAAAATTTAATAAATTTAATAAATAAATTTTAAATTTTAAAAATAATTAATCTAAAATATTAAATTTAAAAACAAAATTAAAAAACAAAAAAACAAAAAAATTAAAACAAAAAATTTGAATTAAAAAAAAATAAAAAATCAAAAATCAAATTAAAAAAAATAGATATTAAAAATTAAAAAAAATTAAAAAAAAAGGAATTTTTTGATCGTTGTGGTGCCGTCAATCGGCCTCCCGTCCAAGTGGCGGCGGAGGCCGGCCTCCGCCACTACCTGGGCGGGAGGCCGATTCTGGGAATCGCCCTCCCGCCGTGGGAGGCCGATTCCGGGAATTGCCCTCCCATGGCGAGAGGTCGATTCTGGGAATCGCCCTCCCACCACGGGAGGTCGGTTCTGGGAATCGCCCTCCCACTGCGGGAGTCTGATTATGGGAATCACCTTGAGGCCAATTCTGGGAATCGCCCTCCCATGACGGGAGGCCGATTCCGGGAATCGCCCTCCCACGACGGGAGGCCGATTCCGGGAATCACCCTCCCGCAGCGGGAGGCCGATTCTGGGAATCACCCTCCCGCAGCGGGAGGCCGATTCCGGGAATCGCCCTCCCGCGGCGGGAAGCCGATTCAGGGAATTGCCCTGAGGCCGATTCCAGGAATCGCCCTCCCACGGTGGGAGGTCAATTCCGAAAATCGCCCTAAGGCCGAGAATCGCCCTCCCGCCGTGGGAGGCCGATTCCGGGAATCGCTTCCGCCACGGAGGCACACCGGGACCACCTCCGCGCGCGGAGCCCCGGACGTTCGCGACACGAGGGCGATCTCGGAATCGCCCTCCCGTGTCGCGAGAGGGCGTCTCGATTCTTGCTCCGATTTGCATGGCCAACAACCGTCGCCACCGTGCGGTGAGGTCAATAAGAAGGCACCACGATCAAAAAATTCTTTTTTTTATTTTTTATTTTTTTAATTTTTAATATATTTTTTTGAATTTCATTTTTTTTTAATTCAAAAAATTAATTTTTTATTTTTTATTTTTTTATTATTTTTTTATTTTTTATATTTGAAATTTAATTTGTTTTGTTTTATTTTTTATTTTTTTTTATTTTTATTTTTTAAATTTTATTCATTTTTTTTTGTTTTTAATTTTTTTTTCTAAATTTTGTTAATAATTTTTATTTAATTTTGTATATTTTTTTTTAATTTAATTTTTTTTTTTTTAATTTTTTAATTTTTTTTATTATTATTAAATTTTATGTTTAGTTTTTTCACTTAATTTTTTAAAATTTAGTAAATTTTGTATTTTTATTTTAATTTATTTGAATGTAATATTTTTTTTAATTTTTTAATTTTTTATTATTATTTTTTTAATTACATAAAAATTTTATATATTTTTTTATTTCAATTAAAATTGTGTATTTAAAATTACATATATATTTTTTAATTAAACTTAGTATTTTCAAATTAATTTGTTTTTTATTTAATATATTTTTTTCAATTTTTCAATTTTAATCGATTTTTAAAGTTTTTTAACTTTTTATTTTAACAATGTGTTTTTTTTTGCTTTATATTTAAAATTTATTTGTTTATTCATTTATCTATTAAAATTTAATCATTTTTTTTTAAAATTTAATAAAACCTAATATATATATTTTTAATTGAAGTTTATATATATATATATATATATATATATATATATATATATATATATATATATATATATATATATATATATATATATATATATATATATATTATTTTTTATAATTTAAATTTCATTTATTTTTTAAAATCTATTTGTTTTTTTAATATATATTTTTTTAAATTTAATATTTTTATTGTATTTTATTTTTCATTTTTTATTTTTAATTAATTTTTAATTTTTTTACTTTTAATTTCAATAATGTTTTTTTTTTTTTAAGTTTTAAATTTATTAGAATTTAATATATTTCTTTAAATTTAATTTTTTTATTTTAAAATATTTTTTTTTTTTTAAATTTAATAAACATTTTCTTTTTCTTTTCTAAATTTAATTTCTATATTTTATTTTTTATAATTTCTTTATTTTTTTAACTTGTTTTTCTTTTTAACTTAATATTTTTATTTTGTTTTTATTTTTATTTTTTTATTTCTATATATTTTGAAATTTTAATCTTTAATTTTTATTTTTATTTTTTTCTTAAATTTTAGGTCTTTTTTAATGTTTGAATTAAAAATTTTATTTAGTTTTTATTTTTATTTTTTTATTCCTATATATTTTTAAATTTTAAGCTTTAAAATGTTTTTATTTTTTTCTTAAATTTTAGGTTTTTTTTAATGTTTGAATTTTAAAAATTAAAAAATGTTATTTCTATTTTTAAAAATGTCAAAAATATGACACAAATTTTATTTTTTGTTATTCCAGCATCAACTGGTTTTGTTTTGAGGGTGTTTTTTCAATCCTTTTTTCAAGAAACAATTTTTTTTTTAGCATAATTTTATAAAATGTTGAAATTTGACCTTCAAAAAAAACCAAGTGCATTCTGGAATACACTTTTTTTGTTTTTAGGGTGTTTTTTCATGTTTTTTGAGTCTTTTTGGGCTAGAGTTCCCGTTTTGAGGTCAGGTTACCTATTTCATCGGTAACAATGTTAGAATGGGAAAACAAATGAACATATTTCAATCTTGACACCTTGGAGCTGAACAAGAGGACTTTAAAAAATCAGACAAGCTAGAAAAGGTAGACAAGCAAGCAAACGACCCAAGTCGACTTGAGAACAGCAAAGTGATAAACTCACATTGATCCCCAGTGGAGTCACCAATTTGTTATGAAGGTAAATTTTCTCTGTGGACAGAGATGACCCCTCTAGCCGTAGAGTGGGTCTAGTAACAAAGAGACAAACTAGAGTGTAGGTTCCTAATTAATGAATGAAACAGACGAGGTAGATCCACCTAACTGGAGTCCAATGCTGTTGTCGTGGTTGTTGTAGTGGCGGCCTCTCCATTCCCGTCTTGGCGGGTCATGATCCTTCCGCAGAGATTCTTGGATACGTGTACGAAAATCAAAAAACAAGATAAGCATATGAAACAACAATCTCATTCATAACTACTAACCAGTCAAGGAGGGTTAAGCATATTGCATCAAATAAAATACATCAATGCAACATGGGAACCAGACAATCGTCATGCATATGTATTAATAGAAGAGAGAGTTACAACCAAGCCTTGATGTCACAACCTCTTTCAACAGGGTTCAATCGAAGTGCGTCTCGATGAATCTCAGGGAATTCGGATGAGATGAAGACACAAGCCTAAGCTCTCTCAATAAGGGTCTCTTCTGTTCTATATTTCTCTAGCAAAATGAATATAAATATCTTTAGCATTTCAGCAACAATATGTTCAGTTCAGCTAGCACATCAATGCAAGATGACTATATTTATGGAGGGAGAGGAGGAGGTTGGGATCCCTACTATAGTGGAAGGGAGGACTTATCCCTTGGGAGTTTTCCCTAAAAGGTGGAAATAAGAGGCCAAAGGATTAAGGTCGTGGTTTGTAATATTCCCAAATTTCCACCTCATATTTGGAATATTATAGTTATTAACTTTCTTAAGGAATCAAGTCAATAAAGGGGTGGAGGGACCCATAATCCTCAATATGAATAAATATCCACTTTTTGTGTGTGAATGTGCATTAATTTATCCTAGATCTACATAATGAGGCAGTTGAGCAACTACTAATGTGAATGGAATTGGAGATCATGTCTTATTTATGAGATAGATCATGGGGGTTGACACAATCAACTAAGATATTGAATAGGTAAAATAGAAAATCATGGAGCATTCATGATAAGATAATGGAAGAAGTTGTGCAGTTAATGCACACATGATGGAGAGGGTGTACATTGCACCTAGACATGATGGATGACTTGACTAGACAGAGGAGTCAAACATGGCGGATCTTGTCCACATACATAATGCAGTTTAGATGAGGGCCAAGGCATGGGAAGGCTCGAACTCTATATAATGAAGATGAAGGAAAGAATGAAGGAATGATCAAGTTTATTTATGTTGTGGATCTGTTTCGATCTGGAACTGTCATGTGACATTCCATTCCTTTCTTGGGCTGTTTAACAGAGATTGCAAGTGTTGTTTTGCACAAGGTGTTCCTAATAAAAAATCCCACCTCTTTATTAGAGTAGCTCTACAAAGAGTATTGCACTTCATTCTACATCAGGCATTGGTACCACATATCTTTTCCTACTTTCTACAGAACATTCATATTCAGAAATTATAGATTTCTGAAGATCAGTTTGGAAGGTGGAGGTTGTCTTCAGTATTTCAGCTGGAGAACCGGTGAAGGTTTATTCCTATCACATTGGGCTTAAATATCAGCATTCCCGGAGCTTCATATCAGATTTGGCATCAGGACAAAATTTATTGACCTCCTAACAACAGTAATACCTTCAGGAATTATGCTTTCCATTTTGCAGATCCAAAAGAAGGAAAGAAATTGCTAACATTTCGACTAGTAATCCTGTGAGGGACCATTCCCTCACTTTTCCATCAGTATTTCCATCAGCCTGGAGTTTATTGTAGCATTTTTCAGTAGGTAGAAGGCCTCTCTTTCCCTCGCAACAAAGTTTCTATTGGCAGTTGTGTTGCAGTAGCTGTAATCATCATTGGAGAATTGAGAAGCTAGATCTAGAGCTTATAGCTTGCAGATCTGAAGGAGGGATCAACCCTTCAAGCTTAGATCTGATCCTATTACATATTTCAGCCATCTATTTGTCAGATCTAGCTTCATATCTATAATTCCTAGTAGATCAAGGATCAAATACTAGGAGGGTGATTTTCCAAAGTTGTAGATCTAGAAAATCCTTTTTGGGTTATCCTGAGAATCCATCACATTGGCTAGATCTTGAATCGTGGAATCATCTGAGCTGCATATTTGAGTAGATCTAAATTTTCTTTTTCATCTTATAGTCATATATTCATATTATACTGAAGGGAAAATTCATTATTTGCTTTAGTGGCTCTCCAGTTACGTAGTGCCTATTGTGGCATGTTTTCAGGGTGATTCTAGGCCATCTCTTTGGGTAGATCTCCTCATATTTTGTACATTTTGTAACTAAAACTTCTGCAATATAATAAAATGGCTCAGCTTATCTGCATATTCTATTGTTGTCTTTATATTTATTATTTATCTTGCTTTAGTTCTCATATTTTTTTTGAGTATTATGGCATTCTCCCCTTTGGGATATTACAGTGGTATTAGAGCATGATCTTTGGCTCAACTTGTGGACACTTCATCTTTTGCAACAAGATAAGAAGCAAATAGATGAGATATATCATGAAGGAGGATATTTTTTCCACTCGTCTCTTTATATCCATGTAAGATCTCTCCAAGGAGGTCTATCAAATGAAGAAGGAAGCCCAAAGGAAGGATCCAAGAAGAAGATTTGAAGAGGAAGGTCCAAGCTCTTCCTATCAGCAGAAAAGAAAACCGGTGAATCATAGATCTCCTCATAGATATAGTATGCCAACTTTCTTTTAAAAAGGTGAGAGCTATAGAAATAAAGAAATAAGAGAACCTGAGACTCATGAGACTCTCATTTTGTATTATGAAGAGTACAAGGAATAGTCTAGAGAATTCAATGAGAATCTAACTCTCCAAGAATTCTTTGAACTCAAAGAAGAAAGAAGATCCTATAGCAACAATAGAAGGAAGAGGCACAATAGATTTTATTTGCCTAGATTTGATGGGTCTACCTCAAGCAATGTTAAGGCTTGGAGGAAATTGTTAGATTCATTTTTCATGCTACATCCCATGGCTAAAAAAGAGGTTGTCCAAATTTCAGCACTTCATCTCTTAGGTGAAGCCAAGGATTGGTGGTTTAGTCACATGGAGCATGCAAAAGTGACTAAATCTTCAGATTTCTTTCACAATTTGAGGAATAATTTTGATGTAAAGAAGACAGAAATGGGCCACAAAGAGACATTTCCTAAGGAAATAAAGGAGGATGTCATTCTTGTCACTATGGACAAGAAGTCACTTCATTCACCACCAGCTACATAAGTACTTGCATCTAGAGAAGAGACACTTGCAATCTTGCAAGATAGTCTTGAGCTCTTGACACATAGAGTCCCATGCATGATTCAAGAGATGCATGAGGAAGAGGAGGAGGATTCCAGCACTGGTACATTGGTAGAAGAGCATCCATCTCTCTTACCAGCAGTTGGAGACACTATTATCCCAGTTGGAGGAACTCTTGTGTTCTGTCAAGAGGTTCCGACATATTAGTTGATCCAAGGTATGTATACCCTTTGATCACCTATTGTTTCAGTATATCTTATTGAAACTTATGGGGACATGGCATCAGGGCCAATGCATAACCAAGGGTTAGAACAAAATTTTGATTTGAATCAGAAACATATCACAGTGTAGAGGACCCTTGATCTAATCAAGGAGGAAATGAAAAGCTATCCCAGTTTGTCACAGATGGACTACATTCAACCTCTTGAGTTGAAATGTAGAGTTTCAGAAGAAGGAATGAGCATGATCCTAAGTACAATGACTGCTTATGAGATCAGTATTTTACCTTGCTTTGAGACAATATATGTACTACCTTGCAGATCTACAACATTGTCACTTAGTAGCAGTGATAATGATGAGGCCCCATTATTCTTGGAGCTTTCTGAAGGTAGCTTCACTCATGAAGGAATGGAGGTTAAGATGATGAATAATACACATCTTGATATGAGTAATATTTTCTCCTTTCTTGATGACACTTTATCAATGATCATCTCACAACTCAAAGAGAGACTTCTACCAACAGCAGATCCAGAACCTCATTTTTTTTCGAAGGCCATGGATAAGAAGAAGGTCTCATTAAGAGATCTCATGGGAGGTGCACTTCAACATTTCATGAGGTGCAAAGTTCTTCATCAGTTTGAGGAGTTTGGTGTCCTACAATGGGAGGATACCAAGTATTTGTAGAATGAGATCCATCATCCACATTGGGATGAATGGCTGATAGAATGGAGCAAGGGGTTGCCAAGCCACTTTTAGATCTATGATATAGGCCAGCAAGAAGCATGGTTGCACTGGTTGCTCTTGGGTGAGTATGGCTACTACCCAAATATTCATATTTTCTTGTCTCATGCCTTATGTCTCAATAATAGAATGCATAATAAGAAGGCATGGTTACTATGGTTATTGAGAAGAGAGTTTGGACATCACATGTTATATCTTATGTATTTACATATATTTCTATTTGGGATGTATCTCATGTTCATGTATGTGCTTGGGGTTGGGAGAAAGCATAACTCTCACATGATGTGGCATAAGGGAGCTTGTTTGTATTATGTTGATGATACATGTCACATGTCTATTACTTTATTCTTTCTCCATGACTTGCATCATGATAATGCAAGAAGTCAGCAAGAATCCTTGTTGCTATGGTTACCATTGGGAGAGTATGGGATGAATTCTTCCCATACATTGCCTGATATTGTTGGAGGATGGCACCAGGAGGCCTTACAGTGTTGGATTCTCTTGGGAGATTATGGTCATTGTACATGGTATGATGATGATGTCATGGGGCAGCAATATGCGTTATTTAGGTGGTTTCTCTTGAGAGAATATGACCACTACATTTGGTACAATGATGATGTGGTATGACAGAAAAAGGCATTATTGAGATTCCCACTTTTGAGAGAGTATAGATCTCATATTGTTATTGATGACTTGGTATGGCAACAAGAAGCATTGTTGTGATGGCTTCTTTTGAGAGAGTATGGCTCTCTTACTTATTTTCATGATGATATAGCACAACAGCAGAATACTTTTCTGCGTTGGTTGTTATTAGGAGAATATGGTTTGACATTGTTTAAGTTTTCCCATATCTCTCTACTTCTTGTTTTTCACTATGTTGATGTGATGTTTGATTCCTACATGGCCAACATGGCTAATGATGAGGGCATTTATGTATGTAATCTACTCTATGTATCATGGGTTGGAGAGATAGTTCATGATTTGGGACTTTCCACTCTGGGACTGAACCACTTTATCTTATGTATCTCATGTATAGAGGAGAAATTTGGTCATCATATGGTTGTCACATGGAAATTCATTGACGAGGAAGGTTATCTAAATTTCCAATTAGAAGCCATTTTAGAAATTCTAGAGAGGCAGCTTTGGAGCTAGACATGCATGACACATTGTGACAGATGGGAAGGCCTTCCAGATGAGGATTCCATTTGGAGGGAGGATGTTTGCTGTAGCATCCACTATTGAATTTTCTTGAGGAGAAGCAACATTTTTTCTGGAAGGACTGTAATATTCCCAAATTTCCACCTGATATTTGGAATATTAGAGTTCTTAACTTTCTTAAGGAATTAAGTCAATAAAAGGGTGGAAGGACCCATAATCCTCAATATGAATAAATATCCACTTTCTGTGTGTGAATGTGGATTAATTTAGCCTAGATCTACATAGTGAGGTAGTTGAGAATCTACTAATGTGAATGGAATTGGAGACCATGTCTTATTTATGAGATAGATCATGGAGGTTGACATAGTCAACTAAGATCTTGAAGAGCTAAAACAGAATATCATGGAGCATTCATGATAATATGGTGGAATAAGTTGTGAAATTAATGCACACATGATGGAGAGGGTGTATATTGCACCTAGACATAATGGATGACTTGACTAGATAGCGCAGTCAAGCATGGAGGATCTTTTCCACTTGCACAACGCATTTTAGATGAGGCCTAAGGCATAGAAAGGCTCAAACTCTATATAATGAAGATGGAGGCAAGAATAAAGGCATACTCGATTTTATTGATGTTGTGGATCTTTTTAGATCTGGAATTGTCATGTGACATTCCATTGCTTTCTTGGGCTATATAGTAGAGATTGCAAGGGTTGTTTAGCACAGGGTGTTCCTGGTCGGGAATCCACCTCTTTCTTAGAGTAGCTCTATAAAGAGTATTTTACTTCATTCTACATCACACATTGGAGCCACATATCTTTTCCTACTTTCTGCAGAACATTCAAATTCAGAAATTGTAGATTTCTGAAGATTAGTTTGGAAGGTGGAGGTTGTCTTCAATATTTCAACTGGAGAACTGGTGAAGGTTAATCCTATCACCTTGGGCTTAAATATCATCATTCCCAGATATTCATATAAGATCTAGCATCAGGCCAAAATTTATTGACCTCTTAACAGCAGTAATACCTTTAGGAATTACACTGTCCATTTTGCATATCCAAAAGGAGGAAGGAAGTTACTAGCATTTCGGCTAGTAATATTGTGAGGGACCATTCCCTCACTTTTCCATAAGTATTCCCATCAGCCTAGAGTTTATTGCAGAATTTTTCAGCAGGAAGAAGGCCTATGTTTTCCTCACATTGTAGTTTCTATTGGCAATTGTGTTGCAGTAGCTGTAATCATCATTGGAGGATTAAGAAGCTAGATCTAGAGCTTCTAGCTTATAGATCTGAAGGAGGGATCAAACCTTCAAGCTTATATATGATCTTGTGACATATTTCAGCCATATATTTTTCAGATCTAGCTTCAGATCTGTAATTCCTAGCAGATCAAGGATCAAATCCTAGGAGGGTGATTTCCAAAGTTGTAGATCTAAAAAATCCTTTCTGGGTATTCTTGGGAATCCATCACATTGGCCAGATCTTGAATCTTGGCATCTTCTGAGCTCCATATTTGAGTAGATCTACATTTTCCTTTTCAGCCTGTAGTCATATATTCATATTCTACTGAAGGGACAACGAAATATTTTCTTCAGTGCCTCTCTAGTTACGCAGTGCCTGTTGTGACATGTTTTCAGAGTGATTCTAGGCCATCTCTTTGGCTAGATCTCCTCATATTTTGTACATTGTGTAACTAAAACTTCTCCAATATAATAAAATGGCTTAGATTCTCTGTATGTTCTATTGTTTTCTTTAGATTTATTTTTTTATCTTTCTGTAGTTCTCATATTTTGTTTGATTATTAATGCATTCTCCCTTTTGGGTTATTAAATGTTTATTCAGTCGAACTACTCCTTATGAATCGTCCACCCACGAAGTTGTTATGATGGAAACTTCGCCTCTATTTCAAAAAAAAAAATCCATAAAAATATTGGCATGGGAAGATAAATGAGACAGAGCACCAGCTGCCACAGGGATCAGTGTTAATCTTCCTCATTGGCACGAGGGTATAATGGGCTACCAACATCAAGGCAAAAACAGGTGTTTCTGATGGTCTGTTCAGGAAATTATCAACAGAAGGAACGTTTTACTCGTGGCAAGGGATGAAATGATGGTCTTTGCAAGGCATGACACTTTTTTTTGGTCATAGAAATGACCCTCCAATGTTCAGGATGGGAATTGTAGGGATAGTGACAAAATTTTGTGTAACAGATGCCCCCTAAAGCAAGAGGTCCAAGAGAGAGGAAGGGGTGAAATTATTTATGAGAATGCGTTTGAAGAAAACATCATTGTCGAAAGACCTGCAATTAAAAATATAACTGATATCTATGATACATGAACATGTGGCATTTGCGCAACCATCCATAATAGAGTATATATATGAAATGAGATCTGAGGTATGGACGCACCCATCCAACAGTAATGATCAATAAATAGACTCAGGTATGGTCGCAACCATCCAATCAAAAGAGTCATGCAACAAGTCATGATAAACCATAATATCCCACAACTTGGATCTTATCAGACAAAACCTAGGGTCTTGCGCTCCATCTTGACCCGAACAAGTAAAAATTCTAGCATGCGAATATGTGAGCTGAAGTCGAACATGCAAGAAAATCACGTGATTACTAGCCAATGATGAAAGCTATTAATAGGCACAAGAGAAACCACCAATAATGAAAATGGCTCTCAAGGCAGCCAACAGTACAATCCACAAAAACAATTGTTCTTTGGACAAATCCAACCTAGTACATTTTACAAGCCCTAGGAAGGAGGAACTCGAGTGAACGTCATGGTGACGATGTCCAATGTCATCAGATTTTAACGAGTCTGACAAAGAGAGAACTCGGCATCTTTTCATGTTTAGAGAGTTTGAAAAGAAGCAGAAAAAAAAACTCCAGCATGTCCCTTTTCATTAATAGTATCCCAGATCTGAAAAGGTAGAAAAAAATATCTGAAAGAACCTCTTAGTCGTGATAGGCTAAGGTATTCCTTTTCTGTAAATAATCTATCCCATCCCGAAAAAGGTGTAAATGTATACTGGGTAGATATTGTTTCGTAGCCATTTAATGAGTTTAAAATGACAAGAGTCTCGAAAATATTTTCAGTTTTAGAGAGTTAGAAAAGATTTGAAAGATGACTCTAGTAGTGACTTTTTCGTGTTTTTACCGAGTCTGAAAAAGTATAAAATACAACTCGTTACTTCATCGCTATCTTATTAAAGACCTGTCGCTGCACAAGACACAAACGTAAAACCCAATAACATAACGTAATAATTGAAAAAAATGTATTAAAACTTAATTAGGGTTCTAAAAAGTTATAAAATGTGAAAAATGGTAAGAAACAATTACTTTTCACTTTTGCCTCTTATGGAGCAGTAGCTACCCATTTTATACTGTCATTTTGCAGCAATGATAGCGGGAAATTTGGCAAACCAATCTCGAATCCATTAGTTCCAGGTAAGAGCTGACATCCTTCCCCACATTTTAAATCTTATTCCATTACCTACAACCTTCAGTTTTAATTTCTGAGGGTGATATTGTGAAAACTAGGGCACGACGAACGACGCAAGTTTTGGGCACGGACTCGCGGCAAACACCCGATTTCCTTAACGAAGGCATGCCCATTGGCGTGAATGTTTCTCAAACATTTGCGCCAACCACTCATTGATTTTTAAACTCATAATGCAAGATTTATGAGCCTAAATTTCACAAATTTCAGCTTTTTATTTGGCTAATAATGTCCATATGAACATGTTTGCAGGTGTTAAAGTAGAAAAATGGTGATCGAGTGGAAGGAAAGGGAACACAGTGAAGAATACAAGCTTACCATGGACAATGAGAGATGCATGTAAGCTTTCAGAGACTGTGGACTGAAAAATTTCTTCATGACACAGTGTCTTACAGCTCAACCAGAGCTGGTACAATAGTTAATCAGTATCTGGGACGAGGATCAGGAAAAATTCCTTCTTCAAGATTAGGAACTCGAGATTGATGTTTCAAATGTCTATTTCTTAATAGGACTGTTGTGGAGGGGAGCAGCACGAATCTTTACCGGCACCCGACCTACCATGGAGAACATGAGCATGGTAATTGACAGGGTATGTCCAGGGGCACGGAAAGGATAAAAAAGCGGGAAGGTGGATATCCAGAATATCCCGGATTTAGCACTGAAGGTAGTGCTACACATGATCACAGGAGCTGCGGGATCACAAGCATCACACGAAGCAAGAAAAACAAAACTAATTCTTGTTCTAGACTACTTGACACTGGCCATATACAACTAGGAAGAGATAGTAACAATCAATATAAAATGATAGTTGACAAAGTGAAATAAGACCAAATTGAATCAGTTTGGTTATGGGTTTATCCTGGTATCGTTCTTCCTGGAACAGCTACCAATATTCCAACATTAGCAGGTGATAGTCTCGACATCACCAGCACTAGAACCATGAATGGCTCGATGGGCAGCTCTGATGCCAAGATCAGGGGGCGGTCAGTAGATGTCTTGGAGACCAGAATTCTTCGATCAGCTTTGTCGACAGTTGATTTTCGTGGAGGACTAGCCCTACTCTAGCACAGTTTTCACTGGTGATCCAGACCTCCCACTCCTAGAAGGAGAGGATTTGGATGAAGCACTTGGTAAGACTCATTTTTAATTTTCATGATTATTATGAATTTTTTTTGGTATGTTTGTCCTAACAATTAATACATGCATTTGCAGATGTAGGCCTAGAGATACCTGTAGGGATGTCTCCGATAGAAAGGCGAATACATCATGATTTTGATGTTTCCCCTCAGGGTGAAGAAGAGGAGATCATGCACAACTTGGAGGGAATTTCTCGTGGGTTCCCAAAATATCTGTTATTCGACGATGTTCCTTGTGCATATCAGAGACACACTATAGGGGTGTCAAACCGAGTTCACCGCTTACTGAAGTGGATTTTCCGATCAGTGACATGTTATCATGATCATCATGCTGATTAGACACCTAGGCTTTATTTTTTCATATTTTTGAGAGACATGATGTCTCAGGATGTAGTATAAACACGTGTATTTTTTGAAACTTATGGTGCACACTAATGCAAACATTTGATATATACACACACACACACACACACACACACACACACACACACACACACACACACACACATCTATTTTCCTATTTGATATGAGTCTCTCATGTAATGATGATTTTACAGATTACGCAAAAATATGTCCAATACAATGTTAGCCACTGTATTAGTTAATACATTCATTTTTCTAGGAATATGTTGATATGTGATATAATCAAAATGTCTTTCCAGCAAATGAACATGTAAATACAATCTTAAAATGTGAGGGTTCCTAACTAAATAATGCCCATTAAGTTTAATAACAACAAGTTGTGAGCCTATATTTACAACCAATTCACTTATGCCAAGGGTAATCACCTCAGTTAATAGTTCAATCACAACACTATATTCAATGACATTGTTTGTAGTTCATCCTAGACAAATACCTTGCAAGTCTATCAACTCACCAGCAAGATCATAAATCACCTAGGCTATCGAAGACAAGTTCTGGGTACTATGGGAAACACCATCCGCGAAACCAACATAAGGGGTAATATACATCTGCACAATAAGAAACGACCCAATAAGTAAGAAAACACTCACAAAACACACCAAGCCAAAAAATGTATAAAATGAAAAAAACACCTATGTACACAAAACATGCACAAATGACTCATGCATAGTACATTTTGAGATACAACCCATTTTTTTGTTGATCTAAAGGATGAACTTCATAATCAATGAGCTCATAGGCCCCATTCTTCAAAAAAAAATTAACAATTTAAGGCCCATGCCGCATGGGTTGAAATTTTCCTACCCCTAGCTTATCATGAGCTTGGTCGTACAGGAGGACTAGGTCTCCTTCTAAAAAGGAGCAAGGGGAAACTGACTGGTCAAAATGGGCTTTGACCCACTTCTTCTGTGCCTCAATAACCAAAGCAGAAAAGCAGCAAGTTTCATCCAGCCTCTCTAAGTAGAGAAGACCCTCTTCTTTAGGTTAAGTATTGGGCAATAATCGAAAAACCAACTTGAGTGAAGGTATTTCACACTCAATCGGAAGGGTAGCTTCTAGACTATAAACAATATTGAATGGAGTGAATCTGGTCACATCGTTGACTGAGGTTCGGTATGCTCAGAAAGCCAAAAATAACATGAGATTCCAATTGGATTTGTGTATCCCAATCGTAGATTGAATCATGGTAACAAGCACTTTATTCACAGCTTCAACCTGTCCATTGGCCCGAGGATAGTATGTTGTTGAGCTATTGTGATGCAAGCCTAACCTGGAAGTTAACCCTGCCACCATATAATGCCAAAAACGGAAACCATGTTTGGTAACGATGGCTTGAGGGACACAAAACCTAGATATTATGTGATTGAATATGAACCAAGCTGTTGTCTTACTATCGGCGGCAAGTGTAGGCATTTCCTCGGCCCATTTGGTGAAGTACTCAATGGCTACAATAATATAAGCATGCCCCCCCAGCCCAGTGAGGGTTACATGTCATAAAATCAATGCCCTAGTTCACAAAGTGACCAACGGTAATGACAGGGTGGAGATGTGCAGGCGGCGTGCACATATGGAACTAATATATCTGGAAATCATGAAATTTATGGACAACAACAATACAGTCCTTGAATATAGAAGGCCAGAAATACCTAGCATGAAGGATCTTCTGTACAGTGTCGTAACCAGACATGTGACTACCATAGGCGCCACTGTGATAATCATTCAGAACTTTCTCAGCCTCCTCGAGAGTCAAACATCAGCGGAGAATGGAATAAACTCCGATGTGTTAGAGTGTATCTCTGAAAATACGACAAGGTTCTGATTGATGGCAGATGCGTCGATAATAATCCTTCATCAACTCAGATCTAAAGGGGGAAAAATGAAGATATACGATGATATCACCGTACCAATGATTGAGGGTGCTAATCAGAGAAATCATATCTTCTGGAATGCATTATTCAGAACCAGATAGAGCAGAGTCATAGGGAAGGGAGCAGATCAAATTGGAAAAGACTAATGACTTATTCGACTTGGTAGTAGTAAATTCCAAATCGATCTCTTAGAGGATAATAATCCACTTTGAGTATTTTCCCCCAGAAATTTTCGAGAAAATATGTAGGTCATGGGGTTGCATTTAGAAATCATGGTCACAATATGCAACATAATATAATGACGAAAACGTTGAACCGCATGAACCGTATCGAATGCTAACTTCTCGACATGGGAATAGCATGTTTCGGTATTGAGAAGGTTACAAGAGAGGTATTAAATAAAATTCTCGTCATCGTCATCTTCGTCTTGAACCAGAACCATGGAAATCGTGCTAAAATCAGAAGCTAAATAGAGGGAAAAATCATGATGATAGTTCAGAGGATGCAATAGAGGAGCGTTGACAAGAAATGCCTTCAAAGCATCAAAATACTTCTGGGCGATCTCATCCCAAAGGAAAGGGACACCCTGCTTTAGTAATCGCGTGAATCCTTTACCCACTTTAGAATAGTTAGGGATAAAACGATGTAAAAAATTAGCCTTCCCCTACAGACTCTAAAGTTGATGTAATGAATATGGAGAGGAAATATTAATGATAGCCTCGACTTTGAGTGGATCAAGGAAAATCTTGTCTTTGGACACGATAAACCATAAGAGTCTACTAGAATCGACACAAAAGACACATTTGTGCAGATTTAGTCGGATGTTATAGCATCAAAAACAAAGAAATATCTGATGAAGATGGTTAGGATGGTCCTTATGCTTAACTGAATGAACTAGAAGATCATCCAGATAAGGTTGAATGATGTGCTTAATATCATGTAAAGCTTATGAAATCGCTCGCTAAAACGTGGCCCTAATATTCTTCAAGCCGAAAGGAAGCTTGTTATACGCAAAAGTACCCCAAGGACAGATGAAAGAAGTCTTATGTTGATCATTCGGGAGAATGTTAATATGGTTATAGCCAGAAAAGTTGTCCATGAGGGAAAATATCTCACTACCAACACAGCCATTAATGATCTGATCAATAAAGAGAGTATGATAATTATCCATGGGAGAGGCCTAATTAATGTCATGATAATCAACACAGACATGAATGGTACCCTGTTTCTTATCTATAGGGAGAATTTTGGATACCCATTCTATCAAGGGAATTGAGTAGATGAAACCAACGTTGAGAAGTTTTTCACCTTCATACTTAATGGCGGCAGCTTTCCGAGGGTGCACAGGATGAAGGTGCTGACGAACAGGCTTCGAAATAGGGTAGGTATGAATCTCATGCACCACTATACTGGGATCAATGCCAGGCATTTCTTCATAGGACCATGCAAAGACATTGTGAAACTCACGGAAAAGGCTAGTATAAACCTGAACTTCATCGGAAGAACAGGTGACCTCGAGATGGATATTCTCGATAATTCTCGGTTTGACAGAAATGTCAATAGGAATCATTTTCATAATGTTACTCAAATTACCCTCTATAAAAACTTCATATGTCAGAATAGGCATTTGAAATGGAGGATAAGGAACCTGAGATGCCAACCTCTCAAGACACGTAGACATGGCCCTAAGGCTGGGCATGAACGAGGAACGATGATGACCATCATCCCATGGTAAATCCTAGAGAGAAATATTTTCCATGATGGCTTCATCAATGGGAAATATCTCTTTCAAGGGATTGGACGAATCTAAATCGCTGAGCCAAGGGGATTGAGAATAAGCATCAAGATACATGCTCAAAGGAGCATGATCAGAAGGTAGAGGATCTGAAGCCGCAAGAAGTTAACAATAATTAATCTCAATTGGACTTAATGGAATCAAATCTCTAAAAGAAATGATATGTTCAGGTGAAGGGATGATCCATGAGTCGTCAGACCAAGAGATCATGTTGATTTGAACAGTGTTGGGTGGAGGAAGGGGAAAAATACCCATGAAGGTAGAACCTTTGAAGAGACCCGTCCCAACGCTCTCGTAGGGAGTACGGATCTGATCCACATACGAAACATTGTTCTCGGAAGAAGAGGTGAAGAATGACAGCTGATCAAAAGTAACAATATTTCCTTCATGGGGGAATTTCAAGGCACAAAAGAGAGTGGAAGGAACACACAACATGGCATGAGTCCAACTGCGACTGAGGAGAAGATTTTAATTTAACTTGGCATCAACTACTTCTACCTCGCCATTGACTATCTTCCCTTTCATGGTAATCGGTAAACTAGAGAGAACACCTAGAGGTTTGGATTCCCTTCCATCAAATGCTTCAAGGGAATTTGGTGATGAGTTCAAGTCTGGAGAACCCATGGCTTTCCAGCAAGAATACGACATGATGCACATAGACGCACCTTCATCCACAACTTCTCGATGGATATCAAGACCATTAATGACAACTTGGATAATGAGTGCAATCTGGTGTAGGAGTCATGGAATGAAATTCTCTAAATCTAAAGCAAGAGGGATAGTATCAGAAGCATCAACCCCACCTATCATAGATAACAAAGCCTTCTTTTGAGTTGGAAAACTCTGAAGTACTTCTAGTGAAAACATTGTAGATGGCATCCGAGCCAAATCCTCAACAATACTGTAATGTTTAGCAACATGGGCATTTGGATTATAAGAAGACTGGTAGAGTACAACTTTAGAAGGTGGCCATACAATAGGCTCAATACCTAGCCTTTCAATCTGAAGAGGGCCAGAAGCAGGTGGAGGAGGAGGACCATCAGCGATCTCTTTCCCCGCTGCCTGATGTGATTCGGTATAATCTTTCGATCGAGTAGCAATTGAAACATATGCAGAACCGTTCATCATGAACACATAAGAACCAAATGGGGCAGAGAACTAAGGTTGCACTACTATCTGGGTCTACTGAGATGGAAAAGTTTCTTTAAGGACAACCGTAGTTTCCTGGGTGCCTTTGGGAAATCTACTTACTTTGGCCCATCGAGGAAAATCCTTGGTGTAGTGCTCTTCATCACAGACCAAATAAGTACTAGAAAATTTGGCCCAATTTCCAACGGCCACTTTGTTGCTATTTCGACACATATTCATCGCAAAGGTGATAGTTTGAGGCCAGACAAAACGTGGTTAGCCATTACGTCGCAATTCTAACACTTTTCCAAAGTGTCGCAATACCGACACTTTTTCCGACGTTTTGCAAAGTGTCGCTATTTTGACGTTTTATAAGCGTCGGTCTTCCGACGAACCAAAACTGTCGGTCTTCCGATGATCACCAACTGTCGATCTTCCAACAATTTTCATGTTTTCAAAAAAACCTCGCAATTCCAAAGTTATGGCTTCCAAAATTTAATTCCGACGTTTTACAAACCATCGCAATTCTGATGAAATATCATCCGATGTTTAGAACGTTGTGCGTCCGACGCTTATGTAACGTCGCTTTACTGATGAAAATGTTACAAATATTTTTAAAAAAACATCGCTCTTCCAACGATCGAGGCGTCGGTCTTCTGACGAAAAAGTAAAAATATTAGAAAACTAATTTCGCTCTTCCGACGATCAAGGGGTTGGTCTTCCGACAAAAATGTCAAAATATTAAAAAAATGACATCGCTCTTCCGATGATAGAGGCGTTGGTCTTCCGACGAAAATGTCAAAATATAAAAAAAAAATAATGCCTCTCTTTCGACGTCTAAGGCGTCGGTCTTTTGATGGCACATTACAAAAATTTAAAAAAACATCACAGTAGGTAAAAACCTATGGTAAATATAATGACCCGTGCAACAACTAGTATTGTGGGATGGTGTCGATCTGAAAAACTTCTTCAAACATGAATTTGAGAAACTACTGTATATTTTATATGTATCAATCGAGTATCTATATGTTCTAAATATCATTATTGAAGCTGGTGTTACATTTTCTTCTGTTACCGACCTATGTCTTATGAGTGTGGTTAGTTGGTAATGTGAGTGGGGCTTAATCCAATGACTTTAGCTTAATCCAATGAATTTAGGACAATAAACCACCATAATAGAGCCAACGCCTTCGGGCCAATACATGACCCGAGCTTATAGGCAAATGAGTTTAGGCGAGTACATGACTACAGATTCCGATTCAAAGCCTTTGATCCAATGCACAACCATATTAAAGCCAATGCCTTTGACCCAAATCATAATAGAAATTATGATCCAATTCATAGCAGAGCTCGGAAAACTATACCATATCTTACATCTTCAAGCCAATATAAGACCATAATAGAGATTATGAGCCAATGCCTTTACGAAAAATCACAACAGGGTTTACGGGCCAACACATTCAATCCAAATCATAAAAATACTTACCAAAAAATGCCTTTAGGCTACAAGTATATTTATTTTCACACCCAATTTAATTCCACCAAACGTTCAATAATGAAAATGGATGTATAGAGCAACAGCAGTCGTAGCTTCTACAATTGGGTTAGTAGCTTCGACCCTTTCTGCAGCCCTCATTTTAGATTCTCTTATTTGTTCAACAATGAAAACGGTGTCTGCAATCCAAGTTATCTGCAATCCTAAATCTTACAGGGTTTAAGGCTGTAAATTGTTGGGTTATTTTTTTTATGGTTTAATTTATAAGTCCAAGCATTATGAAAACATCCATTGTTCATAGATTACATTGGCTAAAGACAGCTTTATTGTTTGTTTGGATGTATGCAGGGGGCGGAGCTCTCATATACAGGTACCTTGATCTGATCAAGTCTTAGTATCTAATCCGATCCTAGTAGTAGTGGAGTTATTGATCTTAGTTAGATTGGAATTACACCTTGCAATTTGATAAGAGTTTGTATTGCCTGATGAACAAAATGCAACTTTAATTACAACAAAAAAAGAGGCAATCCTCTTCTAGAGTCCATAAAGGTGGTAGTTCTATATGGCTAGGCTTCACTTGAAAAAACATGTCTACCATTACATTTTTAGTCTGTTCTTCCAGACGGAGCTGGGGCAAGGATGAAATGCATGCTCAAGAGTTCAACTTTCAGGTTAAAAACTTGAGAAATTTAAAGAAATTGCACCTAAAATTCTCAGTAACACCTACCTTCATTGGCAATGGCACTTTTGGTACATATAAATAGTAGTAAAAACGAATAGATGAGAAATAAAGGAAAAAAAACTGGACTCAATACCTGGCTTGGACCTGCAAGATGAGAAATAAAGGTACGTTGATAGGCCATCTCACATAGACTTGTCAGGACAATGCAATTTTATGGAAAATAACAGCGCAAGGCACACATCTCAAAACAGAACCCTCACAATGCAACATAGCAAGCAAGAATGCTCGTCTTGTACAAGGGTAACCCAATAATCACTAGAATGTTATATCAATATGTAATAATTTGTGATGGCTTTGCATTGATGAGAAAAATGGGAAAGACGTTAAAAATAATAAAATAAATATAGGAATATGGAAAGGAGGGATGGATAAATTAAAGGCCATAGAGTATGATGAAAATACATGATATAATTTTGACAGCAAGAGTCAACGATGATACACTAAAACCACCCAATAAAAAAAACACTACAAGATTTACCTATAAAAGAAACATTATAATAACAAAAAATTGTGTATCTAGTACCAACAATTTTGATAGCAAGAGGCAACAATGATATACTAAAACCCCCCAATAAAAAAAACACTGCAAGTTGTACCTATAAAATAAACATTATAATAACAAAAAATTACGTATCTAGTACCAACAACCTGCAAGCCAGTACTAGCAAGAACTTGTGACTTGGCAAGGGCTAAGATATCTAGACACTCACATACAGTGGCTCCACTCCATGGTGTGTGCCCACATTTCAAGCCGCATATCACAACAAACCAATATTAATCATTCAAACATGTACAGACCTGAGGCCTCCAAGGAGGAAACACATTCTTAACAATAGGCCCACTCAAGTTGTGCATATACAAGAGGAAATTGGTAATAAAATTTCCATTCTTTGGATACTGGAAGCAATTGGTAATAAAATTTCCATTCTTTGGGTACTGGAATATATGTACAGTGATAATTTCCAAAGATATTTTCCTTGACTAAACTAAATTAGTGCAATGGAAATCAAAAACACTGAATACATGGGTTTAGCTTTAAAGAAGCAGAAGACAACACAATATTGCTTGAGCTCCTAGGGTTTTCAATTTTCCCTGTGAAACCTTATTGGAACCAAGTGTCATGACCTCACACTTTCCAAATTATGATACAAGACATTTTCCAAGAGCTGTGAATCAAAACACCCTAACATGTTTATTCCATTTCCCAAGGGTATTGCTTTTTGAAGGAGTTGGACTAAAAAAATTCCTTTTTATCAAATGTGCTTGCTCAACTTGCTATCCAAATGCATAGTTCCAATATTAGTAAAGGAAAAATCCTGAAATACATTTGTATTTCAAAAAATGTATATAAGCTTCTAAAATACGGAAGTGGTTGGAATCCAATCTCCTTTAAGGCTAACAATTTGTATTCTCATTCGAAGGGAAAAAATATAATGACAAATTTTGGTGTTCAAGTAGTCACTTAAGATTGTAGAAGTTTGTACTACTAAAGAAAATACATTCTTTCTGCCATAGAGCCTAGGAAAAATTAAAATATTAACACTACAAGAAATCCATTCAAATATTTCTCAGACTACACAAAATCATTCAAAGTCTTATGGGTTTTTTTCAGAGGTCAGGATGTATGTAGGAGGCAGAGGACTTGACTAAACTACCATACTAAGGAAGAGAGCATGAGTATTGAAACTGGGTATTGCTTCTCCAGTGAACACTTGATTACTTACTGTAATGGGTTTTACATATTAAAATTGTATTCATACTAACAGAAGACAAAATAATAGAGATTAAATTTTCTAGATCCAAAAACCCAATTTCCATAAAATCAAGAGAAAACTGGGTTAAAACAGTTTAGCAAATTGATATTTCAAAAACTAATGTCAGGAACAAGAACTGTAAGCTACTTAAACACTAACAAGAACTTTTGAATTGGATGTTCATGGCATGTTGTCCGCCCCATCCTAGTTAGATTGGAATTACACCTTGCAATTTGATAAGAGTTTGTATTGCCTAATGAACAAAATGAAAATTTAATTGCAACAAAAAAAAAAGGCAATCCTCTTGTAGAGTCCATAAAGGTGGTAGTTCTATATGGCTAGGATTCACTTGAACAAACATGTCTGCCATTACATTTTTAGTTTGCTATGCCAGACAGAGCTGAGGCAAGGATGAAATGCATGCTCAAGAGTTCAAATTTCAGGGCAAAAACTTGAGAAATTTAAATAAATTGCACCTAAAATTCTCAGTAACACCTACCTTCATTGGCAATGGCACTTTTGGTACATATAAACAGTAGTAAAAATTAATAGATGAGAAATAAAGGAAGAAAAACTAGACTCAATTCCTAGCTTGGACCTGCAATATGAGAAATAAAGGCACGTTGATAGGCCATCTCACATAGACTTGTCAGGACAATGCAATTTTATGGAAAACAACAGTGCAAGCCACACATCTTAGAACATAACCCACACAATGAAACATAGCAAGAAAGAATTCTCGTCTTGTACAAGGGTAACCCAATAATCACTAGAATGTTATATCGAAATGTAATAAGCTGTGATGGCTTGGAATTAACGATAACACCCTAACATGTTTATACCATTTCCCAAGGGTATTGATTTTTGAAGGAGTTGGACTAACAAAATTCGTTTTTATCAAATGTGCTTGCTCAACTTGTTATCCAGATGCCATAGTTCCAATATTAGTAAAGGAAAAATCCTGCAATATATCTATATTAAAAAAATGTATATAAGCTTCTAAACTACAGAAGTGGTTTGAATCCAATCTCCTTTAAGGCTAACAATTTGTATTCTCATTTGAAGGGAAAAAATATAATGATAGCTTTTGGTGTTCAAGCAGTCACTTAAGATTCTAGAAGTTTGTACTACTAAAGAAAATACATTACTTCTGCCATAGAGCCCAAGAAAAATTAAAATATTAACACTACAAGCAAGCCCTTCAAACATTTCTTGGCCTACACAAAATCATTCAAAGTCTTCTAGGTTGTTTTCGGAGGTCAGGATGTACGCAGGAGGCGGAGAAACATATAGGGAAAAATATTTTTCCAATACCTTATTCACTTCAAGAAGCATCAAGATTATATATGGTAGCATATCCTTTGGCTCTGTTACCAAATAACACATGTTTCCAAAAATATGGGCTGTTTTCTTTTTAGTATCTGCACTTCTCTCCCTAAGACCACGGTGGACTATAGGCACCAACAATGCTAGTGATAGAGCATAAATAGTATTGAAAAATGTTGTCTGCAATGATGGTAAGAGATAAAGGAATACAAGATGTTGGTAATAAATAAACAACATCAAATCTCGCAAAAAATGGTATAGAAGGCCCGACACGAAACTTTAAAAAATACCCGCAGAAGAATGCGAAGGGAATGCTTTGTGTATTCATTGGGATCTAAGATACTCAAGAGTAATGTTGAAACTAGTGCAAATATTCTAGGGTTCTTGATTACACTGCCAACCTGTTAATTCGATTAGCACCAGTCAAATAAAAATTATTTGAATAGAATAAAAAGCAATAAATATTGAAAAAAATAGAGATGATTGGAATTGACACTCGGATACAAGGCATGTTACCTGCTGTAAATCCATTTGAGCAGTGGATTGAACCTTTGGGTGTGTGTCTGTTAAAACCTGCAATGTCCATGACAAATAATTAGATTATTGAACCAAAATAATGTGATAATTAGGTAAAAAAAAGATTGTGATAGTTTATAACCCTAAGCAATCTCAAAGTTTACTTCAATATTTCTTCATTGATCCAAACCTCAGTCAGTTTAGGAACAATTTTTGGAAGACATTGTGATAGCTATTGAGGTGCACAGTAAGCCATTGCTCCCAGTAGCTGGACACTTTACTTATGTAAAAAAACAATGATCAAATAGTGCAAGCAATACAAGTTCCAACTAGGGATCAAAACCCAAACCCCTAATTTAGGAAGATTAGTGCTTGCGCGCACACACAAATAATATTATTCATCTAGACAATAAAATGTGCCATATAGTAGGGTTCCAACAAGGGGGAAAAGGTGATGAAGCAAAGTGAAGCTTAGCCAGTGTAATGCCTGCAACGAGTGATAGCAATGCAGCTTCTGTCGTAAGGTCTGATCAGACTTATAAGCTCCCACAAAGCCCACTATGCATTTGTTTCATCAGATCGGGTTGGTAATGGGTTGCAGTCCCATAGAAAAAATTACAAGTAGACCCATGAGACAAGATCCTGAAAAAAAAGCTAAAACGCCAACCAAAATTATTGTTGTATTGAAGAATAAGAGTACATGTTTTTGGAGTTATGGAGTTGAGAGCAATGTAGAGATCCTCACACTGTCCATGGTGCAAGATCCATGAGCACGGCTCAAGACACAAATCTCCCACATCCTTCCTCCAATCCTGCAATAGTATGGCTGCATCCTTCCTTAAAATCGGCGACAATATGGACGCATCCTCCCTTCTTCCCTGGAAAAACCATGCAACCGGAGGGAAATGAACAAGGGAAATTAAAACTTTTGATATTTGAAAATTTTTGACATTTTGAAATGAAACACGTGTGTTTTTTTAATACTAGTCAAATTAATTTAAAAATATATATTTTTTAATAATTATAATAATTTTGCTCATGAGGCGTAGAGCAGTCGGTGATGGGGTGCACTCTTAAGGCACTCCATTCTGCAAGGTCACCGGTTCGAAACCCGTGGGTGTAGGATTATTCTAACTGGGCCGAAAAAAAAAAATTATAATAATTTTTAAATAACTAAAATATTTTCTAAATAATTAAATGATTGTTTATTTTGATTGTTTAAATATATTTACAATCAAAAAAATAAAACATATTTTTTTGAAGAGAAATTAAAATTATATGAGTAAATAATGGACTGATTTTTGCATATAGTAATCCTTCTACCCTGTTAAATCATCATGCTTTATTAAAAGGAGTTTTAAACTTTACACTATTAAATTATGTTGTATTTTAAATATTTGGAGTTTTAATCTATTTTTTTATATATTTTTTCTTTATAATTTATGTATTCTTTTTTCCTTGGATCTTTACCTGTAATTGAATGCAAATAGTAATTCAGATTTGGTATCTTCCATTGTAATTATCAATACTATTTTAATTTCTTATCATGTTTCAAGACTCCAGATTAGGTTAGGAAATTGCAATGACAAACAGGGATCACTTAATAGGGCCATTATATGGATTCTACGCAGTCCTTAGTAATGCCAATTCCCTTGATTTTGTTCTATGAGGAGCCTAGTTACGCTCCTTAAAATTCAAGGACAAAATTCATGCTCCATACACTCCAAAAGAGGGGCATCCCTATTGGTAATAGAGCTACAAGCCTGTTTGGTAGTTACACTAAAATTCTTGGGATTTAAAGACTAATATGATTCCAAAATTGGCTCGTTTTACAGTTCACATAATGGAAATTATGGTAGCTTGAATGTCACAGGCTATGTAACCCATGAACAATGGCATTAACCCTTGCTATAGTTCAGGCTTATACCTGAGCTTTGAAATCTAGAAATCAAAATGTGGTTTAAAATTTAAATTATCCTCCTATATGTGACTGACCAAACTACATGTCTAATAAAGAAGCTTTTGTAATCATTCAATCTTTAAAAGACTTGGCATGAGTCAATTTGGGGAATTGAAGCTAGTATGAACCCCCCTCTTCTCAAACTGAAGAAAAAATCATGGAGGATCAAGGGCGATGGTAAGACGAGAAAGCTGGACAAGGAAGCCAATGGCACTGCTCTACAACTCTCGAAGGACGATATGCACTCGCTGTTGGAGCCACTGAGAAAAGACGGCCTGACCCAAACACGCCTGGTCGAGAAACCTCACACGGTGCGACATGACGCGCCTGAACGAACGATTCCATAAGGGAGCAAACAAAAAACGAGCCACCCGAACGTGCACAAGGCACCCGTTCAGTCACAACTTAGAAAAACTTATACGGGCGCTCTCAAATGAATCAACCTGACCCGAACGCGCTTGGTCGAGTGCCCTCACATGGCACGACACGGCGTGCCCGACCAAACGATGACAAAAGGGAGAAAATAGCAAACAGGCCTCCCAAACATGCACAAGCTGGCACCTGGGCGATCACAACTTAGAAAAACTAATACGGGCACCCTCGAATGAAACGACCCGACCCGAATGCGCTCAGTCGGGCGACCTCACACGGCGCTACATGACACCATGCCCAATGAATTACGATGCCACAAGGGAGAAAATGGTAGACGGGCCACCCGAATGTGCACAAGGAACCCGGGTGGTCACAACTTATCAAAACTAATACGAGCACCCTCAAATGAAATGGCCCGACCCAAATGCGCCCGATCGGACAACCTCACACGGTGCGCCTAACCGAACGATGCCATAAGGGAGAAAATGGAAAACGGGCTACCCAAACATGCACAAGGCACCTAGGCGGTCACAACTTAGTGAAACTGATATGGACACCATTGAATGAAACGACCCGACCTGAATGTGCCTGGTCGGGTAGCCTCACATGGCGCAACATGGCACGCCTGACAAAATGATGCCACAAGGGAGAAAACGGAAAATGGGCTGCCCGAACGTGCACAAGGCACCCTGGTGGTCACAACTTAGCAAAACTGATACGAGTGCCCTCGAAATAAATGGCTCGACCCGAATGCGCCTGGTCGGGTGACCTCACATGGCGCACCCGACAAAATGATGCCACAAGGGAGCAAACAGAAAATAGGCCGCCCGAACGTGCACAAGGCACCAGGGTGGTCACAACTTAGCAAAACTGATACGGGCACCCTCAAAGGAAACAACCCAACCTGAATTCTCCCGATCAAGAAACCTCACACAGCGCCACACGACGCGCCCGAACGAACGATGCCACAAGGGAGAAAACAACAAACGGGCCACCCAAACGTGTAGAAGGCACCTGGGCAGTCAAAACTAAGAAAAATGGATACAAGCACCCTCAAACTAAATGACCTGACCTGAACGCACCCGGTTGAGTGACCTCACACAGCACGACATGACATGCCCGACCGAGCAATTCCATAAGGGAGAAAATGGCAAACGGGCCACCCGAACGTGCACAAGGCACCCGGGTACTCACAGCTTAGCAAAACTGATACGGGTGCCCTCGAACAAAATGGTTCAACCCAAATGCACCCAGTTGAGCGACCTCACATGGAATGACACGACGCACCTTAACGAATAATGCCACAAGGGAGAAAGCAGCAAACTGGCCACTCGAACGTGTATAAGGCACCCAGGCATTGACAACTTAGCCAAACTGATACGGGCGCCCTCGAACGAATCAGGTTTATAGGTTTAGGGGGCTAAATGGGTTAGGGGTTTAGGGGGTTAAATGGATTAGGGGTTAAGGATTTACTATGGTTTAGGGGTTAAATGGGTTAGGGGTTTAGAGGTTTAGGGGGCTAAATGGGTTAGGGGTTGGGAATTAGTGTTTAAGGGGTTACGGGTTAAGATGATAGTTTCATTGGTCTCTATTTGTGTACATTAGTTGCTTATTATTTGCATCTCAATGTAACAAGGATATAGTGATAGGATTGGAGGGTACAGAGAGAGAGAGAGAGAGAGAGAGAGAGAGAGAGAGAGAGAGAGAGGGAGATTGGGGAAGAGAGAGGGTCGAGGTATAAGGTGAGAAAGGGAGAGAGAAGAAGGACAAGAGATAGGACTTAAGAGATATCAGCTAGAACTTAGAGGGGAGTAAATTCCATAAAGAGAATTAGAAAAATTTACCTAAACAAGTTTATTAGTGGTTGAACGAGCTCTAGGACACCATAACGAAAAGAAAAAAGAAAATAAAATCCTAATTTTCTACTAATCCACCTAGAATAAGGAAATTTATTTTATAACATGAAGGGGGGTTATTAACATAGTGTAATAGCTCACCTATGGAAGGGATCAATGCTGATCTTGAGGGATTGTGATGGAATGATGCTAAAGACCCCTACAAAAATTAACAAATGTAAATAGCCTTTTATTTATAGGGAAAATATATATATATGTACATATAAATGGGTAAAGGACGAGTCTTTGAAACCTCACCATTGAATTTGAGTGAGAATTCTATAAAATATTATCCTCAAAACAAAAAGAATGAATCCCAACTTGAAGCCCGGGAGGTCGTGACTATCAATATCTTCAATCCATTCCTGCGACTAAAAACCATAATCAATTTCACAATGGTCTTAAAAATTAGTGACAAAGGAACATTAGCCTGGAACAAGGTTGGGGAGAGGATGGGTAGCTACCCTCTAACTTACTCCAACCTCCCTACATCACTAATCTGAAACAACCAAGTGATGAGCACCATAGATCCTTATGCAATCTCTAGGTCATGAGCCACTAGATGGAAGACAATGACACCTAAGTTATGTATTCTTCAATATGGGCATGTGAAATGTTTTATAGCTAAGGTGTAACCTAGGGAGGAACCGTAATTAATTCAAATAATATCAAATCATTGTTGACATATGTCGAAATTCGGTCAGAGAGTGAATTAGCATCCCAAACCTTTTTAAATGTGTATTAGAACTGGAAAGGAAATAATATAGTATACATAGATGATTGACTTTGTAGAATGACAAATAATAAATTTTATTGTATCATTCACAAAGAAAGCATCATGAGGAAAGGAAGTGGCGCATCTATTATTTTAAATCTAACTTGGGAATGAATCCTGTGATACGAATGGCGTGTTAATGGAAATTGTGCAACAATTTAAGAATGAAATGGAAAGCCTAACAGAAAACAATGAAATGGAAAGTTAAGGGTTTATAGGTTTAGGGTTTAAGGGGTTAAGGTTAAGGGTTTAATGGTTTAGGGTTTAAGGGGTTAGGGGTTACGGGCTAGGGGTTTAACGTAACAATTTTGTAAGTATTAATGTTGTTTGTTGCCATGTCTTCTTTATTTATTAGTTTATAGTATTTGTTACCCATTGCTTTACATTTATTAATGATGAAAATGTCTATTGCAATCAAACCAAAGGTATGTTCAATATCCAGTTTCAAACTCAGCCACAATGTTTTCACACAATTTAAGTCCAAAGAATGGCCATCTGATGAAGTCTTAATAACCAGACTGCACCTCATGACTACTCCAGAAAATATTAAGTTCGAGTGTCCCACAATCATGAGAAATTTGGCTCTTATACTCTTGCTGCACCTGATCACTGTGTCCTGGAAATACCCTTTTTTATTGCAAAAACATCCTAATGTTTTCGACCTTGTCCCTTAATAGATCAAGGAAACATATGTGACTGAGAAGAATGAAAAGCACAAAAATTTGAAGAGAGTACAAAAGACTAAGATGGTTTAAAGGATAAGCTTGAAATAGAATGTAGCAGTGTTGAAACAACTAAAAGTTGTCCCAAAAAAATAGTTGATAATGCGAAACCTTCTTTTGTACCATTCAAGCAAGACTACATTCATGTGAGAGAAAGAAGAGGCCAAGCAACTGATAGGCATAGCCTGGAAGAATATAGGGTATGGTTCCCTCTTTTTGATGAAATATTTGATTTACACTTTGTCTATCGAAGATTAACCATTTTAACCTTGCCAACAAGGTGCAATTAACCCAATCGTAGGTCCCAATATGTCATGATATATATTAACTCTAGATATATATGAGAAGGAATAATTATAAAGACATAGATTTATGGAGGTGGCGAGACAAGGGGAGTCATAAGGGAGAGATGGAGATAAAGTGAAGGAGAGGGGAGAGAAGGAATGGATCATCTGAGAGAGAGAGAGGGAGAGGAGTGAGAGAGGTAGATAAGGGTAAGAGAGGGAGATAGTGACAACATAAGAAGCTTATAACCCCAGAGATGGATAAGATCAAACTTGACAAAATATTGGTCAATTTCCTTGACCCTTTATTGGTTATTTAGAAAGAGTATGAATACACCATCATTAATATCAAGGTAACCAGCCTCTAGCAGATCAAGTGGTTAAGGGGTTTAGGGGTTATATGTTTTGGGTTTAGGGGGTTAAATCATGGGTTCAGGTTAATGCATGCGTGCGCCCAACCAAACGATGCCACAAGGGAGAAAATGGCAAATGGGCTGCTCGAATGTGCATAAGGCACTTGGGCAGTCACAAATTAGCAAAACTGATACGGGCGCCCTCAAATGAAACAACCTGAACCGAACGTGCTCGGTCGGGCGACCTCACACAGTGCAACACGATGAACTCGACCAAATGATGCCATAAGGGAGAAAATAGAAAACAGGCCACTCGAACGTGCAGAAGGGACCCAAGCGGTCAGAAGTTAGCAAAACTGATACGGGCACCCTCGAACAAAATGACTCGACCCGAACGCGCTCGTTTGGATGACCTCACACGGCACAACACGGCATGCCCGACTGAATGATGCCACAAGGGAGAAAATGGCAAACGGGCCACCCGAATGTGCACAAGCCACCCGAGTGTCACAACTTAGCAAAACTGATACGAGCACCCTCGAACGAAATGACCCGACACGACCCGATCGTGCTTAGTCGGGTAACCTCGCACGACGCGACATGACGCGCCCGACTAAACGATGCCACAAGGAAGAAAACGGAAAACAGGCCCCGCTTGAGCGTACACAAGGGACCCGGGCAGTCACAACTTAGAAAAATTGATACAGGCGCCCTCGAACGAAACGACCCAACCAGAAAACGTTGGCTGGTCAGGCACTGACCTCACACAGCACGACATGACACGCCCGAATGAACGTCAATGCCACAAGGCAACAAACAGCAAACAAGCCGCCCGAACGTGCACAAGGCAACCAGGCGGTCACAACTTAGCAAAAATGATACGGGTGCCCTTAAACGAAATGGCCTGACACAACCCGAACGCACCTGGTCAGGCGACCTTGCACAGCGTGACATGACGCGCCCAACCAAATGATGCCACAAGGAAGAAAATGGAAAACGGGCCTCGCTCAAACATGCACTAGGGACCTGGGTGGTCACAACTTAGAAAAACTGAAACAGGCACCCTCGAAGGAAATGGCTCGACCCGAATGCGCCCAGTCAAGAGACCTCACATGGCGCGACACGACGCACCTGACCGAATGATGCCACAAGGGAGAAAATGGCAAATGGGCCGCCCAAATGTGCACAAGGCACCTACGCAGTCACAACTGAGCAAAACTGATACGGGCGCCCTCGAACGAAACGGCCCGACCCGACCCGAACGAGCCCGATCAGGCAACCTCACAATATGGTGCGACATAGTGCGCCCGACCGAATGATGCCACAAGGGAGAAAATGGAAAACGGGCCACCTGAATGTGCACAAGGTGCCTGGGCAGTCACAACATAGAAAAACTGATACGGGCGCCCCTGAACGAAATGGCCCGACATGAACGCGCCCGGTCATGCGACCTTACACGACGCGACACGACACACCCGACGGAACAATGCCACAAGGGATAAAATGGCAAACGGCTGCTCGAACGTGCACAAGGCACCGGGGCAATCACAACTTAGCAAAACTGATACGGGCGCCCTCGAACGAAACGACCCGACCCAACCCGAATGCTCCTGATCGGGTGACCTCACACAGTGCGACACAACGCACCTGAACGAACGATGCCACAAGTGAGAAAATGGAAAACGGGCTGCTTGAACATGCACAAGGGACCCGGGTGGTCACAACTTAGAAAAAACTAATACGGGCGCCCTTGAACGAAATGGCCCGACTTGACCCGAACGCACCCAGTCGGGTGACCTCACACTACGCGACACAGCACGCCCGAACAAATGATGCCACAAGGGAGAAAAGGGAAAAAGGGCCACCTGAACATGAACAAGGCACTTGGGTGGTCACAACTTAGAAAAACTGATACAGGCGCCCTTGAACGAAATGGCCCGACCTAACCCGAACACGCCCAGTCGGGTGACCTCACACTACGTGACACAGCACGCCCGAACGAATGATGCCACAAGGGAGAAAAGGGAAAAAGGGCCACCTGAACATCCACAAGGCACCCGGGTGGTCACAACTTAGCAAAAATGATACGGGTGCCCTCGAATGAATCGCCCGACCCGAACGCACCTGGTCGAGCAACCTCACATGGCGCGACATAGCATGCCCGACCGAATGATGCCACAAGGGATCAAATGGAAAATGTGCCGCCCGAATGTGCATAAGGCTCCCGGGAAATCTCAACTTACCAAAACTGATACGGGCGCCCTCAAACGAAACGGCTTGACCAGAACGCGCCCGGTCAGGCGCAGACCTCAGACGGTGCGACACAACGTGCCCGAACGAACATCAATACCACAAGGGAGAAAATAGCAAATGAGTCACCCCAACATGCACAAGGAACCTAGGAGGTTACAACTTAGCAAAACTAATATGGGTGCCCTAGAACGAAATGACCCGACACGACCTGAACGCGCCTAGTCGGGTGACCTTGCATCGCACGACACGATGCACCCGATTGAACAATGCCACAAGGGAGAAAATGGTAAATGGGCCCTACTTGAACGTGCACAAGGGACCTCGGTGGCCACAACTTAGCAAAACTGATACGGGCGCCCTAGAACGAAATGGCCCGACCAGAACGCGCCGGCTGGTCGGGCGCCGACCTTACACGGCGCGAAATGATGTGCCCAAACGAACGTCGATGCCATAAGGGAGAAAGCAAAAAATGATCCGCCCAAACATGCACAAGGCACCAGGGCGGTCACAGCTTAGCAAAATTGATACGAGCGCCCTCAAACGAAATGGCCCGACCCAACCCGAACGCGCCCAATTGGGCGACCTCACATGCCATGACACGGTGTGCCCGATCGAATGATGTCACAAGGGAGAAAACAGAAAATGGGACACCCAAATGTGCACAAGGCACCCGGGTGGTCACAACTTAGAAAAATTAATACAGGTGCCCTCGAATGAAACGACCCGACCTGAACACGCCTGGTCGGGCGACGTCAAACGGCGTGACACGGCACGCCCGAACGAACGATGCCACAAGGGAGAAAATGGAAAACAAGCCACCTGAATGTGTACAAGGCACCCGGGCGGTCACAACTTAGCAAAATTGATACGGGTGCCCTCAAACAAAATGGCTCGACCCTAATGCGCCAGGTTAGGCGACCTCACACGGCGCGACATTGCGCACCCGAACGAACAATGCCACAAGGGAGAAAATGGAAAACAGGCCACCCGAACGTGCACAAGGCACCCGAGCGGTAATAAATTAGCAAAACTAATACGGGCGCCCTTGAACTAAATAGCCCGACCTGACCCGAATGCGCCCAGTCGGGTGACCTCACACGGTGCGACACGGTACGCCTGATCGAATGATGACACAAGGGAGAAATTGACAAACAAGCCACTCGAATGTGCACAAGGCACTCGGGTGGTCACAACTTAGCAAAACTGATACGGGCGCCCTCGAACGAAATGGAACAACCTGAATGTTCCCGGTCAAGCGATGTCACACGGTGCGACACAGCGCGCCCGACCGAACGATGCCACAAGGGCGAAAACGGAAAAAGGGCCGCTCAAATGCACACAAGGCACCCAGGTGGTCACAACTTAGAAAAATTAATACGTGCGCCCTCGAAGGGAATGACTCGACACAACCTAAACGTGCTCAGTCGGGTAACCTCACACGGTGTGACACAGTGCACCTGACTGAACGATGCCACAAGGGAGCAAACAGCAATGGGCCCCAGGTGATCACAACTTAACAAAACTAATACAAACACCCTCAAACGAAACGGCTCGACCGGAACGTGCCCGGTCGGGCGACCTCACACAGCGTGACATGATGGGCTCAAACGAATCATGCCACATGGGAGCAAGCGGAAAATCGGCCACCTGAACATGCACAAGGCACCTAGGAGGTCACAACTTACAAAAAATGATATGAGCGTCCTCGAATGAAATGGCCCGACCTGACCCAAACGTGCCCAGTCCTGCGACCTCACACGACGCGACATGGCGCGCCTGACCAAATGATGCCACAAGGGATAAAACAGGAAACAGGCCACTCGAACTTGCACAAAGCACTTGGGCAGTCACAACTTAGCAAAACTGATATGAGCACCCTCAAAGGAAACAATCCAACCTGAACGTGCCTAGTCAGGTGACCTCACACGGCGTGAAATGGTGCGCTTGACCGAACAATGCCACAAGGGAGCAAATGGAAAACGGGCCGCCCGAACGTGCACCAATCACCAGGGCAGTCACAACTTAGCAAAACTAATAGTACACCCTCGAACGAAACAGCCTGACATGACCCGAACATGCCCAATTGGGCAACCACACAGGGCATGCCCAAACGAACGATTCCACAAGGGAGCAAATAGAAAACGGGCCGCCCGAACATGCACAAGGGACTGAGGTGGTCACAACTTAGAAAAACTGATACGGGCACCCTCGAATGAAATGACCCGACCTGAACAAGCTCAGTTGGGCGACCTCACATGGCACAACACGGCGCCCCCGAATGAACGGTGCCACCTGAACGTGCACAAGGCACTCGGGTAGTCACAACTTAGCAAAACTGATACGGGTGCCCTCGAATGAAATGGCCTGACCTGAATGCATCTAGTTAGGCGATCTCACACTGTGTGACACAGCATGCCCGACCGTGGTTGGGGGCACGCATTAAAAGTGAGCCAAGGAGTGAGCGCATCATGTCTATAATATTTTATGAAACTCCTTAGAAGTACCATCATAACCACCTTCCATCTTCATCACAATGTGATATGTCAACTAAAGATATCTTATTATGTTGCTCCAACCATTCAAAAGGGGACCCAAGTTAGATTATTATTTATTAAAGGAGAGGACAAAGAAATTAATTTACAAACCGTTGCTATAGCTACCCTTAGCCCAAACTGTCGCAAGAGTGACACTTAGCCCAAGCTGTCGCAAGAGTGACACTTAGCCCAAACTGTCGCAAGAGCGACACTTAGCCCAAAATATCGCAATAGTGACGCTTTTGCCCAAACTGTCACAATAGCGATGTTTTCCTCCGAACATCGTGATAGCGACACATAGCTCTAATCCATCACAATTCCGACGATGTTTCTCAAACTGTCTCAATTCTGACGCTTTTCTACAAACGTCGCAAGACTGACACTAACTTCTATGTGTCGCAATACCGACACTTGTCTCTAAATGTCGGTATAGCGACAGTTGCGGGCAGGATTTGAAAAATTGATAATTTTTGGGGAAATTTCCGACATTTGGTCAAAAGTGTCAGAATTTTTTCCAAATGTACTATTGAAGGGTACATTGGCTTGCGTTGTGAACCATCATCAGCACGAGGTTTTGAAGAATCTGGTTTTGGGGTATCAGCTTTGGCCTTACCTTTACCCTTATTTCTCCCCTTGGAAGCTTTATAAGCTGGATTGGCCTGAACGACATTGACTTTCAAGGTTTTACCAAGATTCAGAGTGGGCTAAGAAGCAGCATCATTGGAAGAATTAGAATTTTTCTTCTCGGGATTTGAAGGAGAAGACTTTCGAGAAGTTTGAGATACGGAACCAATAATACCATTGATAGATGGGGTCACTATTGCTTTAGAAGTTGTAGGCTGAGGGTCATCAGGCAAGATATCATATAGTGTGCTAGACTGAGAGTACAAAAGATGAAGGTACTGAACATGAGCAATGGCTTGTTCCTTAGTTACACAAGCTCCCATAGCTATGTCTTTTCTGATATGATTGACAAAGGAGGTAGTGAACCAATAAGTTGGAAGTTGATCAAAAATATCAAATTTTATCAAGTGACGATGACGCTGCCATTCATGAATATGATCTGAGATATGAGTAGCTCGGTCTTGTTTTGAGGATGTGAGGAGCTGTGTCCCGATCTCATAATGAAACGGTAACTAAAAATGCATAAGAAATTCCATGGTGAGAGAGTTTAAGTCTTCAATAATTCCACAAGATAGCTCAATGTACCACTTTGCAGCAGCACTAGTAAGAGTTCGTTGGAAAATACGATGTCAGATGGAATCGTCAACCCAAGACTTAGAGGAACGCCACAAGTGTTTAGTCATAACATGTTCTTGGGGGTCCTCTCTGAACTTTCCCTTAAACTTAGGACAATCACGAAGAATCTTAGTCAGAACTGGAGGCCAATATGGGTTATGAAGAGTCGGATCATTCATAAGCTTTGACACATCTGGTAGTTCTAATGTAACAAGAAATGGTAATTGAGGATTAAAAGGGATTAGAGGTCTCTAATAGGGATCTGTGTTAAAATTTCACATTGTCTGCGAGAAATTCTTCCCCTAGATGTTTTATCTTAGAGGATTTTGAACATAGGGGTTACAAGCCTGAAAATTGTTCTGATACTAGGGTTGAGGACCAAGATACTCATTTTGTGCATACCATGAGGTCCTTTCTGAGAAACGTATGGATTTTGTAGCGGAATGTAATCATGGCCTTGAGGTTGATTATACACCAACTAGGATTTATTTTGAGGGTAATAAGTGTAACCTTGGGGTGCACTATATACCGGATGATATTGACCTTAGGGGTAATAAGCATCTTGGGGTTGAGCAGGTTGAGCGGGCTTCTGAACAAGTGGACCCTACTGAGAAGGAGGACCCTGCTGAGTTAGGTAAACATGTTGAATCAGATGTGGAGCAGGTTTAACAGGTTGAACCGGCTACTGAGCTGGTTGGGTAGCTTGAATCGACTGCTAATGTTGGGCAGGCTATCCCTGTAGAGCAGGTTGATCTGGATATTGAGGACCAACTCATTTCCCTTGTGGCAGAGGTAAGCCTAATGGTGGAGATGGACCAGGTTGTCCCTGATGACCAAGTTGACCTGGAACAGGACCGTAGGGTTGTCCTTGTTGCACAAATTATTGGCCATACTGAGTGTATGACTACTACTGTTGTACAAGAGGTTGTACCTATGGTGGATAAATTTTCCCCCGAGCAACAAAAGACGTTCCTGATTAAGGTTGACTTCAAGGACCGTAGGGTTTTCCTTGTTGGACCGAAGGTTGACCTTGCAGACTGTAAGGTTGTCCCTAAGGACCAAAGGGTTATCCCTGTAGGGCTGAAGGTTGTCCCTGTAAGGGTTTTCATTGTAAGCCTAAGGGGTGTCCCTGTAATAAAGGTACTTGATGAGTAACGGTTTAATAAGGATTTTCTAGAGGAAAATAGACAACCTGATTGGGATCGACAGGAAGAAAATAGACGAGGTTATTGACAACATCATAGTGATGGGGAGGATTGATAGGAGCTTGGGGCTACTGAGAACCCTGAGAGTTATATTGCTGAACAACCAACAAATACTCTTCAAAAGTAAGATCGTCAGGAATCATATGGACAATTGAAGTCATACTAGAAACAGACATAGCCTTAGGAGAAAGAGAATCTGGAGAAGGAGCATATCATCGGTGAATGTCGAACATGTGCTCATCAAAATTATAGGTAGAAACCATAGGGGTAGTCATAGCCGCACCAGTAGGTGCAGTCTCCGAAGCGCGAGCTTGTGATGTGCTCAGAACTTGAATCACAGGCTACATGGAATTAAGAAAGATAGACCTCTGAGTGTGAAAATATCCTTGCGACTGAGTCATAGCAACTGGCATAGACGAAGCCACACAGATGATAGGTTGGACCGTGACACACGTAACAGTGACCGACAAACTCAGTGTCAAAGGTGACAATCCCAGCAAAGGGAGGACTGAACTCCTTGAGGGAGTTGATGTACTGGACTATGCTATGGATGAAACACTAGACATAATCTAACTCAAAGTCTGATAAATGGGTGGAGGTGACACCGATTTCGGAGAAGTTGAATAAAAACATGCAAGAGATCTTTTGGGAAAAGTTGATATTCCCCTATAGAAATAGACATTTCTTCGCTACCAACAGAACTCGAAGAATCCATATCTGACGAAGCCGTAAGATTGTCAAAGAGACGACGAGTACTGGGAGGTATAACATCCACTATAAGTGGTGATCCTGAAGTAAGAGGAGGAAATTCTTCCTCGTCCCCAAAACCAGACCAAGCACCTGGAAAGGGCCAATTGAACTCAACTTCCTATTCAGGGGTAAATCAGGTAGTGAGAGGTAAGACTGTTGGGAGAATAGGTTGCGAAAACTCGACAAAACTAGTGGACTGAGGGGTTTTTTAAGAAACGTCAGGAAATGAACTACCACTATGAGGCAGTGAAGGAGATGAAAAAACTGGGGGTTCCGCCACTGTGACCGTATTTCAAATAGAAAGGAAAAAGAGATATCCAAACGAAGGCTTCAAGATCAAAATCTAAAGAAAAGTAAAAAAAATCCAAGAAACAAAATTCTAATGGGCATGTGATAGTGGGTAATTAATTTTACGACATTGAAACTGGACTTTGTTGTTTCATGTTTTAAGAGTCGAGAAATAGACAAAATATGACTCTATTCACTTTCAATTTTAAACGAGTGTGAAAGGAAAAGTGCTCGATGATCTCTTCTCTTTTTAAGGAGTCACAAAAAGATCGAAATGACGACTTAGGTAATTTAAGAAAGAGTGTGTACCAAGTTTCCATGAACTTCCATATACACCTTGGTGATCAAATGAAAGAGAAATGAACAAGGACTTAACATACATCCAAGTAGTCTCCCCGAATATTGTGTTTGGTGTATCACGGTTACAGGGTGACAGACTCGGCTTCCTATGGATAAAGGATTTGAAATTATAGGGGTCTCCCTTTATATATGCGATGGTACGGGGAGCACAAGTTCATACTAGTGTTGTCTAAAGCCAGAAGGAAAAATACATCTATTAGGTTTAAAGACGCCAGAACACGTCTCTAGCCTAGACCACTAAGATGTTTGCATTAGGTTCCAATGTCTCCTTAGGTTAATTCAATTGATTTTATAGTTGATCTTGAATTAGTGTTTCAATTTCAAATCCTTACTGAATTTCGATCTCAAATTCCTAAATGAAAACTATATGAAAATGAACACCATTTTACATTCAATGAACGCTAATTAAGAGAAGGATAGAGATATTTCAAACAATCGCAATCAATGAAATCACATGAATAAATCTGCTAATGCATCTACTACAATAAAGAGAAAAACAAAAAACTCTTTCCTAGTTATCAAGCACTATTTATGCAAAAGAACTTCTCCTTTTCCATTCAAATGAAAAAACACAATTTTTTGATTTTTTCAAAAATGAAGCACAAAATGCACTAATTACACGAAAAAGCAAAACAAACACTATTTTGAGGATTGTGAATGTAAAGATCTAAACAAAAGGCTTCGATGAAAGAAACACAAACACAAAAATTCACTCAAACCAATGATGCACTCTTCCAAAAAAAAAAAAGCGTTCGAAACCATCCAAGCGAGAAATGTGATCTATGATCATAACAGTGAGAAGAAGAATCAAACGAAACTCAAAATGATCATTCAACCAAACAAATGTTAAAAGGATCAAGAAAGAATTCAATGCAATTTTTCAAAGGATGAGACTAACAAGAATCAAAAGACTTGACCTCCAATCAGAAGGCTCAGTGGGCTAAGACACTCAGAAAACCTAAGGCCATCAACTGCACTGGTAAGAAAATGGACAAACAACTAAGAATGGAAATCTTACAACAGTCAAAACAAACCCAAGAAAGAAATTACAAATCATAAAACCAACCCAGAGCCAAGAACAACTGACCAAAAACTCAAAAGGGAGGTCAAACCAAACCCTACAGGATTCAGCGCGACTATAAGGTGGTAATTCGCACCAAACAGGGGTTGGCGCTACTATACCATAAGCAACATGTGCCAATTGGCATGACTGTTCAATAAAAAAGTGCACCAAGCCAGATATCTATGGGAGAATGGGAAAACCAATGAAAATAGGTCAATCTTGACACTTTGGAGCTGAAAAAGAGAACTCTAAATAATAATAAAAATCCAGAAAATATAGACAAGCAAGAAAATGACCGAAGTTGAGTTGACAAGGGCAAAGCGACAAACTCACACTGATCCCCACCGAAGTTGCCAATTTTTTATGAAGGTAAATCCTCTTTGTGGACATAGATGATCCCACTAGCGCTAGAGTGGGTCTAGTAACAAAGAGACAAGCTAGAGTGTAGCTTCCTAATTAATGAAGGAAACAGACGAGGTAGATCAACCTACCTGGAGTCTAATGTTGTTGTCATGGATGTTGTAGTGGTGTCCTCTCCATTCCTGTCTTGGCAGGTCACGATCCTTCCGCGGCGATGCTTGGATACATGCATGAAGATCAACAGACAAGAGTAGCATATGAAACAACAATCTCATTCATAACTACTAACCAGTCAAGGAGGGTTAAGCATATTGCATCAAATAAAATACATAAACGCAAGATGGGAACTAGACAATAGTCATGCATATGTATTAATAGAAGAAAGAGTTACAACCAAGCCTTGATGTCGTAGCCTCCTTCAGCAGGGTTCAGTCAAAGCGCATCTTGCTGAATGTTAGGGAATTCAAATGAGATGAAGAAACAAGCCTAGGATCTCTCAATAAGGGTCTCTTCCATTCTATATTTTTATAGAAAAATGAATAGAAATCTCTTCAGCGTTTCTACAAAAACATGTTCAGTTCATCTAGCACATAAATGGTAGATGGATATATTTATAGAGGAGGAGGAGGAGGTTGGGATCCCTACTATAGTTAAAGGGAGGCCTTATCCCTTGGGATGTTTCCCAAAAAGGTGGAAACAAGAGGCCAAAGGAGGAAGTCCGTGGTTATTCAGTCGAACCACTCCCTATGACTTGCCCACGAAGTTGTTATGATGTAAAATTCACCTCTATTTAAAAAAAAAATTCCATAAATAGATTGGTGCGGGCATCTAACTGAGACAGAGTGCCATCTGATGCGGGGATCAATGTTAATCTTCCTCATTGGCACGAGGGCATAAATGGCTATCAGTGCCAAGGAAAAAACAGGTGTTTCTGATGGTCTGTTCAGGAAATTGTCAACGAAAGGAATGTTGTGCTCATGGCAGGGGATGCAATGATGGTATTTGGAAGGCACGACACTTTATTTTGGTCACAAAAATGAGGCTCCAATGTTCAGGATGGGGATTGCAGTGACAGTGACAAAATGTTGTGTAACACTCAGTTCCAACTAAGTCCACTTGTATGTCCCACCAACCAACCACTGAACTCGAACTTCCTATAGCTAACTAATTTACCACTTCCGTTAAATATTTCTAGGTGCTCATTGAGAATATAATATTTTTTATTTTCCAACTAATATTAAGGAATAATAATAGATGACATGTACCTATAAATAGACATGAAACCTATAAATAAAACTTTCACATACATCTATAAATAGACCTCATCTATAAATAGAATTTGCTAATGCATCTATAAATATAAATCCACCTAAAAATAGCCCGAGGCTCCATCCTATTGTAGGTGCATAATTTTCTCTAGGATATTCTTGTTGAATCTCAACACTCCTCAATAAGAAAAGGATTATCCTTCACCTCGATCCTGTCTCTATGGCATTCAAATTTCCTCTTGTTGAGTGCCTTCGTCAGAATATATGCATCGTGATATTCTATAGGAATGTACTAAGGTAGCATGATCTTCCTCTGCACACAATCTCTGATATTATGATACCGGATATATATATCCTTAGATATATCATGAAACATAGGATTAATCATGAGTTTAATGCAACTCTAATTATCACAATGAATCACTGTCGGATCTAAATGAGAACCAAAAACACCAAAAAATATTTTTCTCACCCAAATAACCTTACGTGCAACTTGAATCGCTGCCATGTATTCAGCTTCAGCTGAAGTGAGTGCCATAGATCTTTGCTTCCTACTGTACCAAGAAATAACTGTAGATCCAATGCTAAAGACCCCCCATGATGTGCTCTTTTTTTCCGATGGGCTGCCTTCCCAATCTGCATTCGTGAAGCCATGCAACTTCACCTCATCCATCTATCTATACGATAAACCATACTCAGATGTTCTCCTTAGGTATCTCAGGACATGCTTTCCTACCTTCCAAAATAGCTTGGTAGGCTTAACTATCGCTTTACTCAGCTGGTTAACCACATGAAAAATTTATGGTTTCATGTTCAGTAAATACATTAGCAAACCCATTAATTGTTGATAGACAGTAACATCCGCTACCTCTCGATAATTAGGATCCTCTTTCCTCCAGTTTCCTGGAAGAGGAGTATCCATGGGTTTGGATCCCTCCATGTGAAACTTACCCAGTATCTCCCTTGCATACTTTCCTGGAGACACAAAAATTTCACCATCTCGCTGCCATATTTCCAATCCAAGGAAATAATGAAGGAGGCCCATGTCCTTCATTTTGAACTCCTTTGCAAGGTCCTCCTTGCATTAGTGTATCAACGACTCATCACTAGTCAATATTAAATCATCAACATAAAGAAAAATCATTAAAATCTTACCCTCCACCATAATTTGGTATAGGTTTGCATTCGCTTCACTTTTGGTGAATCCTAATCTGGTGAAATAGTTGTCTACCTGAGTGTACCAAGCACGAGGTGCTTGCTTCAACCCAAACAACGCCCTTCTGAGCTGGAACACATGCGAATCACTGCTGAAGATCTCAAATCCTCCAGACTTCTCTATGTACACTTCTTCCTCAATGATCCCATTGAGAAACACAATCTTCACATCCATGTAATTAATGTGCAAGCCCATCTGTGCTGAGAGAGAAAGGATGGTCGTTATGGAAGAATACCTTGTGACAGGTGCAAATGTCTCTTCATAATCTATCCCCTTGATCTGTGAGAAGCCTCAGGCCACAAATATGGCCTTATATTTCTCAACACTCCCATCAGTAGCTTGCTTTACCTTGTAGATCCATATCGAACCTACCACTGATTTATCAACCAGCCTTGGAACAATTTCCCAAGCACTTTTTATGAAAATGAAGTCATACTCCTCCACCATTGCATCTATCCAAGTGGGCTCCTACACTGATTCTTGAAAGGAGTATGGCTCAGTCACAATACATCTTCTCATGAGAGCAATGTATCCATTAAATCGATCAGGAGACTATATTATTTTGTGCTGTGAGGTAGGGGCTCCTACATTCTGTGCAGTATCAAGTCATAGCCTATCAGCTTCTGTGGTACGCCTTTTGTCAGTTCTGATGGTTGGCTCTGCGTGAGTGGACTCCTCCACTCCATGAACCTCCTCCTATGGCTGATACACATCTAGAGACTCATCTTTGGGAACCAACATTTCCTCCTCCACATGCAAGTATAGATCCCTCTCAAGCAACAACCACATGGATTTCCCTTCATCGAATTTTATATCCCATCACACCATAATCATTCGACTGTTTGGAAAATACACATGATAACTATGGGTGTTTCTGTGTACCCTAAAAATATCCTAGCTTCAACAGTTAGCTCTAGCTTCTTCCTGGCATCCTTGGTCACGTGCACATAAATAGATGAGACAAAAATATTAAAGTGTGAAATATCCATTTTCTTACCAGTGAAAGCTTCTTTAGGTGTACTCATGCCAAGTACTCTATGAGGACAACGGTTTTGCACATAAACCACAGTGTTGCATGATTCCACCCACAAATGAATTGGTAGGCCCTGATAATGAAAGATTTCTCATGTTGCACCCACGATTATTCTGTTCTTACTCTACGCAACCCCATTTTGTTGTCGGTTATGAGGCATTATGAGTTCTCTTCAAATTCCTTCTTTTCTTCAGAAGTTCTTGAATTCGTTAGAGATTTATTATCCACCATTATCACTCCTCAGAGCCTTCACTTGCTTCGTCGACTCTTTCTCCACCAATGCCTTAAACTCATAGAACTTTGAGAATGTTTGATTCTTATTCTACATGAATAAGATACAACATTTACGATAAAATTCATAAAAAAAATAACATATTACTTATGTTTTGATGTTGAAGCAATTAAGAATGGTCCAGACACGTCTGTGTGAATTCTCTCAAAGATCCTTGAAGCAAGGTTCTCCTTCTCATGAAAGGTGGACTTTACATACTTCTCCATTATGCAACCCTTGCACTAATATAACTGAGAAAGTGTTCCCATCGGAAGTCCATTAGATATTTTTTGCATGAATTTCAAGGCTCCATGATGAAGATGGCCCAATTTCCTATGCCATAATTCGCCCTCATCTCGGCTCACCACTTTTTCTACCTTGCCCATCATGGCAGCTCAACCATCTATCTCCAGCTTGTAGATATTCTTAACTCAAATTCCTATCCTCTTGGCTTGAACCGTTGTTTTATGTTGCAGAAAATATTTTCCATCCCTGAAAACAACGTCATAGCCTCTGTCCTCCAACATTACGACTGAGACCAAAGTTTTCTTTAGACTTGGAACATGCATAACATCTTTCAATTTAAATGGTTTACATTACTCCCTCTAAAAGGTATTGGTACCAATGCGATTTTCACTATATCGTCCATCATCACCCATCTCTATATGAATTTGGATATCTTTCTCCTCCAAGTCACTCAAAATTTCCTTATCTCTCATCATGTGAAAGGAAGCACCACTATTCAAATACCACAATGATCCCAATCCACATGACACCATGCATGCGATCAAAGAGAAGTAAATCTCAAATTGTGAGGCAAGGGCCTCACCAGCTACAACTCCAACAACCTTCTTCTTCTTCTTCTTTTGCGTACAATTAGTAGTGAGACGCCCATGTTCATGATAGTGAAAACACTTCACGTTGGAAATATCTAGCTTCTTGCCTTTAGAATCAAATTTAGAATGGAATGTATTCCCCTTCCCCTTCTTCGCCTTGGTAGCCAAAAAAAATACTCTTCATCATCATGCTTTGATGAAGAGCCATCTCTAGTGCTCCACCTGAACTCCTCTTGCACCAAATCTGACCACAGTCATTCCCAATCCGGAAAATTTTCCCATCTGTTGATATAGTCCTCATAACTTGGCCAACTCTTAGAAATTCCCAAGGGAGCCAAGCTCACCAAATCATCATTAGCAACAATTATTCCCACACTCCGCACTTCATCCAAACATTGGAAAAACTTCATGAGATAATTTGGAATTTTGTCTCCCTTTTCCATCTTGATCTTCCTGAGTTTATCTTTGAGCACCAATTTCATATGGTCACTGCTGCTTTGGAAATTATCTGTGAAAGCCTTCGACATAGCATATGGTGTGGCTTTCCCATGGAGGCTTGAGACAATGTGGTCTTGTACTCCCTCCAATAGAATCCTTGTCATGTTTGCCACTTTCTTTTTCCATGAATAAAGTAAAGCAATATCTGTTGAAGAAGTCTTAGGAACATCATTGTCAATAAATTCATTAAAACCATTGTCTTTGAGTATTGCCTCCATCATGTCCTTCCAAGCAATGTAGTTCGAGATACTGTCGAGTGCATACTCTAGCTTCAAGTAATTGAAAACCATTTCGATGTTAAATCAATTGTAGTACCAAGAAAGTATTTTTGAAAATTTGAATTCTTTCCACCAACAAAGTTAACTCCTGCTTCAAAATTGCAATCTCCTGTGCTACAATACCATGTAGAAATTTAATAAAAAAATATGTATTTCCTAGATTCTCCTGATTTAACACTTATATGCCACTGTTAAATACATAATCACTTCTACAAAATATTTGCAGAATTTAAAAAAAAATCACCAATAGAAATATCATGAAGAAAGATCAATCACACATAACATTGGTAATTTACCTGGAAAACATAGAGCTAAAAATCCACTATCTTCTATTATGTATTATATCGTGGATCATGAAAATATTTCATACAAATATCCAATCCAAGAGATCTCAGTAGAATAGCTAATTGTCTCACACTATCATACAAAAATTGGCATGTTCCTTAGCCAATTTATTGTCTCCAGAAATCCTGCCTCCATTGCACAATCCTAGCTAATAGCAATTCCTGAATGAATGGAATCCTGCTTGCCTTGACTGCTCAATCCTCATGGGCACATCCAATGTGTGTGTGGTTTCATGTGTGCAATTGGTAATGTCACAACTGATAGTCAATTTGTCCCTTTCACCTACATCTCAACTGGGTCTCCACTAGATCTGAAATGCATGTAGTTAATAGCAGTAAATCTTAAGTTGCATGTGAGGCCACTGATTGTGATTTAATTAATAATTATTTCACTTGATCTCTCACTAGTGTATCTTCAGTTACAACTAGCACAACTGAGTTTCACTCACTTAACTGACTTAAACTACTTTACAACTTTCATAATTACACTTCCAAATATGTTACAACTTCAAATCACTCACTTAAAACTAAGTCCACTTGCATGTCCCACCAACCAACCACTCAACTTGAAATTCCTATAGCTAATTGATTTGCCACTTCATTTAACTATTTCCAAGTGTTCATTGAGAATAGAATATTGTTTATTTGCCAGCTAATATTAAGGGATAGTAATAGCCGGCATGCATCTATAAATATGCATGCAATCTATAAATAGAACTTGCACATCTATCAATAAATAGACCTCATCTATAAATATAATTTTCTCATTCATCTGTAAATAGACATCCACCTAAAAATAGTTTGAGGCTCCATCCTAGTGTAGGTGCATAATTTTTACTAGGATATTCTTGTTGAATGTCAACAAAATATATGAAAAAACGTGATTGAAATCACATTTTTAATGTATTTCTCATTTTTCATGTAGCAGGGTCCATCGAAAGTATGAAACATGGGTACTCCTTTGATGAGTAATCAAATTATTCATCCAACGAGTGTTCCCGCTTGAAATATGGGTAAACCCATAGGGAGATAAGTTGAAAATACGAGTTGAAAAAGTAGTTTTTTACTTTACCCCTCTAAACTTAGATGATGTAATCTAATATTATTTTATTATTTCTACTATTATTTCATAATTTTCTTAGGAGGCCTATGTGAGACCTAAAAATTACCCTAATGGAAACCAAAGCAGTTGACGACATTCAAGAGTGTATTTGCAAATATCCATATGCTCCACAAAACTTTGAAAATATGGATACGATTGCCACATAGGTTGACAAAATGCATTTGAGACTCCACCTATAGAACTAATCTCATATTGGAGCACAGTCTATTAACACCATGACTGCATAAAATAGACTACATAATGGTCTTGAGTCTCTTACACAAAAGCATGGAATTCCTACCATGAAATCTCTTGAAGCTATTAGAGGCAGCGAAATAATCCTCTAGAGATTAGGGATTACATTGAACGAATCAAATAAGTAATAGAAAAATAAGGCCTGGAAGTGAATAAGTACTTTATTTAGAAATATTCCTTTGCACCATTCAAATTGCACAGGAAGCATTGATGGATGTCGAATAATGTACAATTGAGCTCTAAGAACAACTGTCAAAAGCATTAGAGGTGTGGGCATGCTACAAGGACATGCCATACACACCTACATCAAAAATTAATTCCATGAAGAATCACATGATATTTCCCTTTGATTAGCTTTGTATTTTAGCAGTTTTGTCTTATTAGTCGAATTTCTCATGTGTAAGTTGTCTTTTGTAATAATTTTTTTGTAATTAAACCCAAGTGACACATGTTGAATGTCAAAAGCCACACTTTGGAATGTAATGTGTCATATTATAATATGAAGAGTAATAGAAGTCAAAGAGTCATGAGAAGCTCAAGAGTCATTGTATTTGTTATAAATAACTCCTCATAACTCAAATAAAAGGCTTTTGGGCCAGGCTTTTGCTGGCCTTTTGGAGACCTATCCTCGTCTTCTCTTGCACTTAATAGAATATAAATTATTCTTTGGAGAAGCAGGTTGTGGCTTCATCTTGGCATTATTGGATGCGGTGTTTCTCTCATGTAATATTATTATTTGGATATTACACTTATAATCAGTAGCCCAATGAGGAAACATTCATTCATACATGTATCTTGTATATAGTTGGACTATTTTCATTATGTGTACAATATATGTTGCTTTATTTACAAGCTAAGTCAATGAACTATTTTTTTGCCTCGTTGTAGATGTTATTGAATGGATGTTTTTATGCTGTAATGATTTTTTATTATTATGTGGACTGATATGAAGATACATCACAAGTATTTCTCTTTACCGTGAGTTCCCCTTTAGGATGGTACTATTAATTTTATAACTGGTGGCTCATTTCCCAAACCATCCATGGAAGTATCCCTTGTACACCTTACAATGAGTGTCTCATAAAGCTCACATCATTGTTGACTCAAGGAGGTGCTTTGTTCTGTTATGTCCAATTGTAACCAAATAATTTCTTGGAAAACCATTCCAACAATGGTCAGACCGTATGAAAAAATGGGACTCCTACACCAAACGGTACTATAAATGGCCCTCCTAAGATAATTCTAAATCAGCAAGTCTAAAAAAAAGTAAAGACATAAAGTAGTACGATAGATCAAAAATTATGTATCTTGAATGAGAGGTGATCGTCTCCTTATTGAAGTCACCTTCAAGAACCATGATTATTCATTGACCATATAACATTTTTTCCTTCAATATATTTACCAACTTCATCAAAAAATAGCGTTTCTACTTTAACATTGTCACATTTATTATGCTAGGATTTCTAGATTCTATATATCAAGCATTTTCCATAAACCAAGGTTTCTTCCAAACCCTGACCTTATAATATCCGTCAAACCCTAATAACCAAATTGTGTAGGGTTTCCTTCAAACCCTAGTATTATTTTAGGTTGCCTTCATCTTCTCCTGCTTCCATCAATGGTGTCTTCATAGGGGAGATATTGACCTTTATTTAGCCCAATCTGATACCATGTTAATTTTTCTTAGCATTATATTTCTCTTATTTTTGATAATTTCATTTCTTCATTTGCACATATATTCGCCCCAGAACATCATAACGTTATACATATTTACATCATTGTTTAGCAACATATGAAACTATTTACAAATAAAGATATCATCATCAATGCAACAGAACATAAAGGAACAATAAAATAAAAGAATTCACACATATAGACACTAGGATTGGTTGATTACCATGGAAGAAAAAACTATGGGGAAAAGCCTTTAAAATTATTCTTCTTATTAGATTCCCATTAAATGATTCAACAAAAGAGAGTAAAATTATCCATATCTTCATCTATACAAATATCCAAGAAAATAATGTCAACAACATCCATGAAATGAACCCAAAGATTCTCATACTCAAAACCCTGGTTCAGAATCCTGTAATGAACTTCCACTATCAGTAGTCATCTCTCAAGCACTGTGGTTAATGAGTGAAAACTTTAGAAAAATCAAAAACCAATCCCTAGACTCTAGTTGCATGGAGAGAGTGACATGCATGCAACTAAAACCCTCCATTTTCATGGATAGGCCCACATGTAAGTGAATATAGTCAAAACTTCCCTTTTACAAGCCTGTGAATGTGGGCCAAAACCCTAGAAAAACACATGAGATTTGGACCTTGTAATTTCTCCTTTGTGTGAATCAATTATCTGTGGACGTGCCTCAGAAGCATGTGAGCCAAAAACAAGAAAGAGAATAGAAGAATCTCTCATGATGGTCTCCAAATGAGTTTGAGGACACTTGTATTTATATATTTCCAAGGGTGTCCAATTTACGTTAGGATCGACCTGATCAAATATGCAAATATGTGATTTTAATTCAAAAATACACTTTCCTGTATTCATATTTAATGCTTCAATAGTAAAAATTAGTCCTATTGAAAAGATAAATCTCATCCCAAGGTTGTAATTGGTCACCAAGATATCATATTAACACTTGAATATTCCCTAAGAAGTCCAGAGGTGAAAGTGGCGTAACCATATGAAGTTTATAGTCAATTTTGATGAAATTTTGCAAGAAATCCATTAGTGTACACATAATTAAGATCTAAGTAGAATAATTTTGGGTCGTCTCTAGAAGTGAGTTATTTCCATGTATTTTTCCATGTACTTGTCATTATTTTGATGAGATAATATATAGGCTTCTCAAATTTCAAGCTAGGACCAGAGACATAGGTCAGACAATGTGATTGAATTCCATTCAAATATATTGGTTCCTTGTCTATATCTCCTTAATTTTGTGTTTCTTTTTCGTGGATGTTTTTTTTTGTATTTTCATTCTCTTTAAGAAATTATGTTTAAAATAACCAAAGAAAATATCTTGGATCAATAAATATTTTGTGGTTTAGTGTTGCATTTGAATTTCATTTCATATTTGTTTGGTGATATAAGAACCCCCTATGCACTAATCCATCTAGAAAACAAGGATTAACAACTAGAAAAGTAATATTTAAGAAATTTTATGAACATGTTAAGTAAACAAAAATGTTACTCTGAGCACTTTCTCAAATCCTAGTAGTATTTGGTGTCCCTTCCTCTCGTGAATATAAAATCCATACCACCAATAGGAGCATAGATCCATTAGTGGAAGTAAATATAACGGAAACAATTTCATGAACCACATGTAGAAGCATATCTAAATGATACCAAAGAATCATGGATCACACTTGATGGATAGTTACATTGGAACCTGAGATCAAGAAGTCCCTAATTAAAATATTTTATGCATCTATGATTTTGGTTATCTGACAGTAGAGGATTTGAATAGCATGGCATAAAACAACATGGAAAGTGAACCAAGGGAATAAAAAATATATTGAAATTTAGATTCGGGAAATCATTAGGCTGGAGCACCACTCTTTTCTTCTAAAATTATTACCATCATAACAATCAAATAAATTTGTCCCTCATGTTTTTGTATACATTAAATTATATTTTTTAAACCTGAATCTAAGTACATTTATAGTTTTTTACTCACATGGCTTGACTCGAAATCCTCCTACACTTCAGAAAAATATTCCTTTATTCAATTAGGGAAGGATATTTTAATGAATAATCAAATAAAACAATAAATTGAAACACAAGTATTCTTCTGAAAATCAGTTAACTAGTGCAACTTGAGATGATATTTGTTTGAAAACTAGGCATTTAGCGAGAAACATTAACAATAAATTTTATGAGTTCATTTTGTTACAATAATTTATTATGTTTTTTCAAGATATTTGTCATTCTATGTTCAATTTGGATGATGTGTAATTCCTTAAGGCTCACCTTACAAAATATTCCAACCCATTGACTTCAACACCTTATCTAGGTTAAATACCAAAAATTCTTTTTAGTGCCTTAGAGTTTGAATGCATCGATGGTAGATTTAATTGTTGAAAATAAGGAAATAACTCAATGTATTTTAGTTGCAAGATATTTCATGTGATTTCACTTCAACACATTTATTCATACCTATTAGAATGTTATATTGTACCTTAACACTCATTTACATTATTGGTGATTTTTCTCCCATTGGTTGAAATTTTTTTTATGTGTGTTTGGTAATCCAATATTTTTTTTTCTATGGTTGAATTTAAGTAAATCCATTTACATAGATTTAATTTTAACAATAATGGTCATATGTCAAGAATATATGGTTTATGATATGAACAATACCTTTTCATAGTTCATTTTCTTCTTGTAAAGTTTATTGTACCACCATGTTCATATATTGTTTTAATAAGAGGCTACCATTGAGCATTAAATGATAGTTTGGTGGTTTAGTATGCAATGGCATCCATCACAATTCCTTCTCTAGAATCTTCAAATTATTCTTAGTATCTTCAATTCATTTTTAAATCAGAAATGAAGAAGTATTCTTCAACGTCATTCAATTTAGTTAGCACAATCCATTCCTTCTTCTCTTTCTCAATAGATTTGGATAATATTTCATCAATATTATTTCTCTCTTAGCTTTCTAGAAGCCTATTGTGGTATTAAACGTTCTGCATGTACTTTGATCAATCGAATTTGAAAAAAAAAAAATAGAACTCTAAGTATTATGATATTCGAAGCCTCAATATGCTCAGAGGAAGCAACCATATTAACAAGCATTAACAACTAAACAAATTTTGAAGTAAGAATTATGTTAATTCTTTTGATTTTTTAGGGATAAAGGAGACTTATTAATATATATATTCTCGTGTGCTTGTTAATTACCTTATGTTTATGTATACATATTCGTACTTGATTTCATTTATTGCACACCATTATGTTATAACATGCTTATCATTATAACTATTTCCTACCCATTGTAAAACTATGATCATTCCATTAGTATATCATTATCTCCAATCCGTTCATGATTACATGTAAACTCTCATCCATGAACCACGATTTTTCTGTATATGTTTCACATGAGATGCATCAATATGATTCTATCCTAAATTTGACATCATGATATCATGTTGAACTTACTAATAAATACCCACAAGTAGATGGTTTCATATTTTGACCATAGTGATCTCACAAAAGGAATATAAGAAAAACAAAAGAGGCTCCATCAAAGGAAATATTAGCTCAAATAATACTAAGGACTATAATACACCAATAAAAAAATATTTTGGCTAGATTATAGTTCATTTTTCTCTATGGCATATGATCAAATAGTCTATATTTGACTTAAATTTTGAAAATAAAAGTACAAAATAACCCTCGGATATTTTTATAGCCTTGACTAAAATGAAATGAACTAAGAATTCAAATCATCAGAGATATGAATCATTTGGTTTTTAATATGGTAATAAAACACAAGAAGGAACATCATCTTTTAGTTCTATGAATGATAAAGCCTTTCTCAAACTATAGAAGGAAAATAAGAAATTAAAGGGAGAGAAGACAATATGGTAGACTAGATATGTTTGTCAATGTGGAGAATTATAAGTTGAAAATGTTGAGTGAAAAACTCTAGGATAATAAGGATGAATTGAGTTTTCACAATAATAAATTATGCTAAAATAAAGGGAAATATTTCGTGCACTAGAGTTTAGTTACTCACTATTGGAAATCAATCTCTGATTTGTAGACTTAATAGGGTGAGAAATAGGGTAGGGAGTAATTTGAACATTATGGTAAATTCTTTAGGACATTTTTGATGGTTTGAGGATGGATTTCCCCTACAAAAGGAGATTCAAATATATTAATGTACGATATATGTTGGTATTCCATTTTACCACCCTTTTTAGTGATTCAATTAGAATTTTACTACTTACATCCTACCTTCATAACTAGATATTTCCCATTTTATTATACATTTATAATATTTTAGTTGATCACATAGAGGTAAAATTATCTTTATTTATTTATTTATCCCTATGTATTTTATAGATTAAATGGACACTAAGTTTATTTTATTAATGAAGAACTGTTTAGATCAGTTCATGTACCACTAATGTCCTTTTGGTATTTGACCTCAATGACTAACATACAGATTTATTCTCAAATGAATATTGGCCACATGGCTTTTGAAGGGGACCAATATGATATCATCTAATGTTCATAAAACCACACCGAGGTACAATGTTGTGGCCTATGTAACATATCTCACATTTCCATTTGTTTCTATAATATTAAATTGTGACTGTGTAATGCCAAAATGGAGGTCATGGTTGGCTAAGAAAATATGTGTAATCATAAGGTGAATAAAATATGAAATTTTAGTTGGCTGGCATAAAAATAGGGACACGTGGATCCAAGGCTCAGGGATAGTGAAGAAGTGGAAGAGTGGTGTTTGGTGGCATAATAGACTGAGCCACCACTTCACACATAGAAATACATGATTGGGCGAGGAAGTGTTAAAATTTGCTCACATGATGTGAGGGAACATGAAATAGGAATATTTTTAGGATATAAGGGGACACAAGAAAAATCAACAAAAAAGAAGTAAAAATAAACCAAAAAAATGAAATAAAGGGAGACAATGAGGAAACCGTCATGGAATGTTGATAATGAGAACAAGAGTAATTTAGGAGTTGCAGTAAAGATCTATATTCTAAAATTTTAAGTATGTTCCCCTATATTGATGTTTTGAGGTTGTTGGACCATGGTGTTGATACCTGAATGACTAGTGGGAGGCTTAGTGGAGGATTGAACTGCAATTGCTTGTTGAAAGATATGACAACTGACTTGAGGGATTTTTGTAAGGTTGATAAACCATTAAGAATGGTAATGGACCATTGTCGTTCTTGCTGAAAAGAGTTTATAAACCACTAATTTATTGATAAGGAAGTTAATAAACCACTTAGTGCTATGTAAGTAAGCTAATAAACCACTAAGATAGTGGGCTATAGATTCCTACAATGATTTCCTCGAAATATAAATGATATGAAACTTGAATTGTAGATTTATATTCACTAGGAAATTCCCTACTTGTGCCTTGGGTAAATTCCTTGAGAAAGAATCCCATTCGAAATTTGGATCTAACTGGAGGATGATTAGCCACATGAAATATTGAGGTGTAGTTGGCCTATAGTTGGGTAGAGAGTTGAATTCCCTCCTTAATTTTCCAACCATTTCAATTTAGTCATATAAGTACAATTACTTATGCATGAATGAATTATGGATGATGAAATTGTGTGATATATTATTTGACATTTATGGTTCAACAAAGCTTGTGGAAGGTTATCAGATGCATTACATGTTCATGGTGAATGATTTTTCTCATATGTATTTATGGATATTTTTAACCTCTAGTAATATGTGATAGTTATTATTGTCCGTGAACTGCAAGGTTGTTATATGATTATCTATGGTTTTATGAGGTATCTCTATGCACTTTATATTACAGGTGTGTTCCAACCATTTTGTATGTTTATCAATTGACTGAATTAGTCCCACAAATAAAATTATCTTACATGATGATATTGGAGCTTATGTGTGGGATCTTAAATCATTATTCAACTTTTGTTGATAGTCAGTTGGTTTAGGAGTGATGTAATCAATTCATAGTTTATGCATACCTATGTATTATGAGAGATATCGATATTCTATGATTGAAGCTCAATTTGAAATTTTCTTATAAAATTTGGCCTCAGAGGAACTTGCTTCTTTGATTAGAAGTATTGGTCTTATTTGGTAGAATTCTTGGTCTTCAAGAAAGTCTGGTAAATTTTCCCTCAAGTTTTGTTCTCTAAAAGTGTGGATGTATCCAAATTTTTCTAATACTAGATGGTTCTAAAAAGTTTATTGTGTATATAAATGTAAAGCAAGCATATTTTTAACCACACATATGGATGAATCCAAAGATATAGACGTCCTAATGGGAAATGAGCGCTTGCATTGAAAATGGTCTTGATTTAGTCTAGAATATATATAATGGTAAATATGAATTGTACCTTGATATCTTGGGTGGCCCCATGCTGGTGGTTGATTTGTGCATGGGTCTCATCTTCTTTTCATGAAATCATGACTACATTTGTGAGCCTAGAGGTCTGGGTCTTGTCAAAAGTGGATAAATTTAGAACAACCCGAGCCGCTCAGGGACAATATATACTTTAAAAGTGTCGCATAATGTTGAAGGAAGAGACCCAATGGTTCCCAAACTGAGTCTACATGGTGGTTACCACATCAATCCTTGATGTTTCTCGTCAACTATTTGCCTTTGTATAACCTTGAGCACAACAATGGTGATAAACCTAGGAATTATGACCTAAATGTGGAGGTGGTCAACGTATTAATGAATTATTGAGTGACAAGGAGGCTATTGGGTACCACGTGACCTTACCACCACCCACCACATAACACTATAGGTTCGAGTATCTACTTTGGGAACACCAGTGGAAAAGAGGTTGACAGGACCCTCATTTTAGTGCAGAATTTTTCCACCACCAATCACTCATTGTCCTAACAAATAAGTGGGGCACCTTGGAATTGGTGGTGGATATTTTGTTGGAATTATTATTACACTAGCAGTGGGGTTAAATCAATGTAATTGTCGATTTAACTAATTTAAATAAATTCATAACTAATTATATTTGAAATCATAATTTTTCATTTGCTGTAACACTGGAGACAACCTCTCTCTGAGAAGAGGTTGGTGCCTAGGACACCTGTACAAAAAGATAAAAAATATACTTTTTGTCCCATACATCACTGTTCAGACATATTGTATAAGAGGGTAATGCAAGGATAATCTATCGGAGAAGAGACACATTTCTCCACGACCATTGTTCCTAAGAAAATGATTTTGGGGTTGTAGTTGGATAATAGAATGGAGAAGTGGAATATTTAAAATATAAGGTTGTCGTAACAAAATATCGTACAATAAACCTTAGAAAAAAACATGAAATACTGATAAGGTGACAATCTAAAACTATGCAGCATAGTTTAATGTTATTTGAATCTAAACTCTATAGGTACTATGAAATTTTCAAGAAAAGTAAATATGTATTAATGGAAATAAATAGCATATCATTACACATTTTTAGAAGAATAAAAACAAATAATGACTTACAATAGAAAAAAAACACATATATTTATGAAAAGGAAGTTGGAATCATCCTAAAAAATTATGAAGTCTCTAAGAAAATGTTGTTACATTACACCAGTATTCCTCTCTGAATCCAAAATTTGGAACCCCAAAAATGGTTCATCTATGCCTTTTGAAAGAAACATTACATTGACGACAGTTACAAAAATTGTTAACTATCAAGAACAGATTTCAAAGTAGTTTCAAAATTACCTTTAGTTCCACTGGGTCCTTTTGAGGTGTTGATAGCTAAACTTAGAAATTAAAGTGTTTTGAATTGGAATTACAAAATATAATATATTTTTCAAACATAAACTATATGCTTTGTCTTAAATGGAACACTTGTGATTCTTGTGAAGGCTCACTTGAGGAAGCTCCATGTTCCACTCCTTTTGTTGGTGATATTAATCTCAACATTTCTTCCACACTGTCAAGTTTGAATTTCGACACTTCACCAATATGTCATAGGCTATTTTGAAATTTTTTATTCTATTGTAGGTTGGATTTTCAGTGAAGAGAGTCTTAATTAACCATACTAAATTAGAATCTCTCTACAAGAGATTCACAATTGTTGACCCTTTCAAATTGGTTTTTTCAAGAGAAGCATTGCTTTTACTTTTTCCTTCCACTAATAAAGTTTCATATGTATCCCACAGAAGAATATTTCCTTGTCAGTCCCAACATGAAGGTAATACTACTATAACTCTCTTGTCAAATTTTGAATTAAAGGCCAACATTGATTCCTTGATCTCTCCTAGTCTAGTTTCTGCATTTTTCCCGTAGAAGTTCTTTTGTAAAATATTATTTATTTATGAAACAATGGATGACTTGTCTTCAATATCCATTTCTCTCAACTCCAGATAAGACTTAGCATTCAAAAAATCAATCATCCTTTTTTCCAACTGTGCAATTTGTTGTGACTTGTCTTTATTGGAACAAATAACCATTTTTAGATCTCTTATCGTTGTTTTCTCTTATGGCATGACCAACCTATGATCACAAATTCCGTTTATTGTTTGGATGATATATTTCCAAATTATGTTTCTTTCTTGAATAAGAGAGATGTTACCTTTTAGTTTTTTTTTTTTTTTTTAAATCCTTAATTTCATCACAAGTTGTTAGATAATGTTTGTGGTAATGTGATGCATTTACTTTAGCCATGTTCAGTTGTATCTCCTTATGCTTCCATTTCTCTTTAGTATCATCCAAATTATTCTGTATTTTCCTTAATTCATCCTATGAAATCTTTAATTCAGTCATCACCCCAGTGATTTTATTATTAGGGTCCTCAAAATTTGGTTGCACTACAATTGTGCAAACACGAGTGTCAATATTTTTCTACAACTCAATATTTATTTCTTTCAAATCAGTTACTTATTTGTTTCTTTGGATGAGCTCCAGGGTTAAAATATATTTTTTCTTTTTTCCTTGAGAAATTTCAGGATCATGGACATGCTCAGTGTCATGAAGCTTCAACTTTATCCTGAAATATTTTTTCTTTGATTCAGTGTTCTAAATTAGAGCCTGTATATAAGTTTTTTCTTCAGGATTTACACCCAGCTTAGTAATAATTTTTTTATATTTCTCATTATTGAAGTGGAGGTCTCCAGAGTTATCCTTCTCTAACTTTAATTGATAAACATTTTTTTTAGCAATGTGTGTTTGTCTTCCTTGTTACTAATGATATCTTACTCAAGTCACTATAAATTAGTTCTCTAGTATGGTTATGAAAATTTATTTTATCAGGTAATGAAATATGTTTGTATTCACATTCAAATTATAGTCATATATCATGTATAGAAGAAAATGTCGTTGTAGTAGGATGTGTAAAGGAAAACATCACCTGATTTCTTTCCAGTTCCATGGCTGACAACATTCTAGTTTGGTATCTAGGGATTGGTCGAGCTTCCAACTGAGTCACAACATATTCTATGAACTTTTTGTTTCTTTCATCAATATTCTCATATGAATATTTCAAGAAAGTAAAGGAATTATTCTCACTTTCTTCAGGGATAGGAGAGTAGGGTACACATTTTACCTCTCCTAGTTGTAATGGGAAACCAACTTTAACAGAAGGCCTTTCCATCAAAGGCTCAATTTTTTTTTCCTCTTCGTGTATCATTGCCTTCCTAGAACTTTGAGAAGTTTCAATATCCTGAAAAAAATACCTTCTACTCATAATTTTAATCCCTTCTCAATAGGGGTAAGAGTTTCAACTTTCATTCATTTTGTGTGACTAAGATAAGCCAACATTTGCAAGCTCTTCAAGATCAGGTGTTGATTCAAGAATATATGGTGCATAAGAATTTTCTACCCTTATTTTTTGAAATAATTTGGTAAGGATCATAAATCCGCTTCTCCCCTTTCTGAAAATGAATCTCCTGTAAAATTTTCTCTACCTCTTCTTATTCATGTATTTTATTGATAACAAATGGCCCAACAGTCCTGGGAAATTTAAACAAGTATCACATTTTTGTAGGAAAAGAATGTACTTGGTCCACATTTATACTTTTGTTAGAGAATTATAGTGCAAAGAGCTTCATCGAAACAAAATATGGATGCATGTAAGGGGAAATTTCCACTCCATACAATATTATCTATGTGTAGTCTCCAATTTCAAACCAATATCCCACATTTAAATATTTACTCAACTGTAAGAATTATTGAGCTTTGGGAAATATATTGGGTGGAACAAAACTATTAATGATGGTGTAGACTATTCGCATGAAAGAGGCAATAAAACAAGTAAAACCTTCATAATTGGAGTGACGTCTTACAACATCAATCTAATTGACAACTGGCTATTTTTTCTTATTGGGAGCCATTATGTTTAAGCCCATGTGCCTGAATTTATCGGCATGAACATATAATAATATGTAGAATAATAGTGAGGGAAATATGAAGCACCCTATGATATTGAAATTTAAGAGTTGTGTATTGAAAAATACTTCCTAAAATGGTAGTATTTTTATAATTACAATAGCTTGAATTAATAAATGAAATATTGCTATGGTTTCACGATAAAAAACAGAGGTGTCATATTTTCCCAAAACCCTCACAAATATCTGTAGAATTGGTTTAGCCCCCTTGAGAAAAGTGACTATACAGAATTGAGATGAATCCAAAGACAAAGTCTCACCTGGTGGCATAATGTAGGAAGAAAATTTTATACAATCTTTTGCAGACAAGCTTTGGAAAGTGAACATGAGTTTTTCTTCAAAAAAATAAGTGTACTGGCCAGACTAGGGAAATCTAGGGCTTAATGAATTAATAATGCGAATATTTTCAAAACATTTTGTCCTAATGATTTCATCACATAACATCTTTGAGGGTATAGGAATAAATTTAGCCAAGTGCTAAATTTAAGAAAATGATATGTCTAGGGAATAATTGCACCAAACAAATCATATTTAAAAACCCAAGAAAACACCTCTAACTCTAATTTTCTGAAAAAAATGTTTTGATTAAGTTCCATTAAACTTATGAGACATGCAGGGTTTAAAATGTGACCGGAATCTTGATAAGGGGTGAAAATTAGCTCAAAATTCAAATTCTTAGAATGGAACCAAACCAGAATGACAACGACCTACCCGTTATTAGGAATCCAACTTGTTTCTTCAAAAACATGTTCGGATTAAGAATTTATGGTCTATTAATCGTCGTTCAAAACATGCAAATTTTTATAAAAAAAATGCAGAATAGGTACAGGATGATGACATGGCAGTCTAGTCAGCATGCAGGGAATATTCTCCAATTTTTGACCAATGCAACTATGACAAGTGTCACAATTAGATTCGAGAGTTTGGTTTGCGAAGGTGAAATTTCCTAATATCCTCCTAAGGTTGAATTCAATTTTTTTTTTTGTGGGAGGAAAGCCCAATGAAATACTGTAACGTGTCTCCCCTGGTGAACCTCCTCTCCAGCTCCAAGATTCCAATTTCATTTCTTATGCTAAGTTTCAGATTATTTTTATATGGTGGGCACATTTATTTACTAACCTAAGTTTTTTGTTGGGTTATGTATTAAGTGTGTGGCATGCATTTTTAATTATAAACCTATACTCTTCAGAATGCATATTTAGGGCATATGCCAAAGTCTTGTGGTATTTTATTAAATTTTGGGTTGAATATTACGGTAGAGGCATTTAACCATAGTTCGGTTGGTGGAATTATAACTATGGATTAAAACATTGCAATTTCCACGTATATCCAAAGTTTATGGTGGAGCATATATTATATAGTCCAAAGTTTTTTAAACCTTGGTTAATGGTGCGTATTAAGTGTTGGCTATTATAAGGTTCTAGAGGGCATGCTATATGGTGAAAAATCTATGGAGGGGCAGAGTTCAAGGTTCGACCCTGTGACCTCCCCCTAGCTACTATTGCCTCTCACCAACATGCGACAAACACATTCCTTGTAAATGATGGGTTCCAAAATATACTTGAATTTGATGCGTTTGAATGATGGTGGGATAGAGGGGGCCAACCCCATGGGCCAGTCCTCCTCCCACAAGACCGGACCATAAGACCTCACCTATAGTGCTCAACTAAGATGTGCTTAGTGTGCGCTTGTCACCTCCTTAATCCACATTTATGCCTTAATTAAAATTCAGTTAAAATTGGTATATTTTTACCGTTCTCTCCATTTTCAGCAGATTGGCCAAGTTTGGTGGAGTTAACTGGAAGTTCTCCAGATTTAGAGGTAGAATCTAGGGGAAAATTGAAGGAGGCTTATCTTGCGAATTTTTCTACCAATTTCGGCTCAGGAATAGTCATCCCTAGTAGATTGACATGCTATGAATCCATTGGAACATATTCCAGAGGAAGAGGAGAAAATTTGCAGGTGTTTTTGGTCACTTGCAGAATTTTAAAGCCTAGGGCCACCAGGAGGGTAGGCCATACCTAGATTAGCTGAAGGACAAATGGAGTGAATGAATAGTCATTTTTAGATGTATTTGATGTTCTGAAAATAATGGTACATTTTTTAGAGGCGTTGGAGCACGTGTGAAGGTGATTTTTTCACTTTGGAGATTAAACAAGCCCATGGCTACCAGGATGGGAGGTCAAGCCTAGATTAGCTGGAAATCAAATTTAGAGATTGAATAGTCATTTTTTGCGGTATTTGAGTGCTTTGAAGCCAATGGAGCAGTTAAAAAATCCATTTGAGCACTACAAGTTCTTGTAACTAGACATTTGACTCTTAATGCGAAGAGGACCTAGCTAGTTGAAGAAGGTTCATGGAGATGTATCCCAAGAGGGGTGAACTCCGTTATCATCCATTGTGTTATGTGATTGCTGTGACTTATTTTTTTCATTTCAATTTTTGTACATGAGTTTTTAAAATCTAATTAAATCATAATTTGATCATCAAAGAAACATAAAATTAAGCACATAAACCCCTTCACAAGTGGTTAACATGACACAATCCTAATCACACATTTTTAATACTGATGAGGGAGCTAGCATAGAAATAAATATTTTTCCCATATTCATGTCAAAATGTCTCTTTCCATTTCTATCAGAGGGATATGAGTAGTAGATCCCACCAAGGATATTTTCTTTGACATTGTGAAAAACTAGATAAGGTTGTGTACTTAAATAAATACCTTAAGAACAATGACCGATATTGGATATGATCTAGTAGGTGTAGGTGGACATTAGCGAAGTTAGGAATAATTATGGTCATAATGAATCAAGCGAAGAAAATGGGGTTTTGTAGGATAAAAGAGGGAAAGAAAGTAAATGAATATGGACACAAATACCTAAGGATGACGTATGATGACATAGGACTGATCTGGAGTAGTGGCATGGAAGGATGGCATGACACAATGCCATAGAAATGATGTGGAAGGTGATGTAGAGTGGTGATGCATAAGTTATGTGGATATATGATTTCCGTGCTCACCTGGATATCAGACTCGCTTCTTGGAGATTGAAGTGAAAAGAACTTACCACTCATGGGGGAACTCAATATCAAGAAAAATCCCAGCCTTGTATCTCCTGACAAGGGTTTCCTGCTAGACCGCTTATAGGAGCACCCCCTATTGTAACAATCAGTTATGTTGTGATGTCGGGTTCCCTGTGTGTGGGTCCTGATGCTTCTAGCGACATCACACTTGAAACTTGCACTCCTTTTAACATTAAATTGTCTGTCGCAAGAAAATATAGCACCACCATATAAAATATTTAAAAATGTCTTCACATAGTGGCCTTGTTCCACCTTTAACCAAAAATTAGTTTTTTTTTTTTGATAAAATTACATAAAACAATCCCAATTAATTTTTGGTATTTATTTGCATTTTTCCTTTTCTTTGGCATATATGATTTTTTTTTTCAAACAAAATTAAAATGGGCTACAACATATGGGTGCACATGGGGATTGTGTTTTGAAACAAAACACTAAGAACCATATATTAGTTCCTTCACCTCGAGCATGGAGTCATATCCTAGCTTAAGAAATTGCAATGAGAAGCTCATCAGATACATACAGTAACCACACTGGTATTTAGAATGAAAAAAATAAATTTTGTTTAATGTTGGAAGTAATTCCTTAGAAAATTCCCATTGAGAGGATCCTACAACAATTCTCCATCAATATTCTCTAGAATCAAGCTGTTGTTTCTCCTAGCTTCTGCCACCTTGAAGGGACCAAACCATAATGGATCAGAGTATCCATGCTTTCCTTTGTCCTCCCTTTTGACATCCCACCTTAGGAAAAGGTCTCTAGGATGAAATATTCTATGCTTGGCTTTCCTGTCAAAAATCATTTTGATATTCTCTTGATAACTATTTATATTTTGTGTTACATTTTCTTTGTTCTCATTTAATTCTACCAGTTGGTTTATCCTCCGGGTCAATGTATTCGATTCTTCTTCAGCATCCTGAATAAGGGAAACTATTGGTGTGGCTAACTCACTAGGAAACTAAGTTGACATTCCATATGCTAGTTCAAAATGTGACTTAACAATAGACCTTTTGGTGGTTAATATATTATCCCATAGGGAAACTTAAGTTCTGAATCCCAATTCTTCTTATTATTTGCATTTGTTTTCTTCAAAATTCATACCGAAGCTTTATGTGAATATTCTGCTAATCCATTTCCTTCAGGATAATAGGTGTTAAAGTGAGTAAGAATTACATTATATTTATAGAAAAAACATATTAATTTTGTATATTTAAATACCTAACCATTGTCTATGACTGTTGGCAATAGGATTCTTATGTCTTAATATGTTGTCCTTTATGGAAATTCTCTGGTAAAAGATGGAGTATATTTCTTATAGAGGATATTATTAGTTTGCAGAAGGTCTATCAAAAAAAATGTGTAATCTCCAGTAGAAGATTGGTTAATATTCATATTGCAAGTTCTATACGTGGGTTTGTACAGGCCAGGTCGCGTATACATGCAGATAATAACGATCCAAGTCACGTATTCTTTTTGCGCTCTAAAAATATGATACAAGGGGGCATTACCATGGTATTAGCCCACAGTATTAAGCATTGTGTCATCTATTTAGTTACGTCCAAGAATACCATCGGTAGTAGGGTGGTGTTGACTCATGGTATTGGTAAAGGCTAAATCTATATAAGGAGAAGAATATCATAGTGCAAGGTGTGCAAGTGTAAGGGATGTCACTAAATACTTCTCTCTGAAGTATATTTGCATGAGATGAACTTTGTTTTATTAGTATATCTGAATCTATGATGCACCCTTGGACATAATGATGGATCATGATCTACAGACCTGAAATGACTATGTTCTTGGATGATATATTGAAGAGATGATTAGATCTATGATCTGGCACATGTTTTCTGAAGTGAAGTGAAGAGATATGGGTAAGTTCTATAGATCTCAAACATTCTGCAAAATTAATATTTACAGATTTATACACTACTTCGTCTAAGGAAAAGTGTGTATATACATAGTTTTGTCTCAGAAAATGTGTGTATGGAAATCATGGTTTTCTGAAGCTTGTTTCATAGGTTATATTTTTATTGCTATTGTATTTCTATTATCTATCAATGAAGTCTTCATGTAGATCTGGGTTGCTTGATTGTTGTATATGCTGCTAAGTTGAATATGTACGAATTTGATAAATGATGAATAAATATTCTTAGTGATGACTAACTGATTCAGGGTTCTGCAATAATGAAAATATATCTGACTATAAGCCTCAGATCTGGTTCTGAGACTAACTATATTTTTGGAGATTAGTATTCACAGATCTATACGCATGTTGGTGTGAAGGAAATCATGTATACATGCAAATTCAGTAAAGAAAAATAGTGTATGCATTTTAAGATTTTGAATGTTGAGGGTTGAGTTTTATTCTACATACTGATTCTGAAATTTGGGTTATTACTGTGGTCTCCTTACAATGATCTCATTTTTGTAATTGAAGTATTTGGTGAATTTTATTATTATTATTATTAATATTAATGAAGATTTGTAGCTATGTGATCCAATGTGAAAATTGATGAAACATGGTCTGCAGTGGTTCTGATGGTTAAAGCCTTCAATGTGGAAGTAGAAGCTTCCTGCCAATAGAAGCTGGTGTTCTAATCAGGGGGATTGAAACTCCCTTCCAGTACTGGTTGGTAAATGAGATCAGGGGGTTATAGCTCCCTTCCAGTTGCATTTGGAGAACAAGAGAAGGTTGCAGACTTCTGTAGGTAGATGTCTACATACTGATATGAGTCTGCATCAGTACAATATTGTAAGGAATTTTCCATATAATAAATATTGAAGACAAAGACTACAACAATAGTGGTTTCTCCCAAATTGGGTTTCCACCTTAAATCTTGGTGTTCATGTGTGATGCTCTTGTGTGATGATTTATTATGCTGTTACTACCCATATTTATTGCTTAAATAACTATTGCATAACTAACATGACAAGTTAAAGATTATTTCTGAAATTTTATCTATCATTAAAGTTATATCATTATAGGTAAGTTTCTATTGGTATATCTGTGTGCATACACGAGGTAGGTTCATTAAAGTCTCGTATGGAATTCAATAAAAAAAATAAAAAAAAATTAAACTTATTAGTGAGCTCTCAATATTGATTCACACCCCCTCTCAGTATTTTTTCCAACAATTGGTATCAGAGCGGGTCCTTCTGTAGAAGCTTAATCTCTAGAAGGAATATCAGCAATGATGAGAAATCAAGATGGGACACCATTTATCAGGACTCCTCTCTTGAATGGAAATAATATAATCTTCTGGAAGACAAGGAAAATATCCTATATTCAGTCTCTTGGAGTAGATGTATGGGCTATAGTTGAAGGAGGTTATCAATATCCAACTTTAGCTCCAAGAGATCCAGTTATAAGAAAGAACTATGAAACCAATACAAAGGTGGTAAATGCATTACTGGGAAGTTTGATTGAATCAGAATTTTTTAAAGTCATGCAGTTGAATACAGCAAAGGAGATATGGGACAAAATAATTTTTAACTATGAAGGTGATGCCATGGTAAAAAGTGCTAAACTCCAAAATCTTAGAATTCAATACGAAAAACTCAGAATTCATAATGAGGAAAGCATAGATAGTTTATTTTTACGTCTAGATGATATTGTAAATCGTATGAGAAATTTGGGTGGAACCATAACTGACACTACTATGGTAGAAAAGGTTTTAAGATCTGTAACCCCGAAATTCGAGTCAAAAGTGTCTTCTATTGAAGAAAAGTAGGATCTACAAACTCTTACTATTTTTCAACTTCATGGGATTATGACTACTTGTGAAATGAGAAAAGGAGGTCCATCTTAAGTCAGAGAGGTTGTCTTCAGAGCTACTGAAAAAGGAAAGGAAGTAGAAGAAAAAGAAGGATCAGGGTATGTTTCAGAAGAAGATGAGATAAATTTTGTAAAGAGGCTACAACTTGGCACTGGAAGGTTGAGAGGTAAGCTTCGTTTTAAATGTTTTTCTTATGGAAGAGTTGGTCATTATGCTTCTAAATTTCCTCATAAAGATAGTCATGAAAAGGGAAAGGAAGTGGAAAAAGGAAATAAGAAATGGTTTATCAATAGAAAAATCTATTATACTCATGAAGATAGTGATGGTGTATCAAATAGTGAAGAGGAGAATAAGATCAAGATATTAGAATACTCATGGCTTTTGAAAAAGACTCTAGTGAGGCTAAAGATACTTTTATGGTTGCATTAGAAGAAAATGATTTTCTTGAAGAAATAAATCATCTCAAAATATGCTTGGAAGAAAAAAAAAAATCCATAGATATTCTAAAGAATCATCTTATAGAAAAGGAGAAGCACACTGAGAAATTAGAATGTGAAATAGTAAGTCTAAGAAAGGAAATTGAGAAAGTGAAAACTTTAAATCTTAGATTTTCTAAAGGATCTAAAACCTTAGATGAAATTATCAAGGTAAAATTCTCTCTTCCTATAAAGACAGGTCTTGGATATATTGAAGAATCCTCTCAGTCTTCAGCACTAAGCTATCTAAATGTAGGTAAAGCAAGCATGCAACATTATGTCACTCAGCAAAAGAACAAAGAAACTATGCAGGTAAAGCATGACCACTTTAATAAAAGGAAGAAAGATAACATAAATATCAATCAATAGGTAAACATAAATAGAAGGTTTCATTATTGCAGAAATTTCTTCTTTAATGGAAAATGATTCTCATGTCATAATTTTTGTCATAAGGGTTCTCTATGTGTTGCATACAAAACCATCATGAGCAAAGAAGCAAGAAATCAAAGAAATGAGACTAGAATAAATAATAATATTTATAAATACTTTTCTCCTCCTAAAAATGAAATTGAATGTGCTTATTTCAATAACCTCAGTCATGAAGAATCTGAATGCAGGAGTAAAATTTAGCCAACAATGCATATACCTTCAAATTCAAAGGTATGGAGGAAGAAGGACTTACAGGTTGAAAGTTGTGGCATAACTTTATTTGTAGAAGGGGAATAAAATCAATGTTACATTGATAGAGGATGCTCAAAACACATGACATGTGATAAAAATAAACTTCTTTCATACCATGCTCTAGAGAAAGAAAAGAATGTTACCTTTGGAAATGACTCTCCTACTTTAATTAAAGGAAAATGTTCTGTTTTTCTAAAAGAAAAGGTGAAAGCTAACAATGTTATGTATGTGGATGGATTAAAGCATAACATGTTAAGTGTGAGTAAAATGTGTGATCAAGGAAATGAAGTTGTCTTTACTTAAAAATAATGTGTATTACGTGAACTTGACACAGGAAAAATAGTAATAAAAGGAACTAAGACACCAAGCGATATGTATGTATTGAAAGGTGGCCAAGAAAAATTTTACTTTAGTAAATCTTCAGAAAATTGGTTATGGCACAGAAGCTTGGGACATTTGAGATTCTCTCAAATAAGCAAATCCTGTAGAATCAAAGCTATTAGTGATCTTCCCAGCATCACTCAAACTTGAAAGTACCATATGCAAATCATGCCAATTTGGTAAGAAAACCAGGGTGAAATTTAATGCTAAAGAAGGATCAGCAAGTAAGCCTCTTGAACTTATGCATGTTGATCTATGTGGTCCTGTAAGGAAGAATTTATCCCATCGAGAGAAATACTACATTTTATTTATTAATGACTTATCTAGAATGTGTTGGATCGGTTTATTGAAACATAAAGATGAATCATTTGAAAATTTTAATATCTTCAAATATTTGGTTGAAAATGAATTAGATATAAAAATCAAATGTATTAGATATGACCGAGGAGAATATATATCAGATGAATTCTTTGATTTATGTGAACATCATGGCATAAGAATACATTTTTCTATAGCTGGAACCCCACAACAAAATGGCGTGGCATAAAGGATGAATAGAGCAATTCAAAAAATGGCTCAGGCTATGCTTGATGAATATGGAACTCCCGATACCTTTTGTGGAGAAGTAGAAAATACTGCAGTAAATATTCTAAACAAATCTCATGTTCATGTGAATAGTGATAAAACTCCTTATGAACTCTGGTATGGAAAAATTCCCACCGTAAATCATTTCACAGTTTTCGGAAGAATTTTCTTTATCAATAACAGTGATGAAAAATTTGGTAAATTTGAACCTAGTGTAGATGAAGGAATATTTCTTGGTTACTCTTATAGAAGTAAAGAATATAAATGTTACAATAAAATAATTTGGAAGATTTTTAAATGTACTAAAAGGGAAATAAAAACAACAAATGAAGATGACGATGATGTATATTTTCCCTCATCAAATATAAAAAAGATAGAAGGTGAACCCAATGAAGCACCAGAAGAAGATCTATCTGAAAAGGCTCCATCCAGGTATGTTCAAAAGAATAATCCAGAATCTCAAATTCTGGGAGAAAAGGGATCAGGTGTCCAAATAAGAAGAACTCTTGTAGGATCCCCCAGCTATCTGGCATTCTTATCCACTATTGAACCATAAAATGTAAATCAAGATACTAAAGATGAATTTTGGATTCAAGCCATGAATGAAGAACTTGATCAGATTGAAAAGAATAATACTTGGGAATTGGTTCCAAAACCTCATAATAAAAATGTTATTGGAACGAAATGGATATTCAAAAACAAGTTGAATGAAAATGGAGATGTTATTAGAAACAAAGCTAGACTTGTTTTTAAAGGGTATGCTCAACAAGAAGGTATAGACTTTGAAGAATAATTTTCTCCTATAGCTATACTTGAAGCCATAAGAGTGTTTCTTGGTTTTTCAAGTTTTCAACAGTTTAAAGTTTACCAAATGGATGTGAAATCTACTTTCCTCAATGGTGATCTAGAAGAAGAAGTTTATATAGAACAACTGGAAGGATTCATTATGGGAAATGATGAAAAACTTGTTTGCAAACTTAAAAAGGATTTATATGGTCTCAAAAAATCTCCTCGGGCATGGTTCTATCGTCTTGACAAATATCTTCATCAACAAAGTTTTACAAAGGGGTCTGCTGATAGTAACTTGTACACAAAAATTGAGAATGATAAACTATTGATTGTAGTTGTATATTTTGATGACATCATTTTTGGAAGTAATGAAGAGTCCATGACTCAGGAATTTTCTTCTGTTATGCAGCAAGAATTTGAAATGTCTTTACCTGGGTAACTAACATTTTTTCTTGGCTTACAAGTGTAACAAGCAACATATGGCATATTTTTATCACGAGAAAAATATATTAAACAAATTATGAAGAAGTATGGGATGGAAGACTACAAACATGTGAGTACTCGAATGGTAACTGGATGTAACCTCAGTTCTCATGATGATTCTCCCACGGTGAATCAACCAGGATATAGATCCATGATTGGAAGTCTGCTTTATCTAATCGGGACAAGACCAGACATTATGCATGCAGTTGGGATTGCTAGACAATTCTAGGCTAATCCAAAAGAGTCTCACCTTCAGGCTATAAAAAGAATATTCAAATATCTGTAAGGTACTCAAGACTTTGGTCTATGGTATCCAAAGAGTGCTAATCTCACTCTTCATGCTTACACAGATGCAGATTGGGATCGAATGTTGATGATCAAAAAAGCACTAGTGGTGGTGCATTTTATATGGGGCCCCGATTAGTATCTTGGTTCAACAAGAAACAAATTTCTATTTCCTGATCTAAAACACAAGCAGAATATGTGGCTACCGCATGATGTTGCACACAACTCCTATGGATGATGAAAACACTACAAGACATTCAATTCAAATTTTCACCTCCCATCTCCATTTTATGTGATAATACAAGTGCCATTAGTATCTTAAAGAATCATATTATGGATTCCAAGACCAAGCACATTCCTATCAAGTATCACTTCCTATGTGAACAAGTGCTTGAACAAAAGGTTAAATTGGAGTATGTTCCCTCCAAAGAACAAGTTGCTGATATATTTAATAAACTTATTCCTAGGGAAGCATTCGAATATCTCAGACAGAAGCTGGGAGTTGTCTCTACCTCTCTGATCAAATCTTCTCAATTTCAGAAGTTTAAATTCCATACGCTTGTTTCATAAAGGTGAATCAAGTATATACGTGATTTTCTGTGTATAAAACTACATATGGGTTTTGCTGACAGAAATTCTCTGGGTCAACTTTAAGAATAGTTGTGGTGTTGTTGGGTAATCTCAGTTGTTGTTCCAGTATTCATATTTGTGTATCATCCTGTCATATTTATCTCCTTGATGAATATGCTTTGATGAATTAGTTGTTGAAGGTATTCAGGATGCACAAGCTTAGGAGGAGCACCTGTCTTGTTGAAAATGATACATTGTTGGCATTCTGATTGGTTTCTGATTTATGATCTCTCTCTTGAGATTTTTTGGTCCTAATTATGGAAATTTATTTGATGAAAAGGGAATGTTGATACCCATGATATAAATTGTTATATTCAGTCATGTAAGGAGTTGTTCAAATTTGTAAACCCACTTGGTTGGGTCATTGAGTCAATTATGTAATTCCACTTGGTTCAATCATTGATCTAAGTATGAGTCCTTGGTGATAGGAAAGGTCATACTCAGTTGAGTTATAGAGTCTGAAAAATATGTCTGGAGATTGAACATGACCTTAGGTGGACCATGGTCAAAATAGTGCCCTTTTCCCTTGATGTCAAAGGGGGAGCATATTTTGGGTGTCTCAATAATTTTTATGTTTAATGTATGTATCTGCTATTTTTATCAAACACCATCATAGTTTCCATCAATTCCAAAGGGGGAGATAGTTGGAAATATGATTCTTATGTCTAAATATGTTGTCCTTGATGGAAACTCTCTCGTAAAATATGGAGTATATGTCATTTGGAGGAGCTCAGTAGTTTTCATAAGGTCTATCAGAAGAAATGTGTAATGTCCAGTAGAATATTGGTTAATATTCATATTGCAAGTTCTATACGCGGATTTTTACAGGCCAAGTCACGTATCCACGTAGATAATAACGATCCAAGTTGCGTATGCCTTTTGTGCTCTAAAAATATGATACCAGGGGGCATGATCATGGCATTAGCCCACAATATTGAGCATTGTGTCGTCTATTTTATTCCATCCAAGAATATCGTCGATAGTAGGGTGGTGTTGACTAATGGTATTGGTAAAGGCTGAATCTATATAAGGAGAATAATATCATAGTGAAAGGTATGCAAGTGGAAGGTTTGTCACTAAATTATTCTCTCTAAAGTATATATGCATGGGATGAACTCTGTTTTATTGGTATATTTGATTCTACGATGCACCCTTGGATACAATGATGGATCAATATCTCTAGACCTAAAATGACTATGTTCTTGCATGATCTATTGAAGATATGATTAGATCTGTGATCTAGTGCATGTTTGTTGAAGTGAAGTGAAGAAATTGGGGTAAGTTCTATAGATCTGAAACATTATCCAAAATTAATATTTATATATCTATATGCTAGTTCATCTTGGGAAAAGTGCATATATATGCGGCTTTGTTTCAAAAAAATGCGTATGGAAGTCAAGGTTTTCTGAAGCTTGTTGAAGAGGTTATATGTTTATTGCTATTGTATTTTTGTTGTCTATCAATGAATTCTTCATGTAGATATGGGTTGCTTGAGTGCTGTATATTCTGCTAAGTTGAATATGTACAAATTTGGTCAATGAGTGAATAAATATACTAAATGATGACTGACTGATTAAGGTTTCTACAATACTGAAAATATATTTGACTCTAAGTCTCAGATCTAGTTCTAAGACTAACTATATTCTAGGAGATCAGTATTCATAGATCTAAATGTAGTTTGGTGTGAAGGAAAGCGCGTATACAAGGGGGTTCAGTAAAGAAAAATAGCATATGCATTTTAAGATAATGAATGTTCAAGGTTGAGTTTGATTCTGCATAATGACTCTAAAATATGGGTTATTACTGTGCTCTGGTTACAGTGATCTCATTATTCTGATTGAAGTATTAGTTTAAGTTTATTATTATTATTGATATTTATGAAGAGTTGTAGCTATGCGATCTAGTGTGAAAATTGATGAAACATGGTCTATAGTTGTTTTAAGGGTTGAAGCCTTTAGTGTGGAAGTAGAAGCTTCCTGCTAGTAGAAGATGTTGTTCTGATGAGGGGATTTAAACTCCCCTCCAGTAGTGGCTGGTAAATGAGATCATGGGGTTGTAGCTCCCTTCTAGTTGCAGCTGGAGAATGAGAGAAGGCTGCATCCTTCTACACATAAATGCCTACATATTGATATGAGTCTACATCAGTACAATATTGTAAGCAGTTTTCCATATAATAAATATTAAAGAAAAATACGACAGTAGCTGTGGTTTTCTCCTGAATTGGGTTTCCACCTTAAATCCTGGTGTTCATGTGTGATTCTCTTGTGTGATGATTTATTATGTTGTTTCTGCACATATTTACTGCTTAATTAACTGTTGTATAACTGATAAGCTGAGTTAAATATTTTTTATGAAAGTTTATCTATCATTAAGGTTATCTCAGTATACACAAGTTTCTATTGGTATATCCACGTTTTTACATGAGTTGGGTTCATTACAGTCGCATATAGAATTCAGAAAAAGAAGAAGAAGAAGAAGAAGAAGAAGAAGAAGTTAAATTTATTAGTGAGCTCTAATACTGATTCACCCCCCCCTCTCATTATTTTTTCCAATAATGACCAATTTCTTTGCGAAACTGGATCTTGAAAATATGTTTTCCTCTACGGATGAGATTACCACTTAGTCTATTGCATTTCCGGTTGGAACAAATTTCACCCATTAGGTAAAATAATCAGTGCCTATCAAAATCCACTTATGTTGTCGACTAGAAGGTGGCTTGACTTCCCATATGAAATCCAACCCCCACTACCTGAATGGTTCTTCTACAAATGTTGGCATTAGTCGTAGTGGTCCCAACATTTTTCACTTCAGCAAAATTTTGAAATTTTTTATAGCATCTAACTAGCCTATAAACATTAGAAAAAAAAGTTGGCCAGTAAAATAAAAAAATGAATATCTTATGGCCTGTAAATCTCCAGTTGTAATTTCCTCCACAACCACCCCCATTATATTCATTGATAGTCTCAATAATTCCCCCCTCTATGAGACATAACAACAAAACATTGATAGGATCTTTCCAATATAATTGACCACTCACTATAACATTCACTTTCAACCTCAAAGCCTTATATATTACTCTCTCTAAATTTGATGGACAACTAAGAAATAACAAATAATGAAAAATATTCTTATACGAATCAGAACAGTGATATTTGTAAGAAATTTTCTCATCGTGTTCAATTTTATTACCTCCCTCACCAACAGAGTTTTATTTAGGAACTATAGCCAACAAATTAATTTCCATTTCCTGATTTTTTTACCCTATCAATATTTTAGCTAAACGTTGCCATTTTATGAGTTTTCTTGGCTTAATATCCATTTCATGTTCTTGAATCTTAGCTATCCATTTACCTCTTTTACCTTCGTTGTCCTTTTTTGTTAGAACGTCCTTACCAACTGAACTCGGCACAAATGCAGTAATTTAAGACTGTAAAATGTATTTTCTAAATGCCTTCAAGTCTTAACTAGAGCATAAGCCTATTTCTACAAAATATCATATTTCAATTCAACATATCTTAACACCTAGTTAAAAAATGAAACTAGTTTTTCCTTGTTATTTTCATTTCTTTGCAAAAGTACAACTACAATTGTAGAAGGTCAAGAAAAAGAGAAAACTTGAAAAGGTTTTTGATAATCAGGGCTTACCAAAAAAATATATTCTCCAGAAGTATTTTTAATCCTGGAAAAATAATCTCTCGTTGTTGGGGCACATATAACCTTTGCATATTTCTTCAACATGTTAGTGATATATTTTACAATTTATTGATAATTTGGAATAAAACTTCTAAGAAAAATTATTCTTCCTAGGAAAATTTGAGTCTCCTTCTTATTTCTAGGCATAGATATATTATTTATTACTTTCACACGTTCTGGGTCAATCACGACTCACTCCTTTGACACAATATTCCCCATAATTTTCATTCCCTAAGACCAAAATGGGACTTTTATGGATTTAAAGACACTCCATATTTTATCCACTTTTCAAAATTTTGTTGTAGCTGCTTCAAGTGTTTATTATTAGATTTAGAAAAATTGTAATGTCACCCAAATATATGACCATAAAATTTTGTTTTTCTCCCACAAATTCTCTATCCATAGCCTTCTAAAAGGTAGCTCGAGCATTCATCAAATCAAATGGCAATTTCGTATAAATAAAATTTCCCCAAGATGTCGTGAATTTTTTTTTCTTTTGATTATCTAGATGTATTGCTATTTGGTTGTATCCATAAAAAAATTCAATTATAGACAACCTTAAAGACCACGTAACTTTTTTTAAAATATGATCAAATTTTGGAAGAGGGTAATTATCCTTTAATCATTCTTTGTTTAACTTCCAGAATTCTATGCATAATCTAATTTCTCCTTTTTTATTTCTTACAGGCACTAGATTTTCGACCCAATCTAATTATCTTAATTGCAGTATTACCTTTTCCTGAAGTAATTTTTTCACTTCCTTTTCTATGGAGGTTAACGAAAAAGGATTGATCTATCTTAATTTCTACTTGTATTGTTTGACGCATGGCTTAAGAGGGATGTTGTGTTGTATAATGTATTTATTATAAGTTTTAAGGTCTTCATAGGACTATGCAAAGATATCTGAATACTTTTTAATCAGATCAAATTACATGTTTTTATAATATTTTTAAATACCCTCCACCAGTTTCAAAATATTAGGTTGCTGTTCAGTCCTAATATTACAATATTTAACATCATCTTCCTAGCTTTTCTTGCTCACATTTATTAGAACCTCATTTAATTAAATGGTCTCACTATAGCTACCAGAATCCTAGGAATTACATTACCTTTAAACTATAATATTTTATGGTTTGAAATAGAGTTGTTCCAAGGTGACTCATCTTTAACCCCTTCCTCCACATCATTCCCAATCTCCTCTTCCTAATCAAATTTTGAATTGGAAAACTCCCCTATAACCTCCAGAAATATTTTAATTTTCTCGTCATATTCAAAAACCTACCAATACTTGACATTGTGAGGTATAGAAGTCCTACTTTGGATTTCCACTTCATATCTCAACTTCAAATTCTATGGGGGTTTAAAGTTGTTGACTTCCACAACAAATGAATAAGCCAATTTGCTACCTTCTCTTGGTATAAATTGAATCTTTCATGTTGAAAATAAATTATCCACCAGATTATAAACCTTATTCTGATAAGCTCTAACCCTTGGGTGATTTTCCTGAAACTTCCCTCTTATTTTTTTTTATCACCAATTCAGAGCCTCCAAAAATATAAATACATTCAATCTTCATGTTCTTGGCAATTTGCAAACCAAGAATTAGAGCTTCGTATTCAGTTATATTATTAGTAGAAACAAAATCCAATTTATTAGAAAGGGGAATCAGTTCACCCTTTCAGGAAAGCAGAAGAACACATGCACAGTTTCCCTCCTTTGAGTAAGCTCCATAAAAATATAATATAAAAATGCCATGATTCACTCCTTCTGTTTTCTGGATTGCTGCAGGAATCTTCACCTATGTATTTTCAACAATGTTTTCATGCACTTCCAACATAAAACATTAAAAATCTTTGTCATGACTATAAATTGGGGAATTGTTGGAACTCCCCTTTGTTGTGTTTGTTTTGAAAAATATTGAATCTCTATAGAGTCTTATTTATTCTCCACAAAAAACGAGAATTATAGCGTAAGTAAATTCTAGTTTTAGCTATCCTCCCATCCTCTCTCCCCAAGATATATAAAACAAAATTCCAAATATAGTTGGGATGTCACAATACTTATGGTTTGAATTTGAGCTAGAGAAGCCAAAATATCTTTAATAATATTGATACATTTTAATCTTTTGGAGTAAAATGAATATAAATCCTTGTAAGGTTTTGTGATTTGGAGATTGAGTTGCTTCATCACAAAGAGGGACAGTAGGTTGTGAGAAGCCCTTGAGTCAAGCATATAGTTATGAAGCATAATATCATGCACTAAAAGAAAAACATAAAACCAAGGAGTAGTTGAATCATGTTATTACATGTGAGTACCAAACATAACCACTAGCCGTTCCTCTTGTAAATTAACTGAATTTTCTTGAGAGAGATTAATAAAATCATAAATTTTCTTTCTATAAGAAGAATGTGTTACCAACTCAATCAATTGGATTGAGATCTCACTTTCTCCAACTCCTTTTCAAAATTAAAATAATGTATATCTTTTCCTTATTTTCCTTGCTTCTCTTATGGTCCTTTATCCTTTTGGGCTCTCTCCTGACTTGCAACAGGTTGTTGCACTTCCTTCTCCTAATTCAATTTTATTTGATCACTTTTCGAAGTTTCCCCATTTTGGATTGGTATCATTCTAAGAGGTTTATTCCCATTATCAGCATCTTTTTGGAAAGACTTATGAACTAGCTTCTTAGACTACTCTTCAACTTTATTTTCAGTCCTAGATCACTTTATTTATCTAAGGTCATATTTTTTATGCAATTCAGCCTCCATTACATCTACAAATATTGCTCAATATTCAATAATTTCTTCCTCACCCAGTGAAACTTTTGAATAAAAATCCAAATTTTCATGATATATCTCCTAATCCTCTTCTTATGATAGAATGGAGTGGTGCGATTCCTGAAGCTTGAGAGTTTCCTCCAATACTTCTTATGGTTTATCCTTAATATACAGGGGAGGTTGTACCAGATCTTGGTCTTTCCATTTCCTTCGCATAATTTACAAAGGTGGCCTTCTAAACTAAGAATTAAAATTTCTGTTTTGAGCATGTTGGATTTGTCTCGGTGGATTTTTGTTTTCTAGCTCCGTCTTTACTAATTTATTAGACAAATTTCTAATAACTATTGTCATTTCATCTAACTTTTTTTTCTTGAGAGTCTCTTTTCTAATTTTAAGGTCTTGCTTCATCTTTTCCCTTCTTCTTTTCTATATGGATATATTTTTATTGTATCTTTCCAGTTGCACACAAATTGGCTTCGATCTCCAAAGCCTCAGTCTAGATCTGATCTATGGTGGGATGACCTCTTTCTCTCAATATGAAGATAAAATATTATTTAAATTCTCCTACAAACACTACTTTAGAACTACCAGGTGGTGGTTTTATCTCGAATGGAATATGGTTATAAATCATATTAAATATTTTAATAAACTCAACCAATTCCTCAGTTGGCTTTCTTTTAGTAGCATTGAGTTATGTCAGGAAATAATCATGGTCATTTTTTTCTCCCCATATTTGTATAAATATATAATCCAGTTATTCATAGGTATTAATTTCATTAGGTGGGAGTCCTTTGAACCAATTCCTAGCCTCTATATCCATATAATACACAAAAATATCATCACCACATCCAAATATTCAACATTGATCATTTTTTCAAAAGCACAGAAAGTTGCTACATGTTTTAGATGTAAGGTCATCTTCTCCTGTGAATATTGGCAATAGTTTAAAGTAATATTAAGGCATTGGATTCATGGGTTGAAGAATATTAAGGGGACCATATCTATTTTTGAGAAACCTATAATCACCATGTTTTGACTTTGATATGGAAGGTGATTACCTGCTTGAAACACAAAAGGAGTTGGAGGAATCACATAAATTGCGACAAGCTGTGGGATTGAAGGGAAATTTTGACATGAGGATGAAAATTCGATAGTTTTTATTTCTTTGACTTCTGAGACAGATGGGAAAAAAAAGAAACAAATTAAAGTTATCTTTCCTCAAGAGTAGGCTCATGGAAATATGATGGAGGAAGAACGAAACCCCCTTCAATGAAATCCAATTTTTTTGCAACATTCCTGGGCTGATATTCTTTAGTATCTTGAGAAAAATAACTAGAATTAGGAGTAGATAAAGTGGGAATTGGGGTTTTTGGAGATTTATTTCCTCTAGAAACCCTACAGGAAACCAATATTTCAGTGTCATTAAACTTAGGGCTTTTTTTTGGGAATTGTTCGACCTCGTGTGGGGCCTTATTGAAGTGAGGGTTGCTGATTTTATTGCCACTTGGTGAAAAAAATCAGCCAACACACTATCTTTTCTCACCAAATAATGAAATGGTTTCTAAAAATCATAGGGAAAAATATCTTCATTATTCAATCCACGGGAACAATGCCAAAATATGTTGTAACACTAGAGAAAACCACTAACTCAGAAAAGGCAAGTGCCTATGACATCTGTAGAAAAAAACAAAAACTATGTGTGTTGTCACATACATCATTATTCAGATATTTGTTATTATAGGGTAATGCAAGGGGAGTCTCTTGCATAAGAGACATCTTTATCGATGGCCACACTCCCTAAGAAAATGATTTTCAGGTTGTACTGGGATAACAAGAGGATAAAGTGGAATATTTAAAATAGAATGTTATGGTAACATACTATCCTTTAATAAACCTTACCAAAAAACATGAAAGACTAAGAAGGTGACAATCTAAAAATATGGAGTGCAATTTAGAGTTATTTGAATTAGAAATATATAGTTACTGTGACATTTTGAAGAAAATTAAATATGTGTTAATGGAAATAACCAACAACTTCATACAAAATTTTAGGAGAATAAAAATAAATAATGACTTACAATAAATAAAAAAAACACATGTCATTTTCAAAAGGAAGTTGGAATCATCAGGAAATTTTATTAAATATCCAAGAAGATATTGATACATTACACCATTACTCTTTGAATCCAAAATTCGGAACCCAAAAAATGGTTCCTCTATGCCTTTTTAAAGAAATATTACATTGAGGACAATTACAAAAACTATTAGTTGTTAAGAATTGATTTCAAACTATTGTCAAAAATACATTTAGTTCTACTTAGTCCTTATGAGGACTCAAAAACTAAACTTAAAAAATAAACAATTTTGACTTGGAATTAAAAAATATAACATTTTTTTCCAAAATAAACTATATGATTTATCTTCATTGGATCACTTGACATTATTTTGCAGGATCACCTGAAGAAGCTCTAGGTTCCACTCCTGTTTTTGGTGATATTAAATCTCTACATTTTTTCCACATTGTCAAGTCAGAATTTGGATACTTCACCAATCTTTCACATGCCATCTTGAAATTTCTCATTCTGTTGTAGGTTGAATTTTCAAATAAGAGTGTTTTAATTAACCATAATAATTGAAAAATATCTAAGTGATTCAAAAATTTTGACCCTTCCAAAAATTTTGTTTTTTCATGAGAAGCATTGATTTTAATTTTTTATTCCACTAATAAATTTGGATATAGATAAGATGGAATAATATTCCTTGTTGGTCCCAACATGAATGTAATCTTTCTAAGACTCTCTTTTTAAGTTTTGAATTAAAGGCCAACATTGATTCTGTGACCTGTTTGAGTCTAATTTCTTCATTTTTCCTGTAGATGTTCTTTTTAACCATCTTATTTATTTCTAAAACAATGGATGTTTTGTATTAAATATCCACTTATCTCAACTCCAGAGAAGACTTAGCATTCTGAAAATTAATCATCCTTTTTTTCAACTGTGCCCTTTGCTGTGATTTCTATTTATTGGAACAAATAACCATTTCTATATATATTACCATTGTTTTCTCTTATACCGTGACCAGTATATGATCCCATATTTCGTTTATTTTTTCGATGATATCATTCCAAGTAATTTATATTTCTTGATTAAGAGACATGTTACCTTTTACTTTTTCTTTTAATTCCTTAACTTTGTAATATTCCTAAATCAGCATGCAGGTAATTGGAATATTAATTTTTCTCTTAACATGTAGTTATATGAATAAATTGGTAGGGATGCCCATAAATATTTTTAGCAACACTAAAATATCTGTTAATGTAAAAAGGGATCATATTCATAGCTAGATAAAACACCGTCATGTGTGAACAAGGGCTAATTCATGAAGATAAGGTCAATTTTGATAAAGTCAACAGAGATGGAATGAATGGAGTGAATCATCAATAGAGACAATCAAATTGAATGTGTATTAGTTTATATAGCTATATAAAAGCTAGATTGAAGACCCTTAGGTGTAAAAATGGTTGGATTAGGTTGAAGAGGTCAAGTTTGACCAAATCGAATGATGTTGTTATGGAGGAGTGGCATTAATGATGGGACAACACAATTTTGGAGGGAGATTGATTGTGTGATGGTGGAAACCCTAATGAGTGGGACCCAAGGTGATAAGGCTCACATTGTTTATAAGGAAGAGGATGGAAACCATATGGGGTTAGCTTATGAATATTATTTTGATATGTCTTTTTAGATTTTTTCACTCTTCAGTTGTTTAGCTAATATTGTTGGTGATGTTTACCACAAGGTATTCTTGTTCAGGAATTCCACCTCTTCCCTTTGATTAGCTCTTGGGAGAGTCCTGATATATCATTCCACATATCCAGCATTCTGCAAAAGCTTCAGTCTTCACCTACAGTGCAGTTTTTGTAGAATATTGTGTTGTGTTGTAGGGTGTTGCAGTGGAGGGTTGAGAAACCCACTTTCTGAGCTAGTTTTTCATAGGAGGAAGGATTCCTTCTCTTGCGAGATCAATTTGGAGGGTTCTTGAGCACCATTTAGATCTTTGGCATAAGAAAAACTTATCCCCATCATTTAAAATGCATTTTTAGCTAGGAATTACGTTATTTTTTAGGGTATCTTTAGTAAGGGATCTAGTGGCTATTTTAGAGTGTTTCCATGTGGTTGAAGGTTTCAGCTTTTCATTGGAAGATACCTTTGAGAAGATCTACATCAGAGCTATATTATTTCAGCCTTCTATCTTCATGAGCTTTAGTTTGCAATGACTCTACAGTCCTATGGCTGTACATCACCATTTGTATCTGGGTGTATTTCCGGAAACCCTTTTCGGGTTATCTAGGAAAAGTGTCTAGGAGTCTAGATCTTCACTCCTAGCATTATTTAAGCTATATATCAACATGTATACATTTTTATATCTTTATGTAGCATTTTATGCCCTAAAATTGTGATGTCTTAGCTCAGGGGAATTTGTATGGCAGATATTTCTAATGTTATGACATATTTTTGTAGTAGAGGCTTGTTTTATATTGCTTTAGTGACTTGATCCTCAAGATCTTATGCCCATTATTTGATGATATGTTTAATAATATGTTTTTACATTTGTCTCATATCATAATGTGATTATTTATTCACTATTATTTCCATTATTGTGTTCATATATTGCTGCTTCCCCATTTGGGAATATTACAGTAGTGTCAAAGCATAATCTTGGTTCAGCCTGTGAGTTTTCAGGCAATATTCTATAAGCAGAAGAAGAGATCTAAAATGATGGAAGGAATGAGGTTTGTATCATCACTTTTTAGATCTATGAAGAACCTCTCCAAGGATTTTAAGCAGAAGAAAGAAGAAAGATACAATGAGACCTCTAGAGGGTTTCAAGAAGAGGAAGGCCCATGTCCTTCCTATTATCAGAAGAAAGAACCGGTGTTGCATACAACTCCAAAGAAATACACTATGCCCTTTCCTTTTGAGGAATAAGACAAGAAGCATGGAGATGGAGGGAACTTCGAACATGAGATCCTGAGTGGATACCTTGTAGAATATAAGTCTCAGCATAGAGCTTTCAAGGAGACTCTAACTCTTCCACTGTTTATTCAGCTTGAAGGAGAAAGGAGGCCTTGCAACAATAGGAGAATAAAGGGAAATATATTTCTATTGTCTACTTTTGATGGGTCATCAACATGTACAGCAAGGGCTTGGGTAATGATGCTAGATGCATTCTTCCTACTACATCCAATGGTAAAAGTAGAGGTTGTTGAGATTTCAGTGCTCCACCTTGAGGGTGAAGAAAAAATTTGGTGGTTCAGTCATTTGAGTCATGCAAGAGTGACTGCTTTTGCATATTTTACTCAAAGGTTGATCAGAAAATTTGACAAGAAAAAATCAGAGGAAGAGAAGTCTTTACCACCACTTGAGGAGACTTGTACCATCGTTGATACAACTATGGAAGAGCATTCATCATCATCAGCAGTTGGGGGAGCCAACACATTGGAGGAAGGAACTCTTCTAGCCATACAAGATGCTCCCAAGCTTCACCAAGGTATGCATAATTTTCCACTTTCTGTTATTTCAGCACATCTTATGGAGGGTTGTGGAAATATTCCATTGCATGACCAAGGGTCAAAACATATTGCTGATTTGGAGAAATAGACTTTCATTGTGCTATGAAACCTTTATTTGTTCAAGGAAAGAATAAACAATCCTCTTGACTATTAATTATTGAGATGCACATAACTCCTGGGGTTGGGGTGTGGATTTTTGGAGGATGGGATGAGCTTTGTCCTAAACAATCCAATGCAGAACTATATGTTCAACATTGAGCTTGAGCATGAGACAAAAAATACACCATTGTGGAGATCAAAAACTCTGTCATTGGGTAGCAGTGATAAGTTGGGGGGCCAACTATTACTAGAGCATTCTGATGTCCATTACACTTGTGTGACATTTTATGAGCATATGATTGATGAGAGTCCTCTTATCTTTCATCATTGTGATGGATCTTTCCTGATGAGAAATGTATAGCTCTATGGGGAGACCTTGCTTTCAGCATACTTGGATCCCTATGTATTCAATTTGGCCATTGGTGAGGGGTCTTCACTGGTAGATCTCCAAGACATTGCATTTCAACATCCCATGAAATGAAAAAGTAGAAATCTGATTTGGGAGGGTGGTATTCTCCATTGGAGGAGTACCAAGATGGAGCATGGTCGGAGACATCCACATTTGATAATTGGGTGTGGATGGTGAGCAATAGGTTGGTGAGACACTTTCATATCTATGACACAGGGCAGCAGGAGGCATGGCTGTGTTGGCTACTCTTGAAGGAGTTTTTCCATCATGTGATATATGCTTCTTCAAAGGGTATGTTGGTGTGGGAAACTTGGCAAGGCAATTGCATCATTTGGCAGTAAGGATTTTCGGTGCATTGTGTTGATATGACATTCTTCATTCACCTCATGATTTGTATGATGGAGGTGTGATGGAGCAGCAAGACTTATTTTTTCTTTGGCTACTCTTGGGAGAATACGGGCAAATTTTTTCCCATACTTGGCATGATATTTCAGGAGACAGGGATGGCACAATGAAAGTGCAATAAGGCTACCTTTCAACACCGTAGGATAAGGAGGTACTTCCACAAAGGAAGGATATTTCCACACATAGCAGCATGATGGTGGATAAATTTGGAATAAAACATGTCAAAGAAAGGATTCATGGAGTGAAAAGAGCCTTATCACTAAGGCCAACAACATTGTCACTTGGGAGTATGTTTCTATTGATGGAGTGTTCCAAGGGGAGTATGCATCCCTTCATTTTGCAGACTTTTATGAGGAGATTCTCATGGGAGGACTCATCCATGGACCTCACTTTCAGCCTACTCACTATGCATGGTAATACATATATGCCTATACTTATTTATCATTTCATAAAGTATTTTCATCTTATCACCATCCATGTACAGTGCATTTGTCCACAAGAGGGAAATATTATCTTTGGGTTCCATGGTCATTCTAGGAACAACATTTGTGATGGAGATAACTTTCATTTGCATGAATTTTGGCAAGCATGGTGTTATTCTTATTATTTTCATCTAATATATAATGCCATTTACTACCTCATGGTAGATGAGAAAACATGCACATCTAGAAACTTGTTGGAGGACAACTTGCCACATTATGTTCTAAAACAGCAGTTGGAAAGACTGCACTGTATCCACTTGAGAAACCATTCGTATCATCCAAACTTTCACATAACCTTCAAAAAATTTCTTATTTTGATGCCATATGTTGATGATGTGAAATTGATTTTGTACGAGATGTTTAGGCTAGCATGATTCATGACTCTAGAGAGAGGATATTTGAAGATCCAATCTTCTTCTTGTCTCTTGATGATAAGATTATTACAGCCCAAAATCACTAACTACACTAAAATTATCATAAGTGGAGAGAGAGACAATGTGGGGTAGGCTATTTTTTCTACCATGTTTAGTTATGCAGCCCACCTACATTGTAGGAGCAAAAGGTGGAGCAGGTTTTTCATGGGTTACCATTTTGGAGGGTCGCTCATTTTGTATGGATGATAGATTGGGGATGGGAGATTTACATGGGGATGATAGCTCCAAAAATATCTCAAATTCCATGCCTCAAGAAGGCCTCTAGAAAGCACATTGTTTCCTCCAAGGGTATTTTACTTTTACATGATGATAGCTATTTGGGATGGTCACCAAAACCTAACTTGCACACTTGGGAGGGGCAACTTGGAGATGTATTGATGAGACAAAATCTTGTTCCTTGGAGGAATTTATCATATGAGGATGCTATAGGAGGAGGAGAGGAGGCTCTTCAGTTCTATCTTTGTAGTTGCTTGAGGACAAGAAACATTTGGGTGGGGAGGACTGTAATATTCCTAAATTAGCATGCAGCGAATTGGAATATTATTTTTTCTCTTAACATGTAGTTAGATGATTAAATGGGTAGGGAGGCCCATAAATATTTTTAGCAGAAATAAAATCCCTCTTAATGTAAAAATGGATCATATTCATAGCTAGATAAAACACCCTCATGTGTGAACAAGGTCTAATGCATGGAGACAAGTTCAAGTTTGACCAAGTCAACAGAGATGGAATGGAGGGAGTGAATCATCAATAGAGACAGCTAGTGTGAATGTGGATTAGTTTATATAGCTATATAAAAGTTGGATTGAGGACCCTTAGGTGTAAAAAGGGCTAGAGAAGGTTGAAGAGGTCAAATTTGACCAAATAAAACAACATTGTTATGGAGGAGTGGCATCAATGATGGGACAATGCAGTTTTGGAGGGAGATTGATTGTGTGATGGTGGAAATCCTAATGAGTGGGACCCAAGGTGAGAAGGATCACATTGTTTATAAGGAAGAGGATGGAAGCCATATGGGGTTATCTTATGAATATTGTTTTGATATGTCTATTTAGACTTTTTCTCTCTTCAGTTGTTTAGCTAAGATTGTTGGTGTTGTTTAGCACAAGATATTCCTATTCAGGAATTCCACCTCTTCCCTTTGAGTAGCTCTTGGGAGAGTCCTAATCTATCATTCCACATATCTGGAATTTTGGCCAAGCTTCAGTCTTCAGCTACAGAATATTTTCTAGAGAATATTGTGTTGTGTTGCCGGGTGTTGCAGTGGAGGGTTGAGAAACCCACTTTCTAAGCTAGGTTTTCATAGGTGGAGGGATTCCTTCTCTTGGGAGATCCATTTTGGAGGGTTCTTGAGCACATTTTAGATCTTTGGAATCAGGAAAAATTATCCCCGTCATTTATAGTGCATTTTTAGCTGGGAATTTCATCATTTTGGAGGGTAGCTTCAGTGAGGGATCTAGTGGCTCTTTTAGATTGGTTTCCTATGGTTGAAGGGTTCAGCCTTGCACTCAAGGATATATTTCAGGAGATCTACATCAGATATATACTATTCCAGCCTTCTATATTCAAGAGCTTTAGTTTGTAGTGAGTTTTGAGTCCTAGGGCTATAGATCACCATTTTTATCTGGGTTTATTTCTGGAAACCCTTTTCGAGTTACCTTGAAAAAGTGTCTAGGAGTCTAGATCTTCACTCCTAGCATTATTTGAGCTATATATCAGCATATCTACATTGATCTATCTTTATGCAACATTTTATTCCCTAAAAAAATGTTTCCTTAGCTCAGGGGTATTTGTATGGTAGCTATTTCTCATGTTATGGCATATTTTTCTAGTAGAGGCTTGTTTTGTATTGCTTGAGTGACTTGATCCTCAAGATATTGTTCCCATTATTTTCTGATATGTTTAATAAGCTGTACATTTGTCTCATATAATAGTGTGTTGATTTACTCACTATTCTTTCCATTATTGTGTTCATATATTTCTGCTTCCCCATTTGGGAATATTACAAACTTCATCAGAGTTTGTTACATAATTTTGTGGTACTTTGATGCATTTTATCTAGATATGTTTAGTTTTCTCTCCTTATGCATACATTTATCTATAGTATCATACAAATTATTCAGTATTTTCCTGAATTTATCCTTTGAAGCCTTTAATTTGGTCATCACCCTTGTGATTTTATTAGTAGGGTCCTCGGAATTTGGTTGCACTACAATTGTGCAAACATGATTGTTAATCTTTTTCTGTAACTCAATATTGATTTCTTTCAAACCATTTACTTATTTGTTTCTTTGGATGAGATCCTAGGTCAAAATTTCTCTTTCCTTTTCCACTTGAGAAATTTCAGGAGCATGGACATGCTCAATGGAAGGAAGCTTCAACTTTCTCCTCAAATATTGGTTCTTTAATTCTGTGTTCTGAATTAGATCTTGTACGACAGTTCTTTATTTAGGATTTACACCGAGATTAATAATCATTTTCCCCAATTCCTAATTCTGGGTGTGGAGGGCACTAGATTTAGGCTTCTCTAACTTTAATTGATCAATAATTTTTTTTAGCAATGCCTCTAGCTTACTTCCTGCTAATGATGTCTTGCTCAAGTCACTGTACATTAATTCTCTAGTTTCCTTATGAAAAATTATTTTATTAGGTAATGAAATATTGTTTTCATTCACAGTCAAATTTAAAATCATGAATCCTGCTATGAAAGAGAATTCCAGTCTAGTAGGATGTGTAAATGAAAAATTCACCTAACTCCTCTTTTAGGTCCATGTCTGACAACAATCTAGTTTGGTATCTAGGAATTGACTGAGCTTCTAACTTGGTGACATAATTTTCTCTAACATTTTTATTTCTTTCCTCAATATACTTATAATATTATTTCAAGAAAGTAAGATAAGTTTTCTTACCTTCTTCAGGAATATGAGAGGAAGGTACACATTTTACTTCTCCTAGCTCTAATTGAAAACCAACTTCTGTAGAAGGAATTTCCATCAAAGGCACAAGTTATGTTTCCTCTATGTGTAGCATTGGCTTCTTCAAGCTATGAGAAGTTTCAACATCTGAAACAACAATATCTTCTACTCCTCATTTTAATCCCTTCTTACTAGGGAGAGAATTTTCACCTTCCATTTCTTTATGTGATTGATATAAGCCACCATTTACAATTTTTTCAAGTTTAGTCCTTGATTCATGAATATAAGGTGCATAAGAAATTTCCACCCTTATTTTTTATATAATCTGGTAAGGATCATAAGACCACTTCTCCCCTTGCTAAAAATGCATCTCCCACAATTTTTTTCCTAGCTCTCCTGTTACCTACATGTTCTTTATAATAAATGGCCAAACAATACTGAGAAATTTAAACAAGTATCCCATTTTTGTAGGTGCAAAATGTACTTTGTAAAAATTTATATTTATCCTAATAATTTCTAGTGAAAATAGCCTCATGTGAACCAAATATGGAAGTTTGTATGAAGGGATTTCCACTCCATACAATTCGACCTCTAAGTATTCTCCAAAAGAAAACTGGTCTCCCACTTTCACATATTTACTCAATTGTAAGAATGGTTGAGCTTAGCGAAAGTTACTAGGTGTAAAAGACTTATTAATGATGGTGTATACTATTGAGATGAAAGAGGAAATATAATAAGGAAAACCATCCAAACTAGAGTGGTTTCTTACGACATCAGTCCAATTGAAAACTGAGTGTTTCTTCATATTGGGATCCACTACGTTTAGGCCTAGGCCAATGAATTTCTCCACTTAAACATATAATAATAGGTAAAATAACAATGAGGGGAATCTAAAGCACCCTAGGATACTGAAATTTAACAACTATTGATTGACACAGACTTCCCAGAATGCTAGTATGTTTATAATTACATTAGGTTGCATTATTAAACGAAACATTGCTATGCTTGCATGATCAATAAAAAAGGTGTCATATTTTCCCAAAACCCTTATAATTATCTATAGAATTGGTCTGACCCCCTCAAAAAAAGTGACTATATGGAACTCAGTTGAATCTAGTGACAAAGTCTCACCTGGTGGCATAATGTAGGAATACAATTTAACACAATATTCTGTAATGTTCCAAATTTTTTATTAAGTTAATTGGAACATTAATTTTGCTTTATTTTTAATAAGAAGAATAAAATGGGTAAGGGGGGCCCATGAAGAAGCTTAATAAACACTCATAATTTCCAAAGGAGTCACTTAAGTGGCTTATTTGTCATTTCCTAGTGTGAAAAGGGGAAAATACAAGAAGACTAGGTCCAGTTTGACCAAGTCAAATAACGTTGCATGGAGGGAGTGAGTCACCAAGTGGGACAACGCAGTTTTCATAGGAGGGATATTATTGGATGAGAGAAACCATAATGGGTGGGGTCCATGGCAAGGAAGCCTCCTCTTGGAATAAAAAGGGGAAGGAGAGCCATTGTTTGTTATGTTGAAGATTTCGATTTTGCTCTACTCTCTCCAGTTGTGCAACCGGGATAGCTTGTATTGCTTAGCATAAGGGAGATTTCTGTTTAGAATTTTACTCTCCTTCATTGGGAAGATTTGGAGGACCTTATATTCATTCTCCTCACATCCAGGCTTTAGGCCAAGGTCACCATCTTCATCTACAACATTTTCCAGCTTGGCAGAAACGTTGAGTTGCTGGGGGTTGCAGTGAGGATTCATTATCACCCACTTCCGGAGCTAGTTTTGCAGAGGAGGAGCTGATTATTTCTCTGGGAGATTAGTGAGGAAGATCCCAGAGCTTCATTGTAGATTTTTTCATTGGTCCATATGTTTCATCTCATTCCCAGTGTTGTCTCTTCCTCACATTGCGTTATTTTCAGAGGGCACTTGCAGGAGGGATTCACACTGTGGATTGGAGGGTGTAATATTTAGTGAAGGGAGCAGCCTTTCACTTTGAATATCATTGGAGGAGGTTACTCCCAGTTTTATCATTCACATCCTTCTCCATTTTTTTATTGATATTGAGTTGCTTCTGCTACCCAGCAACTCCGACATTTTGCCATATAGTGTATTTTGGCCAATCCCTTGGAGGATTATGGTAGTATTGTTTTCTAGGGTTGATATCTTGCTCCCCCACTTTATTTGAGCTTATTATTTCTATATCATTGTATTTATATCAGTTTTCAGTGATTTCTCACCATAGACTGCACAATCATAGCTTGTTGCTGGGTTGTGTAGCTGTGTACTTTCTCTTTCGTATGTATAATTGTCTTAGGGCTGATCTAGCTTAGCTTGAGAGGACTTTCCTCAAGTTATTGTATATATATTTGTTTTTGCACATAATATAAGGTCTATGCACTCTTCTTGCACCTCATGTATTAATATTTCATTGCTGCTACTTGTCGAAGTTCATGTATTGTTGTAGCTCTCCATTCTGAGCATTGTTTGAGATACATAGGATTGGAGGATATTAATAACCCTCCTAGGGCTATTTATTTGAGCTAATATTCTGGAAGTGTAATTTATGAAGAGTAAACAAAGGGATCTAAGTCCCGGTTCAGCTTATTTTTTCATTGGCTTCCTTATACAGCGTCCTAGGGGACCCTATTCTAGAAAATCCTGAAAAAAGGAACATTACATATTCTCGAGACAAGTTTTGAAACATGACCATAAGGATTTATTCATAAAAATAAGTATATTGGTCATATTGGGGAAAATAAAATGGTTGATGATGTAATACTGAAGATATTTTCAGAAAAAATTCTCCTAATGAATTCATCAAATAACATATTTTAGGGTAGAGGGATGAAGTTAGCGAAGCGATGAATTCGGGAAAATGATAAGTATGGGGAGAAATTGCAACAAACAAACTGGATTTAAAAACCCTATAAAACACCTTTGGATCTAAAAAATCGACCAAATTAGTTTTACAAAGTTTCATTAAATTTATTGGATATACGGGGTTGAAAATGTCTCTTTCCATGTCCATCAGAGGGATATGAATTGCAGAGCCCACCAAGGAAGTTTTCTTCGACATTGCAAAAAATTGGACAAGGATGTGGAATTGAATAAATACCTAAAGAAAAATGGATGATTTTGGATATGATCTAGAAGGTGCAGGTGGAAGTCAACAAACTCAAGCACAATCAACATTGATAATGAATCAAGGAAAGAAAACAAGTTTTTATATGATAAAGGAGGGAAAACAAAGTAAACCAATAAGCACAAAAATATGTAAGGATGATGTATGATGATGTAGGAGTGACATGGTGTTTTAAAGTGGAGAGATGATGTGGGATGATGACCTAGGAGTGACATGGAATGCTGAGGTGTAAGGTGGCATGCAGTGGTGATGTAGACATGGTGTGGATATATGTTGTGTAACCAGCTCCAAAAATAGAAGAAAAGAGATATCAACGCCTCATAAATAAGCCACTTCGAGGGGGCAACCTCCAATACATTACATGAATGAACAATTCTTGGATGACACAATTTACAAAACCTCATTTCTATATATAGGAGTCCATGTGGCCATAATGTAGTCCTAGTGGGCCACAATGTAATCCTTGCCGACCTAAAAATAATAATTTAAGGGCACAATAATAACAAAATGGGGGTTACAAGGGTATAATAATAACAATAAGGGGGTTACACTAACAACAATAAGGGACTATACTAGTAATATAGGGACCTAACATGCCCCTCTCATTCAAAAAAGTGTTGTCCTCAATGCTTGAGTAGCTCTGGGTGCTTCTGTATAAAATTCTCATCCTCCCATGTAGAATCTTCAGTGGGTAAGTTCTTCCACTTGATGAGATACTCTGAAATTGATCGATTTTGTAGTTGTCGAGTTCTTGTTTCCGTGACCGCTTCAGGTTCCAATATGATTTTTCCTTCCTCATCAATTTCTGGTAATATTGTTTGAACTGGAAGATTTTCACCGATAACCTTCTTTAAGCATGAAACATGGAAAATTGGATGTACTCGCGAAGAAGCAGGAAGCTCCAATTTGTATGTCATAGTACCAATCTTTTGCAACACCCTGTAAGGACCATAGTACTTTGGCGATAATTTATTATCCTTCTTTGCTTGCTTGAGGGACATTTGTTTGTATGGTTGTAGCCGTAAAAATACCCAATCTCCTACATCAAAACTTCTCTCGCTACGATGTTGATCTGCCTGTTGTTTCATTCGATTTTGTGCCAGATTCAGGTTATCCTTTAAGAGTTGGAGAACTTCTTGCTGATGCTCGATGTGATCTTCCACTGCTTGAACCTTCGAATTTTCCCTTCAAGATGATGTGATGGATGGTGGATGATATCCATAAAGTGCCATAAATGGGGTCATTTTTGCTGCAGTATGGAAGGAAGTGTTATACCACCATTCAGCGAGAGGTAACCACTTGACCCATTGTGTTTGTTTATCGGATACAAAACAACGAAGATATCCTTGCAAACATTTATTTACTATCTCAGTTTGACCATCAGATTGAGGATGATAAGATGAGCTATGAGCTAATTGAGTACCCAAACAAGAAAATAACTCCGTCCAAAAATTTCCAGTAAAAATGGGATCTCTGTCTCTCACAATGACCCTTGGGCTTCCATGTAGCTTTTGAATTCTGTCCATAAATGTAGTAGCAAATGTGCTTGCTTTAAATGGATGAGATAATGCACAAAAGTGTGCATACTTGGTAAGTCTATCAACTACCACCATGATGACACTCTTTCCTTCGGACTTAGGTAAACCTGTGATAAAATCCATTGAAATCTCCTCCCAACCTTCGCTTGGAATGGACAAAGGTTGTAGAAGACCCGGGGTCTTAATTGTCTCAATTTTATTCTGCTGGCAAACCAAACATTCCGCCAAAAACTTTTGAATATCAGATTTAAGGCCATCCCAAAAAAATTCTTTCTTCACCCTGTGGTAAGTTTTTAAAAATCCTGAGTGTCCTCCTAAAGGAGAAGTGTGCAATTCCAGAAGAATATTTTGTTTTTGTTGGGAATTCTTACAAAGATATAAGCGATCTTTGTACCATAAGGAATCATTTTTCCAACTAAATGTATCAGATGTACTAGGATCTTGCTGCAAATTTTGAATGAGTGTCCATACATCTTTGTCCTTCTTCTATTCATCTCTTGCTTCAGTTATCCAATCTGGTTGGATAATAGAAATGGCACAAAGCAATGCTTCCACCTCTTCATTCTTTCTTGAGGGTGCATCTACAACAACATTAAGCTTTCCTTTTTTGTAGATTATTTCAAAGTCATAACCCAACATCTTTGTGACCCATTTTTGCTGCTATTCTAAAGATAGTCTTTGTTCCAAAAAGTGTTTAAGACTATCATGATCATTTTTTACCTTGAAGTGTCTTCCCATTAGGTAAGTTCTCCATTTCTTTAGTGCATGCAGTATTGCTAACATTTCCTTTTCATAAATGGGTTTTTGTAAATACTTTCCTTTGATTGGACGACTTTCAAAAGCAATGGGTCTTCCTTCCTGCATTAAAACAACACCAATTCCATTTCTTGAGGCATCACATTCCACAATAAAGGTTTTTGTGAAGTCTGGCATAGCTAAGACCGGTGCTAGGCACATTTCCTTTTTAAGATGTTCAAAGGCCTTAGTTGCTTCAGGAGTCCATGAAAATGCTTCTTTCTTCAATAATGTTGTTAGAGGTGCTGCTATTCTCCCATAATTCTTAACAAACTTACGATAATACCCTGTTAACCCGAGAAATCCTCACAACTGCTTTATGGTTGTGGGGACTTTCCATTCCTTAATGGCTTTAATTTTGTTAGGGTCTACTTTAACACCTTCGTGAGATACAATATGACCCAGATATTCCACCTCTTGTACTCCAAAGAAAAATTTGGATATTTTTGCATATAATTGCTTCTCCTGCAATATTTTGAGCACCATGTCAACATGTTCAACATGATCCTTCCAAGACCTGCTATAGATTAGTATATCCTCAAAAAATACCAGCACAAATTTTCTAAGGAAGGGTTTGAAAATGGAATTCATCAACCCTTGAAATGTAGAAGGTGCATTGGTAAGGTCAAAAGGCATGACCAAAAATTCATAATTACCCTCATGAGTTCGAATTTTTTTTTTTGGAATATCTTCAGTCTTCATTCTAATTTGATGATATCTTGAACGAAGATCCAACTTGGTAAAATAAATTGCTCCATGTAATTCATCCAATAATTCATCAATCACAGGAATGGGAAATTTATCTTTAATGTTGAGCTTATTGAGCTCCCTATAATCCGGACACATTCTCCATGACCCATCCTTCTTGTGCACCAATACTATAGGAGCAGAGAAACAACTTTGACTAGGTTGAATTATACCCGCTTCTAACATTTCTGCAATCATACATTGAATTTCGCTCTTTTGGACGTAGGGATATCTATAAGGCCTGATGTTTGGAGGAACACTTTCTGGAATCAAATGAATAGCATGATCATGATCATGAATAGGTGGGAGTCCTTTGGGAGTTTCAAACACCTTGGAATTATTGTCCAAGACTTGTTGGAGATATGCATAAATAGATGATTTTGATGTTGGAACTTCTAGTGAGCATAATTGTGAAATTACACCTCGTTGTTCTTTCTTTAGAAGCTTTGTCATGACATTAGAGCTTATTATCCTTCCCATCTTCCCTGCAATACCTCATAATTCGACTTCCTTTCCTTCTGAAAAAAATTTCAAGAAAATTTCTTGAAAATTAAAAGCTACCGTCCCCAAATATTGTAACCATTGTACTCCTAGTACATCATCAGCACCTCCCATAGGAATGGAAAGCATTGGACTAGTCAATACATACTCCCCCATGGTTAGCTTGATATTATGTAATTTTCCAGAGAAATTTATAGTTCCTCCATTTGCAACCATCACTTGACATTCTGGTGCTGGGTATAGGAAACAATTTAATTCCTTGGCTACCCTACAATGAATAAAATTATGGGTGCTACCTGAATCAATCAACACTATTACCTTTCTCTTCTTGATTTGTCCTTTTATCTTGAGAGTTTGAGGAGTGGTAATTCCTGCCAGTGCATTACACGATATGGTTGGATTCATTTCTTCCTCTTCTGGGGCTGGTTCCTGGTGTATATCCTCTTCTTGTTCATTTTCTTCTTCCTCTTCACAATCTCTGTAAAATAATTTCTTCTCAGCACACTTATGACCTTTAGTGTATTTGCTATCACAACTGTAGCAAAGCCCTTTTGCTCTTTTTTCTTCCAATTGTTGTGGTGTCAACCTTGTGGGTTGTGGAAATCTAGGCGTAGCAACACTTCCTTCTTTATAGAATTGAGTGGTAGGCTTCCTTGTCGCCATAATTTTACATTCAACTTTTCTTTCCAACCTGAATGCCTTCTCCAATGAATCAGGTTCCAAAACGCGAACTTCATGTTGGATGTTGTCCTTTAAAGTGCCTATGAAGAGATCAATCCTGTGTTCCTCTGGAATATCAGTTACCCTTATATTCAATTTTTGGAAGTCCTCAATGTGCTGCCCCACTAAACCCTTTTATTTGAGATTTATCAATTGGCTAAAGAAGGTGTTGCTCTTTGTATCCTCATAATGTGCTATCATTTCCTCCGTAAAAATTGACCAAGTGACAATTTTTTTACGGGAGCAAAACCATCGATACCATACAAATGTATTTTGTTCTAAATGTAAAGTTGCAATGTGTACCTTTTGTGTGTTTTGCACGTTATGGAGATCAAAATATTGCTCCATCTATATTATCCATGTTACAGGATCCTTTCCATCAAACTTCCTCATATCCATTTTTGGAATATGGTGGTTCTTCCCGCCAACATTAGAGTTTATGAAATCACGATTAACATTTATTTTGTTCTCATCATGAGCTTCCTCTACTATCTTTTCACCATTAGGAAACATTTCTTGTATCAACTTTGTCAAACCTTCTATGTCTTCTTTTAGATCATTCTTCATGTTTTCCATTTTAGCTTCCATGTCATCCATCTTAGATTCCATGCCAACTTCCATGCCATCTATCTCAGATTCCATGCCTTTCTTCAAACCATCAATATTATTCTTCATACCATCCATATTTTCTTCCATGCCTTTCTTCAAAAATTCCATTTCATTTTTTTCTGCTCTTTGCGAGAGCGAAATTTGGTGCACTTGCTCTTGTAATTTTGATAGATCATGTTGCAATTCTTCATCTTCATGAGTCATAGTAGAGCCTTTTGAAGGCTTAATGGGTGTTGAATTATTTTTACGGGGAATTTTTTCGAACCCAATACTGATATCTATTCTACAATATGCCCTTGGAATAAATTCAAATTTATTTTTTCAAACAAGACTTATGCAATTTGGAAAAAAAATACACACCTTTTTCTTGCTTTTGAGGAGCTCGATATTGAAATTGGATTATCTCTGTGATTGCAACTCTTAAATATCTGAAGTTCAGCACTGAAGTAGCCCTATGAATTCTCTTTTGAATGCCATAGGTCAGAATTTATTTGGATTCTCCAAGACAAAGTTATGTCCAATCTCCCACAATGACCTAATTATGTACTGGTTCAGTAGAGCGAACTTGTACGACTTGCCATGTGTCACTGTTTCTTCGACATTGTGAAAAATTGGACAAGGATGTGGAATTGAATAAATACCTAAAGAACAATGGAAGGTGCAGGTGGAAGTCAACAAACATAAGCACAATCCACATTGATAATGAATCAAGGAAAGAAAACAAGTTTTTATACAATAAAAGAGGGAAAACAAAGTAAATCAATAAGCACAAAAATATGTAAGGATGACATATGATGATTTAGGAGTGACATGGTGTATTAAAGTGGAAAGATGATGTGGGATGATGACCTAGGAGTGACATGGAGTGCTAAGGTGTAAGGTGGTGTGCAGTGGTGATGTATACATGGTGTGGATATATGATTGTCGCACTTTTTTGGATATCACGCTCATGTGTTGAAGAATAGAGTGCAAACCACTTACCACTCATGTAGGCACCCATGGTGGTAAGTGGTATCATCCTACAGTGATGTCGGGGATAATACTAACCATCAATATCCTACTATGTTTTCCTGTGATACTGTTTATGGGGGCACCCCCTAGCATAACTCTCGATTATGTTGTGGTGTTGGGTTCCATGTGTGAGTGGGTCCTGATGCTTCTGAAGACATACTCAAAACTTGGGCTCCCTTTAGCCTTAACTTATCTGCCACAAGGAAATGGCCTGCCACCATAAAAAATATTTAAAAATGTCTTCAGATAGTGCACCTGCAGCACATTGGACCAAAAATTAGATTAAATGATCCCGGTGACTTTTTGGTATTTCTTTTCATTTTTCCTCATTTTTTTCACATATATGATTTTTATTTTATGTTTTAAACAGAATGAAAAAGAGCTACAAAGGAATCAATAAAACCAATTATAACATCAATACACATTTACACCAATATACATGGAAACTCTTGCGAGAGAAAACCATAAATATTCATATCTTCTTTTTTCTTTGATTACATCAATTTGTAAACACCAACTTGTTGGAGGCACCAACCCCAAAATTCAATTTGTAGACATCAACATGCTATATGTACTAACCTCGAAAGATATGCAAGCACCAACATGTTGTAGGTTCCAATCTAATTGAGCCACCAACCTCTAAAATTCACAAGGACCAACTTTTGTAGGATCCAACATAATTAAGAAACCAACTCCTGAAATCTCCAAGCACCAACTTGTTGTAGTATCCAACCTGATTTAGGCACCAACCTCTAAAATATCCAAGAACTAACTTTCTATATTCTTCAACCTAGTTGAGGTACCAATCTCCTTCATCAAAAGATATTGGGCCACTTTTCAGAGTATTTCAAATTGGATCCACAAGCTAAAAATGCAATAAATGCCCCTAAATTTTTTTGATCATATCAATACAACCTCAACTAGTTCATCAATCATTAATTAGTAGCATGTTATTTAGTTCTCATTATAATAAAATATAATAAACATGTTCATGAACCCCATTACATTTTTTACAACAAAAAAAATAATTATAGCCTCTTCATCTAAAAAATATGTCTTCGTGACTTTCCATTCTATATCACAAAAAAACAAATCTCATTATTTTACTTTTTACAAAAATAAATATGGGCCTCAAAGTGACCCACAAAATATTATACAAATTAAAATTTAAAAAAAATGACCCTAATGGATCAACAGAAGGTACCTTTTTGATCCATCGTCTATAAAATTCACTTTTCATTGTTTGCTCGAAAAAATTTACCCCACTGGTTCCACGGGGTACATTATTCAAGTTTGAAAATATGGCCTTCTTCATGTGCTAGTTCCAAATTCCAAACCATATTTTAACCATAAAATTGAACTTGTGACCACTTCAAAGTAAGACTAACCTGATACCAACTAAACTATGCACTATGTTGACATAGGTTAGCCTTTCTATATATGAGTCAACATCTTTCCACATTTACCATCTCTTAATTACACCATGTATCTAGGTTCTCCATGTAAACAACATCTACTTATGCCATGTCAAACCTATTTTCTTATGGAACATGTATGGTTTCACCGTGTCAACCATCTCTTCTTATGCCACATCAACCAAGTAATGCATTGGAAATTTTGCATCGCACATGCATTATATCATACATTTCACATAATAGATGTCATAACATATCCACCACATTACACGTGTATGTCATGAGATGCATCACATGGGTTTTAAGCTGGACCAATATATGTTATTCCATTATGTGTTTAGCAGTCAAAGTGGGATGTCGTTTCACCCCTCTCTATTTGTTTTTGGAACCATAACACAACCCAAAAACCTTGTCGATTAAATTTCATGAAACTTCATATATACACCATAATTTATAACCTAAGCTACGAACTAACCACCTATTCCACTAGTAAAGATGCACATTTGTTAATGAATTTGGGGTTTTACCCCTTTTTCTCCATTATGAACATGGTTGACATTAAATTAGTGTTTCTCCTTATATTGTCAGGGTTTGACAAAGTGTCATATCAATGGAAAGGTCTTGAAGAGCACCATCCAACCAAACCATTTTCAAATTTATTTTACTCACATAAATCTAACAAATTATAAATAATATTCAAGCTAGTATTTATAGGGTTTCATGTTCAAACTACTTTTTCTTATTATCCCATTCTACATACTTATTTGATAGACATAAATTAAATTAAAAAAGAATAATGTTTAGCCTATGACGCCTTCTTTGAAATAATTAATTTTTCAATAGATTATCAATAATATACCAAGGATCATACGTCCTTGGACATCCAAGACATCATACCTACTTTCACATCAATGGCATGACATTGGTTGTCATCAATCAAAAAACTATGTCCAACAATATCCCCTTTTTTCATTGATGGAAACACTACTAGACATTGATGGTCATTTATGGAAATGGAAAAAATTCCTTCTATGATCTTGCTTCAAAATATTCCCTCATCATTTAGTCAATTTATACAATTTATCTCCCTTTGGAATTACTCAAAAAGGGACCCACTGATACTAGCTACTCATCCAATGACCAATGATGCACAATTACTCTCATGAAGTTACTAATTTTGTTTGTGGACCTACTCCCCCTATCATTGGGCTCCCCCCATGTGAATAAAATCTCCCTTGTGAGTGCTTCCTCGTATAGTCATACATGTCGTGTCAGTGGACAGGTAGAAATCAATATTTTTCTCCTTTTACATCAAGAATATCACCTCCAAGTGATAAAAAAATAACCTACACAAAACCCTAATCTAATACAAGTATCCCAATATCAAATATAATAGTTCTTTTTGAATTTTATTGGGAAACTAATCTAGTTTTTGTTACAAATTCTCCCCATATTCCTAGGCTCCTTTAAATTTTGTCTTTTCCTCCCTCAAATCTACATCTTATTACTTCTTCAAGTTCCATCTCAATCACACATATATACTTGAAGAAGCTTTTAGCACTGGATTAGATATGAGTGGTTAGATCTATCCTTCGTTTTTATTGTTTCCTTCTCCATGCATTTTTAATATTCCTTGAGTCATCACAAAGTACTTCTTCCATGAACATCTCATGTTATTTCTACAATCATAAGTTAATGATGCCCTTCACTGTGGCATTTGTGGAATTTTGTGTTGAATTTGAATAATGGAAAGAACATAGTTCATATGATATACCAATATAACTTTTTATTTGGTTTCCTATCTATTTTTACCAAAATTCTGATAATATCCTATCTTTCTGATTTATTCATTCATAGCATACGTTTTGCAATCCCATGATTTATTTCCAAAGCTTGTACATGAGAAACAATGATCAAAAGATATATTTTGATACCTATATTAGTAGATTTTTCTTGGTGAAGAATTTATTTTGAAGTTGTTATGCATTGAAATAGATTCATATCTTTTTTTATCATTGAAACCCATTCCACTGCTACTTCTAGATCCCTTGAGAGGATTATAATGACTTCCTTATGTAGTATTGTTTTTGAACTCATCTTGATTTCTTCCCTTGCTTTGGCTGGTTGTATCTTCTTGACTCTTGGTTTCTTTCTGAGTGTCTACTCAGCTACAGATGTGAGCATTCTTAGCATGGTCCTTTACTTAACTAATGAATTCAATTGTATTTTTGTTGGATCCTATGAATATATTAGCATAGATATTAAAATTTTCTCTATATCATCATCAATCTCTGGATGTATTGTGATATTCCTTATAAACAAGCCCTGTTTTGATGAGGGCGAATCTCTGGAGGCTAAGGATTTGATCTAATTACTCAGAATATTTAAGGAGATTCATGTTTCGATTAAGTTGATCTAAGGTCTTTTCTAATTCTTTTCTCGAAAGAAATTTTCTTCTTCCAAATTTTCACAATGTTCTTCCTTTTCTATTAATTTCTTTGAAAATATATCTTGTATCCTCTTAGTTTCTTCCAATTAAATTTTTGGAGGGATAACAAAATATGCATCATGGTATTTATATTTATATTATTCTAGGTATTAGTTCGTTCAAGGCACTTATGAGTTCTCCTTCAAATTCTATGATCTGAATTTTAATGTTAGTTTTTTTGTGCTAATTTTATCTTTAGATTTAAAATTTATTTGTTGATCTTATGGTTTATGTCCATAGGTTTCCTTGGTATTTATGCATGTCAAACACATAAATTAACTGAGTTTTATGAGTGATTCATGAGCTAGAAAAAAATTAAAAAGAAAATGTTGAACAATAGCAATAACAAGTAAAGAAAACCATCACAATTGATCCATTAAAATAGTGTTTTGATGAAGGAGTTCACCCATCCTAGGCTACATCTGCTTGGTCCATTTTCCATGTCTTAGGCCTCTATGTTAGTTGAAAAGTGAAAAAAATTATGTTTACATTCATCTACATCTCCTGAAACCTGCTTCAATGACTCCAGAATGTAGAAATCTATTAGAAATTAATCTTCTTTCTCTCAATTTGGTCAAAAATTGCAAAATAGATGGAAAAAACATTTTTCCTAGTAAAATAACTCCAAAACTGGAGAAGACTCCAGTTATCACCGCCAAAGTTGGCGGTAGCTCCAAATTTCGGGGTACTGTAGAAATGTCTGCCATATTAATTTCTAGTTAATTAATGCTATGAAGGTAGTTAAGGATGGATAAGCTTGAGATTATGGTGCATACGCGCATTTAGTGGGAGCATTTTGATAAGGTTATATGGTAAGGACACATCGGGACAGGGATGGCCCCCTCCTTCCCGCTGTCATAGTAACTATATGACAATAAGTGTATATGGTGGACATAGATTAATAAGAACCATTGTTCTGGCTTATTGTTAATCCTATCCATTGGCGCGGGGGAGGTTGCGAGGTCGAGCCCCAACCTCCGCCCATCCCTTGGTACATTTTTCTCCATAATACTATATGCGCGCCCAAACCATAGTTCAAAACTTTGGTGTTTAAATAAAAAGTAATGTGGACCCTTGATATTTCAAATATGTGGCCATATAAATGTAGTTTGAACTTTGGCTATGTAATATTCCATGAAATTTGGTTTAATTACAAATGCACCCAATAAAACATTAGTCCAACCAACCTTACCATATAATATATAATGCATACCATTGAGTAAAAATGAAATTCGAACGTTGGAGAGGGTCCACGAGAGGGGGCATGTGGTAGCCCCTAGCTGCACCATGTGTCAGGCTCTAGTTTCCACTATCCATCCACAAAAAAAATTGAATTCAACCTTAGGAGCAACACTTCAAAAAATTTCACTTTCAAACCAAACTAGTGAATCCTGCAGTGACACTTGTCACAGTTTCATTGGGAAAAATTGAAGAATATTACCAGAATATATCTTGTATGTTGACTGGCTGCCATCTCATCCTTCTTTCCTGTTGTGAAACTTTTTTAGTTGTTTAGGAAAGAAAACAACAAGCTCTATATTCTTCATCCAGACTTCGTTTTCGATGACACAGATTGTGCCAGATTCCTAGAAATGACCTCCTCAATATCATTTAGTTTCCATTCAATTTTGATCACTTTCATTTTTGAGATTTTACATTGAGCACCTGATCAATCCTACCCACTAGAAGCCCTTTGGACCCCAAAATCTCTTTGATTACTGATCATGTGGATGAGGGAATCATTCTCTCACCCTTCCAAACTCTATCCTCTGAAATTTTCCCATTTTCATCAAATTGAGATTTTCCCAAAAACTTAAATTTTTCCTTCACTCTTATGACATTCTCTTGCTATTTTTGACACCTTCACGTTGTAATTTCCATTTAATATTCCTAATTAGCCCAAGCTAATAGGAATATTTAAATTTTGTTTTATTTTCCATTTATGAATAAATGACTAATGGAGGACATGTAAAACTCCTTAGATCAGTGAATAAATCAATGCTAAATGTAAACACAACAATATCTGAGCCATTTACATAAAATCCACTTGCAGGTGTGAAAGAGGTTTAAGCTATGAGACTGGGTCAACCTTGACCAAATCTACAACACTGTTTAGATTCAATGTATCTCATAAAGGGGTAGCGTAGTTCTAGAAGGAGGACCTCATGTGAAAGGGGTTAAGTGATTCAAGGTGGTTTACGGTTTTGCACATCCTCATCTTATAAAAGGAAGGAGAAGGCTGAAGAGAAGGTTTTTGAATTTATTATGATTTTGGAGAAATATGTCTGCTTGGAAAAATTCTATTTCTTTGTGCTTTTTAGCAAGAGACTAGTGAGGATCTCTTGTTGGGGGTTGTCCATCCTTCGATTGAGTAGCTCTTGGAGGGTTTTGTGCTTCTTCTCCACTATCTAACATATGGCCAAGCTTCATCTCTCTTTGGCAGCATAAATCTAGTGAGGATTTCATTGTCTAAGTGTGCTGCAGCAAGTGGAATCTCAATCTATTCAAATCTAGGAAAATCTAGTGCCTATTCTTAGTGAGCATGTCTTTTAACCTCCTGGAAGAGTGTACTGGATCATTGGTGCTACATTTTTAGATCTAGGCATCAGGCCTATTCATTACTAAAGCAAAAAACGTAGTTTCTCTCCCTGATCTGCATAAATCTTGAAGAGAAGAGTTGCAGAGGTTTTGGAGTTCTCATGGAGGAGAGATCTATAGTGGAAAGGGTCCTTCCTTTCACTGTGGTGATCCATGGGTTGGCCAACCAATCCATGTTACCTTCATATATGATTTATTTTCTGATGTACTTACTACAAAATTTCAGAATACTGCTACAAAATTGTGACTTAGATCTCAAATCTACTCACTGTTGTTGATCATTTGCTAAGATCCCCAAGGGGAGTGTATTCTAAAGTCCCTTTTGTATACATATCTTTAATAGATATTCCTTTTTTTATGTAGATCTGTTATATATCTGAAATTTAATAAAAATAAGCTTCAACCACCTGAAATTTATGCTGATAAGATTTTATGGCTCAATATATTTTTGCAGCACCTATTTGAGGCTTGTATCCATGTAAATGCTTGTATTTCTCTTGTATATTGCATTGGCCATAGCATAAAATATATTTAATATTTTTCACACTCTATTTATAAATTTCACCTTTAGAAATAATGCTATCCATGCTTCAGTAAAATTCTGCATACTTTAGGTCATGGGGAATCAGGGTTTTTATGCCTAGTAGGGATTGAAGGAACTGTTTAATATAGCTAGGATTATTTTTTTGACCTGAAATTTAAAATGGGAGTCATAAATGAACTAAAATAAAATAACCTCCTGCTATTTCCCTTATTTATACGCAGATTTCTGAATACACTCATTTTAGGGCCAAAATCACCGCTTTTCCCCACCCTTTGTCAATAGAATTAATCTCTCTTCATGATTATGTACATAAAATTTCTAATGAGGTGTTTCTAAACACATTTTAGAGCTATTAGCTAGCTGATACTCCATTATTTTGTTTTATACTGCTGCAACCCTTCATTGAGCAATTTTCTGAAGACAATTAGGTGTGGGAGATCTGTTTAACCCACCTAGAGTGATTTATTTTGAGACTTATCTTGTATTTAGGTCTTAGATACTCTTATATAAGGTATAAAAGGTATTTTCTTGGTTTTTGAAGCACACATTCCTAAAAAATGCATTTTTTAGGCCTGTCTTGCTGAGCAGTCCAGATTTGGGATATTACAATGGTATCAAAGCATGATCTCTGGCTTAGCCTGTGAGATAAAACTATAAAAAGCATAAAGAGAAGAATAATATATCAGGATTTCCAGAATGAGAGAAGAAGAGATCTCCTTACTTCTCTTTCGAACTATGAGAGGCATTGAAGAAGATCTTGAACAGATGGAGGAAGAAAGATGTAAGGAAACTCCTAGAGGGTTTAAAAGAGAATAAATATGCAGTGAGCTCCAGAAACCAAAGATTAGAAAGCTAGAGAATATGAGCTTTGCCTCATCATGTTTTAGATCCATGAAGGACCTCCCTAAGGAGGATGAGCGGATAGAAGAGGAAGGCCCCTGCACTTCCTATTCCCATCAAGGAGACAAAGAAAGAAGCAGGAGGAAGACTCCATAATTTGGAGGAAAGAAGAAGGAGAGGCTCTAAAATCTTCTTCCTAGATCTAAAAAGAACATCAGTGAAGATCTCAAGAAGATCAGGAGAAAGATGCATAGATAATATCCAAATGAGTTTGAAGATGCATCAAACTCTAGATTTTAACGCAGTGAGTGTGAGCATGAAGCCACACACTGTGATGTACAGTGTAGTCAGAAGCTCAGATCTTCCATGAGGAAGATGGGGGAAAGAGAAGAAGTGACTAGGAGGAAAACTCTTAGTGATTTCTTGAAAGAAGATGACTCTCAAGCCCTGAAACTCAGAAATCAATTCTATTTTTCAGAGTACTGCAAGGCCAAGGTGAAGAGGAGAAAGAAGAGTGATAGATTTACTCTATCTACCTTTGAAGGATCACCTACAAGAACAACCAAATAATGGGTGGAAGAGCTAGACACCTTCCTACAGCTGCACCAAGTCCCTGAAGAAGAAGCCATCAGAATTGCAACACTACACTTGAAAGGTAAGGCCTATGCATGGTGGGAATTTGAGTTCCCTCCTTTCATAAATTAAATACTTCATCTTACATAAGTTTCACTAAGGCATTAGTGAAAAAGTTTGACAAGAGAGTTCATGGGACACCTATGGTGAAGTTAAATGAGGAGACTTAAATAAAAGCCCTGCATAAAAACGAAAATCCATTTCAGAGGCCCATTGAAGAGGCTGAAAACCTGCATCATGCCTTGCTAGAGGCAAGATTTCCCTCCCACACATTTGAACAAAAGAACAGAGAGATCTCTTCTTCAAAGGTGGATCCTATCATTGGGAGGTTGCCCAATTTTGTTGCAGAGATAAAGGGAAACATCGCTATCAAATCTAGACTTGATCTAGCACCTCAAGCAGATGAAGGAGGAGCTTTGGCTCCAACAAGAGGGATTCTTGTGGCATGGCAAGAAAATCCCCAAGATCTCATGTATGGAGATCAAGGCACATTTCATGATCTACATGCACCATCGATGAGAAGGTGTAGAACCATGGAGACACAAGCATGACATAGGAAAGAGAACCAACCTCATTCTTATCCATTGCAGAAGGTTGATGCACCTAAGAAGGTGATTGTATTGTGCAGTGGAAGCATGGAGGGTCCTCTCCATTCATATGTTCAGTCACCTCTTGTTGATGATGTCTCATTGCATGGAGACATTGCACCAAGGAGACCACTTGATCAGCAAAGGAGTATGAGTGCTTCACCTATTGAGGCACCAATCATTGATTTTAGAAGAGTGGAGGCCTTGGAAGGTCTTGATACAACACTGAGAGTCTCGATTAGGCTCAAGGAGGAGAGAATAATTCTCCCAACATCATCCACACCCACTCTCATTCCAGTTTCTGCGTTGTGGTAGAAGAAGCAAGGGAAGGATAGTAGCCTTCCCACTTAAAAATTTGGCATGGGAGCTCTCTATGCAAATAGCTCTTTGGAAGAGTTAATATAGTCACCTCCCTTCTATACAAGGATGTAAGGGGACTCATCTATCATTTTCTCCCTTTGCATGAGCAAGAATTATGGTAAGGGTATTGATTATTTTGATCTATCTAATGTATGTATGCATCGCTTAACCATATATGTGCAGGATGTTGCTCCAAGGAGGAGCATTATTTCTTTAAGGATTCATGGTCTACTTGAGGCCATGAGCATTGTTGGTGACCACTCCATAGGAGGACTTGGGGAGGAATTTTTTTTTGGACGACATACTCACATTGCCTCATCCATCATTCACTTCCTCCAAACTTATGAGGAGATTGGGGCAGCAAGCAAGTGGTTGAGAGACCACACTTTTTTCAGTCTCTGTTGAAACTGAGAGTCAAGTTGCATTTGTTACACATGAGGTACCATTGTCCTTCACATTTTCTACATAGGGTAGCCAGCATGATTCTCATTTTGGCTCCTTATGATGCTATTGTTCCTATTCTTAAGAGGAGCATGTCTGGGAGAAAGACACATTGGTTGGATGTGTCCCTTAGGGGAGAGAATCCCCATATTTTTTGCATTGAATTCTCTAAAGGGAGCATGAGAGATGATATGGCTGCCAAAATCACACATTTTTTTCTTCAGGAGGCAAGCCATAAGAGCTGGGACATGCCTCTCATTGATATTGGAGAGGAGTCTTTCTAGAATCACCAAGCTGGGAGGTTATTCATTTAATGTGGATGATAGCATGGAGACGCTAGAGAAGGAGGGGAGATTTTACAGCACTCACCTTATCATTTTCTTGAGGGAAAGTAACACTTTTGGAGGGGAGGACTGTAATATTCCTAATTAGCCCAAGCTAATAGGAATATTTAAATTTTGTTCTATTTTCCATTTATGAATAAATGACTAATGGAGGACATGTAAAACTCCTTAGATCAGTGAATAAATCAATTCTCAATGTAAAAACAAATATATCTAAGCCATTTACATAAAATCCAATTGCAGGTGTGAAAGGGGTTTAATCTATGAGACTGGGTCAACCTTGACCAAATATACAACACTGTCTAGATTCAATGTATCTCATAAATGGACAGCGCAGTTCTAGAAGGAGGAACTCATGTGAAAGAGGTTAAGTGATTCAAGGTGGTTTAGGGTTTTTCACATCCTCATATTATAAAAGGAAGGAGGATGCTCAAGAAAAGGTTGTTGAATGTATTATTATTTTGGATAATTATGTTTGCTTAGACAAATTCTAGTTCTCTGGGCTTTTTAGCAAGAGACTAGTGAGGATCTCTTGGTGGGGGTTCTCCATCCTTCCATTAAGTATCTCTTGGAGGGTTTTGTGCTTCTTCTCCACTATTTGGATTATGGCAAAGTTCCATCTCTATTTGGCAGCGTAAATCCAGTGAGGATTTCATTGTCCAAGTGAGTTGCAGCAAGTGGAAGCTAGATCTATTCATATCTAGGAAAATATAGTGCCTCTTCTCAATGAGTGTGTCTTTTAACCTCCTGGAAGAGTGTATTGGATCATTGGTGTTGTATTTTAAGATCTAGGCATCAGGCCTATTCGTTACTAAATAAAAAAAATAGTTTCTCTCCCTGATCTACATAAATCTTGAAGAGCATAGTTGCAGAGGTTTTGGATTTCTCTTGGAGGAGAGATCTCTCGTGGAAAGGGTCCTTCCTTTCACTATGGTGATCCATGGGTTGGAAAACCAATCCATGTAACCTTCAGATATGATTTATTTTCTGATGTATTTACTACAAAATTTTTGAATACTGCTGCAGAACTATAACTTGGATCTCATTTCTACTCACTGTTGTTGATCATTTGCTGAGATCCCTAAGGGGAGTGTATTCTAAAGTCCCTTTTGTATACAGATATGCAATATATCTACCTTTTTGTATTCATATCCATTATAGATATGAAATGTGATAAAAATAAGATTCATCCTTATGAAATTTAGGCTGATAAGATTTTCTGGTTCAATATGTTGTTGCAGCACCTATTTGAGGCTTGTATCCATGTAAATGCATGTATTTCTCTTTTATATTTCATTGGCCATAGAATATAATATATTTCCTATTGATCACACTCTTTTTATAATTTCACCTTCATAAATCACGCTATCCATGCTTCAGTAAAATTCTTCCTACTTTAAGTCATGGGGAATTAAGGTTTTTATGCCTAGTCGGGATTGGAGGAACTGTTTAATATAGCTAGGATCATTTTTTTGACCTAAAATTTGACATTGGAGTCCTACATGACCTAATATAAAATACCCACCCACCATTTTATTTATTTTTATGCATATTTCTGAATACATGCATTTTAGAGCCAAAATCACTGCTTTTCCCCATCCTTTGTCAATAGAATTAATCTCTCTTCGTGTTGTTGTACATAAAATTTATGCTGAAGTGTTTCTGAACACATTTCAGAGTTATTAGCTAGCTAATACTCCAGTATTTTGTTTTATACTGCTGTAGCCCTTCATTGGGCAATTTTCTGAAGACAACTAGGTGTGGGAGATCTGTTTAACCCACCTAGAGTGATTTTTTATTAGCCTCCTCTTGGATTTAGGTCTTATATACTCTGGTATAAGGTATCCAAGGGTTGGTGTTGGTTTATGAAGCACACATCCCTAAAAAATGTGTTTTCCAGGCCTGTCTCGCTGAGCAGTCTAGATTTGGGATATTACATTCCATGAATTTGTAGAGAAGAAAGTTGTTCTTGCAGAAACCATCTTGTTCATACCTTGGCCATTAATCAAATGAAACTTAAAAACTATCTCACCTTGCAAACTATCGTCATGGCGATTCTTAAATGATCTTTCTTTGTACTTGCGTCGACTCTTGACCAAGTATCTTCACCATTTCCATGTACCCTTTGGAAACCAAAAACAAGAAGTTTTGGAACCCATTACTTCTTTTCAAAACTGCTTTGGCACTTTCTCTTTAACCTTTTCACTCTCTTGCATTTGCATCTTGTTTCCAACACTGATCAACACTAATGTTGACTGCTACGAATTTTTTACATATTTTCTACCTCCTTTCAAAGGAAGCCTGCTAGATTCCTGAAACATCTCTTTATAAGCATAATAAACCTTAATGAAATCAACTTGTTCATTCGATGCATATTTTTGAAAGGCTTGATTCAAAACATCTCTATGTTTGATCATCAACAAGTCAAATTCTGACTTGCATTCACTATCCTCTTCATTTCTCTTCCATGTATAAGAGACAAAATTGTCTTCCTCTTATGTGCTCTAACTATGGACTCAATTCCATCTTTAAACAAGTGATACTTATTCTCATGGTGATGAAATAATGATTTCGTATAATAAAGATATGGACTTCCCAGAACAATACCTAATATCTCAAGCGACACCACATCAAGTTCAACTTCATCAAGAAAGTTTTAATTGATGGCGAATCCTAGTATGAACTTCCTTCTAACATGAAAGTTTGAATTATTGCATATCCACCCTAAAGGATCAAATCTTGTATGTCTAACAGTTTCAAGGTTTAGCTGCTTAACCAACTCTTTAGAAATCAAGTTAGCTTGTGACCCACTGTCAAAAGGTGTGTCTATCTTGGTATGTTTAGATGTGAATATAATATGGAAGAGTTCTGTTCTTGTAGCTTCATATTAAGTGACATTGAAACAATTTGAAGAACTAGTTATTCATATGTTCTTACCTTTCAAACCCATGGCTGTAATGTTTGTCTCATGTCCCGAATCTAAACCTAAGTCATGTTCAATGATATCAAAAAATTTCTACTTTTCTTTGGCTTTCAGTTTGATTGGTTTCAACTCTGTATGAAGTTGCCAACAATGGTTTTCATCATGGCCATTCTTCAAACAATGTTTACATGTGAGTTTATCTTTCTCTCTTTTGACAGAGCTATTTTCCTTTCCTCTTCCATAAAACTTTCCCTTTCCATTATCCTCACTATCACTTTTCTCATCTATGTTCTGTTTCCCTCTTGCTTCTAAATGTGTGGCTTGAACAAAAACCTCATCTATGTTTGTGGGATTGAGCATGAGAATGGTGTGCCTAAGGTAGTTGTACAAACCCCCAATGTACTTTAACAAAGTTTCTTGGGAATACAAATTAATACCCAAAATAAGAGCTCTTCTCCTAAATTCATGAGTATAATATTGTACACTTTTCCCTTTCAATTGTCTAAAATTTTATTAGTCCATAATGACCTTTTGCATGTAAGTTAATGGATAGAATTTCCTTTTAATGGCCGCAATAAAACTTGACCAAGACATAGATATCTTACCGTAGTTTTTAATCTCTTCTTGTGTACTTGCTTCTCACCATACAAGTGCAGATCCTTCCATCATCAAAGAAGCCAATTGAATCTTTATGTCATCTTCATGAAGGTTCTAAATTTTCAAATACACCTCGAATTGATGTATCCAATTTTCCATTCTTTCTGCATTTACCTTTCCATTATACATTGGAAGCTCAAATTTGACATCAAGTTTGAGTAAGGGTGTTTTTCCTCTTTTGGTTTTTGAGTGAGTATGGGTGATTTTTGTGGTGGAAGTGTAATATGATGGTGATGGTTATGATGATGATGATGAATATGGTGGATATTGGAGGTGGATTTTCTCCACTACCCTTTGAATCCTTCTCTTCATCCTTATTATCATCCAAAGTTGCTTCTCCACATGGAGGCTTAGAACCTTATCCTATTGTCCCAGCATTAAATGCATCAAACATAACCTTAAAAATACTCTTTATGTCATTGAAGTATTTATTGATATCATCCTCTTCTAAATGATGTTCAGTTTCTCCAACACCTTACATGATGGCTATGGATTTAAGCTCAACTTCTGGTGCTTGTACCTCTTCAATCTCAGTTTCTTGAGTTAAAATTTGAGGTGTTTCAAGTGAAACTATGAGTGGAACATTTGGTGGAGATGGTGCCATTGTGGCTCTCCTTCTTCAGTTCCTAATCTCAGGACTTACAAGCAACAATTTTCCTTCACCTCTCTGTAATTTCAATCTCGTAAGCATCACAAATTTGCAATTATTAAAACCTTACTTGCATAAAACTCAAGAAACTTTTAAGAAAACAACCTTTCAACCATTTTTTGATACCCACTTGATCTGAATTTGAATGTTAGTTTTGTTGTGCTAATTTCATCTTGAGATTTAAAATTAATTTTCTGATATTATCCTTTATGTGCATAGGTTTCATTGGTGTTTATTTGTGTCAAACAGGTAAATTAACTCAGTTTTATGAGTGATTCATGAGCATAAATTCATTAAAAACAAATTTTGAACACCAGAAATAATGTATAGTAAACCATTACAATTGATCCATTAACACAGTGTTTTGATGAAGGATTTCACCCCCCTGGGATACATCTCCTTGGTCCAGCTTTCATGGCTTGGGCATTTTTATTAGCTCAAAAGTGAAAACATTTCTATTTACATTCACCTACAGCTCCCGAAACCTACTTCAATGAGTCCATAATGTCCAAATCTATCAGAAATTACTCTTTTTGCTCTCATTTTGGTCAAAAATTGCAAAATATATGTCCAGAACCTTTTTTCCTAATGAAATTCCTCCAAAACTGGAGAAGACTCTAGTTAGCACCGCCAAAGTTGGGGGAAAATTTGAATTTAGTGGTACCACTGAAAATTCTTCCATACTAATCTCTATTTATTTAATGTTGAGACTTCACTTAAGGGCATATAAGCTTAATATTATGGTGCATAAGCACATTTAGTGGGGGCGCTCTGATAGGGTTATGTGGTAAGGACATATGGGGAGGGGGTTTACCCCCTCCTTCTCGCCATCAGAGTAACTATATGAAAATAAGTATATATGGTGGACATATATTAAGAAGAACTATTCTTGTGGCTTATTGGCAAGCCCATCCATTGGTGCACGGGAGGTCGCGGGGTCAAGCCCCAACCTCCACCCATCCCTTGTTACATTTTGCTCCATAATACTATATACACGCCCAAACCATAGTTTAGAACTTTGGTGTTTAAATAAAATGTAATTTGGAACTTTGATATTTCAAATATGCTCCCATATAAATTTCGTTTGAACTTAGGTTATATAATATGCCTCGGACTTTGGTTTAATTACAAATGAGACCAATAAAACACTATTCCAACCAACCTTACCATATAATATATAATGCAGACCATTGAATAAAAATGCAATTTGAAATTTTGAGAGGGTCCATCAGAGGGAGCAGATGGTGGCCCCTGGCTACACCACATGTCAGCCTCTGGTTGGCCAGTCCATCCATAAAAAAATATGAATTCAATCTTAGGAGCAACACTTAAAAAATTTCACCTTCAAACCAAACTAGCGAATCCTGTAGTGACACTGTTCATAATGTCATTGGGAAAAACTAAACAATATTCCTAGAATATACCTTGTATGATGATTGGGCTATCATGTCATCCTTCTGTCCTATTTTGCAAATATTTTATCGATTTAGGAAAACGAACAGTAGGCTCTATTTCTTCATCTAGATTATGTTTTCGATGAAACGAATTGTACCAGATTGCTGGCGACACGATCTTTGCTATCATTCAGTTTCCATTTTATTTCAAGCACTTTCATTTTTGGTCTTTTACAATGAGCACCTGATCATACTACTTCTACTCAATTCTCTTATTTATTATTTTGATGACTAATGAATATGAACAATACCTCTCTTCTTCTGTCATAAAAAATTCTTTAGTTTATTTCACAATCAATGTCTTCTCTGGATTATAAGCTTCTCTTTTTTTTGCATTTATTCTTCTTTTATAATCATTATATTTGAGTTTTATTTCTTCATCACTATCATTTAATTTTGCATAAGAAATTTAAAAGCTTACCTTTGAACTTTCTAGAACCCTTATTTATATTGCTTATAAATTTGGCTTCTTCTTTGTTTGATTCATGAATGAAGTCTTCTTCAATCCAATTCTTGCTTCTTTCCTTGGAAACTTTGAATGTAACTTATCCAGAACTGTCTTCTCCTTTTCTATCCTTAGCTCATATGTAGTAAGAGTTCCATGAGGGGTATCCATATTTAATATTTGAATATTAGATAGATACTTAATGGCTAAATATTTTGGACTAAACCTTGAGGGAAGAGGCCTTTATATTTTAGCAAAAATATCGACTTGATTGTTTCATTGATACCTTTGATTGTGTTGACAATATTGTCTAATCAAAGGAGATATGAAGCAATAATTCCATCTTCTTCCATTTTCAAAATTTCAAATTGACCTCTATAAATTTGCATCTCCATGTCCTTTATTTTTTCTTCTCCTTCATAATATATTTTAAGCTTATCCCACAATTCTTTGGCCAACTTACAATGCATCACATTGAAAAAATAAGTATCTAATAAACCACTTAGGATGGAATATTTTTCCATTTCGTTAAATGTACAGATAGCTTTATCAACTACATGAGTAAGATAATTTGTAGTGTAGGTCTTAACCTTGTGCAGAAATTATCTACAAACGAATCTTAAAAACAGAAAACAAACAATAGTAAGAGCATAAAACATAAAACAAATAAACACAAAGATTTTCCCCTGGATCCCAAATCAAGACGACCAGCTTGATTTTTCATTATATTCCTTTTAGTGTTACTACACATATATATACATGTCAAAGCATACATAAACCCTAATTCATTAACCCTGGATTAGAAAAAAATCGTAGTTCGCTTAAACAGATCTACAAAGTACTAGGGGTCGAAAACCATCATGCCCCAAAACCATGTGCAAACCCATGCACAAAACCATGGGTGGGTCTGCCCACCGGAAAATGAGGCCCAAAAAAAATTTCCCGAGGTGTTGCTGCCCCCCCTGCTGTGCCCGACGCAACGTACAGGGGGGTCTATCGCCCCCCCTGTGAACCCCCCACATGTGACTAGTCGTGGAAAGAATATAACACATACCCAACATGTAGGAGCTTTCAAACCATTCTTAACAACCATCCATATGTAAATACGTAAAGACATAATGTATGTATCAATTCCTATTTTCCAAAAAACATATTTTATTCAATATAAATGATGAGCCTTTCCTGAAGATCTGGGAAATGTTCCTTGTGTTAAATCTTCCATAAATTAACTATTATCGTAGGAACTTTCTTAGATACCAAGTGTTTGAATTTTTATTACACCCGAGGGGGGTGTGATTCAGTTTAATGGCCAATTTAACCATTGAAAACAATTTAATAATTCAATATAAACAAAAACATAACAATGCATCAATAAAACCAATTATCAAATCAATACACATGTACACTATATATATGTGGAAACCCTTGTGAGAAAAAACCACAAGTATTCTTTTCTTCTTCAATCTTTGATTAAATCAATTTTTAGACACCAAATCTCTTGAGGGACCAACACCAAAAATAAGTTTTGATGGACTGACACCCAAAGATATGCAAGCACCAACTTGTTGTAGGCTCCAACCTGATTATCAAACTAACCTCTGAAATTTGCAAGCACCAATGTTTTGTAGGAAACAAACATATTGAGGACGCAACCTACGAAATCTACAAGCACCAAATTATTGTAGGCTCTAACTTATTTGAGGCACCAACCTCCTTAATGATACCATAGTGGACAACTTTTCAATATATTTAAAAATAGAACCACAAGCTCAAAACACAATAATTACGCTTGAAAAATTTGATCATGTATATAAAATCTTAACCTATTATTCAAACATAAATTAGTAGTATCTTGTTCATTTCTCATTCTAATCACCAAGCCTAAACTTGTTCATAATCCCAAAAACATTCTCACAACAGGAAAAGAAATATAGTCTCTTCCTCTCAAAATTTTACATTCATGACTTATCATGTCCCACTTTCAAGTCAAAAAAATAAAACATGCCATTTTCCATTTTCATCAATCAAATTGGGCCTCAAAATGAGTCACAAAACATTATACAAATTGAAAATTTGACAAAATCACCCTAATGGGTCAAGAAAAGGTACATTTTTGATATGTTGTCTACAAAATTCACTTTTTGGTGTGCACTTGACAAGATGTATGCCACTAGTTGGATAGAGTACACTATTCAGGTTTAAAAAATGGAATTATTTGTGTGCTACTTCAAGATTCCAAAAAATATTTTAACCTTCAAATAGAGACCATGACCACTTTAGAGTAAGACTGACCTTACACCAACTCGAGTATCCACTATGTTCAAATAGCTAGGCCTTCTGAAATATGTGTGTGTTTGTTTATATGTGCATTATAAAAATGAAGACCATGAAAAAACACCTCAAACTTGATCAAACATTGAGGGGATTTTGAGGTCTAAAATGGGCCTCCTCGGGAAAATTAAAAAAATAGTAGTTAAAATATAAAGTAAGGATTTTTAATTAAAAAAGATAAGATAAAGGAAACTACTTTTTTTATTACACTTTTTACTTATATCCTTATAGGTTTACTCAAAATGTGAAGTGTATACACCCATTGAAATTTAGAATTAAATTATACATCCAATGAGTACCCACTCTGCATACTTTTGTGTATAATTACATGGAAAAAAATAAAAAATACATAAAAAAATGTTCCTTTATATGTTTTCATTTTTTTTTCAGTGTGGAGCTACTTAGAAGTATATAGAGTAGGTACTCGTTCTATGTGGAATTTATTTTTTCATCCAATGGGTGTTTACACATTAATTTTGAGAAAACCTATGAGAAGATAAACCAAAAATACAATTAAGAAAATGTAGTTTTCCTCTATTCCCTCCAAAATATAATACCGTAGGGATGACATCATCATCTTGAATCCTATTGGTCCTTTTAAAGTTAATTTTGTTAGTAGCCTTTTTACTTTGAGGCTCATTTTGATCTCAAAATTTCCCTAATGAGACCACAAACATCCCAACCATACTGAAACCTATAACCACCATAGAACAAAACAAGACCGACACTAACTTGGTTATCATTTATGTTCATATAACAAGGAATTGGAAGCCTTCAAGTTGTACTTATATTTCCCATGTGATGAAGATCATAGATATCCATGGGAAACTAGATGTGAAAATAGGTATGAACTCATCATGCCCATGTGGCACCCTTTGGGTGCTGTCACATCTCACACAAAATTAGCCCTATTGGCCTCTCAAAAATTCTTGTTTGAAATGCCATATGTTCACATCACTGACATGCCACGTGTCATGGTTCTGCCATGTTAACCATCTTTACATACGCTACGTGTATGGGTTTTCCACGTCAACCAACACCTCTTATTCCATTTCAACCATATTTTCTTATTCCATGTGTCTGGGTTCGTCACGCCACCCATATTTTCTTACGTCATTACAACCATCCTTTCTTACACCATGCGTCTAGGTTTTCCACATCAAACATCTCTTATTATGCCATTTCAAGTAGGTAATACATCAGAATCACCACATCACATACATATTACATCAAACATGTCACATTTGTGTTACATCATACCTGCCACATCACAAAACTATGCCATTAGACACATAACATGAGCATTACACCGAACCAGTATATGTTAATCCATTCATGTTTATAATTCAATGTGGCATGTGGTCACACCTATATTGGTTCTTATGTAGAACCATAACAAGACCCAATAAAATTGGTGATTAAAGGTATTGAAACTTTATAAATCTATCACTATTGATCATCCAAGCTAATAAATAACTGCTAATGAGCTGGAAAAAATGTGCACAGGTTAATAAATTTGGGGTTTGACCCCTTCTCTCCATTATGAACATGCTTGAACTCAAATAATTGTTTCTCCTTATCCAATGGGAGTTTGACTAGGTTTCATATATCAATGGAAAGGTCTGAGAGAGAATTGTCCAAGAAATTCACTTGTAGATTTGTTTGATTGAAGTAACTCTTAAAACATGCTCATCAATATTTAGGCTCTGATTTCTATGGTATCATGTTGAAACTAGCTTATCCCCGTATTCCCTTGTACGTAGTTATTTGATCATCATAACTTATGAAAATTATCAATCATATTCTTGATATCTTACCTTCTTTCACATCATTGATGTGTGAAAAAAATCTTAATGATATTTGACATCACTAATGTGTTAAAAAATATTCAATGATCTTCCAAGGCATCATACCTCCTTTGACATCCAAGACATTACACCTATTGTGTCATCAATGGCATGAAATTGGTTTTCATAGATGAAAAAAAATATGTCTAATAGGTAGATAGATGATGATCATTTCCATGAATATTTAACATTTTTTTGAGCCATCATCTGACACAGTGCTTCTTTATTCATTAGATCACCATCAGATCATGGATTAGTCGGAATGAGGACCATTTTTAATTTTGTTCCTTCGCTTGTAAATTACGACTTAATGATGGGGTGGTTATGATGTGGGGATTCCTTCTAAGGGGGGCACATTTAGGAAGGATACCACATTGTGGAAGCACAATCATAGTAAGGACCAATAAATAATCTACATTTGCCATGGGGATCCCATTGGTTTTTCATGAGCTAATCAGACGGGCATATCAAACTAGAAACTAGTAGTGTCAACCCACTCTGGTATTGGGGAACCCAAAATGGACATAAATGGGAAACATTACAAAGAATGAAGGGAAGGGCTAGGTGGGGCCCACATTTTGTGACATTGAAGTACTACATGGACACCATGTTACAAATCAATATTGACATGGACTAGTATGTTTATCTAAACTTCAAGGGAGAAAACCTTTCAATATAGGAGTTATATTGAGATAAAATTTATACCATTAGAAAGTTTTGAACACATTGAAAATGATGCTGGTATTCAAATTTAATTCCTCAAACTTTAAAAAATAAAATAAAAATAAAGAAAATTGTAACCCCATATTCATAATAGCAGTTGGATCTTAGGTTAATTCAATACGTAACACCTCTTATAGCCTAATATAGTTCAAGGGGGTTGGAGAGATTTTTATGACTTCTAGAAATTGCTCAAAATTTTAGTTAAATGAAGAAGACAATTCCTATATGTTATACTTATGAAGAAAATTCCTAATAAATGAAGATGAATATAACAATCTAAGACACTATATTTTGTCAGATCATGGAAAAGTGAGAAATGTATTATTTGTTTTCCACATCAAGGAATAACTTTAGAGTTACAGTTGATTATTTAACCAACATTTTTCTATATTTCATGTTGGCCCACATTTTAAAAAAATTAAATACAACACCTAGAGTCACAATGATATCCATATTTGTTGATCAAGTGAGCACTTAAAATCATGATTAGTGATCCAATTAAAAAATATTACAAGGATTCTAATTATTTATTCAAGTCTAATTGAAAATGGTAGATTCCAACTTTGTTCCTAGTATATTTGAAAAGCTTACCAATTGGATTCCATTGAAACAAAACCTCTCCAACTGCACTATGTCGATCATCACAACGGTGATTTGAAACACCATTAGGAATATACTCTATTTTATATTTTGAAAATGAATATCTCCAACTTTATAAAGTGGAAGACACATTCTTTATTTTAAAATAGTAATTGAATGTGATTTATAAATCATGACTATGGGGATTTTATGCCATCTCTATTGGCACTTATTACCTTCTATTTTGAAAATTTTGTAAGAAGGAAAGTGATATCCATGAGAAAAGGAGGTGTCTGATCATTTTACATCAGATTGAGATTATAATTATAAGAAGAAGACATATATATGACTTCTATTGTATCCTATTCAAGATATTTCTACATTAATAAATAAAGAAAAGATTCCTTCTCATTGACGATTTCATTGTAATTCAAGGATTGTAGTACTTTTCTTTTTAGCATATTCTAAGCTTAGAAGACCCCATCCCATGGTATTTGTTGAGTCTGTTGACAGATATGTAGAATACTTAATTTTATATTTTTTTCCTTATATTATCATTTTAATTTCTTTTGTTACTTTATTTATATATTTTTAGATAACTAGTGTGTATATTCTCTACAAAATTATAACATTGAAGGTTAGATAATGAATTTTCATGTTAAGGTATCATATAGTTGTTTACTTTCCAATAATCCAAAAAAAGAACTATGATCAATGCTAAAAAGCGTTGTTGTAAATATAAGCCCAGTGATCAAATATACTTCTGTAGAATTTTAATTTTAATCTGCTTTTTGCATTTCATAATCACTAATAAGAAAAAAATATTGAATAACTAAGTGTTAGAAGCCATGATAATACTGAGATGGATGAGGGTTATGAATCAATATTATGGTCAATTTTAACAATTATTAACAATATCCAATATTTCCATTTATTCAACAATCAATCATGTAAGAAACACATAGAAATGCATAGAGACACTAGATGTACGTGGAAAACAATTAAGGGAGAAACCCATAAAAATTATGCTTGATTATTATTGTAGGATACAACCTACTATTTCATCATATTTTTTGGATCCAACCAAAAGGAGACACCCATACATCATATTTACAAACACCCACTTGAAGAAAGCACCAACTCAATGAGAGGAAATTGGGTTTTCAAAAGCTAACATTGAGTTTCCATGTCCTAATGTGTAAGTCAATCAAAGCCTTTCAAAGTCAAAAGAGATAGAGGTGTGACTAGGATAGGCTCCAACAAATTTTTTGATAGTATAATTTATCTATTTTAAGTGTGAATGGTGCCCAAGTGACCGAGAAAAACATTAAATATTAAAAATAAAATTAATTTATTATTCTATGAACATTATAATATTCAGAATATCTTTAACATGGGGTAAATCATGTGTTGAGTGTGCTTTTAATGACACATAACTGATATATATATATAGCTATTTTGATAAGTGTGACATTTTTTGGGTAATTTTGAAAGAAGTATAATAATAAAAATGATATGAAAAAAAATTGTCTACATGGAATTATTTTATTAATTTCATATTGTTTTCTTAGGAGGTGATTTATTAGAAAAACCTTAAGGAAGAACCAACCCTAAAGGAAGAATAGGCTCCAACCTACATATTTTATATTTATATTTTACATTTTACATTTTATAGTAATTTCCTTGACCAATAGGACCATGTCATACAACCATGCCCTTAAATATCTAAGGGTAAATTTTTGTTTATGTCATGCTATCATCATAGTGATGTAATCATTCTGCTTGGTGCTCTCTGGATGGTGACACATGTCATCCAAAACCAACCCATTATGCCACAAAAAAACACCATAATGAGTGACATGTGTCACCTTCCATATGGACATGTGCTAGAAGCCATGTCATCTTGCTAATTCACCTACCCTGTAAGCGCTACCTGGATAGAAACTTATCACCTTTATTATCTACCATTTGTTGGTTTCCAAAAACCAAATTTTACGTACTTTAGTGGTTTCAAAACCCCCTTACAATGGTTTTTTTACTTTGAGGGGGGTCCAAAGTCCACCATAGTTGTTTATCAACTTACACAAACCATTGTTGTTTTGGCACACATCCCTATCATATACCTCCTTTTCTGTTATAAACCCTTGATATAAGAGGGGGATGTAATCAATATATGATGCTTGATAACAACTAAAAACTTATCAGATGATGATAATCCACTCGTGCAAGTTCATTTTTTATCGGAGGGGCATGACTTAACTCTTTTCACTATCTTACGGTACTTTATTGTTATAATCCAAACTTAGAAATTGTTTTCATGATCATACACTAGTGACTAGGCATATGATATATTACATCTCAATATCGCAATAATATTTATAACATTCCTACTCGATGGAAAGTATGTTGATAAAAAAGGATTGCAACAAACATAAAATTATCTATTTGTTGGGCTTTCTTACTGATGGCTGGGTACTAGTTCTCTGATATCGGCCATTGACTGAAGGCTCTTTCTTGGTACAATTAATGCCGTAAGAGGATGAGGGTCATGTAACCTACCAAATATCATCTACATCAAGCAATTACATCCAAATATGTTTCTTTTTTTAACATGTATTTCCATGTGTCACTTACCAAATGTCTAATTGTCCTATTAAAAATGTCAAATATACCTTCCATGTGTCACCATCTCATTATTCCACATCATGATAGTTTGGTGCCGCTTGTATTCCATTTGTACCGCCCACCTCTTGCTACCCATAATTCATTTGTGTGTAAAATATTTTTTATTCAATAGTCAGATAAATTCTTAGGAGATTACCCTCAAGCTCTTCATGACCATAAGTTGTGATGGGGGGCTTTCCACTCCACTTCTATCACTTACCACTCATGGCTCTTTCTCCTCAAATTATTTATTTTTTGTTTAGATGGCCGATGGGCTCTTAGCCCCCAAGCACCTGCATGTGTCCATTTGGGATTGGTCAATGTGACTACTACCTTACTGATCCACCACTCACCACCTGTAGCATTATTCCTCTTGAGATTATTTGAATATTAGCATCAAGTTTATGGGGAGCCCATAATGGAAACATAACTATATGGAACCTTTCTTCAACAAAAACACTTCAAATTGAATTTTATATTGATTCCTTTGAAGTTAGGCCGAGTTACATATATCATTCAAATATCCTTGGAGAGGGATATCCTATTAAGGACTTGGATTGTGATTTTGATCAAAGAACCTGTAGGAAAAATTCCTTCAAGGATATTCAAATAATCTAATAATAAAATGACCCCATAAGAATCATGCATAACAACTGGACAAGCTCTCCCTTGACTTGACTTTGCATTTCATTAATGATAACAAAAAACAACATGATCAACAATATCACTTCAACAAGGTCCCCCTAAACGTGTTAATGCTTCACATCAATGAGAACAAATTTCAACATTCTCAATAATACTCTGTTGGAATTGAGGGAAACACCATAAAATATTGTTCTCAATTGAAGGAAACACCACTACTGGGAAACACTCTCGCTATCAGGCTAAAGAAATTTCTATTGTATTATCACCCTACTATATGATTTTTCACTCTCTATCTTTAACATATACAACGTTGGCACACTCTCCTCCTTTTAAATCAATGGAAAAGGGCCTAAGTGATTTTTTTTTACAATGCTCTCCCCAAAAGGATATAACATGTTGCTCATTATTCTCCCCTTTTGACTAAAACAAATTGATATTAATGGTACATTACCATGTCACTTTCCATGTATTTTCACTTTTATCCCCTTCAATTTCTACTATTCCTACTCAGGAATACTCCCCCTAAGTTTGGTCTCTTTTCTTATCTTGAATCATTACAACCATCCATGTACAAATTTGGATATTTTCCCTCTTTTATTGTGAATAAATATACTGTAGAGAAGAATGAGGCATCAATCCTAACATATTACTTAAATACTCAAAATGTTCATGGGAAAGAGGCTTAGTGAATATATCAACAATCTGTTCCTTTATTGAGACATACTCCGAATTAAAAGTATGATAAACTACATGTATCATAGGAAAATAGTACATTATCGAGATATGATTGGTATTTGAATGAAGAAAAATATTCTTGTATATACTTATAGCACTTGCGTTATCAAAAATTATTAGAATGGGTTCATCAGAAGTTACTTTCATGTCTTGTAATGTTTGTTTCATCCACAGAATATAAGTGAAACTTGTTGAACCTACTATATATTTGGCTTCTACAGTAGCAAGGGAGATATATGCAATAGAGAAAATTTAAGGTCTAAAATTTTCCTCCTAAGTAATAATATAAAATAATAGTGTAAATAATAAAATAAGGTTATATTACAACATCAAATTTTAGAAGGAAAAAAAGAAAAAAAAAAATCAACTCACGTTTTCCACTTATCTCCCTAAGATTTTACTCAATTTTTGGAGCAAGAGACCTCGTTCGATGCATAATTTAATTCCTCATCCAAGGATTACTCATGTTGTATACTTTCGATGGACCCTGCTACATGAAAAATGAGAAATACATAAACGAACATGATTGGAATCACATTTTTCATGTATTTCTCACTTTTTATGTAGCAGAGTCCATTTAAAGCGTGCAACATGGGTGCTCCTTGGGTAAGGAATTAAATATTCTATTGGACTATAGTAATCAGTGTGAAATGAATAAAACAGTACACATAAACTATCAACATCTTTTATTTCAATGACATTCACACTGTCTATGTCGATACATCAAATGAGAAGGAAACCCAAATAAAGGAAATCGTTGCTGAATTAAATTCTAGAAGAAATCACTCATGAAAAAATAAAATGATATACATAAATGTAATCATGCCTTAATCAATTTGTACCTAGCTTTGCACACAAAATTGACCCGGTTGGTATCTCTAATCAGACATGTGTAACAGGATATATAATATTGGAATTGAAGCAGATCTATTCCCAGATAGAAAATAGCAACAACACCTCCACTGATACATAAAGAAAATAAGAGATATGTACAACTACCTTAACTACTACAATCCCTGTAAAGAGGAGGGCCCTTCCTCCCTTGCAGAGTTTAGGAAGAGAAAGAACTTAAACGAAAACTAAAGCAAACAATGCATGTAACAACAACAACATGATAACTTGTATTAATGTGACCAAAATTACAAAGCCAAAGTAATATTGTTCTCCTCTAACCTTTTTACCTCAAGGGTCGAGAAATATATAGTGTTTACATGTTCAGAAAAATGAGGGGTGGATCAGTCATGAGAATATTTATGATTCTCATCCTGATAAAAATAGGATACATATAGTTACAACCACTTCTTAATAAATATTCTGACTCAAAAAATATAGATTAAAATAAAAAACCACCAAAAAGTTGTCATCCTAAAATATAATACGTAATGACTCTTATATATGTTGTGGAAAGTCACAGTTATATCATAACAACAATAGAGGACATGTTGTCATCCATAAGTTGACAATAGCCAGTCAGAAATACAATTGTAACAACATGCAGCGGGTCTCTAACAGCACCATGATGTAAAAACATCGTGGTGTAACATCTAATTGTAACAAAACAGCTTTAAATGCTCCTTTATGACTCGTGCTCTACATCTTTTGTGCTAAAAATAACATCTGGAAGGACAACAAAAGACCATATAAATTCTCCAAACATTCATCCCCAGTTAGTCATAAAAAATACATGATACATCATCATAATCGATGAAATGGAAATATAATGAAAATAATGTGAAACATCATTGTTTAAGATAGAAAGGTAGGAAAAAGAGGAAAATATAGTCCCCATGGTTGTAGTTACAAGGTAACAATAGGGGAAACATATGTAGGAAATAAGTACAAAACTAGCACCCAACCTCTCCCCCCCAGTTGAATCACTTGCATGTCCTCATGCAAAATATCATCTCCCATGATAATATCTCTGGTGTAGGTCAATGATGTCATAAGTGCCAGTTGTATCTTCATCTATAGACCTATACCCTTGAGTAGTCATCAGATTTCATACCCAAGACTCTGATTCATACTTTCTCAATTCGTAATGAATCTAGTAGTCTTGTATTGGAAGCCATGTCAAAGGGAACTTGAATCTTAACCCAAGCCAAGAAGCACCAAGGGTTTGTATTATTTGTGCATATGTTGGCACATGTGTAACAACTACCACAAAGTTCTGAAATGCAAATGGGTCCCCCTTCAGCAGCACAAAATTGTTGGCTTTTGTGCATTTCAAGCACCTAGTCAGGGCTCAAATCTTCATTACTAAGAACTTATTAAGGCAGAAGTTCACAATTCTTCTTCTATAAGTGGGAGAAAATTCCCTTATCCCAGGAGTGCTCAAAATTCTTCTAAACTCCTACCTTAACTCGGCGGCCCATCCTAGTTATGCCAAGATCCATAATGTTGTCTTTTCTTCATTGGTATCCATGGATTTGGTGGAAAAATTCCACTCAATCTGATTCTTAATGAATGACACAAAAGCTCATAGCTGCAAATCCCCTATGTAGGAGAATATAGTCACTACCATTTGCATACTTACATGCTAGAAAATGATATTGTGGAAGAATAACTCACACAGTAGGCTTTGTTTGTCAAAATAGGAAGCACAAAAGACATCTAAAAATGTGTGATTGGAAGAACACAGATACGACCTGTTCTCCATGACGACTTTTAATTGAAACAGGAAATATCATTCCCATAGAAAAATGTGGTAGGATGGGGAAGGTCCCCTACACCCCAATAGATTGAGGGTGAGGTCATGGATTTTTTTCTTATCCATAGTTTGATCCTGAACCTAATGCTGTAACAACAACAAATATTCATTCTGCTTCTTTATGGCTTACTTCCTCTTATACTCTTCCCAACCTTTCTTCATCTCTTCTTTCATCCATTTTTCCTGTAAAGAACTTATCTCCTTCTGATTTTATTTCAACGAAATCACCCCCTCCCAAAGGGAGATTGCTTCCTATTTCCATTTTTGCAATTCAAAAATCAACAAAATTTTCTCAAAACGTCATCCTATGATGGGACACGGCGTTTGTCTGAATTCAATATGAACATCACTAATGGGTGTAACAACCTCTGTTGGATGGGTCTGCTCCACCCCTACTACTGGTTCTTGTGTAACATCTGCTTCATTAGTGGGTTCTTGTGTATCATCCCCTTTATTTTTTCCTAGAGTAGCCTCTGTGTCCATTGTTGTTTCTTCTGTAATAGTAGAGGCCTCCACAGGTTCTTGTGTATCGACCTCTAGGTCAATTACTACAAGAGGATCTACTTTAACTACTGATTCTTATGTAACAACAGTATCCTTACCAGTTTCTTGTTTAACAACCTCCTCAAGTTCTATTTTTGTTTCCATTGGGCCGGTGTTTTCCCCATGGACCTTATATCTTGTTGTTGTCCATCATTGAGAACATGTTGTGCATACGGATACCAAGATTTCCTTCCCCACATATAATCTTTGTTGTAACTTTTCATTTTCCTTTCTTAAATTTTTAAGTTCTAAAAGTAGGACATGAGTTTCATCCTTACCTGATGAGGAGGGTTATCTTTCTTATTATTCTGATCCTTCTACTTCTTTATGCTTTCCAGGTATGGGCAATGGTTCTATGGGAAAGTTAAATTTCACCATATGTTTTGGCCGTTTGTCCCCAATTGACTCATTAGTGGGTTCTTTTCCAATTTTGATCCTGACAGGATGAGTCTGGGCCTTAGCTTCTTCCTGAATTCCTTTTGAATTCGTGGCCTATTTTCTCCAGCTTGTCCATGTCATTTTTGGCTTAAATTATTCCCAGCTCCTTCACTGCTGGGTTAGGGCATCCATCACGATAAATTTGATAAGTCCATGATTGGTTACACATGTTTCTAGATGTTTTGTTGTCTTCACCGTTGCCGCCATATGCTTAATTCTTCCTAATAAGTAAAATGGAAGTTTAATCTTTTTCTAGTACCGAAAATGATTAAGTAGATGGAAGTGATAATTAAAATTTATTGTAGATATTCCATCCCAAGTAATGTATTTGATTAAACCCAGGGAAACATATGCCCATGGTTGAGGGGGTGGTAATTTGTCAATTCCTCTTCCCTTCTTTCCCAACTTTTATTCTCCTTCAAGGAAGTATTCCTTCAAAGAATGGTCATTTATTTTCCTATTGAGCCATCTCTATCCTTCTATTGGAAATGTGGTCACTCATAAAATCACTTCTTTTGTTACTTCAATTTCCAGGCCTCTGACTCAAGTCTGGTGGTTATTCAAATTCTGAGTGAATTTGATTACAATAGCCTCATCCGAGCCTTCCTATTTCTGAAAATACTCAATCCACCTGGCTTCGCTAAATATTTGGTAAGATTCTGGACAGTTCTTCAAGTCATCCATGGAGACTGGTTTGTATGTTACTGCTACTCCACCCATCTTACTGTTATTATGAATTCACTCCTTATTTCTCAACCCAATGTAATTTCCCCGCATTGTTTCTTTCCTCTCGGAACCTTACTCTGCTTATCCTCGATGAAGAGTTTCAAATGAGGATACAAGGCTTCAGTTGAGGAAGGTGATGGGAGGTGACAGGATTTATGGATTACCAAATCATACTTCACACATTCCTACATAAATGTCTCATTATGGAAAGTAATGGGTTCTAAGTACAAACACATTTTCTAGTCAGATTTGGTCATAATTGGCTATCGTGATATTAATTATATGCATGCAGGGTTAATAATGGTTCATAAGTATGGATTTCTTTCAAACTTTACAAGATATATCCCCCCTTGCTTTAATGGTGATGGTCACCCACGACTGTCACGAGAATATCATCACTTTACATTAATCACCAAAATATTGAATGATAACATTACCTTTTGAATGACGTACCTGAAGCGACGTGGAGGAGGAATTTGAATTGGTGGTGTACTTCTTGCAGTGATCGTGCTAGTCATGCTTGAATAGCACAATTATTGCTACATGTGATGAAATAAGAAATAGTGTTCATGGCTGTCGTCTGTTACGTGTGTAACAGCCAAGACAACCTTTTTATTATTCTTCTAAAAACATGATGATTAGGAAAGATAGATACAAAAAAGAAACAAATGAATAACATCATCTGTAAAACATATCAGGAAGGAAGGATGATGTTTTTAAAAAGGGAAAAAATGGGTGTAACAGCCACCACAGGAGTGGTTTTCAACTGTTACAAATTGTCTCACTGCACCCTTGAAAGAGGATTTCACAATCAGATTATTATTTTAACTGTTTTTATTTATGTTTTGTTTATTTTTATTTTTTAAATAGGTGTAACAACTGCCACAAAGGTGTTTTTCAGGCTCCTGCACTTATTGGAATTTCAAATTTCAGGTTTCACAGGGGAAAATTCCCCTTCCTCTATAAAATGAAGATTAGAGTCCACGACAATGTTAAAAAATTATTCCTTCAAAGCAGGTTGATGATATAACCTCAGATGTTGCCGATTAACCATTAACAATGTCTTTGCACTATCAATGGTGACCAGTTATACAGTCCCATTATCACATACCATGTAAGGACCTAGCCATTTTTTGGAGAGCTTACCCTTGAAATCCTTGAATCTTGAATCATAAAGGAGAGCCCAATGTCCTTTCTTAAATTTATTCTTCTTAATGAACCGGTCATTCCATCTAGCTCTTTGTTGCTAAATGATCTCTGTCTATTGAATGGAAGCCAATAGTTTATTTTCCAACTCATTGAACTGGTTTAATCTTTCTCTTTATGTTGTGTTTAAATCCAAATTGACCCACAATTTTTTTCTTAATATATTTATTTCGAACTTTATGGGGAATAAAGGATTCTTACCATACACCAATTCATATGGTGAGAAGCATGTAGTATTCCTCCATGTTGTTTTGTAAGCCCAAAACACCTCTAGAAGTTTCTCAGCCCAATTTCTTCGGTGGCTGGCTACTATCTTCATTAAGATTCCCTCAATGACTTTATTGGTGCTTTCTCCTTGACCATTTTCTTGTGGGTGATAAGGTGAAGTGATCTTGTGATTAATTCCATACTTCTCAACCAGCTTCTTAATGAAATGAAATTTGAACTGAGGCACTCCATTCGTCACTATCTCCTTGGGTATCCCAAACTGAACAAAGATATATTCGAACAGGAACTCTGAAACAACCTGCTTTGTAGCTCTAATTAGTGCCTTTTCTTTGACCCACTTTGTGACATAGTCAGTGCAGACCACTATGCATGATATTTTCTGTGATGAATTATTAATTGGCCCTACAAAGTCCAGGGCCCATTTCTGAAATGGTTTTATCACTATCTGAGGCTACAACGACATCTCATCTAATTTCAGAGGCTGGCCCATCCTTTGGGAACTATCACATCCCTTCACAAACTTCTTGGCATCGTGGAATATAGTTGGCTGGTAGTACCTTATTGAGAAAAAATTATATCTCATCCTTTCATCAATGAAGTACCCTCCATAGGTTTCCTCATGACAAAGCTTTCAAGATACAAAAAACCTCATATTCTCTAACACACTGCCTAATCTGAAAGTCTAGCCCAGTGTGATAGAGATTTCCCTCCATATAGGAGTAGGTAGCACTCTCCTATATGATATTCCTCTTTTTCTTGGAAGATAAATGGTGTGGGAATTTACCTGCAGCAAGATAATTGGCTATATCTGCATAACATGGTGACTGAGTAGATATGGCAAAAATATAGTCATCTTGAAAAGAATCCTCAGTAGGAGTGCAGTAATCACTTATACTTAATCTAAAAAAAAATCAACAACCACATTATCTTTTCCCGGTTTATCCAAAATATTGATATCTAATTCCTGTAACATCAATAACCATCGTGTAACTCTACCATTAGTAACAAGTTTATTCATTTAAATTGGAACTGTAGCATGGTCAATGTGTAAAAATACTTGATACCTAGTGATTTAGTGACAAAATTTGTTGATAGCATGCACTACAACTAGAAATTCCTTCTCAATCACTGTATAGCTAAGTTCAGCTAGATTTAAGCTCTTGCTGATGTAGTAAATGGCATAAGGTTTATTTTCATCCAGTTGCCCAAAAACATCACCCACAACCATGTCATATGAATCCGTAGTGATATGGAATGGAAGTCTCCAGTTTGGTCCTCGTAAAAAACATGTTGTTGTTACACATTTCTTTAACTTTAGAAATGTTTTCTCACACTTTCCCAGCCACACAAATTCCACATATTTCATGAGAAAAGAAAATAGAGGAGATGCCATCTTTGAAAAAATCTCTATAAATCTCCTGTAGTACCCTGCATGTTCCAAAAAACTACGTACCTCTTTTTGAGTTATAGGAGTTGGGATTTTTGAAATTACCTCAATTTTTGCAGGGTCTACCTTGATTCCATCTATCGAAATGAAATTTCCCAGCACAATTCCCTCAGCCATCATCATGTAGCATTTCTCTGTGCTCAAAGAAACATTAGTTTCTTCACAACATTTCAACACCTTTTCCAAATTAACTAATGATGTTTCAAAAGAATCACCGTAGGGTGTAAAATCATCCATAAATATTTCAAGACGGTCATTCAAGAGATAAGAAAATATGCCCAATATTTCCCTCTGAAAAGTTGTTGGTGCATTGCAGAGGCCAAACAGAAGGACTCTGTATGCAAAAGTACCCCACGGGTAGGTGAAGGTTGTCTTGTCTTGGTCTTCCAGGGTGATCTGTATTTGATTTTAGCCACTGAACCTATCCAAGAATGAAAAAAAAATTCCCAGAGAGAGTATCCAGGACCTGCTCAATGAACGGTAAAGGGAAATGGTCCTTTTGGGTGGCCTTGTTAAGCTCTCCATAGTCTATACAGACTCTCCACTTGTTATTTTTTAGAAAAATGACAAGCGGAGACACCCACTGGCTGTCAGAAATGGGATATATGGAATTAACATTAAGGAGTTTCTGCAATTCCTCTTTCACTATCTCCTTAAGTGTGGGATTCATTTTGCGCTGCAGTTGTCTAACTAGTTTGCAGTCCTCTTTAAGGAAAATGCGGTGAGTTCATAGGCTAGGATGGATTCCTTTCATATCAGTATCGTCCCATGCAAATGCCTTTTTATATTTTTGTAACAGATATATCAGCAATCTATTTTGTTCAGTATTTCCCAGGCTCAATTTCAACAGGGTTATTGGCAGTAGTTTTCAAATGTTCAACAATTGCATCATCTACCTCATATTATTCCCCCATATCTCTAATGAAGGCAAAAAAGAGTGAATTTCTAATAAAACCATTAATGATATCATCCTATGTTTCATCCTTAAAGTATTTTTCTTTTCCAAGTATGAGGAGAGGTAGGGAAAAATTAGATTCAGGTTCAAATTCATCCCACCGAGGACTATTCAAATCCATATGTATTTTTGCTGGCAGGTAAAGGTCTAGGTTCTTAGTAGAATTCCCATCTTAGATCACCATAGATCTAGACCTACATCCGATATATGCATCTGCAGTGGCTAGCCACAATCTTCCCAAGATTATAGGATGAACACCCAGGTTTGATTTGGTTTTTAAAATGAAAAAATCATTCGAATAATTCCAAGAAGCCACAATGATAACCACATCTTCTATCATTCCCTTGGGCTTGAAACAGGAGCTATCTGCTAATTCAAGCACTGTGGGTGTAGGTATAATTCCATGAAGTCCTAGGGAGATAAAGATATATTTGGTCATTACATTGATGGCTGCCCCCAAATCAATAAAAATTTTAGTTACGGGTTGGTTATCAATATGGACAGTCACTATAGGATTCCCTGAGTCATTATATTTAGTTAACAAAGTCTTATCAATCATAATTTTGGATAGTTTCCGCATAACATGGATAGTAGGAGGGTCTTTCAGTTTTCTTCCAGGGTTTTTGACACATAGATCTCTCATTTTTTTGGCATACATAGGCACTTCCCTAAGAGCTTGTAACAGCAGAATCCGCACATACAAAGTTTGTAATTCCTTGAGGAACTCAGATTCAGTTTGTGAGGATGGCCCAGTTTCAATTAATCGTTTATGGTATGGAGGATCCTGAACCTTAATAGCTGACTCAGTTGTCAAAGATGCACTAGCCCTTCTCGGGTTGTCTAATGTAGAAACAACAGGCCTTCTTGAGGTGGCTACTACAGGTTTAACAACAGGTATTGTATCATTTGTTACATGTGTAACAACTATCTCAGAATCAACTATATCCTTTCTAGGTGACTCACATTCTTCTTCAGTAATAATGGGAGTATGTTCAGGTCTAATTACTTTTCCTGATCAAAATCGAACCTCGTTAACCCTAATAGGATTGATGAGATAAGTCTGGAAGGTAACCAGAGAATCTATGCTCTGAGCTCCCTTATTGTTCAGATTGGGGTTATGTTTCATCGGTAATTGGTATTGGACACAAGGTGTAGGAATTTGAAGAGAAGGCAGTTGTAATTTCTATTTTATTGGTAGTGCAAGGGGTACTGGACCTTGGTCATTACCTCTCCAATTATGACTACAAGGATGAGATTTTGATGGAGGATATTGCATTGGTAGAGGGGAAGGCCACTAGTTCCATGGTGAAGGAAATTGTGTTGAGGAAGGAGTAAGATACTGCTATGGAAATTGTTGACTATTATAAAAATTATTCCTAGGATTTAAAGAGTAAAAATCTGGAGGCATACCTGTAGGTCGTGGCTTCCATGATCTCTTTGATCAGATAAAGTAGGAATATTTGACATCCTCGCTTAATTCTTGAAGTACAAATTTCTGTCTTGGCAGTTCAGGACATTGAATTGTAGAATGTGCCAACTCATAGATGTTTCATAGGCAGACGTTATTCAGTCCACATTCTCTTTCTAAATGTTTCTTTTTGCATCATGGAAATAATATCACTAAGGCTGCTTCAACTTCTACTTGTGCTTGCTTAACTTGTACCATAGTGATATGGCTAGAGAGAGTGCTAAGGAGGTCGGTTTTAAAATCCTTAAATAGATTCCTGCTCTCTGCTCTAGTTACTCCTCCACTTGTGGACTTCTATATCTGAACTGAAGGGTCCCAAACTGAACTTCTCCCTTTAAACAATCCTCTTGAAATCTATAGGCAGAGCTTCATTATTTCTTCAAGCGATTCATGCAATATGTCTCCTTTTCCCAACAAATTCAAATGCTCCAAACAGTAATCTCTAATATCTCTTAACAATAATGGTTTCAAAATTTCTGGGGCTAAGTTACCAAACCTAGACCTTTGTAGGTTATAATGGAATCATTCCATATAGTTCTCCAATATCTCCTCCTCCTTCTATGCAATTCTAAAGATCTCTTCCTTCAAATCCCTGGTTCGATAGTAATCCCGATACTTAAAGAGAAAGGCCTCCCTATTTTATGCGGATAAATCCTTCTTGCAGACAAGAATGATCTCTCTAGTATCCTAAAGATATCTAGAAACAAAAAATCAAATGAAAACCATTTTCTCTAGATCATTTGTGATTCAAAATTATTAAATAACAAATTATGAGGACATGCCCCTACCTGAAGTCCAACGCTTGCTGAAATATTCTATCTAGTCGCTCCAAAAGAGGTCACTTCAGCATGTGAAACCTACAATCAAAGATAGATAAAAGGATTAAAATCACCTGCAAGATATAATAATTGAGAAAACACTAATCTATCTCAGTGATCAAGGAATCCAAGAATTGAAATACTCAGATAGATACATGAACAATTCAAAGAGAAAATAGAATCCATTTGTATTATCTTGTATAATAAGAATTAACCTTACAACCTTTCACCTTGATGTTATATAGGTTCTTCCGGGGTCCTAAACAATCATTCTCTCTCATATTGACAAGCCTTCTTCTCTCTGAACTAGCATAAAGTTATGGATATGAGTGTGTGATCATTCTCATACAAAAAATGGCTAGTATAGAGAGTATGTTCTCTTTAAGAAATTCTTCAGCAACTAATATGTATGTCTACCATTTACAAGCTACCATATACCCTTGAGACTGAAACATGAGCTCAATTTATAGTGAAATGGAGGTAGTTTCAGTTCCATGAAGAGGGGGATGGATTCCTCTTATGAAGGGCTTTGAGCTCCATATACCAAGGAATAAACTCCATGAGTGAAGGGATACAACTCGTGAGTAGAGGATAAAGTTCGAACTGAACGCGCTTCTAGAAAATTCTAGTTGGGAGAATATTCATCCAGCTAGGCTTCTAGAACTTACTTTTTTCTTTATTTTACTATTTATGGGGGTCTGCAGGTTTAATACACAGAATGTGTGGGATGTGCCACAGGCTATAGAACAAATATCTATAGATCCGTAGGCAAGGGCTAGGAAAAGTGTAGAGTTAGACTTTTTAGTTTTTTAATGAGCTTTTCTCTAATTCCAAGACTTGGTTTTAGGAACATTGTGGTTTTTTACTTCTAAGGGAGTGTAATATAGGTATGATGAACCTAAAGTGACAGTCAAATGTCATGGTGACAAAATAAAGTTTAACAGATTTCCCCCTAAATTGCAAAGTCTGAGGTAGTTCTAAAGTGTGAAGTGCTTTATCTTTCCAAGGATTGGATTGTGGACGTACCGATTGAAAGCCTGTAAGAACATTCTATGCAAACATATATATGTATATCATCACTGAGGAAGGAATTCACATACTCAGATCAAAGCTAACTATATGTTCTGGTACAGAAATGATTTTAAAATTACATCAATAGTAGACACAGTATGGGCGCATCCATCTGTCATAGGTAGTCTACTATATTATGAATAATAAATCTCCTCGCAGCCTGGATGGTGGAAACTAGATCCAGGGTCTTGATTTCTGCTTCCCGGACTAGTATGATTCTATCCATGTAATTAATTGTGTCGAAGTTGAACATGGTAGAAACCACTTGATTACGAGTCAATGATGTGAACTGTTAACAAGTGTGAGAGAAAACACTAATAATGACAATGGCTCTCAAAGTAATCAGTACAATCCACGAAGTTTGAATGAATGATTTGTAGTTGAACACTTCATAGAATCAGTCGATCGAAGGTCAATGATGCAACATGTCGTCGAAGGCGATAAATCTTCCATTAGGGCATGCAGATCCCAAGGTACTGATAGGATTCTAGATCAAATTTCTAGATGATGAGTTGTCGTTGATAGAAAGTGACCCATCATAGGAAAGCCTACGACACGAAACCATTAGATAGGGTTTTGAAGAAATTTTAAGAAAGTTCTAACTTAGGGATGGTCAACGCGAATGAAGACAAATGTTTTCAATGAATGGTTTTATTTGAACTATCTCTTGAACACATAACGAAATTGGAGATGGTTTGGTAACAATTTACCTAAATCTAATACCCAGAAACCAGCTAAATACTTTCAATATGGTTTGATTAACTGTTAGACAAAGGATTTTCCCAACCCAGGTACAAGTGTGAAAAAAAGTGTCGTGTTCAAGAGGTCGTATACTTCTTTTCAAAACAAGGGTGACAACTAGATTCATTTTCTCTCATTTCCCCCACCATTTCTGGCAAGTACCTCTTTATTTTTTACAAGATTGAGGATGATAACATTTGCTTGTTGTGTAAGCTCATCCTTCGAATGAGTCCAAATTAGTATTAAAATAAAAGCCTAATAAGGAGTGGTTCATTCCTGTTTGTAATCGATAGGTCCTTTACTGTTAAATTTTAACGAGTCCAGTACAGGTGAAACTCAATGTTTTTCAATTTTACGGAGTCAGAAGAAAAACATAAGAAAACTCTGTTGTTGTAATTTTTTGTAAATTTAGTGTCTCGAGCCCGAAAAAGGATAAAATAATACAAGAGAGAACTCTATTGACCATGATTAGTCAATGTATACCTTTTTCTTAAATAGTCCATTTCAGTCTGGAAAAGGGGTAAACTTTTACTGAAGGGACGACTATTCATTTCCTTTAACGAGTTGTAATAGTCAAGTACTCGGCAATATTTTCATATTTAGAGAGTCTGAAAAGGGCTTAAAAGAGAACTCCAAGTTTTTTCTTTTTTGTAATTTTTCAAGAGCCCGAAATTGTGATAAAAGTGTACTCATCATCAAATAATTCTTTTCACTGGAAAAATCTAGATTCTACACAAAAATTCAAAATATTAAACATACCTGCTTGCAATAAGTAAAAAAAATTGAAATTTTAATTTCTAAAGTGGAAAATAAATAAAATAAAATATTTTATTCATTCAAAAAATCTTATAAAAAGGATTTTTTCAAATTCATTTTCACTTTTTGTCTTGAGAGCTGTAAATTGAGAGCTTTTGGCATAAAAGTTCCGGAGCTGATAATGGTATAACCAACAGCTCAAATTGAGATTCGTCAGAACCAGGTAATCCACAACACTATTATCTTCATTTTTATGCAATTAAATTCTTTTTTTAGGTTTTAAAATCATTTTTTGAGGAGAAACTAGGTTAAAAATTCCGCTCTAGGGGGTCCGTGGGTCATATATGCGTAACCTGCAGACCCCGATAATATTTTTAAAGGAAAATTATCAAGCTACTGCGGTTTTCATGTAGAGTGCATGCAAAAATCCGCACTATCTCTACATGAAAAATGCGTAGACACTGTGACCAAATGAAAAATGATAATTTCTCTAAAAAAGGTTCAAATTTCTCACTCTAAAAGTTTGTAATCTTCAAATGCATCCATTTGCAGACTATTCTACAATGCTAGAGTGGTGAGGACACGAGCATGAAGGTACAGATGATGCAGATATGAATGATCAAGCCACAATTAGTTCACTTAAAAAAAAAATTTTATATAAGTGCTGGGCAATTCAAGGTATGAGGGCACAAGTGGAACTGATGACATGGTTAGTGAACAAGTGGGATGTTCAAAATTAGTGTTTCATCATTTGCGATCATTGGATTGAACTTGATCTCGAAGATATTTATTTTCTCACTGGATTATCCAAAAGAGGAGAAAAAATTTCTTTTATTGGAGCTAGGCAGCGTGGCCTACCCATTGCTATTTACAAACAAGAATTTTGCAGTGATGAAGCAGATCCCAAAGATAACTGCATAGATATAATAACAATATTTCAAATTGATCTTAAAGTTATTGCATTCATAGTAACCATGTTCTGTGGAAGCACAGATCCACATGTAGCCACCAAGTCTCAGATGTAGACCGCAGTTGAATGTTTCAGAGGCACCATTTTCAACTGGTGCGAAAGGGTATTGGTCAATATGAAAGGCCAACTAACAAGAGAAAAAAATGAAAAGTTGAAAAATTGTGGGTATGGTGCCATACTGATTTCTTTTACTTTCTAGAGTATTCCATTCCTTTCCCCTCAGCTTATTCCTATTGATCGTGGTGAACTTAGAGAGCCTTGTATGGTATGATGTGTTGCATTGATGGCCTGCCATGGTGGCGACGACAGTACAGTGGTTCGGTTTACTTCTACGTATTTTATGTGGCTTCAGAACCAAATATTAACAATTGAATATTTCCCATATGCGGGTATAGACTTTAGAGGTGATCCTCAGATGTCCATACCTCCACGGGCACAATGGGACGAATTGTAATATCCCAAAAAGGGAAAGCAACAATAATTGAACATAATTTTAGTGTAAATCAGCTCATAATATGTGAAAGGAACATCTAACCACCAAATGAATACTTAACAACAATAATATGACTTATACACTCCTTCCAAAGTGAGGAAATGCAGCAATATCAGGCATAAAAACATTATTTACAAATAATTACACTATAATTGTGAGAAACAGGACTTGGAACCATTTTTTTATACAATATAAATCTCACATATGGAATAGGACCAAAAGCAAATCACTCTAGCCAAGTTAAACAGATCTCCCAATTCAAATATGGCTTAAAAATGCCCAAATCCCATGACTTATGGAATGCAAAAATGGCTGAAGAAAATACATTGTAATTATTAGAGGGTTTCTATAGCAATATGTTATAAAAAATAGATCTAGAGTTTATTTATCTCAAACTCAGAGAAAAATACAGATCTAGCCTCTTCTATACAATGTCAAGATAACTCGGGAAGGGTTTCTTGAGAGAATGAGTATACAAGGGTAGATCTACAAAACTAGATCTGAAAAAATGGAGTTATATTGTAGCTCTTTAAACAAATTTCTGAATAACAGAAGAAATAGGATAATATTTTCTATACAATCCTTCCAGGAGAAGGGTTGGCCCTTCCTCTAGATAACAAGCTCACAAACAAGGGTCTTGACCCTGCTGCTGCAACACTGAGTGAAAGGTCGCAGTTCTTGCCAAGGACTGCACTGTAACAGATGGAGACTACTTTGGCCAAGTGCCAAGATGTAAAATATGCCCATAGATCTTCCTTACGGATCTTGCAAAGAAAGGGAAGCTCCCTCCTCTGAAAGATAAGCTCATAAGGTGGTGCTTTGAACCTTCCACTGCAACACCCTGCAAAAAAACGTTATGCTCTGCAGAAATAAAACTGTGGCTGAAGAAGGATGCTTGGCCTCAAGCCTGAGTGTGGAAAACTAAAGTACAATACTCCTCCAAGTGGCCTCTCAAGGTAGGAGAAGGAATTCTTAAACAGGAATGCCTTCTGCTAAACAACACTGCAACTCTGCTAGATAGCAAGAGGATGCCAAATAGTCATGTAGACCAAAATCAATAATCATCAAGCTAACCTCAAATGGCTGCTATCCCCTTCCTTATAAGATATGTGAGGCTCCTCACCTTGGGTCCCATGCATTAGGGTTTCCACATGCACATGATCAATCTCCCTACAGAACTGCGCTGTGTCTTCATGAAGGCCACTCCTCCAAAATCACGTTGTTTGATTTGGTCAAGGTTGAACTATTCAACCTGCTTCATCCCCTTTCACATCTTAGTGTCTTCAAGCTAGCTCTCATACGTCTTTTTAGGCTGATCCTTCTTCACGTTGAGCTATTTGCATTGATGATCCACTCCTCTTAATGCATGTTGTTGACTTGGTCAAACTTAACCTTGTCCACAAGCAAAAAGTCCCTTTTCACACATAAGGGTGTGAAATCCAGCTACTACAATGATCCCATTTCACACCAAGATGGTTTTTATGCTAATTTAAGTTAAATATGGGTCTCCTCCCCCATTTATTCATCTACTAAGTGCAAAAATAAAAAATTAATATTCCCATTCGTTGCTTGCTAATGTAGGAATATTACAGTACTCCCCTCCCAAATGTTGCTTGTCCTCAAGCAACTACAAGGATAGAACTAAAAAGCTCCCTCCCAAGGCATGGAGTCTGAAATGTGTTTTGGAAATATCACTCCCATGTAAAACCTCCACCCCAAAGCTATCATCCATACAAGATGAGTCACCCTCCCACATGGAAACTCATAAAATATCTCCTCCACTTTTAGCTTCTGCAATGTAGGTGGGTTGAATAACTGAACATGGTAGACAATATGGCCTACCCGACGTTGTCTTCTTCTCCACTTATGACAAGTGTAAATCATATGTTTTCCTCGGGCTGCAAGAAGGTTTCCCTCAAGAGGTAAGAAGAATATTAGATCTCCAAAGATCCTTTCTCCCATGTCATGAATCATGTTGGCCCAAATCATCCCATTCAAAATAAATGGCACCTCATCACCATGTGGTACCCAAATCAGAAAAATGTTGAAGGTTAAATGATACCAATGGTTTATCAAGTGGATATAGTGCATTCTTCCCAGCTGCTACTTGAGAACATCATGTGGCAAGTTGTTTCTCTATGAATTAGTAGTTGCACAATTTTTCTCATCTACTATGTGGTAGTAATCAACAATATATATTAGCTAAGCACAATAAAAAAAATTATACACTTGCCCAAAGTTATGAGGAGATGGGTTAACATAATTATAAATATTGGCCCTAAAGTGACCATGTAACCCAAGAATAATCTTGCTCTTATGTGGAGCAATGCACTGTCCATAGATGGTGAAAAGATACAGATACTCAATGGAACAATTAGTAAGTACATAAATGTATCTCTTACCATGCATAATGAGTAAGCTGAAAGTGAGGTCCATGGATGAGTCCTCCCATGAGAATCTCCTCATAAAAATATGAAAAAAGGAAGGATGAATACTCCCCTTGGGACACTACATCAATAAGAATGTACTCTCTAGTGACAACATTGTTGGCCTTAATGTTAAGGCTCTTGTCACTCCATGACTTATTTCTTTGACATTCCACATGCCAAAGCCATCCACCAACATGCTGCTATGTGAGAAGCTCTTCCTCCTATGTGGAAGCCTCTCCTTGTCCTCCAATGCTGAAGGGTAGCCTCTTTGCACCTTGAATGTGCCATACATTCCTCTTGAAATAACATGATGAGTATCGAGAAATTTCAGCCCATACTCTCCCAACAGTAACCATAGCAACAAGGACTCTTGTTGCCTTCATGCATTATCAAAATTAAAATCATGGAGAATTAATACAATGCTGGACATGGGAGATGTCTCATAAACATATTAAAAACCAGCTCCCTTATAAATCATGTGGGAGTTATCCTTCCTCCCAAAACAAGGTACATACATGAGATACATGTCAAACATAAATACATGTGAATACATGAGGCATACCTCAAACAAGGGTAAATCCATGGACACAAGATTTTACATATGATTTCCAAAATATCTTCTTAACATCCACAATAGCCATGCATTCTTCTTATGCATCCTATCATTGAGACTTAAGGCATGAGATAAGAAAATATGAATTTTTGGATAGTAGCCATACTCACCCAAAAGAAACCAGCACATCCATGCTTCTTGCTGGCCCGTATAATAGATCTGCAAAGGGTTTGGAAACCTCTTACTCCATACTGACATCCACTCATCCCAATGTGGGTGATGGATCTCATTCGTCAAATACTTGGCATCCTCCCATGGTAGGACACCAACCTCCTCAAATATTTGAAGAAATTTGCAACTCATGAAATGTTGAAGTACACCTCCAATGGGATCTCCTGATGAAACCTCCTCCTCATGTATGGCCTTCCAAAACCAATGAGATCTTATATCTACTGCAAGTAGAAGTCTCTCTTTGAGCTGTGGCATGCTCATTGAGAGAGTGTCATCTAGAGAGGAGAAAAAGTTTCTCATCTCAAGATGTCTACCCTTTGACATCTCTTCCTCCATGTCTTACTGAATGAAGCTAACATATAAATGTTCCCATGAGGAATGGGTACTTTTTTATTCATTTCTGCTCTTAGACAACGAAGTGCAACCTTGCTGCTCTTAATGGGCTCTGGGAACACCTTGCATGGCTGCAATAGTTCTTTCTTCCACTGTGTTGGATCCCTCAACTACTAATGTTGAAGGCTGCTCCTCCAAGGTTGTGATAGTGCTGATATAATTCTCCTCAAGAGGTCGTGAGGGCTCCTACATCTCTGATTGTTCTTCATTTAATCTCTTGATCATCCTCTGAGTGAAAGCTACAAGAGTATATACTCTTGCATGAGTTATGTGACGAAATACCAAGTGCTTGCTTTTCCCTTCATGTGCAGCGCTGTAATCTCTACTGCTTCTCTTTCTACCACTAGATGTAGTAGGAATAATTCTTCAAGTCTTCTTGCCCAAGTTCTTGCTGCAGATGTCCCATCAAAACTGGACAATATAAACCTATTGCCCTTGATTTCTCACTTGCTGCAGGGTCTCCTCTCTTCCTCCAGTTGAATGAACTGTGGGAAGGCTAGAGTCTCCTTGAAGGCTCTAGGTTGAGACTTGTACTCAAAAGGTACTCACTCAGAATCTATTGATCCAAGTGTCTTCCATGCCTTTTTTCTTCTTCTTCATGAGAATAGGAAGTGCATGGTTCTTCCTCTTCTTGAAACCCTCTAGGAGTTTCTTGGCATCTCTTCTCCTACATCTGCTTAAACTCCTGGGAGAGGTTATTTTTGGATATGAAAAGTGATGATATCAAACTCATCCTCTCCATGATTTTGATCTCGCTCCTTTTGATAGCTAGAACTCACAGGCTGAGCCAAAGATCATGTTCTGATACCACTTTAATATCCCCAAAATGGAATGCAACAACACTTGAACAAAATTGTAGTGTAAATTAGATCATAAGATGTGAAAGGAACATATAACCAGAAAATTAATGCTTAGCAGCAAGAATATGACCTATACACTCCTTCCAAAGTGAGAAAATGTAGCAATATAGGGCATAAAAATGTTATTTACAGAGAATTATGCAATAATTGTGAAAAACAGGACTTGGACCCCTTATTTTATACAATATACATCTCACATATGAAATGGGACAAAAAAAAAATCACTCTACCCAAGTTAAACAGATCTCCCGGTTCAAATATGGCTTAAAAATGCCCAAATCCCATGACTTATGGATTGCATAAATGACTGAAGAAAATACAGCGCAATTATGAGAGGGTTTCTGCAGAAATATATTATAAAAAATATATTTGGAGTTTATTTATCCCAAATAGATCTAGCCTCTTTTATACAATGTGAAGATAACCTGGGAAGGGTTTCTTGAGAGAATGAGTATACAAGAGTAGATCTGCAAAAATAGATCTGAAACAATGCAGTTATACTGCCACTCTATAAATAAATTTCTGAATAATACAAGAAAAAAGAGAATATGTTCTATACAATCCTTCCAGGAGAGGGGTTGGCCCTTCCTCCAGAGAACAAGCTCACAAACAAGGGTCTTGACCCTGCTGTTGCAACACTAAGTAAAATGACGCAACTTCTACCAAGGAATGTGCTGTAAGAGATGGATATTTCTTTGGCCAAGTTCCAAGATGTAAAATATTCCCATAGATCTTCTTTACATATATTTCAAAGAAAGGGAATCTCCCTCCTCTGAAAAAGAAGCTCAGAAGGTGGTGTTGTGAACCTTCCACTGTAACACCCTGCAACACAACATTATGCTCTGCAAAAATAATGTTGTGGCTGAAGGAGGATGCTTGGCCTTAAGCCTGAGTGTGGAAAAATAAAGTAAAATACTCCTCCAAGAGGCCTCTCAAGATAGGAGAAGGAATTCCTAAATAGGAATGCCTTGTGTTAAACAGCACTGCAACTCTGCTAAACAACAAGAGGATGCCAAATAGTCATGCAGACCAAAATAAATAATCATCAAGCTAACCTCAAATGGCTTCTATCCCCTTCCTTATAAGATATGTGAGGCTCCTCACCTTGGGTCCCGCACATTAGGGTTTCCACATGCACATGATCAATCTCCCTCCAAAATTGCGTTGTGTAATCATGAAGGCCACTCCTCCAAAATCACACTGTTTGATTTGGTCAAGGTTGACCTCTTCAACCTGCTTTATCCCCTTTCAAACCTAAGTGTCTTCAAGCTAGCTCTCATATGTCTATTTAGGCTGGTCCTTGTTCACATTGAGCTATTTTCATTGATGATCCACTCCTCTTCATGCATGTTGTTGACTTGGCCAAACTTGACCTTGTCCACAAGAAAAAAAGTCCCTTTTCATACACGAGGGTGTGAGATCCAACTACTACAATGATCCCCTTTCACACCAAGAGGGTTTTTATGATGATTTAAGTTAAATATGGGTCTCCTCCTCCATTTATTCATTTACTAAGTGAAAAAACTAAAACTTAATATTCCAATTAGCTGCTTGCTAATGTAGAAATATTACATGAATCAGGTAATAAAATAATTTTGATGTGTTTTAACTCTATTTTTTATTTTTATTTTAAATCGTCTAATACTAATAAAAAAAATTTAAATTTAAATGTTGGTCCACGACGGCCAGCTACACTCCGCCACTTTGAAAGGTGGAAAATAGAGCCCATAGCACAGCCACAAGATTAGGCAGCAGAAATCCTCACTGACATAGAACACAACCTAGAGAGGTTGACTATAGATATCCCTGAGACATTGATAGACGACATTCCTCTTCATCTCCAGAGACCTGTTACAGGTGTTCCAGGCTATTTTAGGAGATTCCTATGCAAGGTGGTGTGTGCGATAATTTACTACCATGATCAGTATCTTTCAGATCATAAGGTGTTTTAAACCTATGATCACAGACGATGTAAGATTTTTTTGAAAAAAAAAAACCTCTATCTATGATATTACTACTTTCTCTGACTATCTTGTTCACATGTATCAAATGTTGTTTTGGTTTACTGTTTAATGTTGCAAATTTCTATTTAGAACACGATTACCTAATGCATCAGTCAATGTGTTTAAATTTCTTGAAATCTATTGATATTCGATGTAATCAAATTTTCTTTCCAAGAGGCAAACCTTCAAAAATAATCTTAGTAACACTGGATTTTTAATTGGGTATACTCTGTTTAAATGTAATACAATGAGTTCCGAATCTAACCTTATGATCAAACGTCGAATACAAAATGAAATGGCATCAGATAATAGGTCAATCACTACACTATATTCTGCAATATTATTCGTTTTTTGACCAAGGCTTACCCCATGCATAGAAAATAACTCACAAGTGGGTGAATAGATAACCCAAGATGCAAAAGAAATATTTTGTGTACTACGACAGGCACCATCAGCAAAACAAATGTATCTTTGAAGGGATGTCGACATCCACAATATCAAGAGTAATCAAGATAAGCAGAGATAGTAGTAAAAACTAGGCACACCTATCTAATCTAAGGCACACTAACTAGAAAAATAACTAATGTACAAGTAAGATCTTCACTCAAGGATCAAGCATAATATCTCCTCAGATAAATACCATTTATAGACTTATCTAAAGAGACCCCATCATAATTAGTCAATTCATAGGCCGCTTTTTCAAGCACTCGCTGGAAAATGTAAGGACCATGCCACATTGGTTCGAATTTCCCAGCTCCTAGATTATCATTAGCTTGATCATATACTAATACTAGGTCACCTTCTAAAAAAACACGAGGTGTAACACTTCGATCATACTGAGCTTTAACACGTTTTTTATGAGCTTCAAATGCTAATGCAGCAATGCGTTGAGTCTCATCTAATTGTGCTAAGTACAAAAAGTGTTTTTCCTCTTTAGAGGTAGCTGGTACTAACACTATGGGTAATTGAATTGACTTTATTTCACATTCAATGGGTAACACAGCCTCTAAACCATAAAATAGTTGAAAAGGAGTGAACCCTATCGCAGATTTTGCTGAGGTTCGAGATACCCATAATGCCAAAAAAAACATGGTATGACAATTTGATTTGTGAGTTCCGAAAATCCATTTGATGATGGTGGTTAAAAATTTATTAATGGATTCAACCTGACCATTAGCTTGTGGGTAATATGGAGTAGAATTATCATGGCACAAGCTAAGTTGATCAAAAAGTTCAGTCATCATTATATTTCGAAAATGAATCTCGTGGTTAATGATAATAGTGTGGGGTACACCGAAATGAGCAATCACATGATTGAATACGAATGTAGTTGTAGTATTTCCATCGGTCGTGAATGTAAGAATCACCTCGGCCCATTTGGTAAAGTAATCTTCTGTGAGAATAATACACCCATGCCCCCTAGCTAAATGAGGGTTACATGTAATGAAATCAATGCCCCATTTCACAAAAGGATCGACATCAATTATGGGGTTAAGAGTAGCTAGTGGTGCACGCATTTTCCGATCAAATATTTGATAGTTATGGTAATTTTGGACAGTAAGAATGAAATCTTTCAATAATGATGGCCAAAAATAGCCAACCCGAAATATTTTTTGGGTTGTGGCATACCCAGACATATGACCACCACATGCTCTAGAGTGGCATTCATTCAAAACCCTTTCAGCTTCTTCATGAGTTATGCAATGTTGAAAAACAGAATCCACACCATGACGATAAAGTGTGTCCCCAACAATATTATATTTCGGAGATTGGTAACAAATCTTTCGTCGATTTGAACGTGAAATCTCAGGCCGAAAGGTTTGGGTTTGAAGATAAATGATGATATCTCCATACCATGGATCTAATGTACTGATAAGAAACTAAGATTCATCTGAAATGGGATGCTCTACCATAGATTCTGTCTCAGTATTGGGAAAGTCACACATAAGTTCTGCAAACACCAGTTATTTCTTTGATTTAGACTTTTTGAATTCCAAATCAAACTCCTATAGGATAAAAATCCATTTAGAGTATTTTCCCCCAATAATTGTTTTGTAAAAATATATATCATTGGGTTGAAATTATAAATAATTGTTGTTTTGTGTAATAGTATGTAATGATGAAATATTTGGACAACTTGAACAGCTACCAAGGCAAATTTATCCACATGTGAATATTTAATTTCGGTTGGATTCAAATTCCTACTTAGATAATAAATCACATGCCCATTGTGAAATTCATCCTCTTGAACTAAAACCATTCCAGTGGTGGAATCAGAGGCTGCTAGGTATAAAAAGTAGTCCTGGTTGTAATTGGGTGGATGCAATAACAGTGCATGGGTTGATACATGTTTTAGAGCATCAAATATCGATCAGAAATCTCATCCCAAATAAAATGAACATTATATTTCAACAACTTGGTAAAACCTTTTGTTAACTCAGCATAGTTCGAGATAAATCTATACAAAAAGTTTTCTTTCCCTTGCAAACATTAGAGTTGGTGAAGTGTGAAAGGAGGAGGTAAATTTATGATGGCCTCAACCTTCGAGGGATCGACATGAATTCCGACTTTGTAAACAAAAAATCCCAATAATATTCCAGATTGCACACAAAAAACGCACTTGTGTGGATTAAAATGAGTCTTGTAATGCCTACATCTCATAAAAATTTCTCGTAGATTAGTCGGATGAACCTCCCTATGTAATGAGTGAGCAAGTAAATCATCCAAATAAGGCCGCACAATGTGTTTGATGTCATGAAAATCATAAGACATTGCCCTTTGAAAATTTTCACCAACATTCTTTAATCTGAAAGGTAATTTACAATAAGCATATGTTCCCCAAGGACAAATGAATGATATTTTTGGATTATCAACAGGGAGTATGTTTATTTTATTATATCCGGAAAATCCATCCATAAATGAAAACATCTCATTTCCAACTCAATCATCAATGATTTTGTCGATATAAGGGGTAGGATAATTTTCCTTTCGACGGGCTTTGTTAATGTCCCTATAATCGACACATACTCATATAGTCCCTTTTTCTTTGGTAACAGGAACAATATTAGATACCCAATCTGTTAATGGGATTGGATAAATAAATCTTGCTCTTAGTAGTTTCTCAACTTTAGCTTTAATAGTAGCAACTTTTCTTAGATGTATCGGACGTAAATGTTCTCTTATAGGCTTTCCATCCGGGTATGTATTTATTGCATGAACGACAATTTTTGGATCAATTCCTAGCATTTCTTCGTAGCACCAGGAAAATATGTCACGGAATTCTTGAAATAGGGCTTTACATGTATTAATTTCGTTAATCGTACAAGAAGCTCCTATATGAATGTTTTCAACAACTCCAAGTTTAACTGATATGTCAATAGGAAAAATTGTAGAAATGTTTCCCAAATTAATCTCAGAATCCAAATTTGTAATCATGATTGGATTCTGTGGTTCCTTGACATAATCAATAGTAAAAATCAATCATTTTTTTTCAAATCTATCAAGTTCATGGAAAATTTTAGGGGCTAATATTCGCAAGTGGGATAATTTTCCATGATTTTTCCAAAAAATAGATTCGCCAATTTCCATTTTTTATAAAAAAAAAATTCCCAAATTTTACAGTATAAAATTATTTTACCCTAAAAAACGCCAATATTATATAGAGAGTATATATAAAATCATTAAAAGTTTGAATGATTTTACAAATACTTCAATAATTTTTTTATAGTTTGCATATTAAGGACTAGTGAGATACGCCAATGTTTTAAAATTCAAGATAATTTTCCTTTCTTAAAATTTTCCCTATGTATGGTGTAGATCATCCCAAGGTGATTCATCCATAGAAAAAATTTCACGAATACTTTCATCAGTATAAAACACTTGTTGAAAAGGATCGGAAATAGATGTCAAGGCTGAGCTTGATAGTGAAGAAGATTTTTTAGTGACCACATTCATTGGATCAAGATTAGTTGAAGGTGTGTTATAAAATTATTATACCGTTGTATATGCTATATCAAAAGAAATCAAAGGCATATCGCCATTGAAAGAATCCATTTCTGACTCTGAAGGAACTATCCAAGGATCGTCAAATGGAATAGTGCTTGATGAAATCATATTGATATTAGCAATGGTACATGGTATGTTGGGTGGAGGCATAGAAAAAGTTCCCATCAAAACATAATATTTTACTAAACCTACTCCAACATCTTCATCAGGAATAGTCGATTTTCCAACATATTAAATACTATCGATAGAGGCCGGATCAGATGAATAATATGATAGCTGGTTGATTTTCACAATCTTTCTTTTATGAGGAAACATGATTAACCAAAAGATGGAAGACACAACAATAGTCATAGCATAAGACCAACTTCGACCCAAAAGAAGGTTGTAATCTAGAGGGGCATCAACTACTTCCACATCTAGATTAACAGTTTTACCTTCGACCTCTATAGGTAGATCTTGTAAAATTTCATATGGATGGAATCCTATTCCATTAAAACATTTAAGGATTGTTGTAGATTGGTTGATCGTTGGAGAACCAACACTTTTCCAACAATTTAATGACATAATGCATGTGGATGCACCCTCATCAATTACAGTACGAAAAATTCGTCTTTTTTTTACTAATACCGGAATCTGGAAAGCCATCTAATGGGGTAGTCTCGGTGTAAAAGTTTCTAAATAGAATACTATAAGGCTAGAATCCTGAGGATCTATTGCTACAATATCTGATAAAATTAATTTCCTTTGTGCTGGAGATGATTGCAACACTTCTAAGGCCGACATTTCTAAAAGGGAAATTGCCAAGTCTTCAACAATGTTGTAGTTCTAAGTAGCTCTCGCATGTGGATTGAAAGCTAACTTCCAAAGTAAACCTTTAGCAGGTAGTTTACTTACTAGATCAGGATTAGGTTTCTCAATATGGAGTGGATTAGAAACCGAAGGAGATATAGCTGGTTTTGAATTAGAATTTTCTACTTCTTTACCAGTAACAAGATTTTTACTTCCATAGTCTTGCGATCGTGTCACAACCATAACCTCAGACATCATTAAAATATCTGTTGATGTGTGAAGAATATCCTATCATTTTGCTATCTTGAGTAGGAAAAGGATCCTTCAAGACAGCAGGTGTGGGTTAACCTTTTACGAATTTAGAGACCTCAGATTGACGCAAGCACTCTTTAGTAAAGTGATCCTCGTCATAGATAAGACAAGGATAACGACGTTTTCGTTTATTGTCAGACGGTTCAATTTTTTTGGTTTTCTCTTTGGGCGACGAAGTATTTTTTCTTTTATTCTTACCTTTCTTCTTATTACTAGTTTTGGATTTAGTTGTATACGAATCTAGAACGTGAATGTCGGCAGAATTTTCAAGGGAAGAATCTCCTTTTAGTTAATCAGGTAAATTTATTATAGGAGAAGTAATTTTTGATGACTTCTTCTTACTTTTATTTGTGGTAACTAAACCAATTACACCACCTGCAGCATGAGATCCTGAAGGAGTTGCAGTTATTTGACCAGGGCATGGAAAATCAGGAATTGTTTCATACAAAGTACTAGACTATGTATAGACAAGGTCTAACTACTGAGCTTGAGAAATGACCTATTCCTCAGTAACAACACCTCCCTTAGCTAGTCTTCAGTGATCTTTGGAAGTAATGATTTGATGAACCATTCTACCAAGATCTGATCCGAAATAAAAAAATTCACCAAACGTCTTCTACATTTCCATTCATGTATGTGATCGGATATGTACGTAGACATATATTGTTTTAATGAAGTTAATAATTCAGTGCCATTTTCATATCTGACTCGCAACTGAAAATGTGTTAAGAAAGAAGTTGCTAAAGCATTGGAATTTTTGAATGAGCCACACGGTAATTCAATGTTTCATTTAGTAGCTAAGCCTATCAGTGTTCTCTGAAACAATCTTAATCGAATAGAATCATGAATCAAAGAGTTGGATGTGGACTAGAGGTGGTAGGTCATGACATGGTTCAATGGGTCCTCTGCTGATTTCCCTTCAAATTTAGGGATATCATTGGGAAAATTATTTGGCATTGGAAGTCAATACGGAAGATAATATATGGGATCATTCATTAGGTGCGAAAAATCAGGTAAATCCAAAGTTTCTATGAATGGAAATTGACGGTTAGGGTCTTGAGAAAATTGATAACCTTGTGAAACTATACCAGTACCAGGAGGAGGATATCTAAGATATCCTAGAATAACTTGTGCATTTGGGATTGGAATACCTCCAGGTAACTAGGATTAGCCAAACCATATTGGGGTTGAGCCAGTATCTGATACATGTAACTAGGGTATGGTTGATGCTGGTATACTGGATTTTGTGCTGTAGGCCGATATGAATACTGCCCTTGATATGGTTGATAAACAAATTGAGGTTGGCTTGTTACAATTTTACTTGTACCAGGTTGTCCTGTAGGTAGCTGAACAGTAGTCTGGATTGTAGGTCCAGGTTGTGGTGCAAATACTATAGGGATTTGTTGTGATACTTGAGGGGTTGTAGAAATAGGAGGTGCAGAAACTCCAGGAATAGGTGTGGTAGCTTGAACAAAAGTTGGTGCAGCAGTTTCAGTTGGAGTTCTAGGTGTAGTTGGACCAGGCTATTGAACTGTACCAGATGCAGGTACCTGAATCGTAGGTTGAACATGTTGGACAGGTTGTTGGATTTGACTGTAACCCATTGTCTGACCATGTTGATAATAAGGTACTTGTACATTAGGTTGCAAATTCTGTTGAACTTGTGATGAATCCCACACTATGTTTACTCCGGGGTATGAAGGTTGTATTTCATAAGAAGGACCATAAGGAGGTTGATGATTTGGAACATATGTTTTATAATTAGCTAGATAATTCCCACTTCGTTGGAAAAATTGATGTTTTGGGTAGAACTGTGGCCCTAGAGGAAGTTGTTTTCCCTAGAAAGATGGTTGTCCTGGTGTAGGGTACTATCCTTGAAGAGGCTGTCGACCCTGAGTTGGGTACTGACCTTGAGATTGATATTGACGCTGAGGTATGTACTGACCTGGAGGTATGTACTATCCTTGTGGTTGATATGGTACTTGAGGTATGTATTGTCCTTGAGGTTTCCCCCTAGGTATTAAATTAACACTTTGAGGTTTCCCCCCAAGTGGTAACTAACTACCTTGAGGGTCAGGGTTAGGAATGTTTCCTGACATCATGTAAACATATTCTGTACTCAAATTTTTGGTATTTGATTCATTTGGACCAGATGATGGTATATGTTTGTCAGAAGAAGGAGCTACTCCTGAGAATGTACCAGAATGTACCAGAGAGTAATTGGTATCCTACTGGAACAGATAGACCACCATACAAATATGTTTCTAGTGATGCAGAAAACATGGCTGACTCCCATGTTGAATGGAGGTCTATAACCTCTTGGTATAAAGTAAAAAGGAATTCGGGGTGGCGAATAATTTAGACCAATATTGTGTAGAAAATATACCAGCTGAGAATACCAAGGATTTTATTTGAAAGGGATATAGTAAATCGATTCACTTGGCCTAAAATCTAAAGAGTCTTGACTGGGAGGAAGAACAACTTCTTCTTCATTTCCATTAACTTCTTCAATACTAATGTGACCAGGGGGAAGAATTTCAGTGATACGATACTTCACTCTAGGTGAATTAGGATGACAAGGGGTTGGAGTAATGAACAAAGAAGTAATCTAAGATATAACAGTTGCAGTTTTTGGTTCAGAAATTTCAGGATCCGATTCTGATAATTCACTAATGTAGAAACAAGTTCAACTAGTTCAGAAATTGAAACTCTTCTTGGAGTACTCTCTGTTGTTCAAGGTTGATCTACTTCATATTTAGGATGAATAATTATTGATGTTACTTCATGTTCAATTGATCTAGTCCCTGATGTTTGTCCTTTCTCAGATTTAAGTTTTTCTAACTGGCTTGGTGTGTAATCAGGGGGTTTCCCCTGCATTCTACATGATTGTCTAGGTAATTCTACCACGATTAAAAATTTTAACACACAAAATCAAAGAAAATTTCAATAAAATTCCCTAAATTCTTTAAGGAAAAAATCAAATTGATCACATGCCTACAAAATCTAAAATATCAATCCACACATAAATAGTAGATTCTCGCTCTAAAAACACTAGTTGGTGATGAAATCCAACTTCATAGAATTTTAATGCAGAAATAGCGATTGGAACAGTTACCCCGACAACCTACTTAATGAAACAGTCTGGTGCAATTTTCTCAACTTAAACCATCTCGAAGTGAAGATAACCCTCCGGAAAGTCCAAGTGAGTCTTGTTGACATCTTCTCTAGGTACAATGGGACCTTCCCTCCACCGTCACCTTGGGAAAGAATCCTAAATTTTATAGCCACTAAGGCTACAAACGAGAACAAATATACTTGGGGGAAGAGTCTACGATTTCATATACATGCAAAGTCAGAGTAACAAGCTAAATCCCCTTGAAGGCTTCTTGATATAATCCAAGTTTTACTGACAAGTGACCCCAGGCTCCTCGACAATGGTCTATTTGAGGTTTACTATTTTTAATACGTGCATATATGTTATCTTTCCCAGTGAGATAGGTACGATTACCTCATTGGTTCGGACATGATCTCGTGATTGACTCTTTTAAGAAGAGCTTCCCAGAGCATACATGCTATAATTGGATTTTCTTACCACAAGGTTGCTACTTGTTTTTTTTAACTATCTTGGAATGTTAATTACAACCTATTCTAAGACACTAGCCTAAGCTATGTTGGTGGAAAAGAGCCCTAGAAAATGTAAAATATCTAGATTGATTTTAATTAAAGCGTTGTTTTTAGTTTGGATGTTTCTTAAGACAAAAGGTATGGAAGTGAAACTTCAATGATGTTTTATGACTCGACTCAAAATACACTAAATTCATCAATATGAGAGTGCAACTCTTTTCTTTTCAATTAAACCTATTTAAAGGAAATATTTGAGAGATTTAGATAACTTTCAAAATACCAATTCTTTTTCTTATAAACAAAAATCTTTGAAAAGAATACTATTCCTTTGAGAACTCAATTTCATATGATGATCAATTACTCATTCAAAATAAAATCCTTTATCAATCATATTAGAAGCTACAAATCTTTTAACAATTTTTTTCCAAAAAGAAAACCTTATGAAAACTCCTAAAAACATAAAATTCAAAAGCAAAAGAAAACACTAATGTTTGAACTCTATCTAGAAAATTTTGAGAATGTTTTTCTTAGTTTGTCATTGAACCAAGAAGAATGTATGCTTATCTTTAGAAAAAATCAAAACATTCAATAATGGTTTTAAGTGAAATTCAGGTCTTAGTAAGCTTAAGACTTTTCTAAATTGGCAAATGAAAATGGAATTCAATTTTCATAAAAGCAAGGGTTGCAATAAGTTCAATGGATCAGCAAGAAAACAACAACATACCAGTAAACTAAGGTATATGATGGTTTCTAATAAAGAGAAACAACAAAGTAGGGCAAAAACTTACTTATACAATTCAAATTAGATGAAAAAGCACTTAGACATAAGAATTGCTAGAAGAAATTCACACATAAAACTTTGACAATCAAGATAAGTTGGGGCAAACACATAGAATCTCATAATCTTTCCCTTGAAAAGAGAATTTTTAATTTTTCAGAAATTTTCCACAAGTCCACAGGTTTTAATAGTGCACAGTGTGGTACCGCATTGTTCTAAACTAAAAAATTCGGAGGCTACTGCACTATTTTTAAACAAAAACTGTGGAGGCCAGGAAAAACACAGAAACAAAAATATATATATTCAGATCTTACTTTTTAGGGATTCTGGAAATTTATTTACATAACCCAATTTTAGACTAATCGAAATCGAAAAAAAAACTGAAAAGTAAAAAGAGAAACTAAGTTCTATTCCCCAGTAGAGTCACAATTTTTTTATGCGGATAAATCCTTCTTGCGGACAAGAATGATCTTCCTAGTATCCTAAGGATATCTAGACACAAAGAACCAAATTCAAACCATTTTCTCTAGATCATTTGTGATTCAAAATTATTAAATAACAAAGTATGAGGACATGCCCCTACCTGAAGTCAAACGCCTGTTGAAATCTTCTATCCACTCGCTCCAAAATAGGTCACTTAAGCATGTGAAACCTGCAATCAAAGATAGATAAAAGGATTAAAATCACCTGCAAGATATAATAATTGAGAAAACACTAATCTATCTCAGTGATTAATGAATTTGAAATACTCAAATAGATACATGAACAATTCAATGAGAAAATAGAATGCATTTGTATTATCTTGTATAATAAGAAGTAACCTTACAAACTTTCACCTTGATGTTATACAGGTTCTTTCGGGGTCCTAAACAATCGTTCTCTCTAAAATTGACAAGCCTCCTTCTCTCTCAATGAGCATAAAGTTATGGACATGAGTGTGTGATCATTCTCATACCAAAAATGGCTAGTATAGAGAGTATGCTCTCTTTAAGAAATTCTGTAGCAACTAACATGTATGTCTACCATTTACAAGCTACCATCTACCCTTGAGACTGAAATATGGGCTCAATTTATGGGGAAATGGAGGTAGTTTTAGTTCCATGAAGAGGGGGATAGATTCCTCTTATGATGGGATTTGAGCTCCATATACCAAGGGATAAACTCCATGAGTGAAGGGATAGAGCTCATGAGTATAGGATAAAGCTCGAACTGAGCACGCTTCTAGGAACTTCCAGTTGGGAGAATATTCGTCCAGCTAAGCTTCTAGAACTTAATTTTTTCTTTATTTGGCTATTTACAAGGGTCTGCAGGTTTAATACATAAAACGTGCGGGGTGTTCTACAGGTCATAGAAAAAATATCTGCAGATCCGCAGGCAAGGGCTAGGAAAAGTGCGGAGTTAGACTTTTTGGAGTTTTAATGAGATTTTCTCCAATTCCAAGACTTGGTTTTAGGAACAATGTGGTTTTTGATTTCTAAGGGAGTGTAATACAGGTAATGATGAACCTATATTGACAGTCAAATATCATGGTGAAAAAATAACGTGTAATACCCTCATGTCATTCCAAGTTCGAATCGTGCCAGCACTCAATCTCATGAACCATCTTAATGTTTCCCCTTTCAAAGTAGCCAGAAACAATTTCAGCTTCTGGGCATTTGAAGTGTAGTCATAACCTTTACACAACACATTGAATTCAAGAAAAAAGGTATCAGGATCTTTAACAACCATCCTTTGAAAGGACGGTATGGGTGATAAACGAATGTTTTTCATAGGAGCCTCATCGTGTGTCACCACTATCAAGAATTCAAAAGCAACATAACCATTTGTCTTGACATTCTCATCCCCCATAGATGATCCTTCCTGATGGGATGAACTAACCTCAGAATATGCAGGAGATTGAAAAATGAGTAAAGTATCAAGATGTTCGAGGACCAACTATTTCATTGCACTACCCGCATCAAAATAATGATCAACTAAATGTTTTTCTTTAGGTCCCTAATTCTCCCCACTGGTCTCCTCTTTTCCTTCAATTTTCAAATCTTGATAAATGATTTCCAGTGTTGTTTCATATCTTGAATCTTGATATCAGGAGTGGATATGATGTTTGAAGGGTCGCAAGGCCCAGACACAGAAGGCACCGATGGCTCAGGCTTTGATATAGTAGCATCTTTCTGTGTTCCTATCTTCCTATTGTCTCTATATGATGTAAACTGTTCCTTTTCTTCTTTTGAGATCAGATCTCCAAAGAATGTCTTTCTTCCCTAGTTTGCACTCTTCTTTTCCTTTTTACAACCCATATTTCCTGTAGTTAGTAGAGTGGGGGGTGTTTTTGGATTTTTCAATTCTCCTACTGGCACACATAGACCCTATGTGTATTAATTCATCCTACAAGTGCTTCAGTTTCTACAACAATGAGCCCATCCAAATATGTTAGAGCGATGTGCAGGTTCTTACCTCTCGTCTTACCGCCAAGAAACTGTATAGCTGAAGACACACTAAATAAAACACCCGAAAATTCACACTTCTAAGTGTCACAACGAGACATTGGTGAGCCTTCCCAAGTATGTTAGAATAATGCACAGGTTCTTACCTCTTGTCTTAACACCCAAGAATTGTGTCGCTGAAGGCACACTAAAAGAAACACCCAGAAATTTCACCTCTAGGTGCCCTATTGTTAGTATGAATCTTAATTGCAAGTGTACAAAAAAATACCACTTTAGTTGTGCATAACAAACAGCCCTAACAGCAAAGATGGTTGACAATATCTTCAGATCTGCAATTAGGTGATCAAGATAAATGTTGCAAAAATCTAGATCTATGCATCAAAAGACATTAAGCAGTAAATAAAAATGAGATTTACTCCATGCATCCAATAGACAAGACAAGAATGTGTTGAATGAATTTTATATTAAGGGCACCTAGGAGGAAAACATGGAAGGATGTTACGATTTCTCCTCAATGGGATGGGTTCTTGTAAGTCCTTAGCACTTCAGATCTAAAATTCCTCTCTCTTGATGGTGTAGAAAACCCAGAAAAAAACGGAACTCAAAGGGAGCTCACAATCAAAAAGATAGAAAAATATGACAATGATGGTGGATCAAAGCCAAACCAAGAGTATAGATCCAGAGTGATCTTTAGGCAACAAAAGGTAGTGATTGAATGGAAAAACCCTTCTATTTATTCTAGATATTGGTGCATAATTTAAATATTATTAACCAAATCAAGATGCAACTTTTATGGAATATTTTATTATATTTGTTGCAGGGAAAAAGAATTTGACTTGGGTCAAATCCCTTTATTTGTAAATAATAAATAAATAAATGATTTATTTATCATTTTAAGGATTTGGTTGAGTAATAATCAAATAAATAACGATTTATTTAATTTTATTTATTTTTGACAATAACGGTTATTTAGGTTAAAGGGCGGCAAACCAGCTGTCGCGGACTGAAACAATACATCTCTGTCTGAAATTGAATTTCATGTTACACAGAGAGGGATCTCAGCCCTTGTTACAGATAGAAAAAGCGCCATGTATATCGTGTCTTAAGAATACTAGAACCTCGAATGGATATGCTTTAGATTGCAGAAGTAGTCTTGAAAGTCCATTGTAGCCTGTGTTTCTTCCAGTTTGCAGAAATAGGGTCAGGATTAGGCTTCTTTGAATCTTCTATGAGAGCTTGTGCTGGAATATTAATGCGACATTGAATGCCCTTAGAGTGACCAGTGAGCTGGCCAGGTAATCTTGCGAGGCCCAACCAAGGTAATAATACTGCACCCTTGTTGTAACGAGAATCCAATGCAAAATAACTTCACTCTTAGAATCAATCGTCATGACTCGCCCATTTCTTACGTGGCTACTGAGACAACAAAAGACACAGGTAGGAGGAAGGGGCATTGAAGTGGATTTCCAAAAAGAGACCGGGATCAAAAACCATTGACTACTTGAACTGGAGCGAACCAAAAGAACAGGGGTTTGAAAATTTTTGTAATGCCGGTCGATCATCAGAAGATTAAGGTATGGTGCAAATAGACTCAAAAGAGTTGACTAACAGGGACATTTGACTGCGGATAGAGCCAAGATTGGCTTCCAGATATGCTTGAGTATTCAGGTGCCTAAGAATATGGAAAAAGGAAATTTTACGGAACTTGGCTAGAATTAGCCTGATTTTCTTAATTATGGGGGCTAAATGAACCTGCGCTGGGTTCGATTGGGAATTCAAAGCTTGGATGATTAGCCTGGAGTCTCCAAAGACCGAAAGTGATAGGAAGTTCCTCTTGAAAGCCAGATTTAGCCCCTGCCAAAGAGCCAGAGCCTCCGCTCTGTTATTTGGTTCGATGCCCAGCCCCCATTGATACCGCAACACAGTTGAGCCACCAGGGTTCAGGAGAACCCCACCACCGCCTGCAGCCCCAGGGTTGCCTTTAGAGGCCCCGTCGAAGAAGAGACAATGATCATCCAACGCAGATCGCCACTTAATAAATTCCTGTTCTTCCAACCGAATTTCCCAATTAGCATGGGCTACTGCAGGGGAAATTGGATTGTTCTTATAATTTGGAGCAAGTTCTTTGAGCCAAAGCTCCTCCTCACTGTCCAAAGCCGCTTCGTTTCTTATTGCAGGTTTAACTTCCAAAGACTCTCCCAATAGAGCTTTTATTTTAGTGATGACTTGGTAGGAGTATAGTTTTCATCCCTGAACAGCCTGTTGTTCCTCTCCAACCACAGCTTCCAGCAAGTGAATTTATGGATCCAGATCCAGGCAGTCTTGAGAAGGCTTTTTTTAGTGAGACAGAACGGAGATAAATTGGCCCAGTTGTGGAGAAAATTTGGTATATTTCCTGGGAGCTCAACTTTGTTAGCCCCTGACATCAGGACCCCCCTCCAAACATCTTGGGCAAAGGAGCACAGTAACACCAGATGGTTAGCTGTTTCTTCCTCCGACACACACAGAGGGCACCTGGAGGGCCCTTCCATTCCACGTTTTCTCAGATTATCTCTAGTGAGGATGCTTTTATGAGCTAACGTCCAACAGAAGAAGTCAACTTTGGGGAGCAAAGGGAAGGCCCAGATAAATTTCCATTGAGTTGGATCGGGAGGGACATTAGGAACAGCCATCATACTTTTGTAACCTTCTGAAACTGACAAGGATCCTGAGAGGGAGCCCCACCCTCGTTTTTCCTTAGTTGTTGCCTTAGAAGGGGATTTTACTTGGAGCTTATCTAAAAGTAACAAAGCTTCAACCTGCAGCCAATGGGGAACCTCTCCGAAATTCCAACTGTCCCACAATCTTCCAGCATCATCCGTCCAGATGGAAATGTCCCACAGGGTTTTCATATTGTTGGTCTGTAGCCAAATTTTAATATTTGTAAGACCATCTACATGGTTCAAAGGCTAGTCACCAAGGATCGAATCTTCCCAGATTCTGATTTTTTTCCCATTACCTAGGATCCAGTAAAGATTGTGACTGAAGTGCTCCATAGCAAAAATACAAAGTTTGAAAACTGGAGAACCTTTGGTGGATTTTGGTGGCTGATCCAAACACCTCAAACGCTGCCCATGGAAATATTTCTTCCACAGGACTTTCTTACTCCAACTAGATTTCCCAACAACAATGTTCCACAGGATTTTGGATCCCAGAGCGAGGTTTTGGGCAGCCAAATCTCTCATTTGAAGACCGCCTTCCAATATTGGCCTCTTAATAGTGTCCCATTTAAATAAATGGAGTCTTCTTTCATTATTTTCCCCCCTTCCCACATGAATCTTCTCAGCAGACTATCCATTTTACTGAGGAAGGTTTTGGGGGCAAGCATAATGGAGTGTTGATATAGAGGCATACATATGAGAACAGATTTCATAAGGATTACCTTCCCAGCGTTGTTCAACCAAGAGGCTCCCCAAGCTTGAATTCTAAGCTTTAGCTTGTCTAGCAGGGGCATCCAGTGGGAAACTTTAGGTATGGACTTGAAGATTGGAATCCCAAGATATTTAAATGACTCCCAAGTCTGAATTCCTTTCATTTCTAAGAGCCTTGCTATGTCAGTCAGTTCCTTGACCGAGTAGTTCCAGCCGTAAATTGTGCTTTTTAAATATTTAATCTTGCTGCCCGAGACCTCCTTATAAATTTCCAACTCCTTCTTAAAGGATCTTGCAGATTTTATGCTCGCTCCTCCAAGCAGCAGAGTATCATCGGCGAACTGGGCATGATTTATGTCTTTAACATTGTGAACCATTCTAAGGCCAAGAAGAGTTTGGATCTGTTGACTGTAGTCTAGTTGGAAGCTGAGCACATAGGCTTGAATAGCATAGAGGAGCGGGGACAGCGGGAAACCTTGTCTTAAACCCCTTGAGGCATGGAAAAGGTCTATTGATCGACCATTAATCAGCGGCGCAATCCAAGGGGAGGCAATGCAAACTTTCACCCAATTTATGAAGATTATTGAGAAGCCCAATTTCTTCATCATAGCAAACAGGAAATCATGTCTCACCCTGTCAAAGGCATTTTCCAGATCAAGCTTTATCACCATTCCTTTCTCTTTTCTATGGCAGCTTGAATGAAATGCTTCTTGCACCAGCACAATATTGTCTAGAATCTTCCTCCCTTTGTTGAAACCTCCTTGATTTTCCGGAATGATGTCCGGCAAAATATTCTTGAGGCAGATGGATATTATTTTGGTAATCATTTTATAACTAGTATTACACAAAGAGATGGGATGGAATCTACTAAAATCGGAAGCTCCTTTCTCTTTCGGAATCAAGGCAAGGAAGGCCGATTTGATGTTGCCTCCAATATTGGTACATGATTGAGATTTCCTGACCATTCTCAGAAGGTCTTTATTGATTGTAGACCAGCAAGACTGAAAAAACCTAGCAGTGAACCCATCAGGCCCAGGAGCTCTATCTGGCTCCATGCAATCCAAAACCTTCTTGAGCTCATCCATACTGATCGGAGCAGTCCGCATAGTATCAACAGAATCTTGAACACAGTGAGGAATTAGATCAAACGGGTAGGCATGAGAATATATAGGAGGGTCTTCAGGCGCTGAATAAAGCTCTTTGAAAAAATTGAAGGCTGCTCTCTTCATGCCTTCAGATACTTTGACCACAGTGTCTTGGGAGCGAATTTCTGAAACAGTTTTGAAATGCTTGCGAGCTTCGGCTTGCTTATGGAAAAAGCTGGTATTTTTATCACCAGCCTGTAACCATAAATTTCTGGATTTTTGTCTCCAGTACTCCTCTTCGTCCCTAGTAGCTCTATGGAGGGATTTTTTCAATTCAACTTCTTTTTGAAGCAGACTTTGGGTAACAGCAGATTTCTCCATTGCTTATTGATGGGCAGCAAGGTTTTCTAAGGACTCTTTTCTCTTGGAAGTGGGCGTTTTCAGAGTTTTAACCCACTCATTGAGCCTTATTTTGAGACCCCTCAATTTTTCTCCCCACACATAGAATGGGGATCCTAGGACATGCCGATTCCAGGCTTTTGAAACCACCTCATGGAAACCATCTTGCTGAATCCACAGGGGACTGAATCTAAAGGGAATGGGACCTAGGTTTCCATCCAGGGAGAGCTCGAGGCTAATGGGTTTATGATCAGAAGTGCAGTTTGGAAGGATTTTAGAAGAGGCCAATAGACCTCATGTAAGGAAAGAGGTTTGGATGAGGAACCTGTCCAAATGAGCAACTATGTGGTTGGGCCCTAATATTTTGCTAGACCAAGTGTATTTCCCAGATGAAGGCTTGATATCCTCCAGATCCCAGCCCAGCATTATGTCTTCAACCCATTCTCTAGCTGGGTCCCTGACTGGGGAACCCCCCTTTTTCTCTTCTATGGCTAGAGTAACATTCAGATCACCTGCATTCTGGCATAAAGGTCCCGGAAGAGCTGTCATTGCTAGAGGCGCCTCTGGCAGGATTGCCTCTTTCTGGGACAGCTCCAAATATGACTTGATTCAAGAGGAAAGTTGCCTTCATTGGATTTTCACTCAGCTCCTCGACAAAGATTCTGGTCAACAAGTAAGTATGTTCAATCTTTATGCTCCGGTCTTACCAGCTGAGAAAAAAATTTGCTGGGACTTGCTCCAGTCCTTTCTTTTATTGCACAATCCAAAAAACATTTATCTAATTATTAATGGATGATTTAGCCAAATATAATAAGGAATATTTTTTAAATAAGGTTTAAATAATTATTCCTAGAAAATAATGAGATAAATAATAATTTATCTAATTAATTTTCCTATTTTGGGTTAAATATGACCAGGAATATTAATTAAACTATTGTTTAACTAACTATTCCTTGAGGAAAATCAAACAAATGTGGATTTATTTAATATTTCCTCATGGGGTTTCCTATTTAGACAATAAACAACTTAATAAAGGTGTTTTACTAAGTTATTTTTCATAGTGAAAGAAATTTTACTTAGGGTAAAAATTTTCTTACATGGTGTACTTAGGTCCATCTAATAGTAACAGGTTAGATGACAAAAGAATGGTGTAATAGATTTCCCCCAACGTGCGAGCGTTAGGAGCTAATCATATGATTGAAGTACGTTGTAAGAACTCAATCACTAGACACCAAAAGGGAAGTCAAAGAGAAAGAAATATAAGGTAGACCAAAGCACTAGAGGACTAGACCTTGAGGGGGTGAGACTTACAGGTGCAAAAAGTCTCTTTTATGAGTGAGTAACTATGGTATAGGTGGCGAGGGAGGCATACCTATGCCCGCTAAGACAAAGTACAAAGAATAGTGCGTCCAGTAAACAAGGGACCGAATAATATAGTACATGTTGGCATAAACATGAGCCAGGTAAAAACATGATAATGAATCCCACATACATACTGTGCTTGGGATAACATCCAGGAATTATACAATAATATATGACTACATGAGATACAAATACAGCCCAAATGCCCCTGTAAACAGGAAAAGGCTCTAAAAATCATACCGATACATGCAAATAGAAAGGTGTTGCAAGCGGTTGAGGCTAACATCATCAAATATATGGAGCTGCATCAAAGGCTATAATGAAGAGGTCATACGGGCATGTGGGGGGCTACCTGTAGGCCCACCCTCTCATGAGAGCTAAAAAATCTCACACATACCCGGGAATCACCAATATCATCTGCTGCATCATTGAACCATCAAGTATATGGATCTTGATCATGCTGAAAAGAGCTGGAGCTGAGAAAAAATCAAGTTAAAGGGCCATGATGAATCCCTTTCCTCAATTTGAGGCACCGAAAAAAGTGGAAGCTAGAACCAAGGTACATCGCCCTCTAGACCTGTCTTCTGGAATGAAATGATCTAATTCCGATAGAAGGAGGTCTGCCATAGGTGAGGAAATAAGGGACCCTCAACTAAGGCATGAGAGAAAAAAGTAGAGTGACCGATAGAATAACACCAGGGATGATGATGAAATGGGGGATACTAAGTAGCGGATAGACTACTTCCCTTGTTAGAGCCTAAAGGGCATGGATGACCTAGTAGCGACTGACACAATATCATGAGAGATAGGGGACAGCGGGACTGAAGGCCATAATGTGTGACATGAGAGAGGAACCAGGTAATGAAGGATGGAGGACTATAGCAGGATACAAAGGGATTTTGGATAGACTCCATGAATGTGATGATGACTCAACTCAGATGCTCTAAAAAAGGGCGACTCGATGATGCTGCCACACAGAAAAGATCCAATGGAGACCATAAAAACATGAGTACATGATGGTTACTCATGACAAAAATCGATAAGAGCATGGAAAAGTATGAAGGCAGAGTTATGCCCCAAGTACAAGTGTTGTAGGTGAAGAAATTCGATTTTGAGGAGTGGTGAAGTGACCCTTCTTGGACGAAATGTGTCCTGGTGAAGTATCAAATAAAAAAAAACTAATAGATACCCATTTGAGGAATCAGTGAGAGTTTTCCAATGATACAGACATTTTTTCAAACTGAGCTACAATTTTGCTAGAGCAGGCAAAAGAAAAATTAGGGGTTTCTCTTTTAATAGGGCATTTTTCCTCCAAATTCACTCATTTTCATGTGGAGCTATGGTGAATGTGGAGAGGAGAGAAGGCCCTAAATCTTGTGACAAGTGTAGCGGACAAACCGTATGTTGGAATCGAGATCCGTCAGTTGTAGATAAGATGCCTAACCCTACTCTTTCATTTTAGTGGATTGAAAGTTTAGTTTAGGTGCCCAGAGCTCATGAATAGGCCAGATCACACTTTTTTGGGTCTATTCTGTGACCTGGGAAGTAGGTACTGGGCAGAAAACTGCGACATGTCCCATGAAATGACCTGAAAAGTGTGACTTGTCAGAGAAAGGGGGTTTCAGTGCAGTTTTTGGCTTAGATATGGGATTTTTATGGTTGAGGGGTATAGGTGCCCCCAAGCATGTTATGGTAATGCTAAAATGTATTTATAAAGGGGGAATCTAAACACATTTTTATGATGTGGTGTGCCATTTGTTTTCATTATGGTTATGTAGTTCGAGAAAGGAAATGGATGATTACAAATCTCTTTTGGTACTGCATATATGAAGTAAATTGACTTAATTTTCTGGGTTGGCATACATGGTGTCATTATCCCAAAGAGAGGATTTGGAGATAATGAACTAGCGCTCTCCTAGAAAACTGACAGGTTGGTCAACAATAATGTCTAGGGGACTGTGTTGCTGATGTAAGATGAAGGAATGATGAGGGGCATCATCCCTAGAGTGATCTGAAGTGATGTGGGACTCTAGAGGTTCTTCTGAATGGGAAATAATAATGGTGCTAGAGTTGACACAACCAGATACACTAGGAGAGTTGTGGATAATTGCTTCTCCTGGTCTCTCAGATATGGGTTCCCCCTTACCCAAACATTGGGTGTCAATGTAATGGCCACAAGGTGTATGTGGTTCGAATGCATGGGTTCAATGTATGGGGGGATATATAAAGTCAAGGGTGGTGACTACTTCCACAATGTCATCGTCGTGATAGAGGATGGGGTGACTAGTGGAAGAAATACCACCTGACATGGCGAAGCTACCTGACACATCATCATGAGAAGAGAGGTTCACATGCGCATCGTCACGGAGGGTGATAGAAGAAAAAGTAGATGGAGTATCCACCGATGTTAAGTCCAAGGTGATCACTGAAGGGAGGTCAAGCGGAATGCAGGGGGAAGGCCCAAGGGGGTCTTCCATCGAGGATCTCATAGATGATGGGAGGTAGTGGACAGTGGTCGATAACTCTGTCATTTCGAAATCCGGAGGGGGAATGTCAATAGGAGTGGATGTGTCCTCTGGTTCTGCTAAATAAAAATGCGCAAATAAGGGAGCGGTGGACTCATTGCGCTTGGCCTCGAATTGGAAAATTGCAGCTAGAGAGGTGCAAAAGTCCTCTAGGCGGGGACAGAGGTGGGTATAATGGCCATGGATATCACACAAAGCATAGGGGTGGTTGGTGTGAATATTATTGGTGTTCCTAGCTGCAGTTGAGGAAGCAACAGAGGTTTCCGGGACCGTAGACTCAGGGAACGCAACGTTAACCATGGGCTTGAGATGAGGAAACTCTAGACAAGTATGGGTGGCATGACCGACAACAACACACAAAGCACACTATATGGTAGGCTTTGGAGGCTAACGAGGGGCATCGTTTGTCAAGGAAGCCTTATATTTTGATGCGTTCTTGCGAGCTTTGACCTTCTTACCTGAAGTGGTCACAATAGGAGAAGGTTCCTATTGAGGTGGCTGAGGCACTGTAGCATGTAATGGCCACAAGGATGTAGCAGCAGGACAATTCATAGGGACTGGTTGAACCTGGGTCAAAGTAAGATAAGTTTTCGGTTGAACAGGCGGAGTATCGGCTAGGGGATCAAGGTACCATACGGGAATCCCCAGGGTCAAGTTAGGAAGAGATAGGGTGGCCATGACAGGTGCCGAGAACACTCCAGGAGGGGGAGATAGGAACAATATCTGACCGGAGGGGTAATGGACAGAAAATATGACTCCAATATGGTTAAGGCCTGGAGGAACCATTCCAGGAGGGTATAGAGGCTCATGGATACCAGCTGTAGGTGAAGGGTAGGAGGAGGAGGTCTAGAAGGTTGAATCAAAGGGCTGGGAGTAGGTTGCAGAGGGCGAGGCTGCTGACTAGTGGAAGTAGGCCACTTGAGGGAAACCCGAGACGATTACATCATGCAAACATTTGATGAGATGGGATCAGAGACAGGAGGAGGAAGACCAGGGAATGTACCAAGCAATGAGGAGTCTTTTTAGACTTCGGGTGAGACACTGGTGTAATATCCCCAGATTGGGATTGCTAGCAAGGCATGCCTAAAAAACTCATTTTTCAGGTATGTCTGCTACAGCTCTTTAAATCAGCCCTTGGATCCCTTAGATATGAGTATCTAAGTCCTAAATCCAAGAGGGGATCAGAAGGAAATATTTCTAGGTGGGTTAAACAAATCTCCCACGCCTAGGAAGGCTTAAAAACTGCCCAAAGAAGGGACTGCATCAATATAAAAGAACACTGCCCATAAAATAACACAGTTCTATATAGCAGTGGTAGTAGGCCAATATTATAGCTTGAAAATAACTTATACAATGATAAATCATATTTACAGTAAAGCCAAATCAATGTACAAGAGAAAGAAAGAGACTTTGTGGAGAAAAACCCTCTAAAAGGGGTGCTGCAGCAAATGTATTTCACTGTAAAGCCATGACAACATTATTTTTATGAGAAAATAGAAATTTTAGGTTACAACTCAGATCTAGAATAGATATTTGTACAAAATATTAGATCTATATCATATCTGTACACCAGACTATCTCTATTTTACATACCCCTTGGGGTTTTCAGCGAACTATGAAGCACGGAGAGTAGATCTGAGATCCACTACAGCAGATCTGCAGAAAGATTCAGAATTTATGAAGAAGATGTATCAGTGAAGAAAATAGATCTGAAACATGAATGGGTTAGTTGGCTAATCCATGGATCACCACAGTGCAAGGAAGATTCCTTTACACCAGAGATCTCTCCTCTAAATAGTTTCCAAACACCTGCAACTTTCCTCTTGCAAAATAACTTAGATATGGGGTAGAGACTGCATTTTAGGCTTGATGGTGACTTTGGCCTGATGCCAAGGTATGGATCTGGAGCTCCAATGATCTAGGACACTCTTGCCAATGGGATAGAAGAATTTCCCAGTGAAAAGAGAGGCTAGATGTGCATAGATATGAAGAGATATATCTTCCACTTGCTGCTACTCATAAGGAAAACCAAACCCTCAGTAGGATCTAAATTGTAGTTGGAAGAAGAATACTGGCCAAATTCCTGATAGTGGACCAAGAATAGAAAGAATCTTCCAAGATTCCTCTCAAGGAAAGAGAAGGATTCCTAAACAGGAGATCCTTGTACTAAACAACCTATTCTCAGCTAAATAGCTAGAGAATGAGGAGTGTTTAAACAGAAAAATCCTATCACTACAATATGTTTAACAACCCCTCTCATGTTTCTCCCCTTTCTCATTTATAGGATGAAAGCCTTGCAAACTCTAAACCACCTCAAAAGGTTTAGCTCCTTTCACATTTTAAGCCTCCAACTAGAACTCCATTGTTCCTCTAGGTCCATTGCATCTCAACATCGCTGTAGATTTGGTCCTATTGACCCAGTTAATTGTCACAATCCCTTTTCACATATGAGGTAATTTAATTAAGGCAGTCCAGATTTAGCCTTGTTCACATGGGCATTTATTTATTTCGCTCTTTAAAGAGTTTAATTTGTCCTCCTTTACAATTTTATTCTTGAAGAAGAAAGTGAAAACAAAATTGAATATTCCTATTAGCTTGGGCTAATTAGGAATATTACAGTCCTCCCCTCCAAAATTTTCCTTTTCCTCAAGCAACTGATAAGGTGAGTGTTGTAACTCATCTCCTCCTCCATTGGTGTCACAAACAAAAGATAATATTCTCTCATAAGCTAAGTGATCACCAATCCATCCATCCATGACTTGTTCCAACAATCTCCTCATGAGATGCAAACAACTCCTCCCATAAGGAAACAATGAATCACATGAAACAATCATGGTTTTCCCAATGCCCTCCCTAAAATATAAGACAGAAAGTACAGAGAGTGTAGTCATCCCATAGGGCACATGCATGCCTTCCCTCCTTCCTCCATTCATCCCCATGAAAAGTACAAGAACATCATCAATATAGGGGATCAAAACAATGTACAAACAAATAGAAATGTGTGCACATGGAGGTGGATCATAGTCCCACATGTGGAACCAGTGCAGAGCATCCCCTACCTGCATCAAATCAAGATGTTGTAAGTGGTTTTCCCAACACTTAATTATTTCCCAAGTCATCTCACTACTGCAGAAAATGTGAGATATATTTGGTGCCTTTGGGAAACACCCATCATGAAAATAAATCTCCCTTTTCTCATCAAGGGAGTGGCCAAATCTAGAATTTCTATTGGCCCAACAATTTCCATGAGATTTAAAAGATATGTTTCCCCTCCTTAGAGTCATGGCCTATAATAAAATGGTGTAAGAATGCATGAAATCAGAATATAAAATGCATGTACTATGAACATGCTCTCCACCAACAATCCTCCTCATATCAATGGAGTGGTGAATAGATCTACTATCTTCTTCAAGAGAAAAAAGAAAGGGTTGATTCAACTCTTCCTTAGAGTCATGTTGTTGCTCCAACTCCACAAGGTCCATGCATCTTTGACAATGCTAATATAGTTCTCCTTCAAAGCCCTCCCAATACTAGCTCCTCAAAATGATATTGTTGAGCTTCATAGAATAGGTGAGGATAAATTTGAACTCTTCATAAGCCCTATGTAGTAATTTCTCCTTGAGCTTGGAAGCTCTAGACAAGAAGATCCTACCATGATTATAGATGACTCCATAAAGGAATTAAAAGCTTCCTTCATGCAACCAGTCATAAAAAATCATGCAAGTATGAATATCCTTGGAATATTCCACCAACAGTTGGGATTTCCAATAGGGATCTAATGTGCCCAAAAATGACAGTGCTGATAGTGTGTCATCTGAAGTATCTTCCATGTTTTTGTCTTCCCTCTTGACATCTCCCATGCCAAAGGTACCAATTGGAAAGTTACCAGACCTTCCTTGCTGCCCTCCTTGCTCATGCACATGCTCCAAAGAAGAAGTAAGCTCTTGAAAGTTAGTCTCCCATGGGAAGCTATCATCTATCCAAGACCTTTCTATTTTTTCCAAAGCATGCATGTGAGACCACCATCCCTCTTCAAGTAGGGAATAGTGTTCTTCAAGCAAGTTTTCCTTCTGATTCAATTCTTGCCTCCCATGCTTCATAATGGTGTCATTATCTCTTCTTACGGAATATCTTCTCAACACAATTTGAGAGGTGAGGATAGATAATGAATTCAAAGGAAAAATGCTTTCCCTTTCTTTGTACCTCCCCCATACTCTCAGCGTTGTAGCGTGTCCTTCCAATGCTCCCTCATCCTTTGGATATATGAAAGGATCATCAGCGTCGAAAACATATTTCATCAACTCTGAATCAGGTGGTCTTCCAGATGGCATACCACAGGATAATGACGTCTCATGGATCATTCCCATGTGAACAATTGATGGCAACATTTCATGACTGCTTTCACTATGCAAATCCATCTCATATTGCTGTGTGGAAGTACCATGAAACATGGAGACCCCTCTTAATCGAATTGGAGCCCTTGCCACCATCTTCTGATAGTGGATCAACTGTGTGAGCCCTCCTTTGTTCTGTCTTATTGTCTATTTGTTGTGAAACCAGGTCCAAAAAGAGAAGAAAGAGATATCAACACCTTATAAATAAGACACTTCGAGGGGGCAACCTCCAATACATTACATGAATGAAAAATTCTTGGATGATTCAAATTAAAAAATCTCCTTTCTATATATAGGAGTCCATAGGGCCACAATGTAATCCTAGACGACCTAACAATAATAACTTAAGGGCACAATAGTAACAATATGGGGGTTACAAGGGTACAATAATAACAATAAGGGGGTTACACTAACAAAAACAAGGGACTATACTAGTAATATAGGGACTTAACATGCCCCTCTCCTTAAAAAAAAGTGTTGTCCTTAATGCTTAAGTAGCTCTGGGTGCTTCTGTATAAAATTGTCATCCTCCCATGTAGAATATTTAGTGGGTAAGTTCTTCCACTTGATAGATACTCTAAAATTAATCGATTTCGTAGCTCTCGAGTTCTTTTTTCCGTGACCGCTTCAGGTTCCAATATGATTTTCCCTTCCTCATCAAGTTATGGAAATATTTTTTGAACTGGAAGATTTTCACCTATAACCTTCTTTAAGCATGAAACATGGAAAATTGGATGCACTCGTGAAGAAGCAGGAAGCTCCAATTTTTATGCCATAGTACCAATCTTTTGCAACACCTTGTAAGGACCATAGTACTTTGGCGATAATTTTTTATCCTTCTTAGCTTGCTTGAGGGAAATTTTTTTGTATGGTTGTAGCTGTAAAAATAACCAGCCTCCTACATCAAAAATTCTCTTGCTGCGATTTTAATCTGCCTGTTGTTCCATTCAATTTTGTGCCAAATTCAGGTTGTCCTTCAAGAGTTGGAGAACTTCTTGTTGATGCTAGATGTGATCTTCCACTGCTTGAACCTTCAAATTTTCTCTTAGAGATGATGTGATGGATGGTGGATGATATCCATAAAGTGCCATAAATGGGGTCATTTTTGCTGCAGTATGGAAGGAAGTGTTATACCAGCATTCAGCTAGAGGTAACCACTTGACCCATTGTGTTTTTTTATCAGATACAAAACAACAAAGATATCCTTCCAAGCATTTATTTACTATCTCAGTTTGACCATCGGATTGAGGATGATATGATGAGCTATGAGATAATTTAGTACCCAAACAAGAAAATAACTCCGTCCAAAAATTTCCAATAAAAATGGGATCTCTATCACTCACAATAGCCCTTTGGTTTCCATGTAGCTTTTGAATAGTGTCCATAAATGTAGTAGCAATTGTACTTGATTTAAATGGATGAGATAATGCACAAAAGTGTGCATACTTGGTAATTACATCAACTACCACCATGATGACACTCTTTCCTTTGGACATAGGTAAACTTGTGATAAAATCCATTGAAACCTCCTCCCAACATTGATTTGGAATGGATAAAGGTTATAGAAGACCCATGGTCTTAATTGTCTCAACTTTATTCTGCTGGAAAACCAAACATTTCTCCACAAAATTTTGAATATCAGATTTAAGGCCATAGCAAAAAAAATCTTTCTTCACCCAGTGGTAAGTTTTTAAAAATCCCGAGTGTGCTCCTAAAGGATAAGTGTTCAATTCCAAAAGAATCTTCTGTTTTAGTTGGGAATTCTTACAAATATATAAGCAATATTTGTACCATAAGGAATCATTTTTCCAACTAAATGTATCAGATGTACTAGGATCTTGTTGCAAATTATAAATGAGTGTACACACTTCTTCGTCCTTCTTCCATTCATCTCTTGCTTTGGTTATCAAATCTGGTTGGATAATAGAAATGGCACAAAGAAATGCTTCCACCTCTTCATTATTTCTTGAGAGTGCATCTGCAACAACATTTAGCTTCCTTTTTTTGTATATTATTTGAAAGTCATAACCCAACATATTTGTGACCCATTTTTGTTGCTCTTCTGAAGATATTCTTTGTTCCAAAAACTGTTTAAGACTATCATGATTAGTTTTTACCTTGAAGTGTCTTCCCATTAGGTAAGTTATCCATTTCTTTAGTGCATGTAGTATTGCTAACATTTCCTTCTCATAAATAGGTTTCTGTAAATACTTTCCTTTGATTGGACCAATGGGTCTTCCTTCTTGCATTAAAAAGAAAAAGAAATGGGTCTTCCTTCTTGCATTAAAACAACACCAATTCCATTTCCTAAGGCATCACATTCCACAATAAATGTTTTTGTGAAGTCTGGAGTAGCTAAGACTGGTGCTAGGCACATTGCCTCTTTAAGATGTTCAAAGGCCTTAGTTCCTTTAGGAGTCCATGAAAATGCATCTTTATTCAATAATGTTGTTAGAGGTGCTACTATTCTCTCATAATTCTTAACAAACTTTCGATAATACCCTCTTAACCTGAGAAATCCTCACAATTGCTTTATGGTTGTGGGGAATTTCTATTCCTTAATGGCTTTAATCTTTTTAGGGTCTACCTTAACACCCTTGTGAGATACAATATGACCCAGATATTCCACCTCTTGTACTCCAAGGAAACATTTGAATGTTTTTGCATATAATTGTTTCTCCTGCAATAGTTTGAGCACCCTGTCAACATGTTGAACATGATCCTTCCAAGATTTACTATAGATTAGTATATCATCAAAAAATACTAGCACAAATTTTCTAAGGAAGGGTTTGAAAATGGAATTCATCAACCCTTGAAATGTAGAACGTGCATTGGTAAGGCCAAAAGACATGACCAAAAAATCATAATGACCCTCATGAGTTCGAAATGCTATTTTCGGAATATCTTCAGTCTTCATTGTAATTTGATGATATCCTGAACGAAGATCCAATTTTCTAAAATAAATTTCTCCATGTAATTAATCCAATAATTCATCAATCACAATGTAAGACTCAGTCCTGTCAGTCCTTCGTCAGAGTCAAATTCACCAAAGTTCATTTCTCATCATTTGCAGTCATTAATACTATTTTGGTCAAAAGGAGTCATTTTCAGAGTCTAGGTCTAGTGGTTGGTCTTTTAACATGTCGAATAATGCCTGCAGGCTAGAGGAAGGTTTAATAAGTTTCTTATTTCAAGATTTTCATCATCAGTAATGCGCAAGGCTGATTCTTCTCCAAAACTCTGTTTTGGAGAAGAAATCATCAAATTTGTTTCTTGTAATAAATTTTTATTTTAAAGTCTTTCTCTGGACTCATACTCTATAGCTTCATCATCTTGCGTCATCCAAGTGATTCAGATCCTCCGGTATTCGAGCAAACAGTTGGGTACAGTGAAAATGTTATCATTATTACCATAAAAAAATGGAAGGAGGATGGGCTACCGTCTACAATGGTATCTTAGAGTTAAGAAGGAGATTGGAAGAGGGAGCGCGGAGCAATGTGTTGACAGTAGAGGAGTTCGTGATGCTTTATACTACTATCCACAACATGCATAGCCCATCAGAAGAATTGTATGGAAAAATACAGTGATTCAATCAAAGAGTACATCCCTTCTAAAGTTTTACCAGCTGTAAGTAAAGTTCAGATTAATGAGGAGTTAATGTTGAGAGAAATTGTTAGGAGATGGGAAATTTACAAAGTGATGGTCCGGTACATGGAAAGGCTTTTTCGCCATTTGGAATTTATCTTCATACCAAGGTGCTCCCTGCCAACACTTACACAAGTTGGACACCTGTTATTCCATGATATGCTCTATGATCATGAAATGTAGATTCAAGTGAAGAATTCGTTGTTGATACTTACTAGGCAAGAGCGTGATGGGAAAATAATCGATGGGGAGAGAAAGTAAACATGGGTGTAACTGATCAACGTGTTTCTAAATGGCAGTACAGAGAGTTCGTGCGCCTGGACTAGCAAGCTAATCTCTAGCACAGAATTTGAAAATTCTTGGGGAAACTGTGTTTCTGTCATCTAAATCTTTAGATTCATAAAGAAAACACAGATTTTAATTGCCAGGCAATTTCCAATTGTATATGTGAAAAGCATACGCTTAAAATATCGTGGAAGGCGGAGTCAGTAATTTACAAAATCGAGATTGTGTTGAGACTTTGCGCGGCGCATAGGAGAGGGGCACGACGCGGAAGATTCATGCGGTGCACTGGGCGCTCCTCCGTAGTGTAGAAATACACTGGCGCGGGGCACTCACCAGGCGCGGCGCACAGAACTAGGACTTAAAAAAAAAATTGCTCTTTCTCACTCAAATTGCAAAGGAATTCGCCACTTAGCATTGGAGTTTCTAATCACCCTTTCTGAGGCAAGAGAGCATGTTCCTTGGATGATGAGGAAACCATCTCAGTTGATTGGAAAGGATGTTTGCTATTTTGGTTAACTTGTTACTTTAGAAGCCGTTTCTGAATGGCATACTGTAAAAACTGGGGATGAAGATGCGGGGGTGACTAGAAATTATGAATTAGGACAGGAATGCTTGGATTTCTTCTCAAATTCCCTTGGGGGTAACACAATATTACCTGTAGCATCAGAGTCATTACCTTTGTACATATCTGATCAAGATTGAAGGAAGCGATATGCGCACAGTTTGCTGAAGGTTGCGATAAGGTTTGAGCCAGTGTTAAACATGGTATTGGGGGAGACATTGTTGAAATTGCAGCTGGGATCAGTCATGGGAAATACGTTTTCCCTTTATTAAAGGTGGAATTCTACATTCAATACTATTTAAAACGGAGAAAATCGTAAAAGGGAAGGTGAAAAGTCAAAGACCGCAAAGCCAAAATTAAACAAAAATACCTACCACAACAGAGAAAAAGGAGTGGGTAGTCTATTTGCGTTTTCAGTTATGATTTGGAAAGACTACGCTACAGGTGTTGCCTCCTTGTGGGTTATCAAACAGATTTCAAGTGTAACGTAGATCTTTCTTGTGAAGATTATTTGGCTTTTGTTCTCTATCTTTAGTTTTTAGTTCTTGAGCTATTGTAACAGCTCCTTTGTCTGTCGATCTACATTATGGAAAATTGGTCCTATTTTTTGTATTGTAAAAACATGTGTAAGGGAGGGAGTTCTGGAAAACGTGTGGGAGAAAAACCCAGCGCTATCACTGTACAGTTTTTGACTGAGAATTAATGAAAGGATGCGGCTCTGATTCCTGAGATTCCTGTGGTATGAATTTGGCATATGTTTCTTCTTCCTGTTTCATATGTGTTTTGTTATGTTTTGCAGGTCATTCATAGTCATTTCTAATTGAAAGATTTTAAGTGAGAAGGGCAGAATCCATTTTACTGCTCTGCCTTTGAAAAGCTTTTCATGTTTTTGTGTAATTTCTTCTGTCTGAAAAGGATTCATCACACATGCCCTTTTCAGCCTCTCAACTGTCTTTCCACTCCATATTATTCCAAATTTGATTGCTAAAATTCCTGCCTGTCTTGCCTCACGAAATAATCTGCGTCTTTGATTTAATCTCTCTGCTCATGCTGTTCCTTGGTCCCATACAGCCTAGAAAATTCATCCATTCATCAAACATTTCTTTCCTATCTATTTACTAGCCTAAAATCAGTATCCATTATAGGTCATCTCAGCCCCTTTGAAGACCTTTTTCCGATATAGACCCGGAGAGAGCCCTCTCCTGTCCTTGTAAGGCTAGCTACGAGGCTAAGCTTGGTTTGATGTTGCCTTGAGTTTTACCTTATTTCAGCCTAAGGTAGATTCGAGCACTAACATAGTGGCGACCATACTGGGGAGATGGTTTGCTTGTGAACGTGAAACTTGATTTGTAGATTGTCTTGCCCCAGTACATGTATCAAGGTTAGATCTGATCGTTGATGGTGAACAACGATCAGACACTGCAAGGCTGAAATCATTCACCTGGTGACTTCATTCACTGAACAATTCAAAAATCAATGCTTCATGGTGACTTCACTGCAGGGAGATCAGTAGCTTTAAGATTTTCAAGATGGACCAAGTTGCAAGAAGATACTCTCCCATGAGCTGAGATCACATTCCAGGCTTTCCAAATAAAATTTCGAAGGTAGATTGGTCAAGGAATCTGCCTACGTTTAACGATGATGGTAAGAAGGATGCTGCTTTACATCTGGTTAGATTTCACATGCATATTCGCAAGTTGAAGGTGGATTTTCTAATTCAGCAGTAGAGAATATTCACGCCCACTGCGGAAAGGTGAAGCCCAATCGACCTTCAAAGTTTTCCGCCGGCTTTGTATTCTTGTTTTAAAGGATTTTCATACTGTTCATTGAAAAAATATGCATCAGTAAATTTGATTCATGACCTTTTGCCAAACAGCGCCTACTGGTAAAGCCTTGAGAAATATTATGAAGATGATAATTTCATGGATGATGAGATCATGGAAGCCACCAGCTAGTGAAAAAATCCATTTCGGCGACGTAAAGACAATCATGAAAATTTGCAGCAAGATCAAGATCTTAGTACAGTGGAAAATGAAGCAATTTTGCATCTTGACAGTCAACAGGAATTACATGAAATGGATCAGCAGTATGAGGAAAATCTATATACTCCTTCACTTGAAATCAATGAATACAATCACTGTTTGAGCAAAAGAAAACAAAAGGTATTATCTCCTCTATCTGCAGACGAGATAGATCAACTCTTGAACGGTCACGTTCCAGCTCAAGTTAACGCAGATATGCAGTGTACACATGGTCAAGAAGGTGACGGTGGAACTTCTTCCTCTTCTGAAAAGGATGACAGTCCTGTAAGAAGCTTTATAGATCAGTAGGCTGAAGATTTCCATATGGTTGAAAATGATGAAAGAGAAGGTTTTGTTTCAAATCTGTCCATAGAAGAAGACAGTGTACAGGGAGGTGAGGTTTCAATTTCAGAATGTGATGTAGTCAAGTCAGCTATTTCAGATTCAGATTCAGATTGTGATGACCAAGAATACCTTGTGCTGAATCCCATCAAGGAAAACTCTGCTGTTGAAATCATTTGGAATGAAGAATACATAGTTATGGATCCAAATGTTCTCAGTTCATTAGAACACAGCCTTTATTGGGAGGTAATCCAGTCATTTTATGAACAACAAGACAAGATCTTCGTTCAATTAAGTGAAAATTTTTCCTTGGATGAATCATTGGTAGATGATAGAAATGTCATGTTTGAGCATCAAGAATCAGTTGAAGTTTCTTTTCTTATGATTGATGAATGTAATAAGAATCTGGCTGTCATATCATATGAAGATGACCTACAATATATTCAGGCTACAGAAGATCAGACCATTCAGGATTTCCATTCAGATTCTTCTTCATATGTTTCATGTGTTGAAATGTTTTTACAAGAGGAGATCTGCACATCTACCTATTCAGAGTTTTTTGAAGCCCATGAACATATTTTTACTGAAGTACATGATGAAGGAAGATCAGAATTAGAAGCAAAGGACACCTTTTTTCTTCAGCAGGAGGTAAATCTTCATGTTTTTCAGGATCCAATGGAAAATTTGTTGCAGTCAGCAGTGAAGGTGATTATTGCAGTATTCAGTGATGAAGGAGATCATGGTAAATTATTTTTTTGGATGCCCAGTTATCAGTTTGTATTGTTGACCATGAGATCTGATCGGGAGAATCAATCAAGAACGCATCTGCTTGATTGGTTACATTGGCATTATGATATAGTTTGATGGTATATTTTCTAGTAAGAAACACAGGTGGTCATGTACTGCCATCAAGATTTAAGTTTTAAGTTCAGGTCTTAGTCATTTTGAGTCATTTTTCGAGTCAGTTTTCAGTCTTTTCAGTCAAGTTTCAATCAATAAATGAGTCAAAATCTTGTGTGGTTTGTTGAAATAATGGACTCCATTGCCCAATGGATGAAGGCATTGTCTTCTCTTCCAAAGATCTGTTGTTCTTGGCACCTCCATGGAGCTGGAGCTACCATCCCCATTGGAGCCAATGTTAGACTCGGTCCTGTCAGTCCTTTGTCAGAGTCAAATTCACCAAAGTTCATTTCTCGTCATTTGCAGTCATTAATGCTATTTTGATCAAAAAGAGTCATTTTCAGAGTCTAGGTCTAGTGGTTGGTCTTTTAACATGTCGAATAATGCCTGCAGGCTAGAGGAAGGTTCAATAAGTCTCTTATTTCAAGAGTTTCATCATCAGTAATGCGCAAGGCTGATTCTTCTCCAAAACTCTGTTTTGGAGAAGAAATCGTCAAATTTGTTTCTTGTAATAAATTTGTATTTTAAAGTCTTTCTCTAGACTCATACTCTATAGCTTCATCATCTTACGTCATCCAAGTGATTCAGATCCTCCGGTATTCGAGCAAACAGTTGGGTACAGTGCAAATGTTATCATTATTACCATAAAAAAATGGAAGGAGGATGGGCTACCGTCTACAATGGTATCTTAGAGTTAAGAAGGAGATTGGAAGAGGGAGCGCGGAGCAATGTGTTGACAGTAGAGGAGTTCGTGATGCTTTATACTACTATCCACAACATGCATAGCCCATCAGAAGAAGTGTATGGAAAAATACAGTGATTCAATCAAAGAGTACATCGCTTCTGAGGTTTTACCAGCTATAAGTAAAGTTCAGATTAATGAGGAGTTAATGTTAAGAGAAATTGTTAGGAGATGGGAAATTTACAAAGTGATGGTCCGGTACATGGAAAGGATTTTTTGCCATTTGGAATTCATCTTCATACCAAGGCGCTCCCTGCCCACACTTACACAAGTTGGACGCCTATTATTCCATGATATGCTCTATGATCATGAAATGCGGATTCAAGTGAAGAATTCACTGTTGAGACTTATTAGGCAAGAGCGTGATGGGCAAATAATCGATGGGGAGAGAAAGTAAACATGGGTGTAACTGATCAACGTGTTTCTAAATGGCAGTACAGAGAGTTCGTGCACCTGGACTAGCAAGCTAATCTCTAGCACAGAATTTGAAAATTCTTGGGGAAATTGTGTTTCTGTCATATAAATCTTCAGATTCATAAAGAAAACACAGATTTTAACTGCCAGGAAATTTCCAATTGTATATGTGAAAAGCATACGCTTAAAAGATCGTGGAAGGCGGAGTCAGTAATTTGCAAAACCAAGATTTTGTTGAGACTCTGCGCGGCGCATAGGAGAGGGGCGCGACGCAGAAGATTGACGCGGCGCACTAGGTGCTCCTCCGCAGTGTAGAAATACACTGGCGCGGCGCACTCACCAGGTGCGGCGCACAGAGCCAGGACTTAAAAAAAAAAAATTCCCTTTCTCACTCAAATTGCAAAGGAATTTACCACTTAGCATTGGAGTTTCTAATCACCCTTTCTGAGGCAAGAGCGCATGATCCATGGATGATGAGGAAACCATCTCAGTTGATTGGAAAGGCTGTTCGCTATTTTGGTTAACTTGTTACTTTAGAAGGTGTTTCTGAATGGCATACTGTAAAAACTGGGGATGAAGATGTGGGGGTGACTAGCAATTATGAAGTAGGACAGGAATTCTTGGATCGCTTCTCAGATTCCCTTGGGGGTAACACAATATTACCTGTAGCATCAGAGTCATTACCTTTGTACATATCTGATCAAGATTGAAGGAAGCGATATGCGCACAGTTTTCCGAAGGTTGCGATAAGGTTTGAGCCAGTGTTAAAAATGGTATTGGAGGAGACATTGTTGAAATTGTAGCTGGGATCATTTGTGGGCAATACGTTTTCCCTTTATTAAAGGCGGAATTCTACATTCAATACTATTTAAAACAGAGAAAATCGTAAAAGCGAAGGTGAAAAGTCAAAGACCGCAAAGCCAAAATTAAAAAAAAATACCTACCACAACAAAGAAAAAGGAGTGGGTAGTCTATTTTCATTTTTAGTTATGATTTGGAAATACTACACTACAGGTGTTGCCTCCTTGTGGGTTATCAAATAGCTTTTAAGTGTAACGCAAATCTTTCTTGTGAAGATTATTTGGCTTTTGTTCTCTATCTTTAGTTTTTAGTTCTTGAGCTGTTGTACCAGTTCCTCTGTCTGTCGATCTACATTCTGGAAAATTGTTCCTATTTATTGTATTGTAAAAACATGTGTAAGGGAGGGAGTTCTCGGAAACGTGTGGGAGAAAAACCCAGTGCTATCACTGTACAATTTTTTACTGAGAATTAATGAAAGGATGCGGCTCTGATTCCTGAGATTCCTGTGGTATGAATTTGGCATATGTTTCTTCTTCCTGTTTCATATGTGTTTTGTTATGTTTTGCATGTCATTCATAGTCATTTCTAATTGAAATATTTTAAGTGAGAAGGGTAGAATCCAGTTTACTACTCTTCCTTGGGAAAGCTTTTCATGTTTTTGTGTAATTTCTTCTGTCTGAAAAGGATTCATCACACATGCCCTTTTCAGCCTCTCAACTGTCTTTCCACTCCATATTATTCCAAATTTTATTGCTAAACTTCCTGCCTGTCTTGCCTCACGAAATAATCTGTGTCTTTGATTTAATCTCTCTGCTCATGCTATTCCTTGGTCCCATACAGCCCAGAAAATTCATCCATTCATCAAACATTTCTTTCCTATCTATTTACTAGCCTAAAATCAGTATCCATTATAGGTAATCTCAGCCCCTTTGAAGACCTTTTGCTGAGATAGACCCAGAGAGAGCCCTCTCCTGTCCTCGTAGGGCTAGCTATGAGGCTAAGCTTGGTTTGATGTTGCCTTGAGTTTTACCTTATTTCAGCCTAAGGTAGATTCGAGCGCTAACACACAGGAATGGGAAATTTAACTCTAATGGTGAGCTTATTGAGCTCCCTATAATCCAGACACATGCGCCATGATCCATCCTTCTTGTATACCAATACTACAGGAGCAGAGAAAGAAGTTTGACTAGCTTGAATTATACCTGCCTCTAACATTTCTACAATCATATGTTCAATTTCGCTATTTTGGACATAAGGATATCTATAAGGCCTGATGTTTGGAGGAACACTTCTTGGAATCAAATGAATAGCATGATCATGATCACGAATAGGTGGGAGTCCTTTTGGAGTTTCAAAAACCTTAGAATGATTGTCCAAGACTTTTTGGAGATATGCATAAATAGAACTTCTCGTGAGCATAATTGTGCAATTATGCCTAATTTTTCTTTCTTTAGAAGCTTTTTCATGACATTAGAGCTTATTATCTTTCTCGGCTTCCCTGCAATACCCCATAATTTGACTTCCTTTCCTTCTGAACAAAATTTCAAGAAATGTTCCTGAAATTAAAAGCTATCGTCCCCAAAGATTGTAACCATTGTACTCCTAGTACAACATCATCACCTCCCATAGGAATGGAAAGCATTGGGCTATTCAATACATATTACCCCATGGTTAGCTTGATATTATGGCATTTTCGAGAGAAATTTATAGTTCCCGCATTTGCAACCATCACTTGACATTCTGGTGTTGGGTATAGGAAACAATTCAATTCCTTGGCTACCTTACAATGACTAAAATTATGGGTACTACCTGAATCAATCAGCACTATTACATTTTTCTTCTTGATATGTCCTTCTATATTGAGAGTTTGAGGAATGTTAATTCCTACCAATGCATTACATGATATGATCAGGCAAATTTATTCCTCTTCTTTTTCATTTTCTTCTTCCTCTTCACAATATATGTAAAATAATTTCTTCTCGGAACACATGACTTTTAGTCAATTTGATATTACAACTATAGCAAAGCCCTTTTTCTCTTTTCTCTTCCAATTGTTGTGGTGTCAACCTTGTAGGTTGTGGAAATCTAGGAGTAGCAACACTTCCCTTTTTATAGAGGTGAGTGGTAGGCTTCCTTGTCACCTACATTCAATTTTTCTTGCCAACCTCAGTGCCTTCTCCAATGAATTAGGTTCCAAAATGCAAACTTCATGTTGGATGTTATCCTTTAAAGTAATTATGAAGAGATCAATCCTTTGTTCCTCTGGAATATCAGTTACCCTTATATTCAATTTTTGGAAGTCCTCAATGTGCTCCCACATTAAACCCTTTTGTTTGAGATTTATCAATGGGCTAAAGAAGGTGTTGCTCTTTGTATCCTCATAATGTGCTATCATTTCCTCCATAAAAATTGACCAAGTGACAATTTTTTTATGGATGCAAAGCCATCGATACCATACAAATGTATTTTGTTCTAAATGTAAAGTTTCAACCCGTACCTTTTGTGTGTTTTGTACATTATGGAGATCAAAATATTGCTCCATCTGTAGTATCCATGTTACAGGATCCTTTCCATCAAAATTCCTCATATCAATTTTTGGAATATGGTGGTTCTTCCCACCAACATTAGATTTTATGAAATCAGGATTAACACTTATTTTGTTCTCATCATGAGTTTACTCTACGATATTTTCACCATTAGGAAACATTTCTTGTATCAACTTTGTCAAACCTTCCATGTATGCTTTTAGATCATTCTTCATGTTTTCCATTTTCTCATCGATTTTAGCTTCCATGTCATCCATCTTAGATTCCATGCCAACTTCCATGCCATTTATCTTAGATTCCATGCCATTCTTCAAACCATCCATCTTAGATTCCACACCTTTCTTCAAACCATCCATCTTAGTTTCCATGCCTTTCTTCAAAACTTCCATGTCATTTTTTGTTGCTCTTTGTGAGAGCGAAATTTGTTGCACTTGCTCTTGTAATTTTGATATGTAATGCTGCCATTCTTCATCTTCATGAGTCATAGTAGAGCTTTTTAAAGGCCTAATGGGTGTTGAATTATTTTTAGGGTCCATTTTAGAATCCAATATTGATATCTATTCTACGATATGCCCTTGGAATCAATTCAACTTGATTCTTCAAACAAGACTTATGCAATTTGGAAAAAAAAAATACACACCTTTTACTTGCTTTTGAGGAGGTTGATTATGAAATTGAATCATATCTATAATTGCGAGACCTAAATATCTAAAATTCAGCCCTATAGTAGCCCTCTGAAGCTTCTTTCGAATGCCACAGGTATGATTTGGTTTGGATCCTTCAAGACAAAGTTATGTCCAATCCCCCACAATGACCCAATTTTGGACTGGTTTAGTAGAGCGAACTTGCACGAATTGCCATGTGTCACTATTTCCTCCTTTGGCTCTAAAAGCGATAGAAAGAAAACTATAGTCCAAGTACTTGTGGCCACTTTTTATAGCATTCCAATCTGATGCTCAGAGAGAGAGCTATGAATATTTTCCCATGATCACCTCTTTGAGATGAAATTCATAAGCCTCAAAAAGCCCTAAGTTCCACAGATCATATATATGAAAATATTGTGAACCAATATCTGAAATTTTGCAACAATTTTACTTAGGATTGCGGCTTCACACTCTAAAAATTTCAGCTTTTGAAACTTCTTAGAACAAAATTTATTATGAAAATACCATGATGACCTGTTTAGGTTAAATTCAGGAGCCTGCAAAATGACCTAACTTGCACAGATCATATCTCTGAAAATATTTCCAACCAAGCGCTTAAATTTTGCGACGATGTTCCTCAGTATTTTTGCTTTTCACTGTAAAAATTTCAGATTTTGAACCTTCGTAGAAAACATTTTATAGTGAAAATTCCACGATGACCTATTTGGAGCAGCGAAACCCTAGAATCTCAAAGCTCTGATACCAAATGTTGTGAAACCAGCTCCAAAAAGAGAAGAAAGAGATATCAACGCCTTACAAATATGCCACTTCGAGGGGGAAACCTCCAATACATTACATGAAAGAAAAATTCTTGGATGATTAAAATTACAAAACCTCCTTTCTATATATATGAGTCCATGGGGCCACAATGTAATCCTAGCTGACCTAACAATAATAATTTAAGGGCATAATAATAATAATATGGGGGTTACAAGGGTACAATAATAAAAATAAGTGGGTTATACTAACAAAAATAAGGGACTATACTAGTAATATAGGTACCTAACACTCTTAGCAAAGACACATGCTGCTTATGTCCTCCATATGAAAGAGCCTTTGGAATTCCTTGCAAAGGTGCAAGAATCCTTCTAATGGAAGCCATTTCTTCATCTCCATCTCCACATGAAAATAGATCTCCTCTTTCTTGCACAGTATTGCAGGATCTTCTCTGCTTTCTCTCTCCCTTCTCCTCATCAAATCTTGTCACTAGTCCCCTAGTGAATCTTGCATAAGAAGAGATGTTTCTCCCTTTCAAGGAAGAGGACTCAAACAGCCACCAAGCATAAGCCTTCCCTTGAAGATGCATCACTGCTACTATCAAGAATTCTTCTTCTGATACTTGATGTAGCTCTAAGTATGTTTCAAGCTTCTTTACCCAAGACTTGGCTCAGTCTTTAGGTGATCCATCAAATGTAGGTAGAGAGAATCTACCCAAAGTGTGCTGCATGCACCATTCCCTTCTACTGTAGCTGCTGGATATTTCTTCTTTGAGTTGAAAGAACTCCAAGAAACTGAGATGCTCCTTGAATCTCTCTAATTGAGATTCATATTCTTTGAGATAATCACCAAGATATTTTTCCTTTGGTCTTCCTCCCTTCCCTCATTTCTTTGATAAGAAAGTAGGCATGTTCCAATGTTGCAGATCAGGTTGTGTGGCTGAATGCTCACACACATGGTAGGAAGTACTTGGGCCCTTCTTCATGTAAGGATTATTCTAAGGGATATGCATGTATTCCCCTCTTCATTGCCAGGATTTCTCCCTTCAGTTCATGCGTAGCTTGAGAAAGAGTTTTTGAGAACCCTCCTCCCTGCAATCTTTCAGATAAAGGGTTTGGACCCTTTACTTCTGTGTCTTCGGTGTAACCACATTTCTTCATCAGTATTTTCATCCAATGAAAGGCATATTGTCTCTTCAAAAAATGAGAGCACAGGCTGTGCCAAGACAGTTGCTCCGATACCACTGTAATATCCCCAAATTGGGATTGCTAGCAAGGCATGCCTGAAAAACACATTTTTAGGTATGGCTACTACAACTCTTGAAATCAGCCCTTGGATCCCTTAGATCTAAGTATCTAAGTCCTAAATCAAATAGGGGATTAGAAATAAATCTTTCTAGGTGGGTCAAATAGATCTCCCACACCTAGGAAGGCTTAAAAGCTGCCCAAAGAAGGGACTGCAGCAATATAAAAGAACACTTCCCAGAAAATAACGCAGTTCTAGATAGTAGTGGAAGTAGGCCAATATTATAGCTTGAAAATAACTTATAAAATGATAAATCAGATTTACATTAAATTCCAATCAATGTACAGGAGAAAGAAAGAGACTTTGTGGAGAAAAACCCTCTAAAAGTGGTGCTGCAACAAATGTATTTCACTGTAAAGCCATGACAACGTTATTTTTACAAGAAAACAGAAGCTGTAGGTTACAACTTAGATCTAGGACAGATCTATCTACAAAATATTAGATCTATATCAGATCTGTACAACAGACTGTCTCTATTTTACATACCCCTTGGGGTTTTCAACAAAACATGAAGCACAGAGAGTAGATCTGAGATCTACTGCAGCAGATCTGCAGAAAGATTTAGAATTTCTGAGGTAGATGTAGCAGTGAATAAAACAGATCTGAAACATACATGGATTAGTTGTCTAATCCATGGATCACCATAGTGCAAGGAAGATTCCTTTACACCAGAGATCTCTCCTCCAAATAGTTGCTAAACACCCTGCAACTTTTCTCTTGAAAAATAACACATATATGGGGTAGAGACTACATTGTATGCTTGATGGTGACTTTGTCCTGATGCCAAGGTATGGATCTGGAGGTCCAATGATCTATGACACTCTTTCCAATGGGATAGAAGACTTTCCCAATGAAAAGAGAGGCTAGATGTGCATAGATCTAAAGAGATCTATCTTCCACTTGCTACTGCTCACAAAAAAAACCAAACCCTCAACAACATCTGAACTGTAGTTGGAAGAAGAAGCTTGGAAAAATTCTTGAAGTGGAACAAGAATAGCAAGACTCTTCCAAGAGGCCTCTCAAGGAAAGAGAGGGATTCCTAAACAGAAGATCCCTGTGCTAAACATCACTATTCTCAGCTTAAAAAATAGAAAATGAGGAGTGTCTAAATAGACAAATCCTTTCAATACAATATGTTAAACAACCCCTCTCATGATGCTCTCCTTTATCATTTATAGGATGAAAGCCTTGCAAACCCTAAAACACCTTAAAAGGTTTAGCTCCTTTCACATTTGAAGCCTCCAAGTAGAACTGCGTTGTTCCTCTATGTCCATTGCATCTGGACAGTGCTATATATTTGGTCCTGTTGGCCCAGTAAATTGTCATAATCACTTTTCATACATGAGGGAATTTTATTAAGGCAGCCCAAATTTAGCCTTGTTCACATGGGCATTGATTTATTTTGCTGTTTAAGGAGTTTAATTTGTCCTCCTTTATAATTTTATTATTGAACAAGAAAATGAAAACAAAATTGAATATTATTATTAGCTTGGGCTAATTAGGAATATTACAATTAGTCAAAGGATTGACGGTTTGCTTATTGGCCATCGAAGAGATGATGGACTTAGGGGAGGTCTAAGACTTCAGTTCATAATATGTCAACTAGTCAATGGTGACTATCTTTCCATTATGAGGGAAGGACATCTTGCGGTGAATCGCAGATGTGACAAAAAACATTTCATAGTTGTAGCTATGACCAAATATAACGTTGTAATCTAAGGCGACATCTATGAATTCTACGTCAACGCAAACAGTCTTGCTCGCAAGAGTAATAGGACAATTGCAGAATATGCCAATGGGCTGGGAGGCATGGCCATCCCACGCACAGTGAGTGATCATGGAAGGAGCCAACTCAGGTGATTTGAGTTGCTTCCAAATCGAAGCGGACATCACACAGGTGGATGCCCCTCCATCAATGATGCACCGAGAAATGTTGGCATTTCGAATCTTGACTTGGATTTGGAAGGTGACGCAAGCAAGGAGAGGAGGATGTTCTGACCGGTAAACATCGAATACCATCAATCGATAATTGGAAAGATCTACAATTCCCATGGAAGATAGTAAATATTTTCGTTGTGAAGGGCATGACTGGAGGAGTTCCAACATTGAAATGGCAGTAGGAGATTGCACCAAATCATCTACTATGTTATACAAATGGGCATCTTTTGTAGAAGCAGCATTTAGGAATAATGGTCCCTTAGGGATCCTGGTATGAACCTCTACCTTAGGCTGAGGGATTTGCAAGGGAACTTTAGATGTTTAAAGAGGCTCTTTAGGGACCGAAGGAGGTGGCTCGGGGACAGACGTAGTGGGAGGCTTGTTGTACTAACGGGACCGAGTCTGAAGATTGATGTATAGGGTTAGAGGTTGGTCAGAATTCATCATGTGAATATGGTAATTGGGGGTACTAGATGGAGGAGGTTGAGTGGCTACCTGACCTTCAGGTGGTTGGGTAGCCACAAATCCTTGCTGAGGGAAAGGATTAGTAAACACAACCGGTTGACTAGGCGCAGCACTGGGAGTAACAGAAGGGGAGGCTTGCTATCCTCACAATGTTTCTTGAGACTCCCACATCTACTTCATCTGTGCTAAAAGAGGACAATCATACGTGTAATGACCATAAACACCACAACAAGAACAAGTTTTATTCATGTGAACAGGCTTTTCATGCTTGGGCTGAGTGCCCTATTGTTGGTTAGTAGTGTTATGTGCATTATTTTGAGGATTAGGTCAAGGATTACCAAGAGCAGATTGATTTTGAGTGTCTTTCGTCTTATTTTTGGAAGAAGGAGGATTAGTCGCGCCTTACTGTGCATACACCTTCCCCTCAAGGGGAGGTGGCTACTGTTGCGGGGGTTTATAAGGTGTTGTACCTTAAGAGCCAGTCCCTTAGCTGTGATAAGGAATCAATGCTTAAGACATTTTATAATTATGTCACAAATTATTTATGTCTCTATTTTATTAACCCTCAAGTATTTATAATCATACCCTTAAATATCAAATATTATGAATGCTTTGTAATGCTACCATCTGTTAATGTTGAACGAAATTACTGGAAGAGAATGTAAGGAGAAGTCCAAACTGATATGATGCTTTATACATAAAATACCATTCCAAAATTCAAAAGAAACATGTGAAAGAAATAGTTAAAAAGAAAGAGCACCAAATAAGGTTTTTAATTCTCATACACAGAAGTAAGAAGAGACCTGCTGCTCATAACATTGTTTTATTCATAGAAGGAAATACATAATGAAAACTGTAATACATTTCAACATAAAAAAATTTCCAGAAACTTGCTTACTCATTCATTAATCTTTGAATCTTTGAGTAAAAAAATATTTTTCCAGGAGGTCCAAAACTCGGACCCACCCTTCCTCTTCGAAATTACATTAAATATAATAAAAAGTAGTTTGGAACTGCTCTAACCAATTCTAACTACCAAAAATACTTCATGAATTCAAAGGTTTTCTATTACATGCCTTGAAAATGTCTTTTTACAATTACATTGACTTCAGAAAATAACATAAAGTAAATATCTTAATATATAGGAATTTTTGATTAAGTGGCTTCTTCTCCTTGATTAACTGATTTGTCTTTCTTTGTTGTTGATCTCTTTGGCAAGTCAATAGTCCAAGCTCTACACTTTTTCCATATTTCTACCTTTGTCTTCGATGAATGTGTCAGATTATGATACTCCAATCTGAATGCAGTAATTATTTCATAAGATGGCCTTTCAGAGAAAAGAGTTTTTACCATCCACAAGAGTTGAAAATGTCTCTGCAAGAAGTTGACCATTGTCTCTCATTTTAGTACTTGAGGCTTCTCATGCCCGTTGTCAATCATGATTTTTGTCATCACTAGTTAATTATCATAAGATCTCCATGGTAGAAGATTCCCCTTAGCTCCCCAACATGATGGCAGGCCTACCCTTGTCATTTTATCAAAATATTTATCAAATTCACTTACTGCTTCTTTGATTTCTATTAGTTTCTTTTCTGCAGCCTTTCTGAGATCATTCCTGATAATCATTTTCTTAATTTCCACTGCATACAACATTATATCCATCATATCATTCTCATCTAATTCCTGATCTGATTTTGAATTGATATAATCAATAAATCTTCTAGCCCAAATGGCTCTGTTAATCCCTTTCTTCTTATCAGACATAATCAGTTCTTCACACTCCATAATAAAGCTCTTTTCTTTTGAAATAATCATCAAGAAGAACCAATTGGACTTCATTTATGAGATGATATCAGTCCAAATGATATCCTTAGCTTGTATTAATGACACATTACCTTTCATTATTTCTTTGATATTCTTGATCTCAACTTCAGCATTTCTCAAATCCAGTTTGTACTTATCTGCTTCGTTTTCTATGACCTTCATCAATTTTGTAGTAGTCTCCAAATCTATTTGAGCCTTATTTCTATCTCTTTCAACCATATGCAACTCAGTATTTAATTGAATAATTTGTGCATGACGATCTTCATCACGTGTAGGAAAAATAAAAGTAAATTTATGATTATCAATGTGATTTTGTAAAGAATTTGCAGTCTGCTACACTTTGGAAAGTTCTTCATCCTTCTACATAAGTTGTTGCAACAACTTCTCTTTTTCCTTCTCTACCTCTGCAATCTCTACAACCATTGAGTTTTCACCAGTAGGTAACCTCAATTTCTTCCTTAATGTAGATATCTCTACTTCAGCACTTTGCAAGAATTTCCGCACACCAGTATTGTCACTACGGTCTACACCAATCTTAATAATAAACTTCTTCAACTCTTCATTTTGGACTGTTAAGGCTTTTGAATTGGCCTTCTCCAGATTCAATTGTTTGATAACTTTCCATAACATGTTTTCAGTTTTAACTACCATTTCATTTGTCTTTGTGAGATCATTAACAATCAATTTCCCCGTTTGCATATGCAAATTCATTTTGTCCATTAGTGGAATCTTTTTAACATCCATAGTCACATTTAAAGTATTAAAACTGTTTGAGGACCCAATTGACATTCCTCTGGGATGTGACAGAGCAATCATAAATTGATCTTTTTCAAGATCCATTACAGTCAACAGCCTTGTCTGATCGGTAGTAACCTGATGTGCTGCTTGGGCCTCAATGCTGGCCTTCATTCTCCGATTTCTCTCTTCAATTTGATAAAACACCTATTTGATTAAGGGTACCTTTTCATGAAAGGATTTATGATCTGCAAGGGAAGAGGGAGCATTCTACTCTTCACCCAAATGAAATGAAAAACCAGGTGAATTAGAATAATGATCCTCAGCAAATTTTGTCCTTTTCTCACCTCTTGGTGCCTCATCATCCAAGTCAATAACAGCTTATTTACCTCTTTTATTTGTTTTTTTAGTTATAATAGGAGTTTTAATGCTTGTGTTTACTGAACTTATTTCACCTTTGTTTGCTACCTTTTCCTACTCAGGTCTACTTTCATGAATGAAAGCAGAGTATTTGTTCTCATTTCTTCTCTGTGAAATTATACCATGGGGATCAGAAGCCAATTTTTCTCCTAGTAGCATATGTGTTTCCTCCAACAATTTTGTTACTTCCTCAAATACCTTCCTCATATTAACTATGAAAGGTCCCACACTCATATGCAATTTATACATATGACCCTTCTTTATAGGGACAAAGTGCACATGATCAACATTCAGGATCTGTCTGATCAATTCTAAGACGAAAAGCCTCATTGGTACAAACGTTGGGAGCCTGTAAGGTTCAACATTTGCTCCATATAACCTTATTTTTTAATATTATTCAAATGCAAACCAGTCCCCATATTTACAGCTATTTCCTAAATGTAGAAAATCCTAGGCTTTGGCTAGAAAACAGGGGCGATGAACTCCATTCAATATTTTATATGCAATGGGCATATACTAACTAGAAAAATCAAATAACCCCTCTTCATTCTGCTCCTTTATGATTATATCTATCTAGAATACAACTGACTGTCTCTTTTTGTTTACATCCATTATATTTATATATAAATAGATGAATTCTTCAACATTTTGGTATAAAAATAAGTAGACAATCATTGAGGGAAATTTAAAAGAACCTGTCAGTGAAAGACTCATCAACTGCGAGTTGACTGCTTCTTTCCAAAAGGATGTAATATCCAGGACCATTCCTGGCTTTATAATCATGGCAAACATTCCTAGGACTGAATTTTCCACTGTATCATCGTCTTCTTTACCCAAGATTTTAGCAATACTGCTTAAAATGGGTCGAGTGTCTTCGTTGAAAACTCCCATAGTAAACTCTCCACATTCTGGCTGAAATTGATTCATATTGGGCTTCAAATGGAACATAAACTAATTGATGTCTTCTCCTGCAAGGATTTCATAGTAAGTAACCAGTGAATCTTCTAAAAAATGAACTAATGATTCGACTTCAAGAAAACACAAGGCTTGGCGTATTAATTGGGTAGACACCTGTAGAACATTTTCCCCTTGGGAATTCATCACGAAAAATTTTCTGGGATACAATGTGGAAACCAACCAATAGATAAACTCTGGGAATAAATGTGCGTTCGAGATGCATGCAGAAAAGACCCTGGATTATTTCATGGCAGAATAGACAGGGGAATTATCATTATTCAATACAACTTGTTGATAGAATAGAAGATGAATTACTGAAGACGCAGTATATTTAATGTCTCTCTCATTATCCATGAGAGGAATGTGGCTCGATGAACTAGACAAAGAAGACCTTTTAGCCATGATTAGAAAAGGTGTTGAAGGAATACTCTTGCAAGGTGACTAAAACAGAAAGGTGAAAGAAGGAAGTAATAGGTCAAAACGCGACAAACTGCAAAGTATTTTGAAAACGAAAAGAAAAACACCACTAAAAATATGGCACGAATTTTGTGTTAAATGCCTATGAAATGTTTCACTTAACCGTTGGACTGATTTGACACAAAAAATAGTTGTTCTCCATTCAACATATGACATCACTGCAGGGGGTCTCGGGATACAGTTGAAAAATCTGGTTGGTGCCCCCATAGTTGATATCCATCGTTGATCTTCATCGCCTCCACAGTCAACCCAGTCAACTGCGGAGGCACCTTTTCCATTAACTCGCGTGCTATTAGTGCCCGCAGGTTGGGTCATCCGGTTTAGACTTTGAATATCAACACTCTCTGCCAATTGAATTGATCGACCTTTAATATTTTGATACAAAACCCACTTGTACAAAGTTTAGAACAGTTAAACTTTAATACATCAAACTAAAATAATTTTCTTTTTATGCCAAAGTATAAAAATATAATACTTTAACATATTTGCTTTTCTGTCAATCTTAGATTTTTTTTTGTATTTTTAATATAAAATTTAAAAGAATATGCAGATGATCCAAAACATCTGGCTCCACCTGGGGATACTGTTTTTTACCACGAAACACTAAGAACCTACAGATCAGTTCCTTCACTTCAGCATGGATTCAAAATTGCTTGATGAAAAATATACAATGATAAGAAACCAGATATGTACAATGATGAAATGACTGCTTCTAGTGTTGGAAATAGTGTTTCAAATATTTCCCACTCACAGGCAGTTCTACTGCTTCTCCATCAAGACTTTCCAACATGAAAGTGTTATTTGCTCTAGCTTCAATGATTTTATACAGACCATACCATAAAGGATCAAATTTTCCATGCTTCCCTTTATCCTCTTTCCTTGTATCCCATCTCAGTACCAAATCTCCATTTTGGAACATAATTTCTCTTGCTTTCCTGTTAAAAATGGACTTCATTTTCTCTTGATAAGTGACCAAATTTTCCCTAACCTTATTTCTGCTTTCACTTAATTCCATCACTGTATTCATTCCTCTAATCAAGGCATTAGGTTCCTCTTGAACATCTTGAAGGAAAGATATTAATGGCCTTACTAACTGAGTGGGAAACAATGCTTGGGTACCATATACTAATTCATAAGGTGACTTACCATTAGATCTCCTAGTATTCATCCTTACTACCCATAAAGCAAAGGCCAGCTTTGAATCCCAATTCTGTTGCTTCTCATTTATTGTCTTCTTCAAGATTTTCACCAATGTTTTATTAGAGGATTCTGCTAATCCATTTCCTTGAGGGTGATATGCTATGGAGTGGGAAAATATCACATTATAAGTTTGACAGAAGTTTATAACCTAACTGAGTTGAAAACTTGAGAGTTATCTATCATAATCTTCGTTGGACATCCAAAGCTGCTAAAAATATTTTCTTCCAAAAATTTCATTACAACCAAATCATTTTCTCTTTTGGAAGGGACTGCCTCTACCCATTTTGTAAAATAATATGTTGCAGTTAAAATCCATTTAAATTGCCCACTTTATGGTGGATTGATTTCCCCAATGAAATCCAATCCCCATTGTCTGAAATGTTCTTCAACAAAAACAAGGAGAAGAGGTAAAGGAGCTAACCTTTTCTTTTCTGCAAACAACTGGCATTTTTGAAAACTTCTAATAGTCTTGTATACGTACGCAAATAAAGAGGGCCAACAAAAACCTGATTTAAGAATATTATGAGCAGTTACTTTCAAACTGTAATGACCTCCACATAATCACTCATGATACTCTTTAATCACTTCTATGGTTTCCTCTTCTGTTAGAAATAACAACAACACACCAACACGATCTTTCCAATACAACTTAGCTTCAATTATAACATAAGGCTGAGATTTAAGTTTCAAGGCTCTGTACCTTGCTCTGTTAATTGAAGATGGACAAGAAAGGAAACACAAATAATGAATAATATCTTTGTACCAGTTTGAACATAGTAATTTATACTTAATTGCTACTCTTGTTTTAATGTGATTTGATTCTTCAGTGACTTCTTCTACAGGTGCAAGTAAACTGATTCCCAAAGATTGGAAATTAGATTATGTTAACAATTTAGCCAGTCCTATTCCTTTGAATAGCTTTGTTGGTTTGATATCCAAATCATATTCTTGGATTTTAGCAATACATTTCCCTCTTTTCCCTTCAACATCACTCTGTACTAATACATCCTTTACAGCAGAATTAGGCACATATGCTACAATTTGAGAATGAAGTATATAAGTTCTGAAAGCCTTCAATGATTTAACCGGAGCATATACTTGTTTATCCAAGATATTATACTTCATTTATTCATCTCGAAGCACTTTTCTAAAAAACTCTACAGGCTGCTCACTTCCTTCTTCATTTTTTTGTAGTAGCACAATAGCAATTGTAGAAGAAGATGTAAATGAGAAAACTTGAAATGGTTTCAAGTAATCTGGACTGATTAAAACAGGAGCTTCTTGGAGAGCTTCTTTAATTCTTCCAAAATATTCCGTTGCATCTTCGTCCCACTTTACTTCAGCATCCTTTTTCAACATATCTGTTATTTTCCTAACAATCTCAGCATAATTTGGAACAAATCTTCTCGGAAAATTGATTTTTCTAAGAAATATTTGAATATCCTTCTTACTTCGAGGTAGTGGGATTGTCTGTATGGCTTCAACCCTTGCTGGATCAATCTTCAATCCTTGATTTAAAATTATATGGCCCTGCAATTTTCTTCTTCTAGAGAAAATAATTATTTTTTAGGATTCAATTATAATCCATATTTCTTGCATTTTAAAAATGCTTTCTCCAAATGTTGTAGGTGTTCATCATCAAAACTTGAAAATTTTTTAACATCATCAAGATAAATAACTACAAATTTTTCCCCTACAAACGCAATATCCATTTCCCTTTGGAAAGTATCTCCTGCATTCATGAGGCCGAATGGCATCCTGGCATACATGAATGTTCCCCAGGGTGTAGTGAAAGCAGTTTCCTTTTGATCTTCCTTCTCCACAGCAACCTGATTATACCCGGAAAAACCATCAACCATGGATAACCTGTATGATTCGGTTACTTTCTGCAAGACAAAGTCCATCTTTGGCAAAGGATAATTATCCTTCAGTGAAGCTCTATTCAAGTTTCTGAAATCTACACATAGTCTTATCTCTCCATTTTTCTTCCTAACCGGTACAAGATTGGAAACCCAATCTGAATATCTTAGAGGAACTATAATCTTTTCTTGTAAAAGTGTCTTTACCTCTTTTTCAATTGGAGCCAACAATAATGGGTTAATTTTTATGAGCTTCTATCTATGAGGCTTAATCCCATATTTCAATGGAATTTTATGCTAAATAATACTTTTATCATAAGTTTTCAGATCTTCATATGACCATAAAAATAAATCCATAAATTTCTTGAAAGGATCTACATACCTCTCTTTGTATTCCTTTGGAACTCCTTTGAGCAATTTAACTATTTTAGGCTCATGTAAAGTTCCTAAATTACAGTCCTCCATTTCTCCATCTTGGGATTCCTTTTTCTACTTTAGTCCCACATCATTAGCATCAAACATTCTTTCAAGAGGTACGAAACCTCTGGGAAAAATATTATCTTTCAACTGAATTATCCTCTGGTCTCCAATTGTTTGCTTCATATTTTTATACATTTCACCTTGATCACTTTCATCCACTTCTAAATCAACTTGACTGTCTTCAAAATTTCCAATCATCGTCAAGAACTGATTAATCTACTCATCATCCTCTAAGACTTATCAATGCTTTACATTATCAGGAATTGAAGGCCTATGTCTCAACTCAATCTCATATGTCAAACCTTGGATTGATTGGTGGTTTGAATGTACTGGCTACAACTGCTAATGAATCTAACATTCTATTCTCCTCTCTTGGAACAAACTGTAAATTAAAGGCCCCAAAATAATTTTCAACTAGATCCCATACCTCATTTCTACAGGACCTCAATTTGGGATGCTTAGTCTGACACCAATTTTTAATTTTCCTTATGATCAATTTAGAATCACCAAAAATAGAGATATTCTAAATTCCCATCTGTTTAGCTGCTTGCAAAATTAAAATCAATGCTTTTATTCAGCTACATTATTAGTGGATTTGAATTCTAGTTTGAAAGAAAAAGGTACAAGGTTACCTTCAGGTGATACAAATATAAATCTAGCTCGAGTGCCCTCCTCATAGAATGCTCCATCAAAATAACACTTCCAAATTTTATTTGAATGCAGCTCCTTATGTACAATGGCTGAAGGGAGCTACTTTTGTGAATCTTCAGCAAATTCTACATCTTCATGCAGCATGAAATACAACAGATCCTCCTTCTCTTGACCATAAATGGGGGAATTACCTGCATCTTTGTTGGTAGTAGTCTTCAAAAATATGGTTTCTCTGTATAACCTCCTTTCCTCCCCATTAAAAACAATAATGATGGTATATGTGAAATCTAATTTAAAAACTCCTCCAAGTTTTCCCCCCAAGATCTTGACAACAACATACCAAACCTCGCTGGAATATCTACTACTACCACATCCATCATAATACTCTTAGCTGGAATTTGGGCTAAGGAAACAACCATATCTTTGATAAGACCCACACAATTTACCCTTTTTGAATCAAAGGAATAAAGGTCTCTATATGGCTTGGTAATTTGTAAATTTAACTCTTTCATCACAGACAATGGCATTAGATTATGTGATGCACTAGAATCTAGCATACAATTATGTAAAATTAAACCATGTAGCAAAAATGATATATAAAAAGGTGGAACAGAAGAATCTACCTCTTCAACATGAGGTCCAAAGGTAACCACTAGTTTCTCCTCTTGCAGGTTCACTATATCACCCACCTCATTAGACTGAGATAAATTAATAAACTCTACAATTTCCTTCATATAACCAGGGGTTTTGACCAACTCGAGAAGTGGTACTTGAATCTTCAATTTTTTTAATTCTTTTGACAAACTGAAAGTTTGATTTTGTTTTGTCAACTTTTTAGGTTCTTCTTGGTTTCTGCTTGAATTTGCTGTTTAATCAGAAACATTAACAATCTTCTCCAACATATTAGGATCATTATCTTTTATTTGGGAAGTATCAGCTTGTTGTTTTTCTTTTTCATTATCTTGATTCATGGGTTGTTTCCCCTTGTCTAATTTTTTAATTTGGTTCTTCTGTAGTGGAGTCACCATTGGAGTGGGTACTGATTTTGATTCTTTCTCTTCATCATCTACAGTTCTCAATCTCTTCTTTGACCTCAAATCATATTTTTTATGCAATTCTAATTGCATAAAATCAATAAAATATTTACAGTAATCATCCATTTCTTCTTGATCAAATGGGATATTAGTTTCTTTAATTTCCTCTTAATATTCTTTCTCAATTTCTTCTTCTGATTCACCATCCTCCATAAACACAGTGTTAAGTCCCTATATTAATAGTGTAGCCCCTTATTATTGTTAGTGTAAACCCCTTATTGTTATTATTGTACCCTTGTAACCCCCATTTTGTTATTATTGTGCCCTTAAATTATTATTGTTAAGTCGGCTAGGATTACATTGTGGCCCACTTGGATTACATTATGGCCCCATGGACTCATATATATAGAAAGGAGGTTTTGTGAATTGTATCATCCAAGAATTGTTCATTTATGTAATGTATTGGAGGTTTCCCCCTCGAAGTGGCTTATTTATAAGGCGTTCATATCTCTTTTCTTCTCTTTTGGAGCTGGTTACACAACATTTGGTATCAGAGCTTTGGATTCTAGGGTTTCGCTGCTCCAAACAGGTCATCGTGGAATTTTCGCTATTACTTTTTTTCTACGAAGTTTCAGAAGCTGAAATTTTTAGGGTGCGAAGCTGAAATCCTGAGGAAGATTGTCTAAAAATTTCAGAGTTTGGTTCGCAATAATTTCGGAGATATGATCTATGGAAGTCAGGTATTTTTTCAGGCTCCTAAACAGGTCATCGTGGCATTTGCGCTATAAAAATTTTTCTACGAAGGTTCAGAATCTAAAATTCATATGGTGCGAATCTGAAATCCTAAGGAAATTCATCAAAATATTTCAGAGCTTGGTTCGCAATATTTTTGGAGATATGATCTGTGGAAGGTAGTGCTTTTTCAGGCTCCTGAATTTCATCTCAAAGAGGTGATCGTGGGAAAAGTTCAATAACTCTCTCTCTGAAGAATTGGCAGTTGATCGTCAAAGTGGTGGTGTACCACATTTGTGGACTAACTATAATTTGAAGACAAGGATAAAGCAATGTTTGTGAAAGTGACTGATTCAAGTCAAAAAACCAGTCCAGATAGATCATTAGGATTGGACTGCCCTGGATCTGAAATGGTCAGACTGTGGCATTGGAAAATAAAACAGAAGACTACTAAATTCAGGCAGAATATTGAAGTTTTCAAATTAGAGATAGACATTCCAGAACAATATAATATCAAAAAAAAAAAAGGTGTAACAATGACTTCTTTAGATTGTAAATCACAACTGAAAATCAAGATTAGATAAGATGGAATTATTGAAAAATTTATGGGTAGTAGGTTCCATTGTGCTTCAAAAATAATCCTGCCATTAAAGTACTCTGAATAAGGACATGAGGAAAAGTGTGATACAAAATATAAAATAGAACAAGGTGTGTTGATGAATCTTATGAAAAATAATGAAGATGACATAGATGGTTTAAAAGAAAAAATGGAGGCTAATTTGTATGGTTTGAAGGATCAAATAAAATCTATTATGGATGATAAAGTAGTGGAATATCACAATGAGCATCAACAACAAGTTCTCTAACTCTCAAAGGATAACCTAACTTTGGTGCAAAATCAAATGAAACAACCGGAAGATCAATATCACATCGAAAGAAGTTCTAAAGTAGTCACAGAAACAAGAACTCGACAAGTACAATCAATTTCAAATTATCTCAGCAAGTGGAAGAACTTTCTTGTAGAAGATTCCACATGGGACGATGAGAATTTTATACAGAAGCATCAAGAAATAATCAAGCGTTGAGGACAACACTTGTTTGAAGGAGAGGGGCATGTTAAGCCCCTATATTAATAGTGTAGCCCCTTATTATGTTAGTGTAAACCCCCTTATTGTTATTATTGTACCCTTGTAACCCCCATTTTGTTATTATTGTGCCCTTAAATTATTATTGTTAGGTCGGCTAGGATTACATTATGGCCCACTTGGATTACATTATGGCCCCATGGACTCCTATATATAGAAAGGAGGTTTTGTGAATTGTATCATCCAAGAATTGTTCATTTATGTAATGTATTGGAGGTTTCCCCCTCGAAGTGGCTTATTTCTAAGGTGTTCATATCTCTTTTCTTCTCTTTTGGAGCTGGTTACACAACACACAGCAGAAATTTGATCTTCATCTTCCTTTTCATTATCATCAACAGAATGTGATGGTGTTGCCTCTATATATAAAGGTTCTTGCACTTGATCTTGATACTTTCTTTCTCTTAGCAAAGTCTGCAGGGGTTTTTTTTTGAACTGGGGTTTAAAAACCCCTCTGTTTTGTTTTGCAGGTTTATTTTTGTCTATTTCCATCTTTACTAATTTTTTAGACAAATTATTTATGACCTTATTCATATCATCGATCCTCTGATCTTGACATGAAGCTTCTTCTTTTGCTTTTTCTTTATCTCCAACTTTCCCAGCAGTAGAGATATTTGCCTCAATCTCTAAGGCATCAGTTTTAATCTGTTCAAGGGTGGGGGATCTTCCTTCTCTCAATGTAAAACTAAAATCCAGATCAAATGCTCCAACAAAAACAACCCTTGCTCCAATAGGAGGAGGTTTCATTTCCAGGGGCAAACTATTATACAACTTATTAAACCTTTTGACAAAATCATTTATATTTTCATTTTATTTCTTCTTTATTTCATTGAATTATGTTAAAGAATAACCATGGTCCATTTTTTGTCCCCATATTTGGATGAATTTTCTTTCTAATTTATCCCAATCATTGATTGAACCATTAGGTAATCCTTTAAACCATTTTCTTGCCTCTCCACTTAGAGACTATACAAAAAGTCTCATTACCACATCAAGATATTCTATATTAAAATTTTCAGCAAATGTGCATAACAATGGCAAGTGCTATTCTGCAGTTATTTCATCTTCACCAGTAAATATATGGAGCAACTTGAGATACTCCTGAGGCATTGCATTCATTGGTTGGGGTAGATTTAATGGCGCATATATATTCATAAAGAAGGCAGGGGCTACCATGTTTATGCCCTGATTGACTGCTCTTTGAGAAGGGGTAAAATGGATACTAGTTGTAGGTGGGGATGAATGAGGTGGAAAAACTGATATAGGGATAGGTGTAAGAACAATAGCAAAAGAATTGGAAACTGTATGAGATTGAGTTTTTGTAAGAGGAAATGATACAAACTCAAAATATTGTTCTTCTAACGTTGGTTCTTAGAAATGACTGGGTGAAGGTGAGGATTATTTTTCTAGGAACGTTTTCGAGAAATATCCTTGGATTAAAATGTATGTGAACTGCTACCTGGTGCAAGCAGTGTGGCATTAGGTGTAGTATTTTTTTTTTCTGGCCCTTCTTTGAAACTAGCTTTTCTAGATCAGACAAAATAGGAGCTTTTTGTTGAGATGTATCTGACCCCATGTGAGGCTTTTTAAGAGCCAAAAATATTTTTAAAAAGCATAGCTTAGTATTTCCTCCTCTCTAAACAACCAAAGGAAATATGAACAAAACCCAGGGAAAACTTTGAATCTTCGTCCCCGGAAACAGCGCCAATTAATGTTTTACCTTAAGAGACAATCCCTTAGCTGTGATAAGGAATTAGTGCTTAAGACATTTTATATTTATGTCAAAAATTATGTATGTCTCTATTTTATTAACCGTCAATTATTTATAATCACACCCTTAAATATCAAATATTATGAATGCTTTGCAATGCTAGCATCTGTTAATGTTGAATGAAATGACTAGAAGAGAATGTGAGGAGAATTCCAAACTGATATGTTTCTTTATACATAAAATACCATTCCAAACTTCGAAAGAAACATGTGAAATAAATATTTAAAACAAAGGAGTGCCAATTAAGGTTTTTAACTCTCCTACACAGAAGTAAGAAGAGACCTGTTGCTCATAACCTTGTTTTATTCATAGAAGGAAATACATAATGAAAACTGGAATAAATTTCAACATAAACAAATTGCCAAAAACTTGCTTACTCATTCATTAATCTTTGAATCTTTGACTACAAAAATATTTGTCTAGGAGGTCCAAAACTCGGACCCTTCCTTCCTCTTGGAAATTACATTAAATACAATAATAAGCAATTTGGAACTGTTGTAACCAATTCTAACTACCAAAACTACTTTATGACTTTGAAGGTTGTCTATTACATGCCTTGAAAATGTATTTTTATAATTACATTGACATCAGAAAATAACATAAAGTAAATATCCTAATATATAGGAATTGTTGATGAAGTGGCTTCTTTTCTTTGATTAACTGATTTGTCTTTCTTTGTTGTTGATCCCTTTGGCAAGTCAATAGTCCAAGATCTACACTTTTTCCATATTTCTACCTTCGTCTTGGATGACTGTGTCAGAATATGATACTCTAATTTTAATGTAATAATTTGGTCATAAGATGGCCTTTCAGAGAAAAGGGTTTTTACCATCCACAAGAGTTGAAAATGTCTTTGCAAGAAGTTGACCATTGTCTATCATTTTAGTACTTGTGTCTTCTCATGCACTTTTTCAATCTTGATTTTTGTCATCACCAGTAAATTCTCATAAGATCTCCATGGCAAAAGATTCCCCTCATCTCCCCAACATTATGGCAGGCCTACCCTTGTCATTTTATCAAAATATTTATCAAATTCACTTACTTCTTCTTTGATTTCTATTAGTTTCTTTTCTGCAGCCTTTCTGAGATCATTCCTGATAATCATTTTACTAATTTCCACTGCATACAACTTTATATCTAGCATATCATTCTCCTCTAATTCCTGATCTGATTTGGAATTTATATAATCAATAAATATTCTAGCCCAAAGGGCTCTGTTAATCCCTTTCTGCTTATCAGACATAATCAGTTCTTCACACTCCATAATAAGGCTCTTTTCTTTTGCAATAATCATCACGAAGCACCAATTGGACTTCATTTTTGAGATGATATCAGTCCAAATGATATCCTTAGCTTGTATTATTGACACATTACCTTCCATTATTTCTTTGAGATTCTTGATCTCAGCTTCAGCATTTCTAAAATCCATTTTGTACTTATCTGCTTCATTTTCTATGACCTTCATCAATTTTTTAGCAGTCTCCAAATATGTTTGAGCCTTATTTCTATCTCTTTCAGCCATCTATGACTAAGTATTTAATTTAATGATTTGTGCTAGAGGATCTACATCACCTATAGGAAAAACAAAAGTACAGTTATGATTATCAATTTTGTAAAGAAATTGCAGTCTGCTTCACTTTGGAAATTTCTTCATCCTTCTGCATAAGTTGCTGCAACAACTTCTCTTTTTCCTTCTTTACCTCTACAATCTCTGTGGCCATTGAGTGTTCACCAGTAGGTAACCTCAATTTTTTCCTTAATGCAGATATCTCTACTTTAGCACTTTGCAATAATTTCAGCACAACAGTCTTGTCACTAGGGTATACACCAATCTTAATAATAATCTTCTTGAACTCTTCATTTTGGACTGTTAAGGCTCTTGAATTGGTCTTCTCCAGCTTCAATTTTTTTGATAACTTTCCTTAACATGTTTTCAGCTTTAAATTCCATTGAATTTGTATTTGTGAGATCATTAACACTCAATTGCCCAGTCTGCATATGCAAATTCATTTTTTCCATTAGTGGAATCTTTTTAACATCCATAGTCACATTTACAGTATTAAAACTGTTTGAGGACCCAATTTACATTCCTGTGGCATGCGACAAAGAAATCCTAAATTGATATTTTTCAAGATCCATTACAGTCAATAGCCTTTCCTGATCGGTAGTAACCTGATGTTCTTCTTGGGCCTCCATGTTGGCCTTCATTCTTTGATTTCTCTCTTCAATTTGAGAAAACACTTGTTTGATTAAGGGTACATTTTCATGAGAGGATTCATGACCTCCAGGGGAAGAGGGAGAATTCTTCTCTTCACCCAAATGCAAGGAAAAGCCAGGTGAATTAGAATAATGATCCTCATCAATTTTTTTCATTTTCTCACCTCTTGGTGCTTCACCATCCAAGTCAATAACAGCTTCTTTACCTCTTTTATTTGTTTTTTCAGTTATGATAGGAGTTTGAATGCTTGTATTTGCTAAACTTATTTCACCTTTATTTGCTACCTTTTCCTACTCAGGTCTACTTTCATGAATGAGAGAAGAGTATCCATTCTCAATTCTTCTCTGTGAAATTATACCATGGGGATGATAAGCCCATTTTTCTCCTAGTAGCATATGTGTTTCCTCCAACAATTTTTCTACTTCCTCAAACACCTGCTTCATATTAACTATGAAAGGTCCCACACTCATAGGAAATTTATGGATATGACCCTTCTTCATAGGGACAAAGTGCACATGATCAACATTCAGGCTCTGTCTGATAAATTCTATGGAAAAAGCCTCATTGGTACAAACATTGGGAGGCTGTAAGGTTCAAAATTTGCTCCATATAACCTTATTTCTGAATATTCTTCAAATACAAGCCAGTCCCCAAATTTACAGCTAGTTCCTAAACGTAGAAACTCCTAGGCTTTGGGTAAAAAACAAGGGGGATGAACTCCATTCAATATTTTATATGCAATGGGCATATACTGACTAGAAAAATCAAATAACGCCACTTCATTTTTCTCCTTTCTGATTATATCTATCCATAATACAACTGACTGACTTTTTTTGTTTACATCCATTATATTTAGACCTAACTACATGAATTATTCAACATTTTGGTATAAAAATAAGTAGACAATCAGTGAGGGAAATTTAAAAGAACCTGCCAGTGAAAGACTCATCAACTACGATTTTACTGCTTCTTTCCAAAAGGATGGAATATCTGTGACCATTCCTGGCTTCATCATCATGGAAAACATTCATAGGACTAACTTGTCCACTATAACGTAGTCTTCTTTGCCTAATATTTTAGCAATACTGCTTAAAACAGGTCGAGTGTCTTCGTTGAAATATCCCATAGTAAACTCTCCACATTCTAGCTGAAATTGGTTCATATTGGGCTTCAAATGGAACATAAATTAATTGAATTCTTCTCCTACAAGGCTTTCTAGTAACTAACTAGTGAATCTTCTAAAAATTGAACTGATGATTCGGCTTTAGGAAAACACAAGTCTTAGTGGATTAATTAGGTAGACACCTGCAGAACATTTTCCCCTTGGGAACTCATCACGAAACATTTTCTGGTATACAATGTGGAAAAAAATCAATAGATAAAATCTGGGAATAAATGTGCTTTCGGGATGCATGCAAAAAGGACCCCAGATTCTTTCATGGTGGAATATATAGGGCAATTATCATTATTCAGTACAAATTGTTGATAGAATGGAAGATGAATTACTGAAGACGCAGTATCTTGAATGTCTCTCTCATTAGCCATGAGAGGAATGTGGATCGATGAACCAGACAAAGAATACCTTTTAGCCATGATTATAAAAGGTGTTGAAGGAATACTCTTGCAAGGTGACTAAAACATAAAGGTGACAGAAGGAAGTAATAGGTTAAAATGTGACAAACTGTAAAGTATTTTGAAAATGAAATTAAAAACACCCCTAAATAGATGGCATGGATTTTGTGTTAAATTCCTACGCAGTGTGTCACTTAACCATTGGATTGATTTGACACGAAAAATAGTTGTTCTCCATTCATCATATGACGTCACTGTGTGGGGTCTCGGGGTATAGCTAAAAAATCCGACTGGTGCCCCCGCAGTCGATATCCACCGTTGATCTTCATTGCCTCCACAGTCAAACTATTCAACTACAGAGGTGCCCTTTCCATTAACTCTCACACTATTAGTGCCCGCGGGTTGGGTCATCCGGTTCAGACTTTTAATATCAACACTCTCCGCCGATTGAATTGATCGGTCTTTAATATTTTGATACAAAACCCACTTGTACAATGTTTAAAATAGTTAAACTTTAATACATCAAAATAAAAACATTTTATTTTCATGCCAAAGTATAAAACTATAATACTTAAAATATTTTCTTTTCTTGAAATTTCAATTTTTTTTTGTATTTTTAATATAAAATTTAAAAGGATATGCAGATGATACACAAAATAAGGCAAGGGATGAGGAGGTGATAATGCTGGAGAAGCTGGAGCATCGGGTTGTGGATACAAATAATATGGAGGTTGGGTAACAGTGTGGTAAACAGGAGGTTGGGCAAAAGGAGGAAGCATTTTGTATCCTGGATACATACTACCGGGAGGGGGAAAAGTGCAAGATGTGTTGGCCCCCCCTGAGGAAAACCATAGCCCATGGGAGGCTAAGCATATGGATGAGAGAGAGCTCCAATGATACCTTTGGTGGCATGATATGCCCCCAGTTCATTGGCACCACTGGGTCTAGGAATATCAGGTAGAACAGTATAAAGATAACCCGACTGAGGTAAGAGTAGGTCATATTTTAATGCAATTTGGAGAGCGACTTCTTAATTTTGAGGGAAATGAGATGTGACATCCTTGCTGATAGTAGGCAAGAGAGATCTAAGGAACCAGTCGATGTAGACACTGTCTTTGAAGGTAGGGGCTTGACATAGGCTCTTTCTTCTCTGCCATTCCTGGGCATGATCGGATAGGCGAGTCGCAGACGATTGACGGAAAGAAGTCAAAATTTTGGTACCAGTATCGTAATGAAGGGGTATATGGAAATAAGACAGAAAAGCTCGGGCAAGAGTCACAAAGCTAGTATGAGAGGATGAGCCCTGATAAACATACCACTTAGAAGCTTCGCCAGTAAGTGTACATTGGAATAATCGAAGACGGATAGAGTCATCAGTAATGGAGTTAGACGAACACCACATGTGGAAAGATCAGACATAATTTGTAGGATCTTCTCTAGCAAGGCCTTCAAAATTGGGGATGTCAGAAGGGAGCTTGGTTAGCATATCAGGCCAACTAGCGTCATGGTGTATAGGGTCATTGATCAACTGGTTAAAGTTGGGAAGACTGAGGCCTTCCATATAGGGGAGCAAGGGAGCAGCCAGAGTAGTTCTTGTTGTGGTCCCACTAGTAGTATTCCCAGCATTAGGGCCAGGGCTACCATTAGCATTAGGTCCTGAACTAGACATGGTGAAGGTGACAGGAGGAGAATCGGGAGTGGAACCAAAAGGAGAACCCAAAGAACCAGAAGAGGAGTCGGAGTGTGGACTCGATGGAGGACTAACTCAAATCCTACGCGGAGGAGTAAGTCTTCCTACCGGAAACAAAGGATGAAGGCCAAGAAGTCTCTGGGATAAATGCCTTGGTGGCATAATGATGACAACACAAAAACCACACAAGGGGAAGAGAGACCAATAAGGGTGGAAAGGTGCAGGATCAACTAATTACAATGTTGAAACAAGGGGAGAGGGGTGCAGGATCAATTTATTTCAATGTTAAATTCTTTTCTTGGCGGTGTTAACCAAGCTCTTCCTAACTTAGGGTGTGTGTGTAAAGTGTGTAAATTTTAATTTTTAAACCCAGATGTTTGTAGAGAAAAATAAAATGTGTGCTATATAACTATATATAAACCTGCATATAACAGTATATGAAATTGAAATAACAACAAATAGACAGGTAATAATGAAATAATCTAAACCCAAGGAGGTGGGCCTCTCAACAAGTAGTCTGTAGGTGGGTAAAAAAATAGTCAAAACATACCAAAATAGCCAATAGATCTAAGGTTGGGAGGGACAGGGATCTAAAGGTTAGATCTGCTGGAAATTGGTGCAGAAAAATAGCAAAAAATCAGAGGATAGATCAATGTAAATGAGGTGGTGAAAGGCTATATCCTGCAGGGAAGCGGAGAGAACCCTAGAGGAAAACCAAAAAAAAACTAAATGAGGTGTTTTGGATGGATAAATAGCTAATATGAAATGGATCTGAAGGTGAGGTATCAGATCTAAAAAATGGTTGAACACTCTGAAAATTTCAAACAACCTATAGCAGCTAAAACTCTTCCACAAAGTGTGGAGGGTACTTAAGCCCTAGGGGGCTAGGTTTCCACTTTGTTGAGAACAATAGAACAAGTATAGGTCCAAAATGAGCAGAGACAAAGGTCAGAAAACCCTGAACAGAGGCCTAGATAAACCTAGAAAACGTTTTGAAAAATTCCCACAAAAAAGTGAGGTCATAGTTTCTGACCTATTTCTTGTTGAGGTCGCAAGTTTTGGGCATATTTCTGCATCCTGAAGCTCCAGGTCGCAGGTTTAGGGCTAAAAAGTGTGACTTTCACTTCTCGTGCTCTCGAGAGTAGGTTTTAGCAGAATGTGTTGTCTCAACTGCGACTGATGTCTGTCACCTGCACAATAGGTCAGAAAACACATGGAAGTTAGAATATTTAATGTTTTAGGGTTTTATAGGTTAGAAAAAACGTCAAGAAAATAAAAACAAGAAGCTGAAGATAAATCCTAGGGTTTGAAGTAGCTAGATATGTAGGGATCTAAAAAATGACATCGGTCGTAATCGTAAACTCATGTGGATTCGCCAGTTGTTAATATGAATCTTAGTTCCGAGTGTACGAAAAAAGACCACTTTAGTTGTGTATAACAAACAACCCTAACAACAAATATGGCTGCCAATATCTTCAAATCTGCAATTTGGTGATCAATATAAATGCTGCAAAAATCTAGATCTATGCATCAAAACACATTAAGCAGTAAATAAAAACAAGATTTACTCCATGCATCCAATAGACAAGACAAGAATATGTTGAATGAATTTTATATTAAGGGCACCTGGGAGGAAAACATAGAAGGATGTTACCAGTTCTCCTCAATGGGATGGGTTCTTGTAACTCCTTAGCACTTCAGATCTAAAATTCCTCTCTCTTGATGGTGTAGAAAACCCAAAAAAAATGGAACTCAAAGGGAGCTCACAATAAAAAAGATATAAAAATATGACAATGATGGTGGATCAAAGTTAGACCAGGAGTATAGATCCAGAGTGATATTTAGGCAACAAAAGGTAGTTAATGAATGGAAAAAACCTTATATTTATAACAAAATATTGAATTAGTCTAGATATTGGTGCATAGTTAAAATATTATTAACCAAATAAAGATCCAAATTTTATGGAATATTTTATTATATTTGTTAGAGGGAAAAAGAATTTGACTTGGGTCAAATCCCTTTATTTGTAAATAATAAATAAATAAATGATTTTTTTTATCATTTTAAGGATGTGTTTGAGTAATAATCAAATAAATAATGATTTATTTAGTTATTAATGGATGATTTCGTCAAATTTAACAAGGAATATTATTTAAATAAGGTTTAAATATTTATTCCTAGAAAATAATAAGATAAGTAATAATTTATCTAATTAATTTTCCTGTTTTGGGTTAAATATGACCAGGAATATTAATTAAACTGTTGTTTAACTAATTATTCCTTGAGGAAAATAAAACAAATTGTGGATTTATTTAATATTTCCTCATGGGGTTTCCTGTTAGACCATAAACAACTTAATAAAGGTGTTTTACTAAGTTTTTTTTCCATAGTGCAAGCAATTTTACTTAGGGTAAAATTGGTCTTACATAGTGTACTTAGATCCATTTAATAGTAACAGGTTAGATGACCAAAAAATGGTGTAACACCTACTATAGCAATGGTGAGCCCACCCAGGTATGTTAGAGCGATGCATAGGTTCTTACCTCTTGTCTTACCGCCTAACAGTTGTAGACTAGGAACACTCTGTCATCTAACAAAAGATTCTGGTTGATTGGATCGTCACTGCCATCCCCGTCAATGCCGCCAAAATGTTGGATTGTATTAATCACTATTAAATGACTAAAATGATACACACAAATTATTAATCTAGGGATGTCTTTTATTTCAATGATAGTCACACTGTCTGTTGCGATATATAAAACCAAAAGCAAATCCAAATAAAGGAAATCGTTGTTGAATTAAATGCTGGAAGGAATCACTCATGCATAAATAAAACAATCTACAGGAATGTAATCATGCCTCAATTAATTTGTACCTAGCACGCCACACAACAATTACCCAACTAGTATCTCTAAACACACATGTGTAACATCATATATAACATCAGAATTGAAGTAGATCTATTCACAGCTATAAGAACAAAAACAACACTTCCACTGATACATAAAGTAAATAAGAGATCTGTACAGCTACTTTAATTGTTGCAATCCCTGCTAAAGAACAGGGCCCTTCCTCCCTATCAGGGCACATGAAGAGAAATAAATTAAACAGAAACTAAACCAAACAATGTATGTAACAACAAAAACAAGATAAATTGTATTAATGTGACCAAAATTACAAATCCAAAGTAATATTGTTCTCCCCTAACCTTTTGACCTCAAGGGTCGAGAATTATATAGTGGTTACATGTTCAGAAAAACAAGGGATGGATCAGTCATGAGAATCTTTGTCATTATCATGCTAATCAAAATAGGATACATATAGTTACAACCACTTCTTAATAAAAAATATGGCTGGAAGAATATAGATTACAATAAAAAAATGCCTAAAATTTTTCATCCTAAAATACAATACGTAATGACTCGTACAATTGTTGTGGAAAATCCCAACGGTAGCGTCATAGAAATAGAGGACAGGTCGGCATCCAGAAGTTGATGATACCCAATCAACAATACATCTCTAACACCAGTCATCGGGTCTGTATCAACACCATGATGTAACAACGTCGTGGTGTAACAACTCACTATAACAGCATGCCTTTAACTGCTCCTGTATGCCTCATACTCTAGATCGTTTGTGCTAAAAATAACATCATGAAGGAAAACAAAAGACCAGATAACTTCTCCAAACATTCATCCCTAGTTAGTCATAAAAAAAGACACAATACATCGTAGTAATCGATGAAATGGAAAGATCAAAATAAGGTGAAACAACACTGTTAAATATATAAAGGCAGGAAAAAGAGCCAAAGATAGTCCCAATGGTTGTAGTGACAAGGTAAAAATAGGGGAAATAGACTTAGGAAATAAGTACAAAACTGGCACCCAACATATTCCCCCAAAAAAGTGCTTTTGCTTCAAATTTGATCAAAAATGTAGGGAGATAAGTTGAAAAAATGAGTTGAAAAAAGTAGTTTTTTTTAAATATTTTTTACTTTTTTACTCCAAAAATGATGAATCATCCCCTAAGGTTAACATCATCATATTTAATATTATGGGTTCTTAAAATTTTGTTTTTAGTTGTACATTTTTGTTTTGAGACGCATCTTTTACCTCTAAATTTCTCTAATCATTTCATTTTTCTCAACTAGGCTATCGAGAAATTTCTAAGAAAGAAAGCAATGTCAGTTTTTTTTTTCTATGATCTATACTTCCAGCCTATTCAACATTGTTGTATGAAATTAATGAATTTTTTTTACCCTTTTTAATACCATAGACCATAGTCAATTGTGGGTATTAAATATAAACAGATCCTCTTGGCAGCTAAAATATGACTATGATTTGGGGCTAACTTATACCTTGCCACTATGCCAAAATCTTGTGTAATGTCTAGTCATGAGGTTGTTAAACAAAAGAGGATTCTAATTATTGATTTATACATTGTTTTATTTACCTCTGCTGATTCATCATCTTCGTTTAGTTTACATCTAGTGACCATATGACTACTAACAAGAGAAAACTCTTCCATCCCAAAATATTACATGATCTTGGGTCTAGGATAGAGTCTTATAATATTTGACGATACCAAACCAAGAATCTCAACAAAATCTACTTTTCATAGTGCAACAATATAAAGGAGTAAATCAAACATGCACAAGTATAGAATTGTTTTTACAAAATATTGTACAATAATGTACAACAACCAAATCTTGATTATATTAAACCAGTTGAATAATACAACAGTATTAGGGCTGCCAAACAATGGATAGAAGATACAATGACAATCTCACTGCAATCTCTATATCATATCTCATCTTGCCAGCCATCCTCTCCTATTCTTCTCTCTAGCTTCCCCTTAGTGCATCAAACGGTAACACATAGAGTCTCGAGGAGGGTTTTCTCCTAATAATGTTGCAAGTCACTTCTGCTATAACGAACACAGGCTAATTCAATCTACTCTTATAGGTTGTACAACACCTGAGCTCCAGACTACCAATCTACCAACCACTTTTTTCCATCATAGAACTACACATTAGTATTCAACCTTCACCAAAATTTAGTTGTCAATGTCACTTTATGATGGCTTATTTAGGGATAATTTGGGTAGCCAACACACTGTCATCCACTGGTCCAATGGAAACCAATACTTCACTGCACGATCTGCTCGTAGGAGGGACTTTCAACCATCAGGACAAGTCCTCCAAATTTCTCGCACATAATACTGCAACATCTGTCCACAATGCACACCATCCCTTGCATCAAATCAACCAAAAACCATCCATATATACCTTAGTTTGTTGGTTTGTTCACTATTGTATGTTCTTCTCCTAGTTAGAGCTAATAACCCATTGCTACAACCCTCAATTCTCCCTTAAAAACCACTATATCAACTACGACTTAGCTCCAACGTGACCGTATTGTTAAGTTTATAGGTCTAGGAAGAAACCAACCCTAGTTTGGCCATATATACATCTCCTTCCTTCATAGTATTCTTCCAAACTTCTATTTAGGCTTCTTGCTCCCTACAGCAACCTAAAACAACATTGGAAACAGTCACAAGTCATCACTCTATTTTTTGTTTCAAAACAAGCCTATTTTCCACTATTCCATACCAAAAACAACCCTAACACTCATATTTTTGATGCAGCCTCCCATCTAAAAAAAACTTGGATCTGTACCAAGCCAGAAACTCTTAAAAGATCACAAAAATATCCCACGTTGTCCTTGTATTATATTTGTGGATTCCTCATATAAGTACAAAGGTTATTTGATTCACTTGGATGGATGTGAAGTGCCCTCCAATGTCACTCATATATATACAATTCCATGTGGTGTTAAAAGACAACATGTGGCACTTCAAATTGTCAATTCGACCTTCATTTCATGCCAAATTAACACATAGTTCCATACACAAATTCATATATCTTCATCCAAAAATTAGAATCATATGATTTTCAATGTGTTAGATTCATCTTGAAATGCACTATCACTCTCATCCATCACATGTCGAAATATGTCCATTAGTTTGGCCCAAACAATGATGGGTGCAAAACTCCAACATTGGATTCCAAGGACACAAGTGACCCTTTTGGTGCTTCAACCTCCAAATCATGAACCTAAGGACTTGGAGTACCTCCCAAGCTACTAAAAAATAAACACTCCCTCTTAGCGAGGGAGGTACTTCCAAGAATATGAATTAATTCATCATCATCATCACTACTCGCAACACTAGCCCAAATCTTGGCGCTCACAAGTGCAACAATTCCTATAGTATGAACTATGTCTCTCTAGAAAGTTTCATTGTCACTAGAAGCATCTTGTTTCATATTCTTCTCTTTGAGTGCCTGCCCCTCTCTCCATTATTCCTTCTTGGTAGTTGTAGGAGCACCCTTGCTCCCCTCTGACGATGCATTCTTCTTGGGTTGCAAAGTGTCCCTTTGAATCTGAAACCTCTAGCTAGAACTAGACTCCCTTAAAGTTTTATAACTTATATCTTCTTCTTTGGATCATGTACCTACCCCTTTAAAGCCTACACCTACACCTGCTTCTATGGAACCCGCACCTGCTCGACCTACTTCTTCTTCCCATGATCCACAAGCTTTCCTTTCAACCTATATATACCATGCTCTCTAACTCGGAGAATTATGACTACAAAGCTAGAGCCTCTATGCTTGATTATTTCCTACACATCATGGAAAAATACCTAAAACCCCTTATTTTCAATCATCAAGAAATATATCATGCTATATATGAGTCCAGGTAAAAATAGTACATCTTGGACCCACATCACCCATCCTGTCTCCATTTTGAACGTTACAACACCTGGTCCTTGAATATCCTTCTGTCTCTTGTTGCCCAAGATCATTGTTACCTTTGATTCCCATTCACCTAGAGTCTCAAAAACCTCCTGTGAACCCATCATATGTTTCCACATACCATTGTCCACGTACCATCCATCCTCATTGATAGTAACCTATTAGAAATGAGAGATCATAGAAAATTCCTCCTCCTTCAATCTCCTTATGAGAGCATCTATCTCAGTAGAAGTGCAAACACCGGTGACCTGCTTCCCTTTCCTCTTCTCTTCATCTCCCTTCTTCTTCATTAGACATATCGATGAAAAATGACATCTCATCATAGTTGAAACACTTGAATTTACTCAATTCCTTCTTTTGATTACCCTTCATTCGTGGTGCAAGTGCCACACCATCATCTACCCTCTTCGTTGGATGAAGATCCTCGTCTCAAAACTCTTCTTTAATGAAGTCATCCCATAGCCTATTCCAATTTGGAAACTTGTCCCCATAAATGATTCCTTTGATGAAGGGGTTCCATTTTGGAGTAAACCCTTTCAAGGAAATCCTCACCATATTTGTATCTAAAATAGTCACACTGATGACAAGAAGCTCATCTTTGACCCGAGACAATACCATTAGATATAAAGTTTCTCCTTCATCCTTCAACATCTTGGTAGACTTCAACTTATCCTCCAATACTAGTATCAAGTTATAGTTCTTATTCTGGAATAGATTCTGAAGAGGCATCAACTTCTCATGTGTATTTTTCTTCCTGGAAAAATGAATTATTAGTGGATCCTTCACACCATCAAGGATGATAAATCTTGCCCTCATATCCAACTTCCAACTACTTTGGTTCAATTGGCTTCTTGATGGCTTTCTAGGTAAACTCCCAGATCCTATGGACCTGTAAGAATAACTTGATTCTTTCCTTCATTGCAATATAAGTGGACAACCTCTCCAACCTATCCTCATACTAGAGACCATCCTACAAATTTTACATTATAGATATCCCTTCAAATATAGAGTGACCAACTCAATCTCAAGTTGGACTTTTTTGTGCACTCTGATGATTGACCGCCTTCCAAATTAGCCTAGACACGTTTTGATACCATGTTGAACTTCCACAATATTGAGTCTATGTTATAATATTTTAATCTCTATAACTAATAAACCAATAATCTGAAGAAAATCTACTTTTCACAGTGAAACAATATAAAGTAGTAAATCATACATGCACAAGTATAAACAACTTTTAACAAAATATTATACAATAATGTACAAAAACCCAATATTTTTTATAATAAACCAACTGAATAATACAACAGTATTAGGGCTCCTAAAGAAGGGATACAAAATACAATGACAACATCATTAAATTCTTTATGTCGTATCTCATCCTACTGGTCCTTCACTCCTATTTTTCTCTCTAGCTCCCCCTTATTCCATCAAAGGATAACACATAGAGTCTCCAGTAGGGTTTCCTCCTATCATTGATACATGAAACTTTATCTATAATTAACATGGGTTTATCCAATATGATATTCTGTGCTTTTAGCACCTGTGGTCGAAACTACCAAACTAGTAGCCTCTTTCATCCATAAAAGAGCTACACATTAGGCTTCAATCATCACCTAACCTTCAACTATCAATGTCACTTTATGATGGGAGCTTGTTAAGGGCTACTTTCGATAGCCAAGATGCTACCCTGCACTATTTCAATGGTACCCAATACACAAATGAAATATATTCTCATAGGAGGGACTTTCAACCATGAAGACAAGTCCTCCAAATGGATCCCACAGGCTACTCCAACTTCTGTCCACACATGAACACCATCCCTTGCATCAAATCAGCCAACAACCATCCATACATACCTTATTTTGTTGGTATCTTCATTGTTGCATGTTTTATTCCTCATTAGGGCTAACAAACCATTGCTACAACCCTCAATTCTCCCTCCAAAACCACTCCAAAAACTTCAACTTAGCTCCAGCATGCTCTTGTTGTCAAGTTTGCAGGTCTAGGAAGAAAACAACCATATATTAGGCCATCTATAGCTCTCCTTCATGCGTTGTCTTCTTCCAGACTTATTTTTAGGCTTTTGGCTTCCTACAACAACCTAAAATAACCCTTGCAACACTCCCAATTCATCATGCTACTCCATTGTAGCAAAAAGGGCCTTATTTTCACTAATCCACACCCAAAAAAACCGTAATACTCCTCTCTATGATGCATTCTCCCCCCCTGCAAAAAAATTAGACCTCTACTAATATAAAAACACTTCAAAAATCTCAAAAATGACCCATGTTGTCCTTCTATTATATTTGTGTCTTCCTCATATAAGTATGGAGGTTATTTGATTCACTTGGATGAATGTGAGGTGCCTTTCAATGTCCCTCATGTAAATATACAATTCCATGTGGAGTTAAAAAACAACTTTTGGCACTTCAAATTCTCAATTAAACCTTCATTTCATGCCACATTAACACATAGTTTCATTAAACAATTCATATATATTCAACTAGATTTCAGAATCAGATGATTTGCAATGTGTCAGATTCTTTTGGACGTGAACTATCATCCTCATCCATCACATGTGGAAATATATCCATGGTTTTGTCCCAAATAATGATGGGTTCAAAACCCCAACCTTGAGTTAGAAGCCCACAAGTGAATCTTGTGGTGCTTCAATCTCCAAACCATGTGTTAACACTGCAAAATCGTACAACAGAGGATGACATTAATTAATGTCAAGCAAAAGGATTTACAGGGTAGGAAGACATTACGTAATTAATAAAGTATTTAAAATCTCTAATGTTTTGAGAAAATTATATTTGAACTAGTCTTAAATGCTAAATTGTGCACTTAATCCTTCGAGAAGAGCGACTTCTATGTGCCTTTTTTCTCGATAAGCACACATTCCTGAAATTGGAAAAATGTCACTTTTTGGGACCACACAAAGCAAAGGAATGTTACTCCTTATATGAATCCGCCTAAGGACAGCCACCAGCGCCTCCTTAGACACTATGTGAGCACACAAAGGAATATTTGGAGCACACAATGGAGTCATACCTCTCGCATGGGTCACCATCCACCATGTACCAAGGGAGGGAAGGAGGATTTGAAATCCACTATATAAATCCACCAAGAGTTGAAGAGTGGGTGATCACATTGTTATGCTGGTCAAAATTTCCCAAGAAATACCAGCAGTGTGTGACCCGGAGCTGGAGATAGAGGGGACTCAATTGTTGGCCACCCAAAAATCCTAGTCCATCATAACGGAGATAGAGGGAGACTGCATCAGAGGAAGAACATGAAAAAACAACATCCTTGCATCGGGACCTAGAACCATTGTCTAGGGGCCCTTTGGCAAGTGGGTAAAATTTATTCTCCATTTCAAACATTTAATAAGAAGAGGCCTTGAGCCATCGTTTGCATTATTAGCATTTTGACTCTCCTCAATAGATTCTGTATACTTGTGTTTTGTTTTTAGTTTACTTTGAGCATACACCATATATTTTTTCCTCTACATTATATGCTTTTGATATCCACCAATTTCTGCCTGTTACCAATAGTTTATAGGGGTAGACCATGTTAGCCACCTATGAAATTTTTGTAAAGAAAATAGGTGGCTAAATTGTTTTATGAACCTTCAAGAGATAAATTTCCCATGAAAATCTCTCATCCTTGAAGCCTCTGTGTGCACATTGCCTTTAAAAAGATCCTCACTGATGTTTCCCTCCAAAAGCCTCACTGACTGTAAAAAAAATTGTGCACAGAAAGACCTTCATTCGCCCCTTGTATCCCTGCAAAATTCCCTTTTATAACCCTTTTTCCATATTCGAAGTTCCCCCTTTGACCCCAAAAAATCCCTCCCAAAATTTCCTAAACCACCCATTTCATCCTTAAAACCAAGTGAATTCCTTTCATTTTAGTTTAAACTCCTTTTTCACCTCTATCAGATTCCTCTTCTAGCCTTTAAAACCCTCTTTTTTGGCAAAAAATCACTCTTTTCCATATATGATGGCTTAGCCCCTTTCCCGCCATCCCCTTAACCACTTCCCCATATGCCCCGAGTGCTAAGACCAAGCGCTAGCCCATGAGGCACTTATCACATCAGAGGATTGGAACAGAATGCTTTTTTCATTTGTAAAAAAAATCTCTGATGTGATGGCGCGTTTAGTCCATAGATTCCCGCCGTTATCTGAGCCATCGATCAACACAGATTTGATGGCCCACACTCTTCCTTTCGCGCCCTCTTTCCCCTCAGTCACCCCTCCGATGACCTCTTCCCACCGTAGAATCACCTTTAATCTGACAGTCATCACAAGTCCACGCCGATCGCAATCACAATTTATAAACTATGTCGCCTACTGCACTCTCCAATTGCGATTCGCAATTATAACCTCCACCATCGATTGCCATTCCAATTCGACGGTCACTGCACCATCACCTGATCGCAATCAAAAATTTCAAATGGAGCCACCTTTCATTACTCCCGATTGCGATCCTCCGACGTGATCTCTGCCATCGATCTCCTCCTGAGATCCGACAGTCCTTATTCAATCGCCCTCCGCCCATGTCCGGGTCCCACCATTCAAATTAGTTTCATTGCATTTACATATATTCCTGTGTATTTATTTCGAAGGTCAAATTTTAATGTTTTTACATTAAATTTTATGTTATAACGCCCTACCTTCCAAAGGTTTTCTGTGGGTCAATCTCCACCGTCGATCATCACCCCCAGATATGATCAGACGGCCCACATGCATTCTTCCGCCAAAAATTCACCAGACCATTGTTCACCATTTCACCGCATGTTTTAGTTGTTTTCTGCTACATCCACCGCATTCACCTCAGTCGTGCTACCATTATCATGGCCCTCCACTACATCCACCCTCCCCATGCATGGATTTCTTAACATGTTTACGTTTTTTGCAGCGTTAAAGGTGGTGGAAACCGCCATGGTTCATAGTCACTGTTATAGTGGCATAGAGCACTGAGAAAGCTGGGTTCAGAGCCTGATATTATAGAGAAGAGCTTGAGGAGGTGCTTAGAGTATAAATTTTCATTAAAGGATAGAGATCAACTCTGCAAAACCTCTCCAGCACCACTAAAGCTCACATTTCACAGGTAGAGACAGTCATGAAGCGGCAAAGAGTATCAGTACAGAGTTAAGGAGTTCTAATGCACATTATTGAAGGTGTTAAGCCTTAATTCAGTGTTTTAAAGGAAAAATACTAGATTGAAGACCTCATGACTCACACGGAAGGCCTAATAAGGCCCAATGCACAGAAAACAATATATCAGTGTCACCATCAGCAAAATGTTCTTTCCCGTGAAAGGACACAGTACCCCTACTATTTTTATTCTACTTTGTGTCCCCAAGAAGATTTCCTCCCTGACAACAGTCCTAATGCTAACAGAGCATTTCTTACGCGGTATGGCAGACCTTGAAGTCATTTATCTGCCTTTGTTTATTCACCAAAGTACTGCAAAGTACTGCAGCAAAGTACATCAAAGAACATACCTGGAGTAAATTTCAGCATGTCGAAGACCACTCTTTCTTCAAAAGAGTACTGAAGATTAATGCATAGATATTAAGACAGGATGGCCTCGATTCATTCTTCCATTTTTTGTTTCAATGTTTCATTTAGTGTTTCACCTACTTTCTCTGCCTCTCTCTTAGCTATAAGGACTCAAGAAAAACTCATTGAGAGGGTTGTTGATCGGATATCTATGAATTGTAAGCTATTTCTCTTGAGATATAGCTCTTTGTGTAAAGTTGTAAGATAGGCTGAGGAAGATGTTTCAGACTGAATATCAAGCTGTTGGAAATGTTGTACATGACTAGTGTTTCTCTTTAATATGACGAGCACATTTCTTTGGATCCTGATTTAAAGTAGTGGTGATGTTTTTCTTACTTTGTCTCTATTTTCCTTTGTAGTTCATCTCGTTTCATTTCTTCTGGCATGCATCAGAAATATGGCATAGGATTTACCCTTGCTTGGTACCCTATGTTTCTGCTCTCCCTGCCTTCAATGTTTTCTGTTGTATGTGTTATCTTAGGATTGATTCAAGCTAATTTAACCAGTGTAGTGGCTAATATTTACTGCTATCTGATATATGAATTAATGGATATGTTCTTAGATGTTCTTGGCAGGCTTTAATTGAATGAATTGGGATAATGGGAGTCTAGAAAATTGTCTCTGTCTCACTAGGGTCCTTTTCAATTATTTAAACCTTTCTAAGTTCCCTTAAGCTAGATGCCAAAGCATTGAGAGTTCAAAGTCTCTCTCTGATCTCAGGCCTTCACCTTTGTGTTTAAATATTTAATGTTCCCTTTTTCTGAAGAGTTTACCTTTTAGGAGTTGGGTCACAGGTGTCTAATGGCATGTCTTGTCCCTCGACCTGATTCCTAAGTGGTCATCTTGGAGGTTTCCTTTCCTTTCACCTTCTTTCTCACCATTTCAAGCCACACTATCATCTTTAAGATCCAATGCTTTAGATGACTAGCCCAATTGAAAGCCTGCATATTGAATAGCAAGTAAACCCTTTCTTGACTCCATTTCCCAATGGTCTCGAGTGTTCTTATAAATCATCCTTCCTTCGCCTAAAATCCTCTTTGCACATCCTTGCTTCACATTGAACCCTTCCTTTCCAATTCCCAACAACCAAACAAACAATCAATCAAATGAACCTCGCACTTTATAACTAGCCTAAAACCTTAAAAAAAAGCTTCAAATACCTAAGCCTTACATATATAGAGATATCCTTCTCTGGACATAGGAAGGCTAGATCCTAAGGTCTGAAAGTGGTTCTGATGTTGTCTCATCTTTTGGTATTGCCAAAATTGCCAAAACATGGGAACCCCAATATAATGGCGACCCCGCTAGGGATACTTTGAGTAAAACACACCTTTAAACACTTCTAAGACTCAAACAAGACCATAGTAGCCTAGTTTGGTGGTTAATCACTATGGTGGACTGTTTACTTTCTTGAAACATTCTAAACCTTCCACCTGGCGACTCCATTATTCCTTAATGACATAAGACTCTGCTGGGAGACCAGCCTCCATAATGACATCAGCCATATTAGAAGTAACAAGTAGGATTAAGCTTCTTTGTTTTCAAGACAACATTTTGGCTTCAAGAACCATTCACACAAGAGCTTATCCTAACCCAAACCCACCCGAAATAGTTTACAACCCAAAGAGAATTCTCAAGAAATCTCCTACACCCAGAAAACCAACTATTTCTAGACACATCCATAGAGCTAACTCTACACCAGAAGACTTTATAGCTCTATCAGACCCTTTTTTTGACCTAGACTCTCCAAGCAGATTACCTAGAAATAGGTCATTCGGTGCTATAGACCAGCCAGGCCTTGAGCTTCCTGGTTCACCTTCTCACAGTGGTCATCACATTAGGGATAGAGAGAATCCCCCATCTACACCTCCGGATATTCATTTCATTCAAAACTTGGGGCTCTGCCATCCTAAATTTGCTCAACAGACCACTGCTAGTCCTAGTATCCCTGTCACGCACATACCAGTTGCTCAAGCCAACCCTTTACCTCCTCAGAACATCATCATGGTAGCCTGGTATGCACCTATGGTGTTACCTCAGCCTCTAGTACCCTTACCCAACAATTATCAATAAAAAATCCCTCATTTCACTGCAAAAGAGTCTACCACGGCTCAGCACCATGTAGATAGGATGGAATATTATTTTCACTATATGGAAATAAATGATGAGACAGTCAAGATGAGAATCTTTGCCCAGAGTTTAGGAGTTGATGTGAAGAAATGGTTTAAACGCCTGCCTCCCAATACTATCCATGATCTTCCCTCCTTATATCAGACCTTCATAAACAAATGGGAATTCAAGACCAACCCTCTCCAAATCTTAGCAGAATACAAGAATCTTAAAAGAAACATAGGAGATATTGTTCATGACTACTCTACAAGGTTCAGCAGCGTTTATAATGCTCTTCCTCCACACATGAAACCTCCCCAAGGTATGGTTCTAGTGAAATATTCCGAAGGCTTTGATGCTGATATGGCCTGCCATCTTAGGGAGACAGATTACAACACACTGGAAGATATGAAAAAGGGAGCAGTGAGTGTTGAGGCTAACCTGATTGAGAAGAAAGCCAGAATGAAGGCTGAGAAAAGGGTGACATATAGAGATGACACCGTAGCTTCCACATCTAACCTCAATTATGACCATCTATCTAAAAACGTGGAAAAACTATAGCAAATTATGGAAAAAATGGTTGTCACAGTCAGTAACCAAAACAGAAACCAAGGCCAAAACCATAACTTTAGAAGGAACCATACCGCTCCAAAAAGGCAAAGGGACTCAGACCAGCAAGTCATACCCTCATTTCAAGATAACTTCCTTGATGAAGATGAGGGGATGATAGAAGAGTCTGAGGAAAACACAATAAATATGTTTGAGACAGATAACTCAATCCACAATTGTTCCACAGAGGAAGATCAACCCTCACCCTCATATTGGGATGAGGAAAGATTAGAATCTGAGGATTACAGGCTAGGATTTGAAAATGCCATCATGCAGGTCAGAGAAAAGTATGAACTTAGAAGAAAAAAGAGCCTAGACACTTCCAAACCAAAGGATTTTGAGGTTATCATCAAGAAAAGGCCCGAGAAAACTTCTAAAGTGACTGCTAAAAGTAGCAAATCAGCAGTCAAGAGTTCTGGGAAGGACAAAGGAAAAGACAACCAAATCACTGATAAACAAGGTCAACCAACCAACAACACTAGCACTGCAGCTAGTTTTCCTAATAAAACTGCCACAAGCATTGTACATAGTGAGAATCAGCCCATTGATTCTACCACCAAGGTGGTGGCCAACAAAACAGAGTTGAGTGTCACAAAGAGTCAATCCACTTTCAATTTGGAGATTGAGATTGCGAAGATTAAAATCTCTGTCCCGTTCTCTGAGCTAGCCATTTAGAATGTATATAAAGGCCAAATTTTGAAAGCTTTAAATCTAGGGGAAAATAATGACACTGTCAATCTGAGTGACGATCAACCAGCCCTTCTGTTTGGTCCAAAGATAGAGGGGAAGTTTCAGGAAGGGGTAGTACCTCCTTTTTATATTAGTCTCAATATCCATGACAAGATCCTTCACAATGCAATGCATGACTCTGGGGAATCACACAACTTAACGCCTAAGGTAGTTATGGAGTGGTTAGGCCTAGAGATAACCCTTCCTTATAAAGATCTATATTCATTTGACTCTAGCAGAGTAAAGTGCCTTGGCCTAATCAAGGACTTCTGTGTGAACTTGACCCAGATTCCAGCAAAATGTATGGTTATGGATGTTGTAGTGGCAGATGTGCCACCTAAGTATGGTATGCTATTGTCAAGGTCATGGGGAGCCAAGCTGCAGGGTAAAATGCAGATGGATGGGGCATATGCCACAATCCTTGTCTTTAGCCAGCTTAGGAGACTGTATAGAGAGGCACAAATGAAATTCCTTGTCATCAGCCCTAAAAAGCCTGAAAAGTCTCCTTTGTACTATGTACACACATATCTGGACTCCTTTATCCTTTGTAATGATGAATCCTTAGAAGAGCCAGAACTAGAAAAAAGAGATACGAAAAATGAGATAACGTTCATACATTTCAACATAATGGCCACTCTAGACTTAGAAGAAAACGAGGATGAAACCTGTGGACAGTGCACTGAAAATGAAACTCTGAGTAAACGAGAAATAGAATGCAAACAGCTAACTAGTCAGCTCTCTGAACTCCATATGCATCATGAAGAGAAAAACCCTCCACACCACGAAACAGACCCTCCATTGCAGCATAACGATGAAACTAATGCTAGGAAAGAAACCAATGATAAACTTGAGAAAGAAACTTTGTGGGAAATGAATTTCGATGGGTCCTGTACTAGAAAAACTACAGGGGCAGGAGTGTGGATGCATAACACAGAGACTGACTATGCCGAGAGTCATGCCTTCAATCTAAACTTCAAGTGTATAAACAATATTGCGGAATATGAGGCCCTCATCCTAGGCTTGAATCGATTGAAAAAATTAGGAGCACGTAGGATAACTGTGCATGGAGACTATGAGCTGATCATAAAACAAGTGAACAGTGAGTATACAACTAAACACCCTAGATTGAGATCATACAGGAATGATGCTGTGGATTTGTTGAAAACCTTTGTAGAATATGAACTAGTGTTTGTTCCTAGGATTCAGAACGTAATTGCAAACGGATTAGCCTGTATAGCTAGTTCATATCATGAGCCTCCCAGTGACAAACAAATCATCATTTAGACAAAGTACAGACCTACAGTGCCTGATGATGAAAAATATTGGTAGGTCTTTGAGCGCAATAAGCAGATTGAGGATTTCCTGATAGGCAGGAACGAGTTTTAATTCTCCGATTCAGACTCTAAATCCAATGATGGCTGCCTAAGTGAATAGCCCCATGACGAAGAAAAATCACCCTGTAACATTGACGAAATTGGAAATCCAATCGAACAATATAAAAATGCAGATAAAGAGGAAGTAGAGGTGCTGCAGTCCAAATATAAGAACATACCCCGAGGTCTGGCACCTTTAGAGGACCTTTTTGACTTTGACGACGTAGCAAATAAACCCACTATAGAACACTCAGACTTTGATGTCGAGGAATGCAACATAGGCCCAGAAGATAAGCCTAAGATGATTAAACTAGCTAAGTCCTTACCTACAGACATGAAAAATAAATACATCAACTTATTTAAAGAATTCATTGATGTGTTTTCCTGGAGCTACGAGGACTTAAAGGCTTACGAAACCAACATCATACAGCACAAAATACCGTTGAAAGAAAACCAGAAACCCTTCAGACAGAAACTTCATAGGATTAACCCAAAACAACTGCCTACAGTTGAAAAGGAAATAAAGAAGATGTACGAGGCAGGAATAATAGTTCCTGTGAGGTTCTCTGATTGGGTCTCAAACCTTGTAGCTATGAGAAAGAAAACAGGTGAGATCAAACTGTGCATAGATTTCAGGAACCTTAACAGAGCCTCACTTAAAGACAATTACCCCTTACCAAAGATGGAACATATCCTGCAAAAGGTAGTGGGGTCAAAAAGGATCTCCCTATTAGATGGTTTCTCAGGCTATAACCAAGTTTTAGTACTCCCAGAAGACCAACTCAAGACCGCTTTCACCACTCCATGGGGTACTTTATGTACGTAAAAATGCCTTTTGGAATGATGAACACTGGTGCAACCTTCCAACGAGCGATGGACATAGCCTTTTCAGAAGAAATAGGTCACTTCATTGTCATCTATCTGGATGACATAAAATTCTATTCCAAGACTGATGAGGAACACCTAAGACATCTTAGAAGATTTTTTGAAAAATGTAGGAAGTTCGGTCTGTCATTAAATCCCAAAAAGACTGTATTCGGGCTGCAGGAAGGAAAGCTTCTTGGCTATATCATATCTAAGAAGGGAATTAAGATAGACCCACAGAGAATTGAGGGAATACTACAGATCACACACCCAAGGGACATTAAATATTTACAGTCCTTTATTGGGAAAATCAACTTCTTAAGGAGGTTTATTCCCAACTTAGCGAAACACCTCAGGAATATGACTAACATGTTGAAGAAAGGTGTAGGAGTTAAGTGGACTGTCGAGGCTAAAAAATCTTTTGAATAAGTTAAAGTTGCACTCACCCAAGCTCCTATACTAATTAGCCCACATTTCTCAAAGGATTTCCTGATGTTTTCCTTTTCCTCCGAGCATACAGTGGCTGCAGTTCTACTGCAAAAAAATCTAGAGGGAATGGAACAGCCTATTGCTTTCTTCAGCAAAGCTCTGAGGGATACGCCCTCGAAATAAAACATAATGGAAAAATAGGCCTATGCCTTGGTAAAGGCCGTGAAAGAATTTAGGGTGTACATACTACATTCCCACACCATAGCCTACGTGCCAAACATAGTGGTTAAAGACATTCTGTCCCAAGACCCGGATGGGAAGAGGGGCAAATGGATTGCCGTGATTTTAGAATATGAACTAGAAATAAAACCCAAAAAACTGATCAAGGGTCAGGGCTTAGCTCGATTAATGGCTGAATCAAACTTACAAGCCCTTGACATTAACATGGTAGATGCCTTGGATGAGCAGGAAGGATTGCCTGATCCTACAGTTGAGGAACGATTCCAAAACTCTCCTTGGTATTCTGATATCCTATATGTGCTCAAAAACCTCAATGCCCCTATTGAACTATCAAAAAATAAGGCCAGATTCCTAAAGCTAAAAGCCAGAAACTATTGCATACTGAATGAATGTTTATACTGGAAAAATACAAATGGCCTATTGCTTAAATGTTTGCCTAAAACTGAAGAAGAGAGGATTAAACAGGAGTTCCATGCAGGGGAGTGTGGATGCCACTTGAACTAGAAAGCCAATGCTAATAAAATACTCAGAGCTGGCTATTATTGGCCTACACTCTTCAATGACATCCATAAAATGATAATTGCCTGCCATAAACGCCAGATTTTTGAAGGAAAAAGAAAGCTCCTTGCTCTACCTTTACAACCCATCACTGTTGAAGGTCCCTTTATGCAATGGGGCCTAGATTTCATAGGAGAAATACACCTTGCCTCTTTTGCACAACACAAGTGGATCCTTACAGCCACAGACTACTTCACAAAGTGGATAGAGGCCATACCTTCTAGGAATGCCACAGATTCTGTTATCATTAGGTTCCTAGAAGACCACATCCTCTCTCGGTTTGGCTACCCAAGAAAAATAATCACTGATAACGCTGTTGCTTTTGGATCCAAGAAAATTATTGATTTTTGTCACAGGTATCAGATAGCACTCAGTCATTCAACTGCTTATTACCCGCAAGGTAATGGGTTCGCTGAATCATCAAACAAGAGCTTGGTGACCATTATCAAGAAGCTTCTTGAAGAGAACAAGAAGTCATGGAATAAAAAGTTAGTGCATGCTTTGTGGGCTGACAGGCTTACAACAAATAAATCCATTGGCGTGTCACCATATCAGCTTGTTTATGGAACAGAGGCAGTGTTTCCTACCAGCCTTGGGGTACCATTGATTAAACTTATCCAAGAGATTCAGACAGAAGAAGACCACATGGTAAGGAGGATAAATCAAACAATTCATCTCCAAAAAATGAGAGAAGAGGTCTATAATAGAGCTCTAAAAGTTTAGGAAAATATAAAGAAGTTATTTGATAAAAGAAAAAAAGCTTATGACTTCAAAATTGGAGATAAAGTTATGAAATGGGACTCCAAGAGAGAAGACAAAGGAAAGCATGGAAAGTTTGGCAGTTTGTGGCAGGGTCCTTACATTATCCAGGCCATTGTTGGTCTGAATACCTTTTTTCTACAAGAGCTAGATGGTACAGAGCTGTTTGGGGGTCCTATCAATGGCAGGATGCTCAAGCACTACTACTGCTGATTTCCAATTTCCAGTTTTCATTTCCATTGTAAATACCATTACTGTGTTTTTTTTTCAAAGAAAAAGAGAAAATGTTTCAAAAAAGAGAGAAACAGGGGTTCAAACATGCTCAAAACATGAACCTATGAAGTGCAAAGATTTTCTCTAACATGATCAAAACTTGAGCCAAAGAAGTGAAGATAGCTGGTTCTAACATGCCCAAAATCAGAGCTAAAATGAAGAAGAAAGTGACTCTAACAAGCTCAAAACTTGAGTCACAAAGTAAAGAAGGATGCTTCGAAGTTTCAGATTCCAAGCCTCAAGATTTTTTTTTCAAATTTCTGCAATTTCAGCCCATGTGAAATTGTCCTTATGCCTTGGATCCACAACAAACTAGACTGTCTAATCCTAGTTTGACTGGTTTTAAATTTCTGTTGTAGAATGTAGAGAAGAAATCTGCTGGAAAGTTTAATCCCAACAGATATTAGATTAGGTAGATAAACATGTGAGGCCAACATTTTAATCTGGTCTCATGGAGTGATAAGGGTAGAACTAGATTAGTGTGTTTTCTTTTTTCAATTGAAAATGATGAAGAAGGTCTGCAAATTCAAATGAACCTTGAAGAAAAAATGCTAGGATTGTAGGATGGGTAGGTAGATTGTTTGGGAATGAATCTGCTGATTTATTATGTTTGTAACAGCTGAAATCAAATAAGAAATATGGCTCAAAGATCAGGCATCTAGCCTGCTCCAAAGATTTATTTTCTGAATTCTTGACTCCTTCAAGAAGAAGCCATCCCCATGTGGAGCCACTGTTAGCCACCTATGAAATTTTTGTCAAGAAAACAAGCGGATAAATTGTTTAATGAGCCTTCAAGAGATACATTTCCCATGAAAATATCTCATCCTTGAAGCCTCTATGTGCCCATTGCCTTTAAAAATATCCTCACTGCTGTTTCCATCCAAAAGCCTCACTAACTGTAAAAAAAATTGTGCTCAGAAAGACCTTCATTTGCCCCTTGTATCCCTGCAAAATTCCCCTTTTTAACCCTTTTTCCATATTCTAAATTCCCCCTTTGACCCCAAAAAATCCCTCCCAAAATTTCCTAAACCACCCATTTCATCCTTAAAACCAAGTGAAGTCCTTTCATTTGAGTTTAAACTCCTTTTTCACCTCTATCAGATTCCTCTTCTAGCCTTTAAAACCCTCTTTTTTGGCTAAAAATCACTCTTTTCCATATATGATGGCTTAGCCCTTTTCTGGCCAGCCCCTTAACCACTTCCCCATATGCCCCGAGTGCTAAGACCAAGTGCTAGCCCATGAGGCGCTTATCGCATCGGAGGATTGGAACAGAACGCTTTTTTCCTTTGTAAACAAAATCTCCGATGCGATGGCGCATTTAGTCCATAGATTCCCGCTGCGATCTTAGCTGTCGATCAACACAGAGCTGATGGCCCGTGCTCTTCCTTTTTCGCCCGCTTTCCCCTCTGTCACCCCTCCAATGACCTCTTCCCACTGTCGACTGACCTTTAATTCGATGGTCATCGCAAGTCCGCGCTGATCACAATCGCAATTTCTAAACTATGCCACCCGCTGCACTCCCCGATTGCAATTCGCGATTATAACCTCCACCGTCGATTCCCATTCCAATCCGACAGTCACTGCACCATCACCTAATCGCAATCAAAAATTTCAAATGGAGCCACCTTTCGTTACTCCCAATTTCGATCCTCCGACGTGATCTCTGCCATTGATCTCCTCCTGAGATCCGACGGTCCTTATTCAATCGCCCTCTACCCATGTCCGGGTCCCACCATTCAAAGTCATTTCATTGCATTTGAATGTATTCCCATGTATTTCTTTCGAAGGTATAATTTTAATGTTTTTACATTAAATTTTATGTTATAACGCCCTACCTTCCAAAGTTATTCTGTGGGTCAATATCCACCATCGATCATCGCCCCTAGATATGATCGGACGACCCACATGCATTCTTCTGCCAAACTTTCACCAAACCATTGTTCACCATTTCACCGCATATTTCAGTCGTTTTCTGCTACATCCACCGCATTCACCTGAGTCCCGCTGCCATTCTCACGACCCTCCACTGCATCCACCCTCCCCATGCATGGATTTATTAACATGTTTATGTGTTTTGCAGGGTTACAGGTGGTGGAAACCGCCATGGTTCATAGTCACTGTTATAGTGGCACAGAGCACTGAGAAAGCTAGGTTCAGAGCCTGATATTACAGAGAAGAGCCTGGGGAGGTGCTTAGAGCATAAATTTTCATTAAAGGACAGAGCTCAACTCTGCAAAACCTCTCCAGCACCACTAAAGCTCACATTTCACGGGTAGAGATATTCATGAAGCGGCAAAGAGTATTAGTACAGAGTTAACGAGTTCTAATGCACATTATTGAAGGTGTTAAGCCTTAATTCAGTGTTTTAAAGGAAAAATACCAGATTGAAGACCTCATGACTCACACGGAAGGCCTAATAAGGCCCAATGCATAGAAAACAATATATCAGTGTCACCATCAGCAAAATGTTCTTTCCCGTGAAAGGACACAGTACCCCTAATATTTTTATTCTACTTTGTGTCCCCGAGAAGATTTCCTCCCTGAAAACAGTCCTAATGCTACCAGAGCATTTGCTACGTGGTATGGAAGACCTTGAAGTCATTTATCTGCCTTTGTTTATTCACCAGAGTAATGCAGAGTACTGCAGCAAAGTACATCGAAGAACATACCTGGAGTAAATTTCAGTGTGTCAAAGAACACTCTTTCTTCAAAAGAGTACTTAAGATTAATGCATAGATATTAAGATAGGATGGCCTCGAGCCATTCTTCCATTTTCTGTTTCAATGTTTCATTTAGTGTTTCACCTAATTTCTCTGCCTCTCTCTCAGCTATAAGGACTTAAGAAAAACTCATTGAGAGGGTTTTTGATCGAATATCTGTGAATTGTAAGCTGTTTCTCTCGAGATATCATTCTCTATGTAAAGTTGTAAGATAGGCTAAGGAAGATGTTTTAGACTGAATATTAAGCTATTGGCAATGTTGTACATGACTGGTGTTTCTCTTTAATATTATGAGCACATTTCTTTGGATCCTGATTTAAAGTAGCGGCGATGTTTTTCTTACTTTGTCTCTGTTTTCCTTTGTAGTTCATCTCGTTTCATTTATTCTGGCACGCATCTAAAATTTGGCATAGGATTTACCCTTGCTTGGTACCCTATGTTTCTGCTCTCCCTGCCTTCAATGTTTTCTGCTATGTGTGTTATATGAGGATTGATTCAAGCTAATTTAACGAGTGTAGTGGCTAATATTTACTGCTAGTTGATGTATGAATTAATGGATCTGTTCGTATCCATTCTTGTTAGGCTTTAATTTAATGAATTGGGATACAGGGAGTCTAGAAAATTGTCTCTGTCTCACTAGGGTCCTTTTCAAGCAGTTAAACCTTTCTAAGTTCCCTTAAGTTGGATGCCAAAGAATTGAGAGTTCAAAGTCTCTCTCTGATCTCAGGCCCTCACCTTTGTGTTTAAATCTTTAATGGTCCCTTTGTCTGAAGAGTTTACCTTTTAGGAGTTGGGTCATAGGTGTCTAATGGCATGTCCTGTCACTGGACCTAATTCCTAAGTGCTCATCTTGGAGGTTTCCTTGCCTTTCAACTTCTTTCTCACCATTTCAAGCCACACTATCATCTCTAAGATCCAATGCTTTAGATGACTAGCCCAATTGAAAGCCTGCATATTGAATAGCAAGTAAACCCTTTCCTGACTCCATTGCCCAACGGTCTCGAGTGTTAATTGAAATCATCCCTTTAGTTAAGCATATGAATGCTCTATATTTACAATTCACCATCTCCCTTTAGTTAGTCACATAGATTAACTAGGAAAATTTGAAAGCGGCCCTTTATCCACAAATGTTTTCCATTTGAGCCAGGAACAATACAACATAGTTTAACTAGGAGACTTTTATAAAGGATCACTGATATCCTTATGTTTAAACTATGAGATTGCTCACCATATGCTCGCACACACTCACCCACAAAGAAAAGGAAGACACCTAAAACTAACTTAAACAAACTCACTAAATTCTCCCCATAGGGGCCACAAAAGAATTTATAGTTTAAGTTAGGATCAAGGGTGTAGGCATCCAATAAGCCACCTTGATCATACTTCATATTGAAACATAGAAGTTGTGTATTTAGGGAGCTATAAATGCACCTATCATTAGGGGAATTTTGAGGTTTAAAATGGGCCTTCTAAGAAAAATGTACAAAAAAAAAAATTATAAGAACCAATAAGATTCAAGATGATGATGTCAACCATCGGAGGTGATTCACCATTTTTCAAGTAAAAGGGTAAAAATATTAAAAAATAATAAAATAATAAAACTAACTTTTCAACTCACATTTTCAACTTATCTCCCAAATGTTTTACGAAAATTTTGAGTGGGAGTAATTGTTGGATGAAAAATTTAATTCCTCATCCAAGGAGTACCCATGTTACATACTTTTGATGGCCCATGATACATGAAAAATGAGAAATACATTAAAAAAACATGATTGCAATCACGTTTTTCATGTATTTCTCATTTTTCATGTAGAAGGACCTAGAAAAATTATGCAACATGGGTACTCCTTGGATGAGGAATTAAATTTTCCATCCAATGAGTACTCCCACTCTAAATGTGAGTAAAAACTTTGGGAGATAAGTTGAAAATAGGAGTTTAAAAAGTAGTTTTCTTATTTTTTCCCTCTAAAATTTGATGATATAATCAAATATTGTTTTATTATTTCCAATATTATTTTATAATTTCCTTAGGAGGCCCATTTTGGACCTCAAAATTCCCCTAATCCAGCCCATGGCAAAGAAAACCCGAGCGTGGCAGAGACCCGATACAGAGGGGGTTAGGCTTAGCCACAGTGCGTGTGATATCAATTGGGGCTACCTGACCCGGCTAATACTCGGTACTGGTATCTGACTACCAAGAAGCCTAAGACTTGAATGCTCACATGGGACAGTGGTTCTTAGTGGCGAAAAACTAGGGCGTCCTTTACCCTATAGGTGACGGGGCAAGCAAGCCCCATACCCTCTACCCTTACCTTGGTGGATTCTCTTCGGCTGACCGGGGGCATAGTCAGATCTTATGGGACATTGTGCCAGCACTCGCAAGAAATATTCTCAGGGCCCAGTTACTTTTGAGTGTGTAAGGACGCAGAGGCCTTCTAGGATTTTGATTATCACATGCAATAAAAAAAAAACCATCTTTTTACTTGATTGATCACATAAATTAATTTAAAGGGAAAACTCATTTCATTTTCACTTTTTTTTATGTATGTGGCTGTAAATTTTCTTTGATCATATAATCTATCCTCTCAAAGTTCTCCAAAACCTAACCTGGTCGACACCCAGATGGTCCCAATGGAACCTTGTCGATCTAGGCATCTTCTGGAGCTCCCCCCATTACAGGGAGGGGTTCCACGTCTTTCGCCATTTAGGTGTAAAAGATAGAACACTGCTACCTTCATTGGTTCGTCCTTCATTGGAGCAACCATAGCTGGGAACCCTAGTCAATCTCCCAACACCACACTCGACACCACCCCTCCCTCAACCCTTGGGGGATAGAGGAGTGCATCCCATTCAGGAAGCCAGCTGAACACACATTAGGGTACATCACAAAATAACCCTCGTTCTAACCAGAACTTCATGTATTCACATGTTGCAATGGAATCAACCTCCCAGTCACCTTTCTTAGCTACGTTGAATCTACTCGATTTAACCAATCTAATAAATGACCCCATCACACACAATCCATCATGGCCTCCCATGCCTATAAAGCTCCCTTCAGATATACCAAAATTCAAAGGCAAGCAAGAAGAAGACCCAGGTAATCATGTAATGACCTTTCACCTGTGGTGCTCATCGAATAGTATCATCAGCGACATTATTCGATTGAGGCTATTTCAATGCACTCTTATGGGAGTAGCCGTGATGTGGTAAATGGAGAAACCTCCTGCTTCACATGGAACCTTTAACACCCTCGCTACTGCGTTCCTCACATATTTTTAGTTACCCATTCACCATGATTCGGGAATGGAGTTACTGACTCATTTTAGACAAACCCCGACTGTCCATATCTCTGACCATATTCATGAAAGGAGGCGACGTCACAGTTTATGTAAAGCTAAAATCGATGATTGGGTCCTCTTATATTTATTCTTGAAAACTCTAACGACAGATATTTAAAAGGATGTGGCACAAAAGTACCCCATAACCGAAGGGGATGCAATCAGTAAAGCCTAGAAGCTTGACCTAATTTATACACTGCCAGGATACATTTACAACATCCTACCTAACACCCTGCGCCTGCAAATTTATCAATAATTTCCAGGTGTGTCGAACTCTACAGACAGATTAATAGGGTCAATGACCCAAGGTTACCTAGGCAGCAGTAGTCAAAATATCGGTTACACATATAATTCTACTCAGAACATGCCTTAAATCGGATTTCAAAGTCATCATATGCCTCAAAAGGATTCGACTAATAGGGCACAAGCGTATCACCAATAAGGACCCTATCCTCCGGCTGATGGGACCCAGTATGAAAAAAAAAACACTGACGGAAGAGCTCCCCTCTAACGACCAGGTGTAAACAAGGGACAAAGTTATGCTCAGTCCCAAGCACACGACCCACCTATGCAAGGCAATGCACAGGTCAATTTTGTGCAGCTGTCCCAAAATCAACCACACCAGTATAACAAGGAGAACTACCCTCCTAACGTGGCTAAGAAAAATTCAAAAAACAAGCCAAAATGGAACCCTGTACAGGGGGGCAGCAACCCTAGAGGCAACTCCAACAGGAATCAGAACCAGGAGCCAAGCAATGCCCAACGGCAAGGCGAAAGGCCACCTCTTCGAACAAACCACTCTTGTTCAATATGTGGTGAGTATGGGCACTATACTCACCATTATCCCGATCTCCCTGAGCTAAAAAAGCTGCATAGTAACTGAGGACAGGGAGGATCTTCCCAAAAACCCACTTTTATGAAAGAAACTCCCCCCCACCAATGGATAGATGCATATAGAACCATTGCCAAAGATGGAAAAGGGACCTAATAGGAGAATGGGTAACTACTCCAAAGCGGCCCATCATTATAGCATTGTGGACAATTTAGCTCAATCACCCTCTGCTATGTACACACTAGAAGTACTATAGTCATGCCCAAAGAAACGGAAAGCCCTAATTTCGACGTTAGGTGCTATCGACCCTCCCCATACGTGCATGATGGATTTTGACTTAGACAAAGCCACCCCTAGGCTTCCTTCTATGGTCGCCTTCCAAATACCAGTGTCAGTCCATAGTATCACTATTCACTGATGTGCCATTGACGAGGGTGCACCGACATGCATCATGTCAAAAAATGTTTGGCAGAAGTTGGGTTCTCCTATACTAAAACCCTCGATCATAATGCTTCGAGCATATGACAGTCATCCCTCGACCCCCGTCGGCCTCTATCAAAATGTCCCGATCTGCTTAGCAGGAAAGACGGTCCACATAGACATTGAAGTCTTAGATTCTCACTTGGATTACAATATACTCCTCAGGCAGAGTTATATGTATGCCATGTCAGCCATAGCCTCCTCTGTCTTCCGCATTATGATGTTCCCCCACGAGGATTACATCATTACTTTAGACCAGCTGACACACACGAGAAGTGCCCTCTAACCAGCACAGATTAAATTCTACCCTATGTAGATACAACCTCGGATGGTCTATCACAGTACCAAGAATATGGCCCTGGCCAATTCAAACCATCATCTGTTCTAGGGTCATTCCTAGGAGATCTTCCTGTTATCCTTCAGGCATCACCCAATGCCACATAGGCCCCGGTGTGCATGATGTCCACATCAATCACTGAGGTTAGTCAGGAAATGACCTCAAGCAGTAACAACACCGAGGCATCGACTACAGCAACCTCTATAGCCTACATCGCCTCCCAAACCCCTTTCCTCTACGCCCCAGGTGGCTCCGTCTCCCGGCAGGTTTTTCCAACACTAGTGTTACCCAACATATCGTTGGTATTCCCAATTTGGTACCTCGTTCCCCCTTTTGGAACAGAAGCCATCAACGTTACTGCTGTTACCACCTATAAAATTTGTTATATCAATAGGCGGCTAAATCAATTTTTGAGCCTTCAAGAAACAAGTTTTATTGCAAAAAATTGTTATCTCTTGAAGCCTTATGAAGACATCATGCCCTATGTTTAACCTTCACTATTGTTTCCCTTTCGAAATGCTAAAAATTAGCTATTTTCATAAAGAAGAGACTGCTGAAAAAATTCCTTTTCCCCCTCCTTTCACTTCAAACTAACCTTCATTTTATTCCCTTTTTCGCCCCATGAAATTCCTCTATTTTTCCTTTCTTTCCCTTATTCCCTTCCAAAATACCCATTTATAAGGTTTAAAACTCACTTTTGAACCTTATCGAAACCCCCAAATCCATCAAAAAACCTTGAAAATTTCATAAAAAATAAGCTTTTTTGACTATAGGCTTAAGCTCCTTTGGGCTAAGTCCTAAACCACTTCCACACATGTGCTCTAGCACTAGAACCAAGCGCTAACCCATCGGGCGCTTATCGCATCGGAACAATCAGAGTGCATGGGTCTATTTGCTATGTTGAAGCCTTCGATGCAATTCGCCCTTTGTATATAAACCCCGAACCCCATTGCCGCTTCATATAACCGCAGAGCCCGTAATCGGGCACTAAAATTTGTGAATAAAACATTCCCAATCACTTTTTCCCTTTGTAAATTCATAAAACCCATTTTCCTAAGTTTTTGTCTAAACCCGCCGGTGCAATGTTTCTTCATGAAAAGGACCGTCAATCTAAAAAATTCGATCGACAGTCAACATAATCTCACATCGGAGATTTGCAAACGGGTAGATTGAAATACCATCACCTTTCTTCCGATTTTGATTGGCCCTTATATATGTAAACCTCGGTCCATTTGCTTTACCATAGATCCAAAGGCCCCACAATTGGGTGCCAAGCCTCATTTTATAACCCACCCTAACAGCATAAAATATTTGTATTTCATAAATTTTTGGTTTTCATATGTTATAAAGGGTCTCACTCGTTCATTGGTCAGAACCCTTCTTCGTCGTTGATCTTGGACCAATCAAACGGCCAACACTATATCGCATCGGAGATTTCCATTGGCACAGTATATTATTTTATTTGCTACCTCCAATTGGTAGTCCCCAATTCATCCTTCACTGTTGATCTGATCTATAGATCGACGACCCAAAGCCAATCGCATCGCCGCTCCCCTATCCATTACCCCCGTCGATCGGGAAAGCTCCGATTACATCTAGGCCATCCATGTGTCGAGATCCGACGACCCAGATTGCACCCCTCGATATTTGTTAAAAACATGCAGCCCCGCTTTATAATGTTTTTCAAGCAGATCTTAGCCATTGATATCTACAGATAAACAACCCATATTAACCCCTTTCTCTGCCCTGTTTATTTTTCCATTTAAACCTAGATTAAATCTCCACCGTTGATCCTTTACATCTAACGGCCTAGATTAATCCTGACAGGCCTGACTCTTGTGGGTCCTACCATTCTCAGATTTAATCTCATTCATCGAATCTTTGATCCTACAGCTCAGACTAAAACCACCCTTCCTGCTTCTGTCTGCGCATCTTTCCGATTTCGTGCTCATTCCTCACCGTCCGATCTAAGGCCCCAGATCTAACGGTTGATGCGCGTTTTCGCATAGCTTTATGATCAATCGTTAATTCCTGAAATTTACACGATGTAGGCGGTATTGAAATGCCACGTGTCAGGTGGGAATGCATATCACGTTCGAAAAGGTTAAACCGCCTACCTGCCTTTTCACCACATGATACCGCTAGTTTCTCCTCCCGAAACCACTTTTTCCATTTTCATTTGTGTTTTATCACGTTCGTCTTCCACCATTGATATCTGCAGATCAATGGCCAACATTGGATCCTATCATTACACTATCACCCTCTACCTTCACCAAAGGACTTCTTAGACCAATCACAACCGTTGATCTCAGAAGCCAATCTGATCTGACGTCCCACGATCATCCAGAAACCCCAATTTTCTTCCCTATGCATTTTACCTCCGCCGAAGGAATTTTCACTCTTTTCCTTTGTATTTTTTCTATTTTCATTAAATATGACCCTGTTGCATTATGTTGTTACGTTTTCTCTTGATTTTTGATCTTTGTAAGATCAATAGCCCTAACTTAATCTTTGCACCGTTGACTCTACCGCTTTCCTTTTCGACCCTCCGCGAACAATCTCCACCGTTGGATTCTTTCATCCAATGGTCACTATCCAAACCCGAGCCTCTGAAGCAGTTTCACCAAATATGCAGGATTTTATAACTTTTTTGTGTATTTTACAGGTTTTAAATGGTTTTTCCATTATATTAAAGAAAAACCAAAGGTCGGGGATGACTATCCCCAACACATTTGTGCATAAAGAAAAATTGTTCCACAGGGTTCAACAACACGTTTCATCAATGCATCATGAGCATTGATGTTGTTATCCATGTCAGCCCCCCATTTAAATTTTTGGCTTCCTGTCCCCCCTGAACCTTTGCAAATTTCCTATCGGGACCTGAGGAGCTCGTTTTCTGCCTAGCATCACTGTTCTGTGCCTTCAAATTAAGTTGCGCAGGTCTGAAATATCGCACCCAAGAAGCATGCTAGATTCAGCCCGTCTGGCCCTAGCCCCTCTGATTTTCCATTCCATGCGACCCAGCCCCATGACCGTGCGCCAGACCCAAAGTGCTTACCATACACGGCCATCGGGTGCATTGTGCGTCGTCCGATCATGCCACAGATCGATGATCCACGATATTTCCCTGATCAGTGGTCCCCGCCACGCCTTACCCTTAAAAACTGGCCAGTTTTCCCCGCACCACTTTTGAAGGGATGGAGGTTTTCCATAAAGCGCAGTGATTCCATTAATCGCGCGATAGCCACTGTTCCAAAACCGCCCCCATTTCACGCATTATCCTTCGGTCGTGGACGTGCAGCGAAATTTATGTGAACCTTCCGATCTTGGGCGCTCAATCCAATGGAAATTATTCTTCAAAGTTGTGCAGCTTTTAACTCCCGTCTATATCACCCGTGGCCCACCATCTCACCACCACCCGACATAATATTAATCGTTGATCCCATTTTTGATCGTATGGCCCAGAATTGTTCGCGCACCCCGTCGGTTGACCGATTCCACCTCCATGTCACCCCTTCCATATAGTCTCTTGTACGCCCACGTGTCATTCGCGTTCACCTCCACCATTTCCATGCATCATTTACGTGTGTATGTTGTCTATCTCCGCCTCGTCCACACAGCATTGTCCCACTATGTTTTTCGTTGCCACCCTTCATTCCTCCGTCACCCTGATTTTCCTCATCGTTTCACTTAGTCCATATCACCACTCCGTGGTCACCGCCTCATCCATTACCCTGGCGCCTGGTTTTCTTTAACCATTTTGTGGGTTTTGTAGGTTTATGGCGGTGGAGAACCATCAGAATCCACTTCCACCACCACAAAAGTCGAGTACGCTCCAGAGGACCAATTATCAAATGCAGAATTATGGAGCAAGGATCCGGGAAGATATGCTGACATGACATACATTAAAAAGCCAGGGTTTAAATCTATCAAACCCTTCAAGGTCATTCAAATGTACAGGTTGAGCAGATGAAGAATTAATGGCGCAGATAGAAAATATCAGTGAAGAGCAGGGGATTAAAGAAACGTATTCAAGGACTTTGGGACTCTTACATACCCTTTTGGAGGCAAAGTACCAGATCGAAGACCCTGCAGATTACTAGAAAGATCTTTTCACGAAAAACAATGTCCTCAGGGTTTATTTCAGCCAAATTCTCTTCAGGAAAGTACAGAATGTTACATATTTTATTCTTCATGTCTTATCCCTGGAGAAGTTTGCACCTACGGCATTTACTTCATAGAGCCGGCCTCAGAGTACCTATAGCTCAGCATATTAATTTAGCAACAAGGGCGCGAATGTTTCCACCATTTTGTTCAAGATAAACAATTAAATGTTTCACCTACTTCTTTTATTAGTTTTTCTTCTTCTTCCTCTATAAAAAGGAGGAAGAAAGACATTGTAGGGGTTCCAGACTTATATCAAAAAATTGTGCAGTGAAAGGCACGTTTGTATGCATTTTGTAAAACTTTTGTATGAAGGCTCAGAGCCCGTAGGGTCTCAGTGAGGAAGAGTTCTATATGTAATGAGGATTCTGGTCTTTGGTATTTCACAGTATGTAACCTTCTCTTATGTGATTAATACAACATTTCACTTCATATATCTTCTTGTATCATGTACTGGAATGTGAGTGGCTCACTGATTTTAGGTAAGGATTCATCCTAGTTGGTGCCCATACCTGGATTAGTCAAGCACTTTAAATATGGCTCATGCATGATATACTGTTTCATGTTCATTTCATTCACCTTTCTGCTATATTAGTTGCTTTGGGAGGGTGCTTTTAAAACACCATTGTCATGTATGGATTCTTAGATCGATAAGCCCATATATGGTTCTTTTGTGTATCTGGGTATCAGCCCAATGTTGACTAGTATCTTCTTATACTTATTTCACTACATGTGCCTTTTGATACTTGATTCCTATGGTATATTATTTGAATCGGCCCTCTTTACAGTAAATTGTCTCTTAACTGTCTGATGCCTTTGTGTTGGAGCTTTACATCTTGTCTCTGCAACACTACTTTTCCTTGGAAGTTTTTGTAAGCTCTGGTCCCATATGAATCAATATTTCCTTTATATAGATGATAGCAAGTGAGCTGAAGCTGAAAAATTCACTTATCACATTATACACTCCTTGCTATGCTAAGATGTCCTAGGCACTGGTCTATGGAAACTCTAGACTGTCTCTAGGGAAGACAACTATTGTCGACAACATCTTTCTAGCGTCATTGCCGGGGAAGAATTTAAGAATATCTATTTCCCTGGGCCTCGACAATATTTATTCACTCTCTAATCAGGTGAGCACAGAGAGTTGAAGAGTTGCAGATCCCTCACCTTGGTGATTCCACTGTTGTTTATTTGACAAATATATTGGTAGTCCTGGCTCCTCGTAAGCCACATTTGAGGTCAGATACATCACAATCAAAGACACCTTCAGTGTCTGACCCAGAAAATATTATACATAGAGGAAGTCGGAAAGAAAGGAAATCAGCCCGTGCTGAGATCCCTTAATATTTATTAGAAGACTATCCATCCTCTTCTTCTCAAGAAATTCTAGTAGGAAACACCGACTACACTGAGGAAAATCCTGAATATTACTCAGATAGCCCACCCAAGGGAGGTGCTAAAACCAAAGAGAACATTTGTCCTACCCCTGAGGCCGAAGAAGTCAAAGAAGTTACAGAAGTAGCCCCTGCTAATCATGAATTGTTCCCAGCTACACCTCAGACTGTTATACAGTATACTCCTATTGTTATTCATACTCCTCCTCCTCTTCCTCCATTTGTACACCAAATCATTGCGCAACCCCTGCCTCCTCCAATGGCTAATGTTCCTACCTTCTTGCTGAATAAATATGCTCCTCTGGCATTACCTCGAGTGATGAATGATATGCCCCAGGATTATTTGAAGATATTGCCCAGATTCATTGGAGAAAATGAAATTGATGCTTAGAAACATCTTGAGACTTTCTGCTCTTTTGCAGAAAACTTTAATGTAGAACATTTAGATGTGGTCTTAAGAATATTTTTGTAATCTCTGGACGGTGAAGCCAGAAAATGGTTCAAGACATTAGGAAACCGTTCAGTAACCACCTGGGATGATATGGAAAATACTTTTCTCAGAAAATGGGGAGAAAAGAAATATCATGGACAGTGTCTTACTGAGTTCAATACACTCAAGAAGAAACATAATGAAGGGGTGTCAGAGTTTATTAAGAGGTTTAATAAGTTATATCTAAACCTCCCTGCAGATATGAAGCCTCATCAGAATGCTGCCAAAGTTGTTTTCATAGCAGCTTTTGACTCATATTTTGGTTTCTCCCTCAAGGAAAGAAAGCCTGCCACCCTAGATGATGCTCAGTCAGATGCACTTGAATTGGAAGAAAATTTTGCCTCCACTGGAAAATTAAGAGGAAAATCTGAACAGGATACTAGAAGAAGAGGCAAGGAAGAAGTATCCACCTCTAACCAGGACAAAGATTCAGATAAAATGGAGGAAATAAGCAAGATGATAAAAAATATGTTCAAGCTATAACTGGAGGCCAAGAATACATCCCCCAAGAATTTTTATAATGCTCCAAAAAGAGGTTACAATCCCCAGTATAGAAAGCCACCTCTGCAAATATTGCCAAGGGAAGCAAAGGAGCAACAAGATCAAGTACCCCACCCATTGTACCTGGAAGGCCCAGTAAATGACTCCACTGATGATGCTGCCTATGAACTGCAAGATGAAAATCTTGCCTTTTCAAATAGTGATGAGTTAGAATGCCCATTGCGAGAAGAAGAAGAAGAGATCAGAGACACAGAAGATGCAGAAATTGATCACTACTGCAAACAGTTTAATGATTTCATGCAAGCACATTTCAATAGGAGATATGATCTCAGATCCTCTAGAAAGAGAACTCGGACTCAAGAACATGAAGAAGAGCCTCCCCAGAAGGAAGATTCTACTCAAAAGGAGTCAACAACGAAGAAATTCACAGACAAAGGTAAGATTCCTCTGAACAAACCTTTGCAGTCTGTTGATCAAATTCCTTCTTCTTCAAAAGTAGCTACCATTCCTAATGTTGAGTCTGTATCAAAAGAAGTTAAACCTTCAGCTGAAAATAAAGAGTCAAAATAAGTTGTAATATAAAAACCCCCTCCTGCTTTCAATTTGCAAAAAGAGCTTGAGAAAGTCAAAATCCCAGTCCCTTTGACTGAACTATTAAAAAAACCTGTATACCAATCTCAAGTTACTTCTTTATTACTCCCTCCTGAAGCACCAATAATTCCAGACAATCTTAATCTTCAAGAAGAAAGACCCATGGTAGTTTTTGGCCCACATGTCGAGGAGATAGACCCCTCTACTCCTCCTTTCTATGTATCTTTAGTTATTCATGACCTGTTGTTACACGATTGTATGTTAGATTATGGAGCTTCCCATAATCTTATGCTTTTGTCAGTCATGGAGCAACTAGGTCTACAAATCACACATCCATATAAAGACCTATATTCATTTGATTCCAAAAGAGTTAAATGTTTGGGGATGATCAAAGATCTAGTGGTCAATTTGGCCCAAATTCCAGCAAAAAGTGTAGTAATGGACACTGTGGTGGCGGACATCCCAGCTCGCTTCAGCATGCTGCTGTCAAGGTCCTGGGGAACAAAAATCGGTGGGTCACTCAAGATGGACTTAACCTATGCCAATGTACCTATTTTTGGTGGCCAGGAGAGGAGGTTATACAGAGAAACTAGATTTTTCAAGATGGTTACTAAGGCTGACAGCTCAGAAAACTCGCCAGTCTATAGCAAGGAAGGAGATTTCTCATGTTTGATGTTAGAAGAAGATAAAAATTATGCTCATGAACCTTCCTTCTGTCAAATCAAAACTGAGCAGCCTTTAGATGACCATGGAGCAGGAGTATGGACTCTACATTTTGATGGAGCGAATTCAAGATAAGGCAATGGGGCTAGAGTATTATTAATCTCCCCTACAGGAAGATGGGTGCCACTGTCTTTTAAATTGGAATATGAAGCTACTAATAATGTGGCTGAATATGAATCATTGTTGCTAGGATTGCAGACTGCCAAAAGTATGGGTATATAATGTTTAAAAGCCCTAGGAGACTCTGAGTTGGTGGTCAGACATGTCAGAAATCAATGTCAAACTAAACATCCATGACTGAGGGCATATAGAAATGAAGTATGGGACATGGTGGAGAATTTCTTCTCAGCATTCAATATCCAGTTCATGCCTCGGGAGCAGAATAGAATGGCCGATTCCCTGGCTGTAGCTACTAGTACATTTCATCCTCCTCAGAACCCTCTCTTGAGGTATGAAATCGAGGTACGTTATAGACCATCTATCCCAGATAATATCAAGCACTGGCAGATATTTGACGATGATGAACAGATGAAGAAATTCTTGGAGACAGTGGGAGATTTCTCCAATATGGAAACTGATGATTGTGAAGAAGATGAGGCTGAAAACATTTCAGAAAATAAATGGGAGGAGAAAATGGCAGGAAGTAAAGTGTTGCAATTGAAGGGAAATGTGATACCTAGAGGGCTGGTGCCTCTAGAAAGATTATTTGACAAAAATGATGTTCCCTTGCAGCATAATAAAGCAGTAGAAGAAAATCAGGTAGAAGATCTGAATTTGGGTACTAATGTTGAGCCTAAAATTTTAAAGCTATCTAAGAAGGTCCCAGAGGAATATAAAGAGAAGTACCTAAAATTATTTCAATCATATAAAGATTTATTTGCATGGTCCTATCAGGACCTTAAAACTTTTGAGGTTAGTATAATGCAGCACAAAATTCCTTTGAGGGAAGATGCAAGACCTTATAAGCAGAAGCTCAGACAGATAAACCCTCTGCTGCTTCCCTCCATTGAGAAGGAAATAAAGAAGTTATTGAAGGCCAAAATAATTGTGCCATTAAGGTACTCAGAATGGGTTGCAAACTTGGTCCCTATCAGAAAGAAAGATGGGGAAATAAGGCTATGTGTGGATTTCAGGAATTTAAATAGAGCATCTTTAAAGGATAATTATCCACTGCCTAAGATGGACCACATCCTGCAGAAAGTAGTGGGAGCCTCTATAATGTCAATGATGGATGGTTTTTCTGGTTATAATCAGGTAGATGTACTTCCAGAAGATCAGAAGAAGATTGCTTTCACTACACCATGGGGAACATTCATGTATGCCAGGATGCCTTTTGGGCTGATTAATGCAGGAGCCACTTTCCAAAGGGCCATGGACATTGCTTTTTTGGGTGAGCAGGATATATTTTTGGTGGCGTACCTTGATGACATTACAGTGTTTTCAAAAAATGATGTTGAACACATTGAACATTTACGAGGAACTTTTGAAAAATGTAGAAGGTATGGCCTTTCTCTTAACCCGCAAAAGTCTTTATTTGCATTAGAGGAAGGAAAAATTTTGGGGCATATTGTAACTAAAGATGGGGTGAGAATAGATCCTAAAAGGGTAGAGGTAATAAATAGTATCCCTCTCCCCAGAAATAAGAAGGAAGTGCAGGTGTTTTTAGGACGGATAAATTTCCTGAGAAGATTTATTCCTAACTATGCTGAGATAGTTAGGCATATAACTGATATGCTAAAAAAGAATAATGAAGTAAAATGGTCTCAGGAATCTAGAGATGCATTCACCAGGATAAAAAAGGCATTTGTTGAAGCTCCTGTACTAGTTGGGCCAAATTATACTAAACCATTTATGATCTTTTCATTTGCTTCACCCCATACAGTGGCCGGAGTTTTGTTGTAGAAAAATGAAGATGGATATGAGCAGCCTATTGCCTTTTTCAGTCAAGTGCTCCATGATGTAGAATTGAAATATAACATATTAGAAAAATAGGTATATGCCCTGGTAAAATCCCTCAAAGCATTTAGAACATATGTTTTGCAGTCTCACATCACTGCATTTGTCCCTACTACAGCTGTAAAGGATATCCTTGTTCAGGGAGACAGTGAAGGAAAAAGAGGGAGATGGATTTCAAAAGTACAGGAGTATGATCTAGACATTCACCCCAAAAAGCTGATAAAAGGACAAGGGCTAGCAAGGATCTTGTCAGAATCAAACCACCAGGCTCTGGGCATAAAATTGTCTATGGTTTCTAATGGAGAGTCTGAGGACGAGAAGGAGCAGCAAGGACTGGAGATGGCTACTCAGAAAGTACACATGAAGTATCTCACTAGTCCATGGTACAAAGAAATAGTTGAATACCTTTTGACACTCAGTTGTCCACCCAGCTATGATAAAGAAAAATACAGGGCTTTGAGATTAAAATCACAAAAGTACATAGTTGCTAATGGCCAATTGTACTGGAGAGATCCTTCAGGCATCCTATTATTGTGCCTCACAGAGGATGAAGTAGAAAGTATAATGAAGGAATTTCATGAAGGAATTTGTGGACGCCACTACAGCTGGAGAGCCATAGCACATAAAATACTGAAAGTTGGTTTCTATTGGCCTAAGTTATTTGGGGATGTTTTTACTTGGGTCAAATCATGTGATAAGTGTCAGAAATTTGCTGAGAGACAGAAAGTGGCAGCTCTGCCCCTGATTCCAGTTCATGTGAATGAACCATTTCAACAATGGGGAATAGATTTTATTGGAGAAATACATCCCCCATGAAGTGGACAACATAAATGGATATTAACAACCACATATTATTTTACAAAATGGGTGGAAGCCATACCTGCAAGAAATGCTACTGACACTGTCATCATAAAATTCATGGAAGAAAACATCATATCCAGATTTGGTTGTCCTGCTAAAATAGTGACTGATAATGCATAGGCCTTCAAATCTGCAAAATTTGTAAATTTCTTCCAACAATATAATATTTCCCTTAATCATTCCACAGCATACTATCCGCAGGGAAATGGTCTGGCAGAATCTTCCAACAAAACTCTGGTGAGGGCCTTGAAAAAAACTATAAATGAGAATCAGAAGAATTGGGATTCCCAATTGAAATTTTATCTATGGGCAAATAGAATAACCAGCAAGAGAGAAACTGGAAAATCTCCATATGAGCTAGTGTATGGACGAGCAGCAGTGTTTCCTGTGTAGCTGGCTTTACCAACGGCACGTTTCATGCAAGACAGTCAGGAGGAACCTGATGATATAACCAAGAGAATTAATTAATTGACAGAATTAGAGGAAACACGGGGCCAGGTAAATCAGAGATTAGATGAGTATCAGGAAAGAATTAAAAACTTATTTGATCAGCATGCAAAAGATAGAAAATTGCGGATTGGAGATCTAGTTCTTAGATGGGATGTCCGAAGGGCTGAAAATGGAAAGCATGGCAAATTCGACCCCCTCTGGTTTGGTCCATTTAAAATTGTGGGACAGGGAGGTAATAACACATTTATATTGGAGAATTTACAGGGCGACGTGCTGGATGCCCCTGTAAACAGAAAATTTCTCAAGCCCTACCTCCAATTCTGATTCAGGAAGAGAGTGCCTGTTGTACCATAATTGTATATAAGTTCTTGTTTCAATAGGGGATGTGTACTAACGAATTGTGAAGAAATGCAGTAGGGCCGAATAACATAGCTAACAGAAAGATAAATAGACGGTCTACAGGTTCTCGACATGTCCACGGAGGAACATGTTGTCCCCAGATGGAGCCGATGTTATCCATGTCAGCCCCCCATTTAAATTTTTGGCTTCTCGTCCCCCCTGAACCTTTGAAAATTTCCTATCAGGACCTGAGGAGCTCATTTTCTGCCTAGCATCACTGTTCTGTGCCTTCAAATTACGTTGCGCAGGTCTAAAAGATCACACCCAAGAAGCACGCTAGATTCAGCCCATTTGGCCCTAGCCCCTCTGATTTTCCATTCCACGTGACCCAGCACCATGACCGTGCGCCAGACCCAAAGCGCTTACCATACACGGCCATCGAGTGCATTGTGCGTCGTCCGATCATGCCACAAATCGACGGTCCACGATATTTCCCTGATCAGTGGTCCCTGGCACGCCTTACCCTTAAAAACCGGCCAGTTTTCCCTGCACCACTTTTGAAGGGCTGGCGGTTTTCCGCAAAGCACAGTGATTCCATTAATTGCGCGACGCGTGTCTCAGCCACTGTTCCAAAACCGCCCCCATTTCGCGCATTATCCTTCGGTCATGGACGTGTAGTGAAATTTATGTGAACCTTCCGATCTTGGGCGCTCAATCCAACGACGATTATTATCCAAAGTTATGCAGCTTTTAACTCCCATCTATATCACCCGTGGCCCACCATCTCACCACCACCTGACATAATATTAACCGTCAATCCCGTTTTTGATCGTATGGCCCAGAATTGTTCGTGCACCCCGTCGATTGACCGAGTCCACCTCCACGTCACCCCTTTCGTATAGTCTCTCGTACGCCCACGTGTCATTCGCGTTCACCTCCAGCATTTCCATGCATCATTTACGTGTCTATGTTGTCTGTCTCCGCCTCGTCCACACAGTGTTGTCCCACTATGTTTTTCGTTGCCACCCTTCATTCCTCCATCACCCTGCTTTTCCTCATCGTTTCAATTAGTCCATATCACCACTCCATGGTGACTACGTCATCCATTACCCTGGCGCCTGTTTTTCTTTAACCATTTTGTGGGTTTTGCAAGTTTATGGTGGTGGAGAACCATCAGAATCCACGTCCACCACCACAGAAGTCGAGTACGCTCCAGAGGACCAATTATCAAATGCAGAATTATGGAGCAAGGATCCGGGAAGATATGCTGACATGACATATATTAAAAAGCCAGGGTTTAAATCTATCAAACCCTCCAAGGTCATTCAAATGCACAGGTTGAGAAGATGAAGAATTAATGGCGCAGATAGAAAATATCAGTGAAGAGCAGGGGATTCAAGAAACGTATTCAAGGACTTTGGGACTCTTACATACCCTTTTGGAGGCAAAGTAGTAGATCGAAGACCCTGCAGATTACTAGAAATATCTTTTCACGAAAAACAATGTTCTCGGGGTTTATTTCAGCCAAATTCTCTTCAGGAAAGTACATAATGTTACATGTTTTATTCTTCATGTCTTATCCCTGGAGAAGTTTTCACCTATGGCATTTACTTCATGGAGTCGGCCTCAGAGTACCTATAGCTCAGCATATTAATTTAGCAACAAGGGCGCAAATGTTTCCACCATTTTGTTCAAGCTAAACAATTAAATGTTTCACCTACTTCTTTTATTATTTTTTCTTCTTCTTCCTATATAAAAAGGAGGAAGAAAGACATTGTAAGGGTTCTAGACTTATATCAGAAAATTGTGCAGTGAAAGGCACGTTTGTATGCATTTTGTAAAACTTATGTATGAAGGCTCAGAGCCCGTAGGGTATCAGTGAGGAGGAGTTCTATCTGTAATGAGGATTCTGGTCTTTGGTATTTCACAGTATGTAACCTTCTCTTATGTGATTAATACAACATTTCACTTCATATATCTTCTTGTATCATGTACTGGAATGCGAGTGGCTCACTGATTTTAGGTAAGGATTCATCCTATTTGGTGCCCATACCTGGATCATTCAAGCGCTTTAAATATGGCTCAGGCATGATATACTGTTTCATGTTCATTTCATTCACCTTTCTACTATATTAGTTTCTTTGGGAGGGTGCTTTTAAAATTCCATTGTCATGTATGGATTCTTAGATCGATAAGCCCATATATGGTTCTGTTGTGTATCTGGGTATCAGCCCAATGTTGACTAGTATCTTCTTATACTTCTTTCACTACATGTGCCTTCTGATACTTGATTCCTGTGGTATATTATTTGAATCGGCCCTCTTTACAGTAAATTGTCTCTTAACTGTCTGATGCCTTTCCGTTGGAGCTTTACATCTTGTCTCTGCAACACTACTTTTCCTTGGCAGTTTCTGTAAGCTTTGGTCCCATCTCAATCAATATTTCCTTTATATAGATGATAGCAAGTGAGCTGAAGCTGAAAACTTCACTTATCACATTATACACTCCTTGCTATGCTAAGATGTCCTAGGCACTGGTCTATGGAAACTCTAGGCTGTCTCTAGGGAAGACAACTATTGTCGACAACAGATGCCATAAGGACCCTTTGTACACCTGCACATCAACAAGACAGTAAAAATCAAACAAGAAAAGAGTATTAGTGGAGAAGACCTAATGACAGCAGAAAGGAAGAATCATAGTTTTGGTGGATTACGACTAAGATCGAAAATTAAAAGCCTAATCCTCTAAATTAAACACAGTCAAAGGCAAATCAAGAATATTTATCAGACAAAGGATGCCTCCACTACCATGTCAGAGGCTAATTGATTCCTCTCAAGCTACCAAAGCCACCTGTAGCCTCAAAGCATTCAATAGAGGGTTGAGTAATGACGAGAACAGAGGATATTATCCTCAAATATAGTTGAACAGTTAATTCAGCCAAAGAACATATTGCAAAATATCTGCTGAGTTATTATAGAGATGACACAGAGCCTTAAATTCAACAGAAGCTCCCGACCGAGCTTAATTCTTAAATGTAAAACAATTAATACATAATAAATTTCTGTAAACTTCTCCATCGAGCCCCTCAAAGGCCGAGAAGTATTAATCTGTATTAATTGAACCCTGGAGATCTTTTGTCCCATCCCACCTCCTCATTTCTTCTATAAATACTTCTGTAGAAGTTGAAACAATGTTGGCTGCATAACTTTAAAATATACTTGTGCTCAAAACTTATACATGTAAATAGTGCTCAAAGGCTCTTGAAGCTCTGTTTTTGATCTAATAATTTAGGCTAAGAAGTGAAGATGATTACTCAACTGAAACATTGGACTTGAAGATGTAACTAGTTTGACTTCAATATACAAGTTGTTTCTTGGGATCCTAGTCTATATCATTGGTGAAGTGCTTCTTTCTTTGTTATTCGTTTCCCTTTCATGTATGCCATATTGTCCATTATTCTCTGATAAAGAACAACAATCATAGAGTTAGGATTTACTAATTACAGTACCCTTCTCTGACTGATAAGCTTTATCTCAATGTTTTCCTCTAAATTTTTTATTTAAGAATGATTGAATAAAGTTGAGCAGTTAGGAATGTTGGCGTTCCCTTGTCCTACTATTTTCTTTAAACATTGTTCTTGAATGTTATTTTCATTATTTTCTTAGTAAATATAGACTAGGAAAGTGATGGTGAGTCCTGTTTTCTAGCTTCTTTCTCTAAAGGTAATTCCAGAAGTTTCCCTAAGTGTATGATGAAATCAAACTAGATTTAAAAGTATCTTATCTGATCTTAGGTTGCATTTTTTTTCTCTTATGTGTTTTCATCCCTTCTGAAAGTAATTATGTGGATTACTGGATTGTTTGTCTCTTGAGTTATCTTTAATACGAGCTTGTCTAAAGAGGTTTACGGTGAGCCCTGCCCTTTGGTTGGTTATAAACAGTTTCTTAAAAGGCTTTTTATTGTTTGGATAGACTATAAATCTTTGTTGAAATTATTATCTATTTCCACCCCTCCAACACTTTTATTGTTTCCATTCCATCATTTAATCTCAATGATATTGTGATATAGATGACTTTCCCCTTGGACCACTCTTGAATTGTTGCACAATTAAAGCCCTATTATGAATCCATAGCCCAATGGACTAAAAACCCTCGTTATATCTATCTAATCAGCCAAATCTTGTCTTGATTACTTGCAATAACACCTTTGAAGCTCTTTCCATTTAGGACTTTCCACTCAACTAATAATCATGCTCAACCATCTAAAACAAAGAAAAACCCTTCGTCTTCATAACTATCCTATTATTATACTCAAAAACTTTAAAGATAAATCAATATTTCCACCTTATTGGAGAGATCCCTCTCCGGATTTAGGAGGGCTAGATCCTAGAATCCCAAAGTGGTTCAAGTGTCCTCTCTACATTTTTGGTCTTACCAATCTGGAAAATTACTAGGAACTAACATTTCTGGCAACTCCGCTGGGGATTTATGATTCATTTTCATTTTAAGGTAATCATAGGATATCAAAAATTTGTTTCAAAGAATATTTTCTATATCAGCCAGTTGAGCCACCAGCAACTAACATTTCTAGTGACTCCACTGGGTATTTCTGAGTCATTTTCATTTTTAAGGTAATCATAGGATATCAGAAATTTGTTTCAAAGAATATTCTCTATATCAACTAGCTGAGCCACTAGCAACTAACATTTCTGGCGACTCCATTGGGGATATTCTGAGTAAAGCGTCATCCTATATTCTTTTACAACTTCAAGAAACCTCTTGATTTAATGACATTTGTTCTGTTAGCCAGTTGAGCCACCAGAAACTAACATTTCTGGCGACTCCACTAGGGAATTCTGAGTTAAATGAAATTTTAAGTACACCTTAGGACTCAGGAAATATCCTAAATTCAAGAACATTGTGCAGTGAGTAAAAGAAGCCCTTTTCAAGCACTACCAAGTAATGGTAATCATGATAAAACTTGTTTGAATCAGTGAAAAACTAAGGAAGCCTTAGGATTCTCCTGAGAACTTATCAAACCTTGAAGGATCAGCTACCTTAGCCATAAGAGTAGACTGTCTTTGTCTCATAACCGTAGCTAAGTTGTGAAACAAATTTAGGACACCCTTAGAACCCATAGCACTAAAAAAATAACTCAGAAAACCCAAAAATATTTCAGATTGGTATACAATAAACATGGTGGTGGACCATAAAACCTTTTACCTCCAAAAGAGCTAAAAACTTCCACTTGGCGACTCCAAAATCCTAAACAGACCTTAAGACTCCACTGGGAAGACCCATAATCATTGTAACATCATTCAAGCTCAGTTAGAGGATTTTAGGATTAAAAATTTTCTTGTTTAAAAGATTAGTTAGCCTCTTAAAGATTGTCATATCTGGTTAAACTGTTCTTTTTTAGTTGGGTCTGAAAAACACAGCATAGTGGCTCCTAGAAAGATTCATACTAGAGCCTACCCTGACCCAAACCCACCTGAGATAGTTGATAACCCGGATAGTATCCTTAGGAAGTCTCCTAAGATAAAATTTCCAACTATTTTCGGATCACCCTTGAGAGCTAATTTAGTTCCTGAAAATATTGCAGCTCTACAACAATCACAAGTATACTTAAGCAATCCATTTAGAACTAGGTCTCTTGATGATTTAGATCAGTTAGATTATGAGTCTTCACTTTCAACCCCAGAAACAAGTGAACATCCTGGTAGTAGAGAAACAACACCACCTGATTTACATTTCCTTCACAATTTAGGCGTTTCTCATCCAAGATCAACTCAGAAATCTATTCCTGGTCCATCCACATATGTTAATCCTACATCCACTATTCAAATCACTTCATTCCAGCCCACTTTCCCTCTTGTCAATCCACCTCTTGTAAATCCACCTCCACCACATATCATGGCAGCATGGTATGCTCCCTTGGTCCTTCCTCTACCCTTAGTCAATCTTCCACAGGACCATCAGTCCAAAATACCATTGTATGATGCTAGTAATGCTACTTCTGCATCACAACATGTGGATAAGATGAATGACTACTTTGACAGAAATGAAATTGATGATGAATCTGTCAAACTTAGATTATTTTCTCAGAGTTTAGGGGGAGAAGTAAGAAGATGGTTTAAAGGCTTAACCCCTCATAGTATCAATGATCTCCAAGGCTTCCATCAAACTTTCTTAAACAAATGGGAAGTCAGGAAAACCCCTCTTCAAATACTTTCTGATTATAAGAACCTCCACAGAAACACTAGGAAAAGTGTACCAGCTTACTGCACTAGATTTAATAGTGTTTATAATGCCCTTCGCGCATATTTAAAACCTCCACAGAGCTTAGCATTAAACAAGTTTCTTAAAGGGTTTGACCCTAAAATGGCCTATCATCTGAGAGAGAGAGACCCTTTAACTCTTGAAGATATGCAAAAAGGGGCTCTTGCTGTGGAAGTCAACTTAATGGTGAAAAGATAAAGAATGAGAAATGAGAAGAAAGCGTCCTTTAAAGAGGAATCTACACCTTCTACTTCTAGCTTGAAGATGGAGAGAATGATGGAGGAGATGATGGATAAAAGGGGCATTCTTGAGAGAGCACAAGCAAGTCAAAACCAAACATCTCCTCAAAACAAAAATCAGAACCAAAATCAGAATTCTAGGAGGAACCAGCCTCAAAAAAGACCAAGGGAGGATGATCAGCAGATCAATCCTCCTTTCCATCAAAATTATGTGAGTGAGGTTGAAGACACAATAGATCAAAAAGAGGAAGAAGATATCAATATGTTGGGAGTAGATAATGATGACTTTGAAGTCCATTATGATAGAAAACAAGGTCTATACACACCTTATGATGAGAAGAGAGATAATGATGAAAGTTATTATCAAGACATGGATAATGTTATCATAGAGTCTTAAAGAGAATATGACCTTAGGAGTAAAATCAATAAACAAACTCCCAACAAAAAAACCTCTGACAAATCTACACAAAGCAGCACTGTAAATAAACCCAAAATTATAAAGCAGAAAGACAAAACAGTGGCTGTAAATTCTGATAAAGGTAAAGAGAAAGGCACTCAAAACAATGAAAAACAGAGTGTAGACCTTAGCAGTACTAACACTTCAGCTAGTACTCCTGTTAAAATGATTTTTTCAAATGTAAATAGAGCTAATCAGAAAATAGATTTTGCTGACAGAGTGGCAGTTAACAAGGTTGAAACAAGCATTTCAAAGAGTCAGATCCCTTTTAGCTTGGAGCAGGAAATTTCCAAAATTAAAATCTCTGTTCCCCTTACTTATTTATCTACCCAAAATGTATATAGGAAACAAATTTTGAAGGCTTTAAACATAGAGGAAAATAATGACACAGTTAATCTTAACGATGACTAGCCAGGGCTCATTTTTGGTCCTAAGATTGAAGGTAGGTATCAAGAGGGACCTGTTCCTCCCTTTTATGTATGTTTAAATGTTCATGAAAAGATTTTGCATAACGCTATGCATGATTCAGGGGCCTCTCATAATTAATTCCCAAAGCTGTAATGGAGAGCCTGGGTCTAGAAATTACCATACCTTACAAAGACCTATACTCCTTTGACTCAAGAAGAGTGAAATGTTTAGGATTAATCAAAGACCTCTATGTTAACTTAGCACAAATCCCAACCAAATGTTTAGTCATGGATATTGTTGTGGCTGATGTGCCCCCAAAGTATGGAATTTTGTTATCAAGATCTTGGGGAGCTAAGTTACAAGGAACTATGCAGATGGACATGAAATATGTGACCATCCCTATTTTCACTCAGACAAGAAGACTTTATAGGGAGTCACATATGCAGTACATGGTTACTAGCCACGACAGACCACAAAACTCTCCTCTGTATTCTGTAAATACAGGCCTCGATTCTTTTATCCTGTTTAACGATGAAACATTCAGTGAACAAGTCACTTTATCTGAATTAATGGCCAATAGAGAGGAGGAGAAAGATGTATCAAAAGTATCAAAATAGTTTGTTGAACCCATGAATAACAGCAAAAAACACATAGGTCTTGAGCTACAAATCATACATCCATCACCTTTTAACCTTGACAGTCAAGAAAACACTCCTCAACCGAGTAAAAAATCTGAGGAATTAAAAAAAAATCAACTGAGTGCTGACGTTCAAGAACAATTTGAAAGCATGTTAGTTGAAGAGGATTGTCAAACTGAAGAACCCGAAACTAATCCTCTGTGGAGTATGAACTTTGACGGGTCCTGCACTAGGAGCAATGCTGGTGTAGGGGTTTGGATACATAACACTGAAAATAACCACATAGAAAGCCTTTCCTTTTAGATTAAACTTTCAGTGTTTGAATAACATAGCGGAATATGAATCCCTTCTGTTAGGCTTACATTTGTTGAAAAGGTTAGGAGCTAAAAGAATTAAAGTGCAAGGGGATTCAGAACTATTCATTAGGCAGGTCAATGGGGAGTACAATGCTAATCACCCTAGACTTAGAGCCTACCGAAACAATGTCGTGGATTTATTAAAAACTTTTGAAGAATCCCAATTGATTTTTGTCCCAAGAAGAAAGAAAAACATGGCCCACAGTTTGGATTTTGCTGCTAGAACATGCTTAACGCCATATGAAACCAAAGATTGCACAACTCAGATTAAATTCAGACCAGATGTTCCTGATAATGAGAAATATTGGCAAGTGTTTGAAAGAGACAAACAAATAGAATACTTCATGCAGTTCAAAAATTAATTTGAACTACCAAGTTCAGATTTAGACTATGAAACAAACTGCCCTAGTGAAGAAAATTTTCTTGATGAAGAAGAAAAGTCTCCTGAGCTTGCTAATGTAAACCTGTTATCTAGAAAAATTGAAAACACAACGGAGATGATTGCAGAGTTAGAAACAAAAGACTTAGAAAATCTGCAGTCTGAAAATCAAAGTTTTCCAAAAGGTCTATCCCCTTTAGAAGAGTTGTTTGATTTCAACGATGTGGCCAAGAAGAAAAAACTGGAGCCTGTAGAGACTGAAGTTGAAGAGTGTAATATAGGAAGTGAACTAAAACCAATGATTATAAAACTGTCTAAGACTTTACCAGCTCACATTAAACTCAATACATAGAGCTTTTTAAATAATTTTCTGATGTTTTTGCGTGGAGTTATGAGGATCTGAAATCCTATGACACTGAAAAATTCAGCACAAAAACCCTCTCAAGGAAAACCAAAAGCCATTTAAAGAAAAGCTGTGCAGAATAAACCCTGTTCAATTACCTTTGGTTGAGAAGGAAATCAAGAAAATGTATGAAGCTGGTATTATTGTCCCTATTAAATATTCTGAGTGGGTGTCTAATCTGGTGTTAGTTAGGAAGAAAATAGGAGAGATTAGGCTTTGTATAGACTTTATAGATTTATGTTGGCAATATGATGCAGAGTGTTGTCCTTGATGGCAACCTACTTGATAAAGTTGATGACAACCTACTTGATGAAGTTGTCCTTGATGGAAACTGACTTGTTCTATTTTTTAATGATGTAAATCAGATGTATCTATAGAGAAGTGCATATGTAATGGAGAAAGGAATTCCTGTAAGGGCCAGAGCAATGATTAAAATGGTATGTCACAAAGCATACGCGGGTTTGTAAAGGCGAAGTAGCGTATGTACGCAGAAAATTACGTGCCAAGTAGCGTATGCCTATTTTCACTCTAAATTTATAAAACCAGGGGACATTACCATGGTATTGGCCCATAGTATTGAGTGTTGGATTATCTACTTGATCCCGTCCAGGAATACCATCGAAAGTTGTGTGGTTTTGGCTCATGGTATTGACAAAGGCTAAATCTATATAAGGAGAAGAAGTTCATAAGTGCAGAGGTGTGCATAAGTCTGGGTTTTAATGAATACTTCGCTTTGAAGTATATCTTCATGGAAGGGTAATAGTTTATTGATCTGAATTAATAATGCACCTATGAAGAAAATGATGAAGAGGGATCTCTAGATCCGAAATGACTATGTATTATCTAGATCTGTTTATGGAATGTTTAGATCTTAGATGAGGCGAATATTTTCTAAAGTGAAGGATAAGATCTGAGCTATTTATCTGTTCTGAAGAGTTGCACAGCCCTACAATGGTTGAAAATCTATATGCAGGTTCGTGGCAGAGAAAGCGCGTATGGTATGTGAAATCAGTTCTGAAATATGTGCAGATGTATACGCAGGTTCAGTGAAGTAAAAGCGCGTATGGAAATCTAGGGTTTTCTGAAGTATGTGGAATGAAATGTCTGATATGTTCTACTGTTTTACTACTATCTGTCAATGATGAATTCATACAGATCTGGGTTGTTTGATTGTTGATTATGCTGTTGATTATGTTGATCAAAGATCAAGTTGTTGGTTGATTGGTTGATGATTCAATGAATGAATTGATGGGGTTATAAGTTTCAGTTTGATGTATGTTGAGCTTAAATGTGTGGAGTTGGATCCAGTATGAAAATTGATGAAACGTGGTCCGCAATGGTGCTGAGGGTCAAAGCCTTCAGTGAGGGGTTGTAGCTTCCTTCCAGTGGTAGCTAGTGAATGAGAGCAGGGGGTAGTAGCTCCCTTCCAGGGGAGGCTGGTAAACGAGAGCAGGGGGTAGTAGCTCCCTTCCAGGAGAGGCTCGTAAACGAGAGTAGGGGGTAGTAGCTCCCTTCCAGGAGAGGCTGGTAAATGAGAGCAGGGGGTTGTAGCTCCCTTCCAGGAGAGGCTGGTAAATGAGAGAAGGTTGTAGCCTTCTTCAGGTGGGTTCCTGCATGATGGTATGAGTCTGCACCAGTACATGGTTGTAAGAAGTTTTCTTTATAATAAATATTGAAGACAGGTATGACGGAAACGGTGGTTTCTGTCTGGGTCTCCACTAAGGGCACAGATACATGTATGTTCATGTGTGATGATTGATCCCTTCATTATAATACCACCATCGGTATAACCTAGGCATATTGGACAGACAGTCTGTGGAATCTCTTGCAATACGGGAAGTGTGCATATAGGCAGAATCTTCATTAATCTGGAACATTGGATATCACATCTTATAATAATTCTTTAAATAAAAATATCGTCTGGAGTTTCAGAAAAGAAAAATAAAGCTACGTTTGAATTAGGCCTAAATATTTGATTCACCCCCTATCTTGCTATTTTTCTTTCAACCTATGGTATAGAATAGGTCATATAACAGCTGGTGGCGCTTATAGGATCTAATACAATGGGAGGCAGAAGCAGAGGCTACTCAGGCAACATCTCGAAAATCTAAAGAAAATGAAGATGATGCAAAAGTTATTAATCCTTGTTTTTGTGATTCACTTTCTTGTGCATGCAATGGTGAAGATAGTGAAAGTAACAGTATAAGTCTAGAAGCAAATCTCAAAATCAATGATGAAGATCCATTTAAAAGGAAAGAATCTATCTACCAAGATATGATCTCTGGAATGAATGGACAGATAGAAACAATGAAGGGAAAGATAGAAATATATCAAAGACTGCAGGATAAAGTAACCAATCGAAGTGAAAGACTTGAGGAAGAAATCATCTCTCTCAAAACAGATCTGGAAAAATCAAATAAGAAGAATGAAGAACTTTTAAAAACCTTTGAAGAACAATAAAATGGGTTGAAAGAAGATATTTTAAAATTGAATGATCAAGTAGAAGAAGGAATAAGGGTCGAAGAAAGTATGAATAAGAAATGCCAAATATTGGAGGTTGAGGTAAACATTTTAAAAGGTAAATTAGAAGAAAAGGATAAACTCTTAATGTTTCAAGATAGCACTAATATTATGGACAATATTCTTAGTAGTCAAAGGTTTCCTTCTATTAAATTTGGTCTTGGTTTTCATGAAACTGTTAAAGGAGAATCTAGTTCACAAGGAAGTGCTAAAGATTCAAAGGATATCAATGCAAAACCTGAAGTGTTGCAAGAAAGAGAAGGTCAACCGACAATCATGAACTCTCAAAAGAAATCATTCCATTCTTTGATCAATAATGTTGAATGCTTTAAATGTCATAATTATGGGCATATTGCAGCCAATTGCAGAAGTAGGTTGTTTCAGTCACAAACAAACAGATTCTACATAGAAAGGTACTCAGGTTTCTTTAAGGGATATTATTTTTCATTCAGCAAGTTTGGTCATAAAGCAGTTGATTGCAATAGAAGAAAGAATAGAAAAACACATTATGATCCCATGCTTACTTTTCTGGTCACACAAGATGTTATTCTTGTAACAAGTATGGACATGTAGAAAAAGAGTGCAGGATGAATAGATCTGAGAAATTGGATAATTTCCAGCACACAATAAGAAATTTAAAGCAAAGCTGGAAAAAGAAGGAGGACCGGTAAAAAACGTAGGGGATAATAATCCTACTGCAGTCTTCCGCTTCTAGAGCTTACTTCTCATAAAGACTGCAGGGGTGATGTGAGATACATTAGAGGAATCAGTAATGTATCATCACAGGGGAAGCAATATATGGTGATTCTCATGGTTGTTTTGGTAATTCTGGTTATGTTTATTTCTAACAGTGCATCTGATGTGAAGAAGACAGGTACATATGGTATAAGTTCAGGGGGAGATGGAATTGTGAAATTTTCAGTATTTCACTTTCCATACGTGGGCTTCATGAATTAAAGCCACGTATACATGCGAGTTCCGCTGGAGAAAAAAGCGTATGCTTTTCTGTTAAGGAAAACAGTGAGATGGCTCAAGAATAGGAGCACAAGTTCAGGGGGAGCACCAGTCTAACTACTAGTGATTTCATTGTTGGCATTGTATCTGCTTATTCCTTAGTTTTTGTAATACTCATGCTCAAATATTGATGACATGATACATGGTTTCTTATGATGAGATTATGGATAAGCCCTAATTGATTTTTGATGAAGAGTATCTTTTGTTTTCACACATGGACGAGATGGAAGCTTTATGATTCAGAGATAAGATCACATGGATGATTACTTGACACATATTTTCTATTGAAGAAGTTGTTCTGCTATGATAATTCCTCTTGGGAAGAATATGTTGATGCTGCAAAGAGTCTGAAGGCTTGGTTACTGATGTGCTTATGCCACAACTGTTGGATGACAGTTGAAAACACAATTACATTGTCATATATTCCAGGGAAGCATTTGAATATCTCAGACAAAAGCTGAGAGTAGTCTCTTCCATACAGAAGATCAGATCTGCTTAAAATCAGAAGATTAAATTGGATACGCAGATTTCCTGAAAGACAGTCGAGTATATATGCGGGTTTATACACAGAAAAATGCGTATGGGTGGTTTCTGACAAATTTTTCTTGGATCAGCACTCTTCAGCACAACTGTGGTGCTGTTGGGTATCTCTGGTGATGTTTCAGCTCTCATATTTCTGTTTCATTCTCTGATATTTGATTAAGATGCCTTGATGATTTTCTGTTGAAAGTGTTCATGATGCACAAGCTAAGGGGGAGTTTTGGTCATATGAAAACGATGCATTGTTGGCATTCTAATTATTTGTTGTGGTTTGATCTCATGGTTGAGATTCTTTGATCTTGATTGTATAAGTCATTTTTGTAATGTGATGAAAGAGGTTATGTTGAGACCTATGATGTAAATTGCTATATTCAGTCATGTAAGGACTTCTTCAAATTTGTAAACCCACTTGGTTGGGTACTTGGGTCACATATGTAAATCCACTTGGTTGGATCATTGATGTAAGTTTGAGTCCTTGGTGATAGGAAAGGTCATAGAGTCATGTACTTTATTGAATTTTATGTTTGAAGATTCAGCATGAACTCAGGGGGAGCTTGGTAACTCCAGTGCACATCAGATCTATAGAGCTCTTCTTTCTACAAGAGACTAAAAACCTTGTTTTGGTTTTGATCCGCCCTTTTCCCTTGATGTCAAAGGGGGAGAGCATCATGGTGTTTTAATAGGAGGAGAGTATAATGGTGTTTGAATAATGGTTATAATCAATGTATCTATCTGTTGTTGTGATCAAACACCATCATGGTTGCCATCAAGTCCAAAGGGGGAGATTGTTGGCAATATGATGTAGAGTGTTGTCCTTGAGGGCAACCTACTTGATAAAGTTGATCGAAACCTACTTGATGAAGTTGTCCTTGATGGAAATTGACTTGTCCTATTTGTTAATGATGTAAATCTGATGTATCTACAGAGCAGTGTAGATGTAATGGAGAAAGGAATTCCTGTAAGGGCTAGAGCAATGATTAAAATGGTATGTCACAAAGCATACGCGGGTTTGTAAAGGAAAAGTAGCGTATGTACGGGGAAAAGTACCTGCCAAGTAGCGTATGCCTATTTGTGCTCTAAATTTATAAAACCAGGGGACATTACCATGGTATTGGCCCACAGTATTGAGTGCTGGATTATCTACTTGATCCCGTCCAGGAATACCATCGGAAGTTGTGTGGTTTTGGCTCATGGTATTGACAAAGGCTAAATCTATATAAGGAGAAGAAGTTCATAAGTGTAGAGGTGTGCATAAGTCTGGGTTTTAATTAATACTTTTCTTTGAAGTATATCTGCATGGAAGGGTAACAGTTTATTGATCTAAATTTATAATGCACCTATGAAGAAAATGATGAAGAGGGATCTCTAGATCCGAAATGACTATGTGTTGTCTAGATCTGTTTATGGAATGTTTATATCTGAGATGAGGCGAATATTTTCTGAAGTGAAGGATAAGATCTGAGCTATTTATATGTTCTGAAGAGTTGCACATCCCTACAATGGTTGAAGATTTATACGCAGGTTCGTGGCAGAGAAAGTGCGTATATATGCAGGTTGGCTTCAGAAAAAGCGTGTATGGTATGTGAAATCAGTTCTGAAATATGTGCAGATGTATACGCAGGTTTGTTTCTGTGAAAGCGCGTATACACGCCGGTTCAGTTAAGTAAAAGCGCGTATGGAAATCTAGGGTTTGCTGAAGTATGTGGAATGAAATGTCTGATCTATTCTACTGTTTTACTACTATCTGTCAATGATGAATTCATACAGATCTAGGTTGTTTGAATGTTGATTATGCTGTTGATTATGTTGATCAAAGATCAAGTTGTTGGTTGATTGGTTGATGATTCAATGAATGAATTGATGGGGTTATAAGTTTCAGTTTGATGTATGTTGAGCTTGAATGTGTGGAGTTGGATCCACTATGAAAATTGATGAAATGTGGTCTGCAATGGTGCTGAGGGTCGAAGCCTTCAGTGAGGGGGTTGTAGCTCCCTTCCAGTGGTAGCTGGTAAATGAGAGCAGGGGGTAGTAGCTCCCTTCCAGGAGAGGGTGGTAAACGAGAGCAGGGGGTAGTAGCTCCCTTCTAGGAGAGGCTGGTAAACGAGAGTAGGGGGTAGTAGCTCCCTTCCAGGAGAGGCTGGTAAACGAGAGCAGGGGGTTGTAGCTCCCTTCCAGGAGAGGCTGGTAAATGAGAGAAGGTTGTAGCCTTCTGCAGGTGGGTGCCTACATGCTGGTATGAATCTGCACCAGTACATGGTTGTAAGAAGTTTTCTTTATAATAAATATTGAAGACAAATACGACAGCAGCGGTGGTTTTCTCCCGATTGGGTTTCCACCTTAAATACTGGTGTTCATGTGTGTTGCTTATGTGTGATGATTTATTCTATTCTTACTGCACAAGTTTACTGCTTACTAAACATCTAATGAATGAATGATGAAATGATCTAAGTAAAAAATTATCTGCATAATGAGATCTCTGGTAATACGCAAGTTTTATTAAGGATATCCGTGTGTATACGTGAGTTGGCTTCAGTAAAGTAGCGTATGGGTTTTAGAGAAAGAAAATAAAAAGTTTTCAGTCAGCCCTAAATACTGATTCACCCCCCCCCCCCTCTCAGTATTTTTCCCAACAATTTAAACAAAGCTTCACTCAAGGACAACTACCCTTTACCCAAGATGGACCATATTGTACAAAGGGTAGTTGGTTCTAAAATAATTTCTTTGCTTGATGGCTATTCAGGGTACAATCATATTTTAGTTCAGCCTGATGATTAATTAAAGACAACATTTACTACACCTTGGGGAACTTTCATGTATGTGAAAATGCCTTTTGGTCTAATGAATGTTGGAGAAAATTTTCAGAGAGCCATGGACATAGCATTCTCAGAAGAATTAGGCTGATTCATCATTATTTACCTTGATGATGTTACTGTGTTTTCAAAGATAGATGAATAGCACTTAGAACATTTGAGAAAAATTTTCGAGAACTGCAGAAAGTTTGGGATATCTTTAAACCCTAAGAGAACACTATTCGGTCTCCAAGAAGGAAAAATTCTTGGGAACATTATTTCAGAAGAGGGTATTAAGATAGATCCAAAGAGGATTGAGGCCATATTGCAAATCTCCCATCCTTGAAACATCAAGGAACTCCAATCTTTTATTGGAAAGATTAATTTCTTGAGAAGGTTCATACCCAACTTGGCTGAGCTCCTTAGAAACATTACAAACATGCTGAAAAAGGAGCAAGGGGTTAAATGGACCTTTGAAGCAAAGAAGTCCTTTGAGCTGGTGAAACAAGCGTTAACCAAAACACCAGTTTTAATAAATCCTGTTTTTTCAAAAGATTTTTATAATTTTTCATTTCCATCAGAACATACAATAGCTGTTGTCCTTTTACAAAAAAATCCACAAGGACAAGAGAAACCTATTTCATTCTTTAGAAAGGAATTGAGAGATGCTCCTCTGAAGTATAACATCATGGAAAAGCAAGCTTTTTCTTCAGTTAAAGCTTTAAAGGACTTCAGAGTTTACATCCTTCACTCACACATCATTGCCTTTGTCTCGAATTCAGTTGTGAAAGACATTCTAACACATGACCCAGATGGTAAGAGAGGTAACTGGATAGTTGTTATTCTTGAATATGACTTAGATATCAAGCCCACTAAACTCATCAAAGGCCAAGGTCTAGCTAGATTAATGGCTGAATCAAATTTTGAAGTTCTTGATATTAATATGATAAATGCTTTAGATGAACAAGAGAAACTCTTAGCCCCCATTATTGAAGATCATTTTATGAATTCCTCTTGGTATGCTGATATTCTATATTTTTTTCTTAATTTGAATACACCTCCTGGTTTATTAAAAACAAAGGCAAGGTTTTTAAAGTTAAAAGTTGTAAACTATTGCATTATAGATAAATGTCTTTATTGGAAAAATGCAAGTGGAATATTGCTTAAATGTTTGCCTAAGTATGATGCAGAGAAGGTTAAGCATGAGTTCCATGAAGGAGAATGTGGAGGCCACCTCTACTGGAAGACAACAGCCAACAAAATCCTAAGGGCTGGTTACTATTGGCCCACTCTCTTTCTAGATGTACATAAGATGATAATTGCCTATCATCAATGCCAACTTTTTGAAGGCAAAAGAAAGTTGTTTCCCTTACCTCTACATCCAATCACCGTTGAAACTCCTTTTCAATAGTGGGGACTTGAATTCATAGGAGAAATCCATCCACCCTCATCTGCCCAACAAAAATGGATTCTCACTGCAACAAACTACTTCACCAAGTGGATAGAGGCCATCCCTTCTAGGAAAGCCAATGATTCTTTCATCATAAAATTAATTGAGACTAATATCCTCTCTAGATTTGGCTTTCCTAGGAAGATCATCACTAATAATGCAGCAACATTTGGATCCAAGAAGATGGTTGAATTCTGTCACAAGTATCAGATTACATTGGGCCATTATATCGCTTATTACCCTCAGGGTAATGGGCTAGTAGAGTCCTCAAACACGATTTTGGTGAATATAATCAAGAAGCTGTTGGAGGACAATAAGAAGTCTTGGCACACAAATTTATTTCATGCACTATGGGCTGACAGATTGACACTAAAGAAATCCATTGGCATGTCACCCTACCAGCTTGTGTATGGTACAGATGAAATTTTTCCTACCAGCCTTGGTGTACAAGTTATGAAGTTGATTCAAGAGGTTCAGTCTGAAGACAATGAAATGATCAAAAGGATAAATCAGACTATTCACGTTCAACAAACCAGAGAAGAGGTTTATAACAAATCATTGCAAAAGCAGGACAGCATCAAAAAAAATTTCGACAGAAGAACAAAGGCCAACAATTTCAACGTTAGGGACAAAGTTTAAAGTGGGATTCAAGGAGAGAAGACAAGGGCAAGCATGGGAAATTTGAAAACTTATGGCTTGGCCCTTATCTCATTCATTTTGCTGCTAGTAACAATGCCTTTTTCTTGCAGGAGTTGAATGGAGCTGAACTGTTTGGGGGTCCTGTCAATGGTAGGATGCTCAAACATTACTTCTCTTGATCCTATCTTGTTTTGAAAGCCTTTTTTTTATTTTTTCTCATTGTAAATATTTCACCCATCATTGCATTCAAAGTTTGAAAAATCAAAAATATGGAAACAATAGAAGAAAGAAAAGAGGGCAGATTGTAAAAACAATAAAGGTACAACCCCATACTAGAAAAGAGAAGCAAAGTCTAAAAGTGTGCAAGCTCAAATGCCACTCCTGAAAAACACACTTCTGGTTAGTCACATAGCCTAATCATGACTAATTAGTTTTAAATTGACTATTGATAGGTTAGTGAATTCGTTTTCCAAAGAGTTTAAACTTGGCTTATCAATTAGGAAGATTAGGATAGAAATTAAAGGTTCAAACAAGCTCGAAATCTAAACCAAAGTTTCCAAAAGGACAATGATTCCAAGCTATTAAAAATGTGAGTCAAAAAATAGAGGTAAACTGGTTCTAATCAGCTCAAAATCTAAACCAGATAACAAGAAGAAAAAGCTCGAATAAACTCAAAAAAAAGAGCTAAAGAGAAGAGAAGGTTGTGCTTTGAACTTTCAGATCTTAAGCCTTCCATTTCGATTTAATTTTCTGCAAAAAAATATCTATGTGCAGCTTGTTTTTTATGCCATAGATCAGCAACAAGTTAGATTGATCAATCCTAACTTGTATGCTTTTAAATTTCCGTTTTAGAAACTAGTGAATAAAAATCTGTTAGAATATTTAATCCTAACAGATTAGTAGTTTAGGTAGAGAAGCTTATGAACTCAACTGTTTAATCTGAGTTCATGGAGAAATGAGTAGAATTAGATTATTTTTTTTCTTTCAAAAGAATAAAATGTTTGTAAAAGAGTATGCCAATCCAAGTGCACTCTGATAGAAGAAAAAATGTTAGATCAGTAGGATTGGGTAGGTAGAAAGCTTGTGTTGATGAAGTTCCATTGTTTTTCATGGTTGTTAACATTTTCAGAGCAAAAGAAGATCATCCAAATGAAGAGAAGGTAGCCCAATGGATGAGGCACTGATCAACCCCCAAAGAATGCAAGTCTAAAGTTCTTGATGCCTTGAAGAAGGCACCATCCCCAAGTAGAGCCACTGTTAGCCACCTATAAAAATTTTTATATCAAAAGGTGGCTAAATCATTTTTTGAGCCTTCAAGAAACAAGTTTTATTGCAAAAAATTGTTATCTCTTGAAGCCTTATGAAGACATCATGCCCTATGTTTAACCTTCACTGCTATTTCCCTTTCCAAATGCTTATGAAGACATCATGCCCTATGTTTAACCTTCACTGTTGTTTCCCTTTCAAAATGCTGAAAATCTGCTATTTCCATAAAGAAGAGACTACTACAAAAATCCCTTTTTCCCCTCCTTTCACTTCAAACTAACCTTCATTTTATTCCCTTTTTCCCCTCCTTTCACTTCAAACTAACCTTCATTTTATTATCTTTTCCCCCCCATGAAATTTCTCTATTTTTCCTTTATTTCCCTTCTTCCCTTCAAAAAGACCCCTTTATGAGGTTTAAAACTCACTTTTGAACCTTACCAAAACCCCCAAAATCCATCAAAACACCTTGAAAATTTCATAAAAAATAATATTTTTTGACGATAGGCTTGAGCCCCTTTGGGCTAAGTCCTAAGCCACTTCCCCACATGTGCCCTAGTGCTAGAACCAAGCGCTAACCCACCGGGAACTTATCGCATCAGAACAATCAGAGTACGTAGGTCTATTTGCTATGTTGAAGCCTCCGATGTGATTGGCCCTTTGTAATAAACCCCCAACCCCATTGTTGCTTCATATAACCGCAGAGCCCACAATCGGGCGCTAAAATTTATGAATAAAACATTCCCGATCACTCTTTCCCTTCGTAAATTCATAAAACCCATTTTCCTAAGTTTTTGTGTAAACCCACCAGTGCAACGTTTCTTCATGAAAAGGAGCATCGATCTAAAAAAGCCGATGAATGGTCAATAGAATCTCACATCAGAGATTTACAAATGGGTAGATTGAAAGACCATCACCTTTCTTTCGATTCCGATTGGCCCTTATATATGTAAACCCCGGTCCCTTTGCTTTTCCATAGATCCAAAGGCCCCGCAATCGGGCGCCAAGCCTCATTGTATAACCCACCCTGACACCATAAAACCTTTATATTTCATAAATTTTTGGTTTTCAAATGTTATAAAGGGTCCCACCCATTCATTGGTCGGAGCCCTTCTCCGCCATTGATCTTGGACCAATCAAACGGAAAACATTATATCGCATCGTAGATTTCCATTGGCGCAATATATTATTTTATTCACTACCTCCAATTGGTGGTCCTCGATTCATCCTTCACCGTAAATATTATCTGTAGATCAACGGCCCACAACCAATCACATTGGTGCTCCCCTTTCCATTACCCCCGCCGATCGCGAAAGCTCCAATTACATGTAGGCCATCCACGTGTCGAAATCTGACAGGCTAGATTGCACCCCTCGACCTTTGTTAAAAACATGCAGCCCTGCTTTATAATGTTTTTCAAGAAAATATCAATCATTGATCTCTGCAGATCAACGACCCATATTAACCCCTTTCTCCGCCCTGTTTATTTTTACATTTAAACCTAGATTAAATCTCCACTATTGATCCTTTACATCTAACGGCCCAGATTAATCCCGACAGGCCCGACTCCTGTGGGTCCTTCCTTCCTCAGATTTAATCTCAATCGTCCAATCTTTGATCCTATGGCTCAGATTAAAACCACCCTTCCTTCTTTTTGCTACGCATCTTGCTGATTTCGCACTCATTCCCCACCGTCCGATCTGAGGCCCTAGATCTAACAGTTGACGCATGTTTTCACATAACTTTATGATCGACCGTTAATTCCTGAAATTTACACGATGTAGGTGGTATTGAAAAGCCACGTGTTGGGCGGGAATTCATATTGCATTCGAAAAGGTGAAACCGCCTACCCACATTTTCATTGCGCGATACCACTCGTTTCTCCTCCTAAAACCACTTTCTCCATTTTCATTTTTGTTTTATCACGTTCGTCTTCTATCATTGATCTCTGCATATCAACGGCTAGCATTCGATCCTATCATTCCACTATCACCCTCTGCCTTCACCAACGGACTTCTTAGACCAATCACAACCTTTGATCTCAAAAGCCAATCTGATCTGATGGCCCACGATCATCCAGAAACCCCAATTTTCTTCCCTATGCATTTTACCTCTGCCAAAGGAATTTTCCCTCTTTTCCTTTGTATTTCTTCTATTTTTACGAAATATGACCCTGTCACATTATGTTATTATGTTTTCTCCTGACCGTTGATCTCTGTAAGATCAACGGCCCTAACTTAATATTTGCACCGTTCACTCTACCACTTTCCTTTCTGACCCTCCATGAACAATCTTCACCGTTGGATTCTTTCATCCAACGGTCACTATCCAAACCCGAGCCTCTAAATAAGTTTCACCAAATACGCAGGATTTTATAACTTTTTTGTGTATTTTACAGGTTTTAAATGGATTTTCCATTATATTAAAGAAAAACCAAAGGCCGGGGATGACAATCACCCACGCCTTTATGCATAAATAAAAATCGTTCGATAGGGTTCAACAGCACGTTTCGTCAATGCATCATGAACATTGATCCCATAAGGACCCTTTGTACACCTACACATTAACAAGACACATTAAAAATCAAACAAGAAAAGAGTATCAGTGTAGAAGACCTAATGACAGCAGAAAGGAAGAATCACAGTTTTGGTGGATTACAGCTAAGATCGAAAATCAAAAGCCTAATCCTCTAAATTAAAAATAGTTAAAGGCGAATCAAAAATATTTTTCAGATAGAAGATGCCTCCACTGCCACGTCAGAGGCTAATTGATTCCTCTCAAGCTACCAAAGCCACCTGTAGCCTCAAAGCACTCAACAGAGGGTCAAGTAATGACCAGAACAGAGGATATTATCCTCAAATACAACTGAACAGTTAATTCAGCCAAAGAACTTATTACAATATATCTTCTGAGTTATTACAGAGATGACACAGAGCCTTAAAGTCAACAGAAGCTCCCCACCAAGCTTAATTCTTAAATGTAAAACAATTAATACAGAATAAATTTATGTAAAATTCTCCATCAAGCCCCTGAAAGGCCGAGAAGTATTAATCTGTATTAATTGAACCCTGGAGATATTTTGTCCCATCCCACCTCCTCATTTCTTCTATAAATACTTCTGTACAAGATGAAACAATGTTGGTTGCAGAACTTTGAAATATACTTCTGCTCGAAACTTCTACATGTAAATAGTGTTCAAAGGCTTTTGAAGCTCTGTTTGTGATCTAATAAGTTAGGCTGAGAAGTGAAGATGATTGCTGAAATGAAACATTGGACTTGAAGATGTAACTGGTTTGACTTCAATATACAAGTTGTTTCTTGGGATCCTGTTCTATATCACTAGTGAAGTGCTTCTTTCTTTGTTATTTGTTTCCCTTTCATGTATGCCATATTGTCCATTATTCTTTGATAAAGAACAACAAACATAGAGTTAGGATTTATTGTTTACAGTACCCTTCTCTGACTGATAAGCTTTATCTCAATGTTTTCCTCTAAATTGTTTATTTAAGAATGATTCAATACATTTGAGCAATTAGGAATGCTGGCATTCCCTCGTCCTACTATTTGCCTTAAACATTGTTCTTCAATGTTATTTTTTTTATTTTCTTAGTAAAGATAGACTAGGAAAGTGATGGTGAGCCTTGTTTTCTAGCTTATTTCTCTAAAGGTAATTCTGGAAGTTTCCCTAAGTGTATGTTGAAAGAAGACTAGATTTAAAAATATCTTATCTGATCTTAAGTTTCATTTTGCTTCTCTTATGTGTTTTCATCCCTTCTGAAAGTAATTATGCAGATTAATGGATTGTTTGTCTCTTGAGTTATCTTTAATATGAGTTTGTCCAAAAAGGTTTACGGTGAGCCCTTCCCTTTGGTTGGTTTTAAATAGTTTCTTAAAAGGTTTTTTCTTGTTTGGACAGACTAGAAATCCTTGTTGAAATTATTATCTGTTTCCACCCCTCCAACACTTTTATTGTTTCCATTCCATCATTTAATCTCAATGATCTTGTGATATAGATGACTTTCCCCTTGGACCACTCTTGAATTGTTGCACAATTAAAGCCCTATTATGACTCCATAGCCCAATGGACTAAAAAACATCGTTATATCTATCTAATCAGCCAAAGCTTGTCTTGATTACTTACAACTTCACACCTTTGAAACTCTTTCCATTTAGGACTTTCCAATCAACTAATAATCATGCTCAACCATCCAAAACAAAAAAAAAACCTCATTCTTCATAACTAGCCTAATATCATACTCAAAAACTTTAAAGATAAATCAATCTTTGCACCTTATTGGAGAGATCCCTCTCCAGATTCAGGAGGGCTAGATCCTAGAATCCCAAAGTCGTTCAAGTGTCCTCTCTGCATTTTTGGTATTACCAATCTGCCAAATTATAGGGAACTAACAACTGCCATAGGGTTAAATCCCCTGAGTTGTAAGGAGTCCCAACCTACCCAAGAAAACGTAGATACCACCCCCACAAAGGAAATTCCCATTACGAAACCTGTAATCACAGCCAATAAAACCGCAAATAGAGGAAAGAAGATGGTGACCCCCGCCATTCAAAGGGAATCAAAAGTCTATGCTATATGCAACGTTATAGGCCACCCTACCCATATATGTCTAGAGCTGGACAAATTAAAACCATTCCTCAGCTCCGAAGCAGATATCTTGACGCTATGTTCCCGTAAAAAGGAACCTACCACAAAAGGTAAAGGTAAACCACTGCGTACCAATCACGCATGCGCTCTCTATGGTAACTATGGGCACTATACCCACCATTTTCCATTGATACCACAATATAGGGATGCCTTACATGCGATCGAGCGATCTTATCAAGAGGATCCCTCCATCTAGTCTATCAACGATGAGCCTCGTACCATCCTATACTTACAAGAGGAGAATAGGATTATAGAAAGGCCCTCTGTAATTCCCATTATACATTGTATGCTATGTGATGAACATGGCCACTACCTCAAAGAATGCGTAGCCTTGGAGCTCATTCACAGATGGTATCCAATTGAAAGGGTTTACTACATAGTGCTACGGGCAGCACAATTCACATGCCCGTTATGTGCCGACAATCACCTTTTGGAGGATTGCCACTACATATCTCACTTCTGGCTAGCCCTTTCTAGCCTCTGTTCATCCATAGTCTTCCTTTCCCAAGAAGACAATATGGATGCCGAGTCCACAGGAAGCTCCATAACCCAAGAAGATGTGACAAATACATCCACCCTATCGTGTCCGTTTGGAAGATGACCAATTAGGGAGATTCATCCCCTACCAAATGTCGATGACATGAAACACCACATACGATTCATGTCATCATGTATCGGAACCATGACTCGGGTTTTTTTCTCATCTACCATAGGTGTCGAGTCAGCTGTAGCTACAAGAGTAGTTTTCCCTACGACAGTGCAGACCCAATCTGTTTGTACTCTGTCAACCGCATCTGGTTCCACCATATCCATGATGGAATATTTTTCGCGTCTCTCAACTAGCTCCACCTGGATTACCCCCATTCAGTATAAACCTACATAGGAACAATCCCCCTTCGGGGACTTGCTTCATTCGGATGAGGATGTCCTAGAGGCCATGATAGAGCCAGATTACCCATGGGATGCAATGCATCACCGTTCGCTGTTTCTCCCCAATAAAATGTTCAGTCCTAACAAGACAAATGAACCAGAGATCTATGTGATCGAATCAAGATACTTCCTACCAATAGGAAAGGTTGACAGGTTCAAGAATCCCATTCCAGCGCCCGATGCGTACGAGCAAGGAAATATGTCAAACATTTCACCTACCATTAAGGTGAATATATCGCAAAATCTGATGAAATTCAAAGAAATATCACTGGGGGTATCCTGTTCCCTAGAATAAATAACCTTTTACACCAAATTATTGCAAGAGTACAGAGATATCTTCACATGGGACTACTTAGAAATGCCTAGGCTCAGTAGAGCACCATATTGACACTTGGCCTGACATACCCCCAGTACAACAGAAACAATGTCAACTGCACCAATCTAAGGCAGAAGAAATAAAGCAAGAAATGGACAAGCTTTACAAAGCCAGGTTTATCTACCCGATCACCTATGCATATTGGGTTTCCAACCCTATTCCCGTCATGAAAAAACAGGGCACAATATGCATCTGCACCAATTTTCTAGATTTGAACAAAGCTTGTCCTAAAGAAAATTACCCCATGCCATTCATATACTAGGTCATCAATGCATGCACAGGACACAAGGCTCTATCCTTTATGGATGGATTCTCTGAATACAATCAAATCCATATCCGTCACACAGACCAGTACAAAACCGCATTCACCACCCCCTAGGGCACATTCGCATACAGTGTAATGCCATTTGGCTTAAAAAATGTTGGAGCCACTTTCCAAAGGGCCATGAATTATATATTTCATGACCTAGAAGACCATATCCTTGCCTACTTAGAAAACTTGACAGTCCACTCTAAGAAGCACTTAGACCATCTTGAGGATCTGTGATCAGTATTCCAAATATGACGTTAATACAACTTACACTTGAACTCCCTCAAGTGTGTCTTCTGCATTAGTGTGGGAATAATATTAGGTTTTTTTGTGTCCCAACAAGGCATTGGTGTGGACCCTCTCAAAGTCCAAGCCATCAAAAAGGTACCTCCACCTCGAACCCTCAGATAACTTCAAATTCTACAGGGAAAGGCCAACTTTCTGAGACGCTTCGTCCCAGACTATGCCACCTGTGCTCAAGGATTATTGTGACTCCTTCACTAGGAAATCCTCTTTGAATGGGATGACCACACCCAGAAAGAATTTGATGTGCTGAAGGAAACATTATCCTCAACACCACTCATTAGTCCCCTAGACTACGACAAGGATTACATCCTTTATCTATCAGCTTTTGAATCCACTTTTTCCGGAATATTAATTCAGGAAGGCCTAGATAGAAAGGACCACGTAATATATTACATTAGTAAAACCTTATCAGGACCAATATTGAGATATGAACCCGAAGAAAATACTGCCCTAGAATTAATCTACGTAGTCCAAAAACTTTGCCACTACATCATTTTTAAAACCACCATGATTGTCGCGGATATTAACCCCATTAAATACCTGCTCACGCACTGCTTAATGAACCACAAGTACGCCTGCTAGATAGTCATTATCCAAGAATACGACTTACATTTTCGCTCCCCCAAGAGAAAAAAGGAACTTGCCTTAGCAGAGTTCATTACGGACCTCCCAGGACATTCCAACGGATCACCAGTAGAAGATTCGTTGCCAGACAAACACCTCTTCTTTGTAGCAACCAAAGACCCTTGGTATGGAGACATCCTCCTTTTCTTACAAACCAAAAAGTTTAGACCTCATCTCACATGAGACGATCGTCTGTGTATACACGAGCAAGCCCCCTGATATCTCCTTCTGGGAGATCTCTTATAGTGGTGATGCATCGACACCATTTTAAGTCGATGTCTTACCCATAAACAAGTGGAGCAAGCCCTTAATGACTACCATGGAGGTGCTTGCCATGGCCATCTCTTACGAATGGATACTGCCCAGAAAATCCTATGAGCAGGATACTTTTGGCCCTCCCTATTCCACGATTTCATCACAACCATCAAACGATGTGAACGATGTCATCGCTTCACTCATAAGGAAAGAGCACCCCGTGCTCCTCTGCACCCCGTCATAGTAGCCAACCCCTTTTGAAAATGGGGGATCAACTTCATGACTAGCAACCCCACCTCATCGGGAAACCATAATCACATCATCATGGCTGTCGACTATTTCACCAAGTGGGCTGAGGCCATGCCCACATACGACAACACAACAGAAAATGTCGCCCAATTTTTGTTTAACCACGTCATCACCCGATTCGGCGTACCCAAAGAGATAATCTCTGATCACGAAAAACACTTTGAAAATGAATTTTTCCAGGAAATATCTCACCACCTTAGATTCACCAACGAATTCGTGTCACCATAATATCCCTAGTCCAATAGACAGGTATAATCTATTAAAAAAGTACTCAAAAATATGTTACAATGCATGGTGAATAACCATAATACCAATTGGCATGATATGCTCTTTTCTTCCCTATGGGCATACCACACGAAGATAAAAACTTCCACTGGGTTCACTCCCTTCCACTTGGTATATGGGGTCGAGGTCATGATTCACATAGAACGCGAGATCCCCAATTTACATGCTACCATCAAACTCCTCAATGACACTCAGCCTATGGAGCAACGCCTAGTACAACTAGAGCTTGTCGACAAAAATTGACGGTAGTCGCTGCAACACAACAAGGCCCACAAGAAAAGGGTTAAAGCGTCGTTCGACCGCCACATCACCCCCTGATCATTCACTGAGGGAGAATTAGTCCTTTGCTATGATGTTGCAAAAGAGTCCTTAGGGATAGGAAAGTTTGAAACCATGTGAAAAGGACCCTACATCATTAAGGATAGCCTCTGACAAGGGGCATACATCTTGACGAAACTGGATGGGACTTGCCTCAGTAACCCCGTCAATGGCCTTTACCTCAAGAAGTTCTACCCATAAGGGCCCCAACGGCCCTTTCCCCTAGAGTTAGAGTACACAAAAAACCCACCCACTCTAATTTTTTGACCCAAAAACTTATTTAAAAAGCGCTCAAAGTATCACCATCGATCACCAAAATGAACCAAATTTCGGATTTACTAATGGAGCATCAAGATGGTCTCAAAATTTGGCCGCAGCTGCCTAGGTCATTTACCACCCTGACCGATCACCACTATGTTCAAATGGCATGTGTATTGGTTCAACAACAAACAATTAGGTAGAATATGACACCATCATTCGAATTACGTGCAACGCCCTCCATCGGGGCATTCGCTGTATGCATATCTACCTCGATTACCAGTTGGTATTATCACAGCTAAATCAAACATTTGAGACCAGAGACACACATCTGTTTAGAAAATATTTTCATGCCAAAATTTTAAGCATACAATTTAATTACATTACATTTTCAGATGTACCAAGGAGTCAAAACCAAACAGTTGATCGCATAGCTAACAATATCCTAAACTGGAATGCATCTCGAATAAACCATAATACATAAAAACCAAAAATATAGGAATCTATTAGCATAACACAACAAAAAAATCTGAAACAGGTGATACATCATGTAGAGCCACAAAAAAAAAACCTCTCATATATATATCAAAAGTTATGTGTATCTGAGTACCAAAAAAAATAATGTTGTTGGCCCATTGGCCAGCCCAAAGATACAAAAGTCGTCAAAAAATAAGGGAAGCATCCTCATAACGGGTGCTTTCCCTATGTACAAAACTGCTCTAGGGGGGTGCCCCCTCAAAAGGGGCACCTGGACCCACCACTGCTCCTGGTACCTCCACCATAGCCATTGTTGCCACCACGATCGCCACCCGACGTAGAGTGGGGCAATAATCCCTCTCGCGGGCCATCACCGTCTCTAACCAAACCTCCTTGAAGTCATCCACGAAACCTCGAGAAGGCATACCCCAGGTCAAGAGGTCCACTCGACCCCAAAACTCCTCAAGAGCGGCCACTTGAGCTGTCAGTACTACATTGCGTGCCTCAGCTGCATCAGGACGAGCTCACTCGGCCACAATCTTTGGTGCAGCCGACCAACTACCCTCACTAGAAGGGCCAGCACCACCTCCGCTAGGTCCACTGGCACCACCACCCAGTCCACTTGCACCACGTCCTCCCTGACCACCTCGAGGTCGTAGCGGAGGTTTGTGACCCAGAAATCGGACCACGGGGCGACCTACCTCGCCAACATCTGCATGAGTAACCAGAATAATGTCAGTGTTGATGGAAAAACACATAAGTAAATAAATACTCAAATAAATGCAGATATATATAACTCATACCTGGAGGTCCAAAAACATAACCAAAAGGGAAACCCATGTCTTGGTCACCCTAGAAGTCCATCCCCACATACAGGTATGGTAAGAACATATGTGGATTAGCCTCAAACCAGACCTCTATCGTGGCATTCTAGTAACGCCCCACCATGCCACCACCACCCCACAACATCACCGGAGCCCACCTCCTCATCCGTGGCTCCCATGGCCCCCCAATAGGCACGGCCACCACTAGCATCAGTAGCACCACCCACTCATACATGATGCTGCATAGTATACTGGCATACACAAATGACTTTGATCCATGTTCGACCTTATTCAATTACGACACCATACGATCAAAGCAGAATCGGGAAAAATCAAAGAAATGCCCGGACCTCAACCAGCGAAAATCCCCAACTTGTGGACCAGATGCCCGATGTAGAGAAAACAACCCTGCCAGTCGTATGATCACTGCCAGAGCACACCGCTCTGCCACATCTGTCACTGATGCAATGTTGATGCATCCCTCGGTGAGAGGCGCCACTCCACAATGGTGCCTCCAGAATCTATCTAGGTTCACTCTCCTAGAGGAGAGTGGGTATCTCAAAGCCTCCCCTTGAGGCAGTAACCCAGTCATGAAATAGATATCCATCTCAGGATGGATCACCAGGTTCGTCCCCCGCAACACGAACATGTTGCGCCTCCTGCACCAATGCTGTATAATGTAACGTAATAAATAGTCCTGCGACTGCAAGAAATCATTCTCAACAAATTTCAGAAGGCCCCATGTGGCTAACTAACGATGAGCCCCCGCATCAACAATTAGAGCGGTTTGGATCTCGGGCCAATCCTGCTCTCTCCACACCAACCTACCAGCAACAAAGGCACCCATCAGTACAGAGAAAAACATCAAAAATAGAGAAAAAAAATAAAAAAATTATGTCATCATGGCCTTTGTGCGCCTGTCCCTCATACTGGCATGCCCTCGCGTGCTTGTATTCCTCATAGGCACGCCTTTGCACACAAAAATAAGGGAACAACACGACCTCGTGCACCTCTCCCTCAAAATTACGCACAAAGAAGGCGGTATTTTGGCTAGATTTCCCATGCAATCTAGGGCAAAAGTCACTTATAGGCCATACAAACCCAATTTATACGGCCCCCAACACCATCAAACTGATAAAATTACAATGCAGGACGTCATGAAAGTTACCTCGGCATAATATCGCTAGTCCTTGGTACACGAGATGACCCCAACGGCAAGAGAGGCTCTACAAGTACCTCTAATTTCCCAAAACTCAGCAAGTACAAATGAACAGGATTAGGGCCATAATCCCATATTTATTTCCCTTTTCAACAACTTCAGAGGTCCATAACAAAATTTTAGAAGGTCCATTCTGCAAACCATAAGTTCCACCATCATTAGTATGCCATGACGAACGAAATCAATGCCACACATTCGCTTTCCAGGAAAAATATTTTTTCAGTGCCGACAGGTATGCCCTCTCCCATATTCCTTTTTAATAGCTCATGCCTTTCAATAATATTTGATGAAAATAAGATGCTTTCACTTGAGGTAATTGATTTTGCAGGAAGAACCCACAAACCACTTACAACACCATCCACTGAAGGTTCCGGAGCACGTATCATTCTACCCTCAGCATGATAGAGTCCTAGAAAGCTTTGCATATCCTGACATCATTTCTCCATCAGAAATAAACCATAGGGTCCTCATACCTGACCGCGTTTATCATCACCTCACCCTGCATATGATAAACATTTGCGTTGGTTGGTAGAGCATCCCCTCCATGGCTCTCATCACCCAAAGTAGACCATAGATCACAGCACAAGTGACGCCATGACCATACCACTTCATTTTGGGAAGCCCCTTGTGCCCATCCATTCATCATGCACAAGGTCAAGTTCACCATATAAGTTGAAACCATCTTCACGGACGACCAGGTTGTACAAGAAGATTGAAAGCGCACCTCCATGCATTGCATTTGGCCCACCATACCTCCACCAGCATAATCCCATCTATGACACTTCTTCATCTGCTTCATCAACCCCACAAATGTGACCAACGAATGGGACCCGCACCCCCAGGAAAAATCTGTCCTCACACATTCAGTGAGCGAACCCTTTCATGTTTTGGGGTACCCATCTCTGTGTTTTGTACAAACCAAACCTCATTATTTTATTCTTTTGGTAAGTGTACAAAGACTGAAAGCGATGCACTTCACCCCTTCACCCTCATATTTCATCTTTTCCCCCATGGCAGAAGTCCCTCATTCCCCTTGGTCAGAGTATTTCACCCCCACGCATGCACCATCATGAAATTCATAACTAGTTCACACTTGCCCTAGAAGTCCTACCGACTCCAAGAATTTTCCCTTAAGAAATAACTATGACTGCCACTAAGCTTCTAAAGTATACTCCGACCTCGGGCCACTGAATCCCCATCCTTAGTTTTTAATCACCTCTCACCAAAATTCCTATGTTAAACCCATCAAATCGAGATCCCCGACCCCTCAGGCCGGCGACCCATGGTTTCGTTAAGGGTTCCTTTCTATTGACCTTGACACCTCTTTTCCAAAAAGGAAGCGATACCTTGGATCACCCCTCCCCATGCAAAGGGGTATCCTCAAGTGGCACTTTCGGAGACATCATTGTCCACAAATGTCATATATCCTCCTGACATTTGACTACGAAAAAAGATTTCATGTCAAGATGGTATCGTACCTTACAACCATTACACTTTGATCAGATCCATCGAAGACCCATGCCTCGATAAGCGTCTTTTTCAACAATGCTTACATGGGAAGGTCCCAGCCAGTACATATGCATACATTTCCCATCTATATGCCATACCAATTTTACGCATATGGGTACCACATTCCACCTATCGTCAAAGAAAAAATTCCCCTGAGGACGTCAACATTCATCGTCAAACAACCACTGCCATCACTACCATAGTAGTAATGCAAATAGCACATGTATCTGTCAATTTTGTTTAACTTTCCATACCATCACGAGCATGGGACATGCCCGCCTAATTGAAATTTTGCATATATGTTGTAAATTATTTTCTTGCAGGGGTCCCTTAGGCCATGGTCTTCTCGGAAACGATGCGAGGTGTTGTCAATTCCAAGATTCACGCAAACCTCTCTCTCTCTCTCTCTCTGCTCACAATACATAAAAGAAACTATAATGTATTTCAGTTATATAGTCCTTCCTAGACCTCACATATTAGGGGGAAACTATTAACACTAGAAAATAATACAGCAGAGGATGACATTAATTAATGTCAAGCAAAGGATTTACAGGTCAGGAATACATTATGGAATCAAGAACGTATTTAAAATCTCTAAGGTTTTGAGAAAATCAGATTTGAACTAGTCTTAAATGCTAATTTGTGTGCTTAATCCTTCGATAAGAGTGCCTTCTACGCATCTTTTTGCACGATAAGCATGCATTCCTGAAAGTGGAAAAATGTCACTTTCCGGGACCACAAAAAGCAAAGGAAAGTTACTCCTTATATGAAGCCGCCTAAGGACAGCCACCATCGCCTCCTTAGACACTATGTGAGCACACAAAGGAATATTTGGAGCACACAATGGAATCATACCTCTCCCTTGGGTCACCATCCACCATGTACCAAGGGAGGGAAGGAGGATTTGAAATCCCCTATATAAAGCCACCAAGAGATGAAGAATGGGTGATCACATTGTTATGCTGGCCAAAATTGCCCAAAAAATACCAGCAGTGTGTGACCCAGAGCTGGAGATAGAGGGGACTTGATTTTTGGCCACCCAAAAATCCTAGCCCATCATAGCAGAGATAGAGGAAGACTGCCTCAGAGGTAGAACTTGGAAAAACAACATCCTTGCATTGGAACCTAGAACCATTGTCTAGGGGCCCTTTGGCAAGTGGGTAAAATTTCTTCTCCATATCAAACGTTTAATAAGAAGGGGACTTGAGCCATCATTTGCATTATTATCATTTTAACTCTCTTCAATATCTTATGTACATTTGTTTTTTAGTTTTTATTTTACTTTGAGCATACATTCACATATGCTTTCCTCTAGATTATATGATTTTGAGCTCCACCACTTTCTGCCTGTTACTAAAAGTTTATAGGGGTAGACCACACCCCTTAAAATGGTGTGATTTCGTACACCCGTGCATCAAATCCACCACAACACCATGAGCCCTATATATTTGAGTACCTCCCAAGCTACTAAAAAATAAACACTATACATTGCTTTATTTATCTCTGGTGACTCATCATATTTGTTGAGGTTACATCTACTAACCATACGACTACTAACAAGAAAAAACTCTTCAATCCCAAATTTCTTCAAGGTTTATTTTAAGTACTTTCTCTAAGGGATGAATATGCCCTTTTTTAGTTCAGTAGTCTATAATAAAAGAAAAACACAGATCCCTAGGAATGGAAATATCAATTTTAGTTTTCATATCCACGTCAAATGTTTTACCGAGTAAATATGCATCACTATAAAAAATGATGTCATCAACATAGATAACCATAATTAAAGTATTATCATTCTTGGATATTATATACATGTGATTCTAATTTATTTCTCTTTTTGAATCCTTACTAAAGTAGGTATTTTTCTTGTCTGGAATCCCATGCCATGGGTGCATGTTTAGGTCCATATAATGTCTTTTTCAACTTAGACACTTCCTGAGGGTTTTCTAAAAATTCAAACAAATTAGTCGACTCTTTGTACACGTATTTTTCAAGCTCACCATTCAAGAAAGCTGATTTTACATCTATATGGTATACTTTAAAATTTTTGTGACATATAAATCCTAAGAAAATCCTTATTTCCTTTAATTTTGCTACAATAGAAAAATTATCTTCAAAATATATTCCCTCAACTTTATCATATCCTTTCCATACAAGTATGACCTTATTATTATAATTTGTGTATTCTCATTCAATTTGTTCCTAAAGACCCATTTTGTGACAATGAAATTTTTATGTAATGGTCTTGGAACCAATTCCCAAGTTTGATTTTTTTTCAATTTGATATAGTTCCTCATTCATAACTTTTGTCAAATTCTCATATTTACTTCATCAATAATATTATTTTGGTTCAATCATGGATATCATGGAAATATGTTCTTGACTATAGGTATTCATTAATATTCTTCAAGTTTTAACTTCTTATTCCTTATCACCAACAATTAGGTTTGTAGGATGATGCTTTTATACATACCTTGAGGGAGTTTTTGGGTGAAAGTATTCTTCTTATGCTTCTTCCTCTTCTTCTGCTTCTTAAAGTTGATCTACTTCATATTCACCATTGGTATGATTAGGTGGAAACATAAACCTTAGTTCTTTGATTTTGATAGGTAACTCCTCATTCAACTTTACATAAATGCAGTTAATTATATTGCATATACTTTTATTTTAACATATATGGTCCTTATTCCTATTACAATGTCCTAAAAATATTCCTTCATCATCCCTTGCATTGAACTTACCAAGATTTTGACCATTATTCATGTAGTACTTGCCTCCAAATACTTCAAAGTCCTTAATTATAGCCACTTTTTCGTAGCACTGTTAGTATGGAGTCTTGTTATTATTTTTCCTAAAGTGAGATTTATTTAAAGTATGGATTTTTGTATGAAAAACATCATCCCAAAAGTTTTTTGGAAGATTTCTTTCATCCATCATTTCTTTTGCCAATTGTTGCACTTCTCTGTTTTCTCTTTTGGCTAGAAAATTCAATTATGGGGTGTTAGAAATAGTGAACTATATTCATATGTCATGCCATTCATAAAATTTATTAAACTCATTTGAAGTGAATTCCCCACCCATGTATGGCCATACATATTTTAGTTTGCAATCGGTTTGGTGGTTAGAGATGGACTTGAAAGTATTGAACCTCTAAAATAATTCATAATTCTCTTTTAGAAATGCAATCAATTTAATTATGGTATAATCATAAATAATCAACATGATGTATAGCTCACCACTTGGGATCTTAGTTCTTGTGGCCCCACATAACTCTGTATAGACTAGTTGTAGTGGCATGGTGGATGAATTTTCCTTGTTCTTGAAATGAACTCATATTTATTGATCAACTTGGCATGATTTACCAATTGTATTTCTTGGCTTAGAAAATTTTCACAAGTCCCTTACAACTAAATTTTTTCTAAGCTTCACAATATGGTCAAAATTATAGTGTACCGGTCTTCTATGACACTAGGTCGCCTCTTTTCAACCTTCCCTAACTAAATATTTTCATTTTCATTCTTCAGTATGAACACAATAACTCAAGGTTCTCACATCATTTTCTATTACCTTATATATACTTTATGACTTTATCTCATGACATTTGGGGTGAAAGGTAACATCATAACCTTAGTCACACATTTGACTTACAATTAATAGATTCTTCTTGAGCCCTTATACATAGATAATGTTTTACGCTTTACCTCTTAAATTGTCCAAATTTATCATTCCTTATCCCATGATGTTGCTTGAGACATCATTCCAAAAAATGACACTTCCTATGTTGTTTTAATTTAGTGACAATAATTTGCTTCTATCACCAGTCATATGATTGGATCATCCACCAATCAGAGACCAAGGACTACCTTTATTTTTTGACATACAAGACAATGCCACATTCTTCTTTCCTTTCTTAAGTTTTCTTCATGAAGGCCTTGAATTATTATTGTGTTTCTTCAATATGAGGATATGATCTAAATTTGCTACTTCTACACTTAGCTAGTGTTATCATTCAATATTTTCAAATAAGGGAGAAAATGAATTATTTTCCTTTAAATTATTTATATGTGAATTTACAATTTTTTTATCTATGTTTGACTTTTTTCCATGGAAAAAAATCGGATTTTCTATATATTAGAGAATCACAGAGCATATGCAAAAGCATTACAATAAACCGACCTGAAACCCTTCGAGGAAGGAAAAAACAAGGCAGTTACGACTACCTTGAGTACCCATGGGTACTACTAAGGCTGCCAGAGCAGAAAAAAGTGAAAATGTCATCATAGTGTTCGCTTCCGGTCTTTCCTATCTCCCGGCATGATACCGAAACAGAGATAAAGAAAGAGGAGAAGCCAAGACTTCAGAAAAAGCATGAAAAATTACCAGATTTTGTGTAATGGTAAATAACTGCTGAGATCGGTAGTGGACACTATTCCGATCCCAGTTCATCTCAAAAAGCAGCATAAAAGTAGTTTTATGTTTTTGACTGTTTACACAGGCCTCCTCGGACGAGGAAAACAACCTGTTTTGTGGTATGTGTATCAACATGGTCCATAAAATATATACAATAACATGACAGGAAAGATAAAACATAAATGGAAAGTTTTGAAACAACACAGTCTTGCAGAAAAAAAACATAATGCTGAAAGCACAGTATCATCCGAACTCTGGCTGATCCAGAAGAGTGATCACCCCCTTATCCATCTCAGTTACTACCCAGGTCCCCAGAGCTTGCTGTACACCTGCTTTAGATAAGGTATCGGCCTCCTGATTTCTTTCCCTGTAAATGTGGCAAACAGTAATATCATGAAAAAAACTTTTGATATTCAAAATCTCATTAAGCAAGGGAAGTAAAATGTAATTTCTGCATTGTTGAGTCCTGTTGAACCAGTTCACTACATTCTTTGAGTCACCGAATATCTGAACCTGTCTCATCTGTTTCAAGGAGAGCCAACATAGTAAGTGGTGTAAAGACTTTAGTTCAGCAAAATTATTAGTTCCCTGCCCCAGGCCTACTGATGCTCGAAAGGATTTTTCAGTGTTTTCATGTATAACCAAACCTGCTCCGCATTGTCCATTTTGGTCTGCTGCACCATCGAAAAAATCCCATGGAACAGATTCTCTGATGAATTCTGGCTGTATGGAGCGAGGGATGGATTGACCTGATGAGGGTGGAATGCTGTCATATATGGCTACCCCTGCCACAGCCAGTTTCCCAATAGGGAAAAGGAGATCTTTGAAGATTAATTGATTTCTTGCTAGCCACATGCCCCAAGATATCAAGAGAGGTAGGGAGCGGATTTTGTCATCAGAGGCTGCCTGCCACCATCGATGCCAAGCTTGCTGTATACTGTCTCCTTCCCATCTGAGAGGGGATTTGATAAGTCTCAAGGTTTCAGCCCACAGACTGGCATTGTAAGGACATGTAAGGAATAAATGCAGAGTAGATTCCTCATTTGATTTGCAAAGAGAGCACCAGCCTGGACCAATTTTCCCCCTTTTCTGCAAGAAATCCCAAGTAGGTACTTTTTTCTGTAGAATGCACCAGAAGAAGAGTCTGATTTTTGCAGGACATTTTAACTTCCAAAGGGGCTTAGTCCACCAATCAGGGTCTTCCCATCCTTGTTGGGACATCATCCATTTGTAACCCATCTTAGGGGAGTAGGTTCCAGTCTGAGCATGAACCCAGACTAACTCATCCCTTCTTTCTGAGATCCGAACAGAAGAGTTTTGAAGGTCCGACACATAGAGGCTCCATTCCTCCCTCCACCTTTCCTCCAAAAGAAGATCAGCATCTGTCAGCCACCCTTGTCTCCAGATGGAAGTTGTCCAAGGGTTTGCCACTTGATTCAAATATTGATAACCCCTTTCAGTCAAAAACTGTCTCAGGTCATGTGATAGGGCATATCTTTCCGAGCACCCTACCCAGGGGTCACAGCCAATTCTCACCCGAGTACCTTCTCCCACTTTCCAAGCAAGTCCTTGTTCTATAATGTGAGCCGAAGCAACTACTGCCTTCCAGACTACAGAGGAATTTTTGGAAGACTTTGTAGGATTTCGAACCCATTCTAAAGCAGTAGCCGGGGCTATGTACTTCCTTTTTGTAACCATCGACCATAGAGAATCCGTCGAGATAAATCTCCATGTTAGTTTAGCTGCTAGGGATTTTGAAAAAGAGAACAAATGTTTAATTCCCCAACCACCCCATTCTTTTGGTCTCGAGATCTTATCCCAAGCAACCCAAGGTGTCACATATTCAGTTTTGGATCCAGCCCATAAAAATCTGCTGCACAATTTATCTATGGAGGCTAATATACCTTTGGGTACCCACATTAGACTTGCCCAGTACACCGGAATGGCCATCAGAACTGATTTTATTAGAACTAGCCTCCCTGCTCGAGACAGCCATTTATGGCTCCAGAGATTGAGTTTCTTTTCTATTTTTATCAGGAGCCATTTCCAATCCTGATTCCTGTAGGAGTCAGGTTTCAAAAGAAATCCCAAGTATTTGAAACTTTCCTGCAGAGTTTTGACTTCGAAAGGAAGAAGTGCCCCTGCGCTACCTCTCTCTTCCAAAGACATTTCAGATACTGTGAGAGTCGATTTTTGCTCATTGACTTTGAGACCAGTGGCTTTAAGGAAAAGGTCCAGAATGTTCTTGAGAGCTCTACAGTCCTCTGTACTGCCATTGCTAAATAAAATGATATCATCCACAAAGAGCAGATGAGTTACCCACAAGTTAACAGCCACTTCAATACCTTTGACCTCGCCTTGCCTTTTTGCCCTGTTAATCATCAAACTTAACCCTTCAGCTGCCAACAAGAAAAGGAGTGGAGACAAGGGGCATCCTTGTCTTAGAACTCTCCCCGGATTGAAGAAGGATGAAGCTGCTCCATTAATTAGCAAGGAGATGGAGGAAGAAGTTATACAGCTCATGATCCATCTTACAATATCAAATCTGAACCCAAGGTGAGTCAACAGAAGGCGCAAGTACAACCAACTTATTCTGTCATAGGCCTTTGATAGATCTATTTTAACAATTGCCCCTTTCTTACCACTTCTTTTTAAGGTATGTAGGGTTTCTTGGGCAATTCCCACTGCTTCATGAATCTGTCTACCATCCAAAAAGCCAAACTGCTCTGGTGAGATATGTCTTGATAAGAAGGGCTTCAATCTGGAGGCAATTAGTTTGGCAATGATTTTATAAACACAGGTGTAAAGGGAAATAGGTCGAAAGTCATCAAAAGAGGTTGGATGATCTGATTTGGGTATTAGGGCAAGAAAAGTAGAATTGAAAGGTTGATAGATAGATCCAGAGGATCTCGATTCCTCCACCACCGCAACTAGATCATCCCCCAGGAAATCAAAGAAATGGAGAAAAAATTCTACTGTCCAACCATCTGGCCCAGGACTTTTGTCCTTCTGCATTTCCTTGAGAATGTCTTCCACTTCCTGTTTAGAGACTACTTCCATAATGGAGTCATTTTCTTCTTCCTCAACATATCTTGGGAAAAATTGGGCAACTCTGATGACCTCTGCTATGGAAACTTCCTCCGGAGCTTTGAAGAGATTTTTAAAGTGATTTACTCCAAGGGCAGCCAACTCTTCAAAAGATTTTTCCATTTCCCCATCCTCTTTTTTCAGCTCCCAGATAGTGTTAGCTATCTTTCGACCCTTTGCATAATTCTGAAAGAACTTGGAGTTTTCATCTCCTGCTTGTAGCCAAATAGCTCTGCTTTTCAATCTCCAGCTTTCTTCCCTAATCTGGAGAATTTTCCTCCGAGCTGCTTCCAAGTCTTTTATTCTATTCCGGGATTCCAAAGACTCATAGCCATTCCCATCCGACTTTTCCAGAAGATCTAACTCAAAATTTAAACTCTTGAGTTCTTCTTCTTCCTTCAAGTTCCTCTGTTTCGCCCATTCTTTTGTTTCTTTCTTCAGTCTCTTAAGGTTATTACAGAACAGGATGCTTCTGCTTCCCTCTTTGTGTTGGTTGTCCTTTCTCCATGTATCATGGAAGAGGGCTTCAAAGGAGGCATCCTTCAACCAGGAGGAATTAAATTTGAAAGGGATTCCAGGTTTTCCAGAGGTTCCTTTTAATTCAAGAAGAACAGGGAAGTGGTCCGAGTTACCCCCTTCCCCAACCCAGTGTCGAAATACTGGAAGCCATTCCACCAGAGATTCACAAAGAAGAAAGCGGTCAAGTCTTTTGCCCACCCAATCTGCCCCAATACGTCTATTCCTCCAGGTGGGGCGCAGTTTGATCAGAGGAGCATCCACCAGATGTGAGGAAGCCAATTTATTTCTGAAGAAAAAAGAGAGGGGATCCGAGTGTGCATTAATTCCCTAGGACTCCGAATCCCCAAGGGAGAAATTCAGGTCACCCCCTATAATGAGATTGGGATGGGAGAGACAAGAGTGATTGAAAAAGGAATTCCAAAAGATTTCCCTCTCCATACTGGGCCCATAGATATTTAGGAACAGGAAAGGAATGCACAACTCTCCAGAGTAGAGTTCCATTGCCAGGCAGTTTGCAGATCCCCAGGAGGAGACTTCCTTAAGCTTCCTCGAGTTAAAGCCTGTTGCAACACCCCCCGACCTGCCTGAGGTATCGAGAGCTGTAAAGACCCAGCCAGGCAAGAGCTTCTGGAGAGAGCAGGTTACTTCTTCGCTTTTCCCCATAGTTTCTTGGAGGAAAATAACATCAGGATTGTAAGAATGCACAAGGTGTTTGAAGGCTAGCTTTTTCGGCTGGCTAGCTAAGCCTCTGCAGTTGAAAGAAAGAAGGATCATCAGGGAAAGGGGGGGGGTGGTGGCTCTGCTCTAAGCACCCCAGGAAAAGTTTTCTGCTTTCCGTCAGCTATGTCCATGACGGCTTTGAATTGGGCTTTTGAGAGAAGTGATTTTCTTCCCCTTAACTTCCTTGGCCCTATTACAATGGGGTCCGAGGCAATACCTCCTACTGCCAGACCCTTACCCTTTCTATTGGCCAAGGGGCGAAGATTGTAAGGGGGATTGTCCATGGGTTGGGTGCAGGAGACAACTGCCGAGGTAACACCCTCACAGGACTCAGCAAGAGAATAAGCCATCTCTGGAGTTGGATGAACATCCACAGGTGAGGGAGGAACAGAGATAAGCAGGCTATCGGTAGAATCTTTTGAAAGATTTAGTGCAGAGAAATCATTAACTATCTGCCCGGAGGGACCAGGCCAAACAGAGAAAGACTGTAAAGATGAAACAGATGAAACATCACAAGAGGGGGATAAGGAAATCATACCCGCCATAGACGCCCCAGCGAGCTCGTCTGAAAGTGGAGCTAGGGTGACCGGCGGAGTAGCCTGAGAGGTAAGAGCAGCATTGCCTTCCGGGGGAGGGATCTGTTCCATTAAAACTTCAGTAGTCCTCATCTGATTGACTATGTGATCGGAAGCCTTCTGCTGAAACCCCTGAAAACCCTGTGCAGTAGTTTCCTGAGCGCTGAAGGGTTTCCATTGTCTTCGACGGCGTCGGTGTCCCAATGGACATTCCTTCGCAAGATGGCCGCACTGATGACACCTTAAACAGCGGAACGGAAGGTTTTCATAGTCCAGAATTTGTAGGAATTCTAGTTCCCGGTATTTTAGAGTCATTGCGTCCGCCAAGCCCTCCTTTGGATTTAGGCTTACCAAAACACGAGCCAAACTTCTGTCCTTGGTTATGAGGTAGGATTTGTCATAATCCAGGTATTTCCCCAAAGTATTGCCAATTGAGACGAACACTGATTCCGTCCAGAACTGTAGCGGGAGACCCGGGATCTTTACCCAAACAGGGGACTCAGCCATTTTCTCCTTCTGCGCATCAAAAAGAGGCGTCCATCTACGGAACAGTATTGGGCGCTTCCCAAAGCTCCAAATCCTTTCGAGAACCCAGTCCACATGTGTTTTGCTCTCGAAATGAATACTGAACCATCCCCTTTCCAGAACCAAAATCTCAGTAGGCTTCCCCGGAGCTTCTTTCCACTCTATATTAACCCAATTCTTTATATATTCAGCTGAATACTTTCTGCCTCTTACCCGGCCAACCAGGATAGTCTCTGTCGCATCCATTGCTTGTTCTATGCTAATGTCTGCCCCCAGAAGACAAAGTGGACGATTTTCTTTCTTCTTAATGGGCTTCGACTTATGTCGCTTGTCCCCCACGGCCTCCTTGAAACTGCCGTTTGTTCCTTCAGCATTTGGAGTTGGGGCTTCCGGTAGATCCAGAGGTATCGGCCCTTGACCCGCTTCTTCAAAAGCGGCGGGAGCTTCACCTTCCTCAAAAAACCTCTGAGGGTTTCCTTCAACCGTCCCAGCCTCTTTCGCACAATTTACAGATTGGGGGTATAATGTGCAAGTCGCTTGCCAAGAGTTGTTTTCAACCCCATCACCATTTGTGGCCCGGATCTATCGATTTTGGACCGCTTCGGCTTGTGTGAGACCTGATGGCAGTCCTCCTCCCCTTTGGTACCCTTCTTGAGACCATGAAGCTAGAAGCCATGAAAACCCTTGCCATGGGTGCGCTTGACCTTGCTGAGAATCACCGACCAGAGCCTCTTTCCCTTTTGATTGTGAGCTTGGCGCACCTTGAAAAACACAAGTTCCTACTATATCTTCCAAACCACCCGAGAGCTTAGGGCGTGATGTATTACCTTGTTCCTTATTCGCCGAGCTTATACGAGAGAAAAGTTTCAGGAATTCCGCCCTGTCTTCGACTGCTCTCAACTATTCTTGACTCTCCACAGGTATCGCTCTCTCCTTCCCAAAACCTTGCCACGGGCTCAGAATGTTCTTATCTCGACGACCAGAATGAGTATTTTCGGCAAAAACCTCACTGCTGGGACCATGTAGGGCTAAATTCTTCGGGAAGAACAAATCTAAGTTCTTCGTTGATACATCATGACCCCAACACGTCAGGAGGTCCTCCGGCGCAGGTTCGAGCTCCAGAAATTCACTATCATATCCCATTCTTGCCGCGCCTTAACAAACTAAAAACAAAAATGCTTGGAAACCGCCACCGTCGCGAAACCCTTGTTGTCAAGAAAATGCGCAGTAAACAATAACAAGTTACAAGGGTTAACTCCATCCCAAGGTTGAGAAAACCGAGCTCCCGGTTCCAACCTTTCCACCTCTGCCTCGGGTCCTGAGAAAAAAATGACGGTTCGGGTTATCGGGTACACGGGCTGACATTTTTACTGTCGCCGTAATCAATGAGGGGCCAGAGTCATCATTACTGGGGCCGAGACCTGAAAGTCCTGGCCGCCATCGCCCGGAACTCAAACCCTAACCCTCGTTCAAAGACCTAACCTTTATATCTCTAAAGAAAAAACCCTGAACCTTTGACTTATAAGGTTTGTTCCTTCTATTTCTAATCATATTTTTACCAAATATGTTGTACAATTTATAGCTTTATTTCAACAATTTTTACATGTGAAACTTTAACCATTAAAATGATTTTTATGCCTAGGAGAAAATTTCCTTTGAGGATATTATCTACTTATTATTTGAAAACTTTGTATCTCCTTATTTTTCAGTCACTCTCTATGGCTATTCGAGTTGTTGTTAAGATTTTTCTATTATTTCTACTCAGTTATATTCTTAGAATTTTCCCTTCCTTGTTTCTACTAATTTTTCACTTGATTGGTGTGATTCGTTGAATGTTTTTCTAATGTTTCCCTTGTTGCTTTTGATTTCCTTTGGTTTTAATGTGGATAGGTCCATTGGTCTCTTTGTGATATATTATTGATTATTTGTCTTAAGCATTCTTATAGATTTATTCTCTTTCATAACCCAAAATGATTTTAATGATAGAAGATCTACAAATTCTCAAAATCTCATAAATTGTTAGATCCTTGAATAGGGATGAAATTCTGGTTCATCAGAGTCATTAATTTTTCTAATTCCTTTCTAAGGGAGACTATAAATAATTCTAGTTTTTCAAAAAATATCCCTTATCTTTTAACTATTGTAACAATGTGTCTTAATTTTCTTTGATTATTCCAACTTACCCTTTAGAATACGAAGTAATGAATCTTCAAATTTATCCTTTTATTCTTCAAAATTTTCCACCATATCCTTCTTCTTCTTATTATTTTTCCTAAGTCTTCGAATTTCTACTAAGGAACTTACCAATTCACCTTCCATATCTACTTCACCCTCTTCTTCATCAAATTCATCTTAAAATTGATATAGAGCTTCTAAGGGCATGAGCATAAATTCCTTCATTTTTTATTTCATTATTTCTTCATTAGAGGATTGTTCATCTTCAAATTCTTAGGATTTGTTGTCTTCTTCAATATAGAAAATCTTATTCTGAAAATTCTTTTCCTTCGTTAATTTCATATATTTAATTTTCTCTCTATGATAATATTCATTCTTTTCTTCCTTGTGTGGAATTTTAGATGCATAATGACCTAATTTTCTGTAATTAAAGCATTTGAAGGGTAAATTACCATTGTACTTTCTATATCCTCTCCTCAATCTGATGAAAATATTTTCCTTCTTGATTAGAGTGGAAACTTCAATCTTCTATATATCCTTTGTTTTTCCTAGAAACTCTGAAGGAAACCTTCTTGATGAATATGTTCCTTTTGAAGTTCACATTTAATAGTTTGTTAGTGTTCCATGCAATTAATCCATTGTCAATGGGTTTAGATATTGATTTTCCATGATGGTTGATCCATGCACATCAAATCTGGTTGGAAGAGATATCAACACCTTTTGAATTATAAAGGATTCATCCACAGGTTCATTAAGTCATTTTGTCCACTCGAAGAAATAATATGGCTCTGTCCTTGTATTCTTTCATATTCAATGATTCACATTTATTCCTTTTTTTTTTGTAAATTTGGTAGATCCTTACTATTTTCTATTAGTCATAAAAAATTAGGTTGCATCATATACAAAGTTAGTGGCCTCAACCTCCCCGAAGGAAACCATGTCTTTTTTCCACCTTAATGCATTGAAAGCCATCCAAAATTCATATTGTTTCCTTCTTCTACTCATCTTAATGGACATTTTATTGTTTAAAACATTAATGAAGTAACAACTACAAACATAAACACTAGTTGCAAAATTCATAAAACTTAATCTGGGCTACTACCCATCAGAAGAGTCTATTGGTGTAGGATCCTTTGCAGTGGAGCCATGCATGTCCACTTGTTTCATCTGCCTTTTAATGCATCCAATTCGAGCTATCGCTTGATACTGTGACACCTTGATGTGCTGGAGTTGAATGTTGATATCCTGAAGAAGTTCCATTACTGATGGTGTTGAATTCTCTTGACCTGGATGAAGACTTTGCATTGCTTTGGCCAGGACACATTTCATTATCCAATATGTATGAATAGTTTGGTTAAACAACAAGAAGCGACCCCTAGTATTCCCTGAATCAGTAATAAAATCCATTGTTTCCTTCTCTACCTCATTATCTTCCTCATTACTATGACTTTCTTTTTCCCATCCCCGTATTACATTTCTGATTTGTGGAGGATTTATGATAGAGTAAGATTTCGAGATATTCATTAACATCTCTTGCTTCGTCTTCCTGCCTCGCTTGCTAGTATCAGCTGTGGATTTTACAATCTTCTGCTTTCCTTTCTCTTGATTTTTAGCCATACACTTCTTCGTTTTCCTCTTAACCATAGTTCTATTCTGAATATTCTATTGAATTAAACCTGTATATACTATCTGTGATCCTGTAGGACAGAAGGACGGAGGTATAACAATTAAAATTTTATTCTTCAGGAATAAATTCTCCTATGACACATGATTCACAGATTGATAGATACAATGTCGTTGACTGAGATAATTCAGGAAGTGATTTATACAAGTAGTTTGATGGAAATAAAAAAATCTCTATCTTGCCAAGTAAAAGCCTAACTAAATAGGCAGAACTCCCATTATGAAAAAGATAAATTATAATTCCTGAACAGAGTGCATGAAATTTTCCTTCACTATGACTACCATGGAATTTCAAGATATGTCCCTACCATGACCAAACAAGGTCGACATAATAACCGCAGAAACTGCTTTGAATATCCCCTACACTTATACAGAAAATCAAACAGACGGATTTAAGGATTTTCCCCTGCAAAAACCTAACAAGGCATACAGAAAAATGACAGAGGCTACCCCAATTATCCCCTAAATCATTCAAATATATGAAACAGAGGTGAGATCTAGTAGAAGTAAACTCGATACCATGCATGATGAAATTGTAAAAATTTTCAAACAAATTCCATTGCCCAGCTAAACTAAACTGGCATGCATGCATGAAGGAAGTAGAGATTATGAAAGAGAACATCACGATCTTACAGGGATAGCGAAAACAAGGGGGTTTTTTTGGTGGAATTTCTGTCTCGGTTAGCCATTTTCTCATACTTACTTTCCAATTTTTAGATTTATACTTAAGGAACCTTCTCTGATACCAATTTTTAGACACTAGGATAATACTAGGAGCGGGGAGACTAAATAATTATTATGGCCTATTTTAACAAGTATTAAGAATATCCAATATTTCAATTCATTCATAAATTAATCATGCACGAAACATATAGAAATACTGGTTGTATGTAAAAAATATTAAATGAAGAATAAAAAATTATGTTTGAATATTGTTGTAGACTGCAATCTACTATTATATTATTTTTTCTATCTCCAATGAGAATGAGACTCCCATCCCCTAAATTTAAAATCATTCACTTGAAGGGAGTACTAACTCCATGATATTTGTAGGTTCCAACCTAAAGGAAGAACCATCTCTATAATATTCTACAAGCACCCATATGGAGGCATGAAACCCCTAATGTGCAGGATCCAAGCAACTCAAGGCAATAAATACTTAAATATGTTTGCAGGAACCAACCTGATGGAGACACAAATCCTTAATAGTTACGCTATGGAAGTATGTTTCATAACATTTTCAGCCTAGATCCATTAGTTATCAAGGGAAATACTTCAACATTCTCATACAAATTGTCCTTTTTCAACAATCTGCAGCTTTAACTTTGATTTTTTCAATACTCTCCTATGAAACTTGTGACTTCATGTAACTCTATAGTAATCATGACCCTCAAATAGAAATCTAATCTTCATCTGTTAAACTCAAAACTCTACAACAATACACTTATTCTAATAAATTTGGAATACATAAGCATGTTATTTCAGTAGATTTCATCAACAGGCTCAACATTATACACATAAACAGTCACAATGACAATAATAATCATGCAAATTTTTTTTATAGAAAATAAAAACTCCTAGCATAGGAAAAAAATACTCTTTGGCCTTCGTTACTCCAATACTCTATTCATCAAATATAGCACAAATATATCCTAATCACAAAGAAAAAGATATAAAATAAATTTGGTCGTGTCCCCAAAAAATAATAGGCCCTGCCACAAAATAATCAAACTCATCCCTATAACCTTATATAAGATATATTATTTTCCATTATAACAGGCACACAACCGACTCCACAACCTATCCACCATAACTTTTGGATGTGTATTTATAGTTTTCTATTTTAGCACAATAATTTTAATCAGATCGATAAAATATTTTTCATACCCTATGTAATTTAATACCATGAGTTGTTAGACCTAGTAAAGCTAACATTAACTGATGATTTATGCTTGGATCTAATAAAATTTTCCCTTGGGTATTTATTTCCTTGAAAAATAGGACCATTTCACACAACGATGCCCTCAAAACTAGAGAGTACATTGTTTTTTTATGTTATTCTATCATCATGGTGACATCATCGTACAACATGGTGCTCTCTAGGTGGTGCCATGTGTCACCAGAATTGAACCCACTAGGCCACTCAAAAACACAATATACAATTTACATGTGTCTCCCTTCTATATAGAAATGTTTCAAGTGCCACATAATCTTTTTTATTTACTTTCCATGTTAGTGTTGAATGGAGATCCACCTATCCCTTTTTTGATCTACCATCAATTTATTTCAAAAAAAAAAATATTACATACTTCAACACGATTTTGAATGCCCTCATAGTGTTTTTATACTTGGACAGGTGATCTAGATTCCACCATATTCATTTATTGACATACCAAAACCATTTTTGGTTTGGCATGCATCCCTATCATGGATCCCCCTTCTTGTTATCCCCTGACCTAATGGGGAGAGGAGGTGTAATCAATATATGGTGGTAAATCACAGGCCCACACATGTCGGTTGATAATACTCCACTCACACATGTTCACCATATATCAAATGGGTGTATTTTGAATATTTCTCCTATCTATGGATACTTTCCCATTATAATATAAAATTAGCACTTGTTGTGCACAACCATACACTTCTAGCCAAGCACATGAGATCTCGGTGATTATTAGGTACCTATAATACTAATGTATCCCCCTTATTATTATTTTTAGTGTATCTGTTAGTATGAATCTTTTGTCAAAGTATACGAAAAAATACCACTTTAGCTACATATAACAAATAGCCCTAACATCAAATATGGCTGCCAATATCTTCAAATCTGCAATTAGTTGATCAAGACAAATGCTGCACAAATCTAGATCTATGCATAAAAAGACATTAAGCAGTGAAAATAACTTTTTGCTCCATGCATCCAATAGATAAGACAAGAACAATATTTTTGAAAGAATTTTTATATTAAGGGCACCTGAGAGGAAAACAAGAAAGGTGCTTCCAATTCTGCTCAATGGGATGGGTTCTTGAAAGTCCTCAGCACTTCAGATCTAGCATTTCTCTCTCTTGTTGGTGTAGAAAACCTAGACAAACATAGAACTCAAAGGGAGCTCACAAAGTAAATAATGGAGAATGTGACAATGATCATGGCTCAAATTCAGACCAAGAGTATAGATCCAGAATGATCTAATAGGCAACAAAAGGTGACAAATGAATGGGAAAACCCTTCTATTTATAACAAAATATTAGGGTAGTCTAGAACTTGGTGCATGAATAAAATATTATTAACCAAATTCTAGAACCGCCTTTTAGGAATATTTTATTATATTTATTGTAGGGAAAAGGATTTTTACTTGGGTCAAATCCTTTATTTATAAATAATAAATAAATAAATGGTTTATTTATTATTTTAAGGAAATGGTGGAAATATAATTAAATAAATAACGATTTATTTAATTATTTATAAATGATTTAGTCAAATTTAACTAGGAATATTATTTAAATGAGGATTAAATAACTTGTTCCTAGGAAATAATCAAATAAATAAGGATTTATTTAATTTATTTCCTTGTTTTGGGTTAAATATGACCAGGAATAATAATTAAATTGATGTTTAATTAATTATTCCTTCAGGAAATATAAACAAGTATAGATTTGTTTATTATTTCCTTTTGGGGTTTCTTGTTTAGACCATAAACAACTTAATAAAGGTGTTTTACTAAGTTATTTCACATAGTGAAAGCAATTTTACTTAGGGTAAAATTGGTCTTACATGGTGTACTTGGGTCCATCTCATGATAATAGGTTAGATGATCAAAAAATGGTGTAACATTATCCCCCTTATTATTATTATTTTTCCTTAGCATTTGTTAGTGGTTGAAGGATATGTCATATATGATTTCAAGGGATTTTTAGTTTTCTATGGATATACAATTTTTCTTAGATAGTATTGATTTATTATCAGTGTCTTACTTGTCTTTAGTATTAGAGAAAATATACTCCCAATTAACATCATATTCTCACACAATTTTATTTGTTGATTAGGAATCCTTCACATTCCTCGAACCCAATTTATTCACACTATTTTATAAATAAAATATTGTTATGAGTTGCAGCAAAAATAAGTGAGAAAAAGTCAACCAGCTGGAAAACCATTGCGCCAACTTGTTGGTCAACCATTACAGAAAATCTTTGGTTAACTGTTTTAGCAACTCATTGGATCAAAAAAATGGTAAAGCAAGTCAAATGGGAAACAATCATTTCACTTCCCATGAAAAACCATAAAGAAAGTCTCATCCTCTATAGAATGGATTTAGATTGGTCTCTTGTACAAGGAAAACAGATGGAGTTTGATCGGATTGAAATTTTTTTAATTAAAATTGGAGACTTTATTAGAGGAGAGGAAATGAACCCACGTGCTCCATGTTCTTTCACCTGAGTACAAAATAAACATCGAGGCTCAAGGCCTACTTCTTCCTTGCTATATGAATTGTAAGTTTTTTAGAGATGCATTGTTTAGATGTTGGTATTAATAGCGCTCCATCATTTCTTATGGATTCATATGTATTGAATTTAAAAAAAAAATTATGCGCCTATATCACTACAAGAAAAAAGGACATTTGTGAGGGTCATGCTTATGACAGACCTTTAAGGTCTATCACCAATGTCACATATGGTGATGGTCCTTAGAAAAGCATTGTTGTAAGTGTATATAGTGATCGTCCTTTAAGGTCCATCACCAAAGCCATTTTCAATGACACTTTTGGTGAGGGTCATTAAAGGCCCATCACTAGTTCTCTCTTTGGTGACACTTCTAGTGACGAACTTTCAATGACCATCACCGATGTTATTTTTGTACAGTCAAAAAATGTTTGTCACCATTGATCATTCCAATGAGCTTTTAATGACGTTATGTGCTTGTTAATATATTTTTTTGTCAAAAGATAATGATTTAATACCATTATTGTGTTGTATTTTTTATAATATATCTAAATCCATAGTGGTTAGAATCAGTCAATTTTTAATAAGTAATCGGTGTGTATCATTTCCCTCAATTAATGACTAGTCAAATAGAGCTTTCCTATGAGTCAACACATGATTTATATCTATTTAGTTTACTATCTAGAAAATTCCCTTTAGATAAAGTGCCACTAGTGTGTGTAGGAAATATATTATTTAATACATAATCAAGCTCTGTCAATTCTATTAATGAGAAAGACCTAACACTCCTAAAAAATCAAGGCACACCTTAAATTAATTCTTTGGCACACACTAACATTTCTTACCAACACATATGTCTTAGAACATCTTTGTATCGAGAACATCTTGTGATGACCCTAATGCCCAAGCACATGGTAGCATGGGCTAGCACAACATAGAACTCTCCTAACATGTGTTGGCATGCATGTAGTCCCTAGCATTCCCTGGAACAAATTGGTTGAATTCATTGACATACATTATCACTTGGCACACAATGCCACTTAACATGTATTGGGACCTATTATTAGTGTGGTTAGAATGCCCCTTTTGAAAAAGATAAAGTCTGACTTATAACCCTCTTATTTGTTCTTCCTTTTGTTTCCTTGAAACTTCTTGACACATATTGACATAGCATGGCACCCTGCACATCCTTAGCACTTGACATGTATTGGCATATCTTGGAACTATTTGGCACATATAATTAGCACACCCTGTAACTCCCAAGAACACTTTGAGACTTCTTGAGATGCCTTGATATTCCCTATCATTCCTTACCAATCCTTATCATACCTTGTCAATCCCTCCTTGGCATGACAAATAACACTCATTAACACTACTACCTGGCACACATTCCTCATATTCATTAAATTCCATGAATTTTGAGCTAGTGCTCCCTTAATTTTTTCTCCTAGTACTCCTTAACACTCCTCAACATGCATTATCACTCTCTAGAACACGTTAGAACTCTTCAACATTCCCTTCCACTTCATAGCATGCATAACACTTTGTGACACATATTAGCACTTGGAACGTGTTGGTGCTTGGACAGTATTAGCATGTATGGAATATTTTGCCATGCCTTGGTTTAACTTGACATGGTTTAATATTAAATCTATTTTAGATAAATTGTTGGAAAGTAGATGAGAAGCAACAAAGGAAGACTTGGCACTTAGAATGCACTGAGACTTTGCACATGGCACCTATTGGTGCCTAGTGTTGGTGTGCCTAGCATGCCCCTCTTGGAAAAGGTAAATTGATGACTTATTAACCCACCTATGTGTTCATTTCCTTGTAGTTTATCTTATTTCTCTATTTTTTTGGCCTTGATAGTCCCTAGAACGCATTGACACACCATTGCACATCTTGGCATGCCTTATCACTTGGAACATCTTAGCATGTTTGGCATACCCTCGCACTATATGACACATCTTAGAATTCCCTAGCATGCCTTGGCACTCATGTCCTCAAATATGTCCTTTACATTTTTTGATGACTTGGGAACCCAATAAATTCCTTGGATAATGTAGTTTATATGACAATATTGGCTTGCTTCAACTACAACAACTTGACCAATTGCACCTACTACAAGTAGATTGTGCCTTGTTCACTTAAGAACTACCTATAACTCATTTTATTTCATTCATGTCCAAGCTAAAATTTTCCCACTGGAATAGTTACCAAGACAAGGATCACATGATCTAGCCATGGCCATAAAACAACTAAGAAACATAGCTTACATAGGAAATATTTCACATGTATGCTCAGTTCATATAAATAGTACAAAATTAACTGAGAGTTTCTAAGAACCACAAGATGCACAAGGCACACAAGATATAAGACAACACAAGTTGAGTGCCCCAAAAATTATACACAACGATGTACAATATGAAATTATTTAGAATAGTTTAAAACATGGGCATGTATCCAAAGTGTGCCACATCTCATATAAAAAAAATAGTTAGAGGAAAAAAAATGTTGTGCCTAGCACAAAGTGATCACCCTTTGTCTAAAACGGTTATGTTGAGCCCTGTATAAAAATCGTAGCCTTGCCTCCTTTAAATCCTATTATGAACTTCCCCTAACACACTTTGCCCTTAGCAAACTTGAATTTGCTAACACTCCCTCGAACACACTCGTATTCATTCATTTCCATGCATTTTTACCTAGTTATCCCTTGATATGCCCCAACACTCCCTAACACTCCTCATCACAGATTTAAATTATCTAACATGTGTTAGTATAACTTTTCATTCATAATGTGCATGCCCTAACCCTCCCTAGCTATCATGGCCTCACAACTACCCTTAGATAATTTTCAACTTGTGAACCCAACCAAGCCCTTGCTTGACTACAAGAGCTTGACCAAGTTATAGATACTATAACTAGAATATGTTGTTGAATTGTGTAGCTTGCAAGGTACTCCAAACCCTAGACATTGGGTGATGTCTAGACATAAACCCAAGATAAGAAATTTTGGTGGGGTCCATTAAGATGGTGTGTCTCATGGATCGAACCTAGCTACGATGAGTCCACAATACAGTAGTAACAGGAAGGATCAATTAGATTGATGCAGTAATATGTGAAAAAGACAACAATCAGAGTCACAATGTCAGATACTGGAGCATAGATCAGAGTTGGCAACAATTCAAAGAGCACAGATGAAAATGTCAACAACAGTACAAAGAGTCCAGTAGATAGGTGTAGTAGCTAGCAGCAGTCATAAGACTCTGATGCCAAATTAACTATATTGATTCAGTTGTTCAGAGGCTATTCAGTTTCATAATTTTTAGGTGAAAACAACACTAGAGAAGTGTTGCATGCATAATTCCAAAGGTACCATATCAGGATAGATTGAATTCCTTTCTTTTTCAGAGGGAGTGTTGAAATTTGCGACAAGAACCAGTGAAATTAGAAACCAGAAAGGACAAAAAAAAATGCACCCAAACTAGTGAGGAATTTTAATGTACTAGAAGTGAGGAATGTTAGTCGTCTAATTTATTTTCCCTTAAATAAATTGGAAAATAAATTGTAATTTCATCTCATAGAAACTTGGGTCAGTTAACTAATTCATGATGACTAAGTTAGCTCAAGAAATTTGAGTAGAGGTGATTGAGGTGCATATTGGTGGCCACCTACCTATTCCACTTGGGCCCTTGCCATTGTCTCTTTCAGTTTTCTAGCTTCCTTAATTATAACATGGTTTACTATTTTTGTCAGTTTTTTGGGTCCTGAAATTCCAGAGCAGTTTTGAGGCCCCAAACGACCCTTTTTTGGCATGAAAGGTTTAGCGATTTCATAGAAATCGCACTATCAGTTGTATTCCTTGGAGAGATATTTATAACAAGGTATCATGGGCGTCAAATGAAGATCATATGACCAAGTTACGACCTCGAGAAGTTGGCTGCCCAACTACCCCCAATGGGGCCCCTAAACTCTTGGTGTTACATCTCTTCATGTTAGGGTTTTCTCTTATTTTTCAATAATAAAAATTCATTTGAGCCTTATTGTATCACACTTACGAGGCATGTAGCTGCCACATCTCTTCTTAGAGATAAGCTAACTGTTATTAATCAATAATTTTTTCTATTTTTTAGTTGACTAAATGCTTGTCCTAGATTTATAAAAACAAGATTCATGAATATTGTGATTTTTAGAAATTTCACTGCCTTCATTATCCTTAGGATAAATTTTTTACTGTTTCACTATTATATTATGTCATGGTTAGCTTACCACTCCTAGAGGAACCCTCATGGGCTCATGCCACTCATATTTATCCTATTTTTACACCCATGAACTTAGTACTCTTTTTTACCTTGCCTCACCCCTCCACTTTCCATCTAGGATCACCAACCAGCCTACTCCTTCTTATATTCACCAAATGCCTTAAGCATTGATGGTCTCAAAGCTATCCCTATAGGCTCTTTGGATAAGTCAATTACATTGGATTTAGGATATTCAATATATTAATTTTTCAAAAACTCTGTTTTTCATACTTTAAGACCCCAATTCAAGCTTTCAGTCAAAGACCAAGTCCAAGGAGTTGTCCACTAGGTAACTAGGATTTTTTAGCGCATTTTTCATAGTTTCATGACTTCCATGGTTAAATAATAAATAAGGCTTGTATCTCGATGCTCTTACACCTCCTCCTATCTTTAATATACCTTCATAAACACTTCCCATCCCTCACATCCCTCAAAATTATCATTTTTCTACAAAATATGGCCTATTGCTACAATTTGACACTTTTTCGAGACTAGGCCTGTGTTTTTCCCTTTTGGAACCCTTCCCCTTGCTCAATATTTCAAATTCCACTTTCCCCTACTCTCTAACATCCATCCCTATTGCCCAAAATATCCCCAAGAATTTATACAACCCTTAACCCCTTCATTTCCCTCCCTCTACAAGGCAGTCCTAAAATCCCATGTTTTGCCTACACCAAACCTTAATTTTCTCTTCCAACTAATCTAGGGTTTGCAATGGAAAAGAGGCATAGGATCAAAGGATCCACATGATAGGCCATATCAGCAAGAATAAATCCATACCAAGTCATAAACATCATTCCTCCATCATTTTCCAAAAATTCATTCCAAGGGTTAAGCCATTTGTCACTCATAGGGCCAGTTCTTCTTCAAACTATGTTTTTGACCAAAGATACATGAATTTGAAAAATGTGATAGAATTTTTTTTCCATAATAGGTCCAGGAAGAAAAACCTCCTTTAGTTTTTACATAGGTGTCATGGTTTGGGAGCAATGTCAAAAATACATGTGCCACAGGAGAATTGCTGTAGTTCTGGCATGACCTTGTGAAAATCGGGTTTTCTCATAGATGGAGTGTCCAAATGAATTGCTTGATGATTAAAATGACAACTAAACTGGAAGATATTTTGAATGAGCTATCATGAGCTCAATTTGGAGTTATGGAAGGCCTCCAAAAGTTGTATGTACCATCACTCTGCATTTCTGCACCATCACTAAGCACTTTTTGAACAGTCTTGGGAAAATCAACATTTAGCAAGGAAAATCAACCTAAATCAAGAAAAAAATGGTATATTTGGAAATTTAACAAGTTAATATTTCCAACGGGCCATCATGGGCCTAATTCTGACATAGCGATGTCCTCCAAGTGCCCTCCGCAAAATGGTGTTGCACGCTTAAGAGTTGGTGTTGCACCCCTGGAAAAATTTTCCCATGTAAATTACACATGGAGCTGCATGGCTAGGAGGTGGTGCTGCGCCCTTGGCCAGGAGTATCTCCTCAACCCTAAAAACACTCAATTCACTCTTAGACTCTTGCTGAAGGTCCTCCATGCCTATCGAAGGTTAAGTACCATCACATCAGGCCAACCAAGCATGAATCGAGGATTTATATAATTTATAGATGAAGAAGGGAAAAATCCCTAGAGCCTAAAGTTTGAGAAGGTAGGAAAAGAGGTGCAATGAAGACCATAAATCTCCATGATGACTGAAGGCAGAATTTTGAAGAATTATATCAAAAGGTCCATGGTTTATCAAGGCGACAATAGTTCACTGCATCAAAGGGAGGGAAATACAAAGAGTATTAGTGTGAGGGAGACTAAGCTTTCAAATGCAGTTAATTTCCATCAAAACAGTCGAATAAATAAGGCATAGGGTTAAGTTTTAAAATGGAAAATCAAGATAATCATGAGTTTGCTGTTGAGTAACTAAAGTTTTCAAATTCCAAGAATGACAAAGGAGACAAAAATAATTTGTGTCATGGCACCTGCAGCAAAATAGAAGTGGCCAAGAGAAGACATAGTGGACATAACTTACAGTATTTGTCAAAATAGAGATATCACTGCCAAAATCAGTGAGAGGGGAAGAAATTATATTTTCAGATCATGCACAAAAAATATCATTTTTTTTGTTTTAAGTCACCTCCTGCAAAAGTGAATAGAATATCAGTAAAATGATAAAAAGGCAAAAAAAAATAGAATGTGGGTTTGTAAGATATAAATCTATATTCGTAAGACTATAGAAGCCAATTTTCTTTATCATTTAACTCCATTTTTCACTTGAAAAATAGAGAAAGAAGCCTTCAAGAGAAAATTCCTGCATTGTGGCAAAATTTGAGCAACAAATACTCTATGTTGCACCCTTGGGACACTATGCTACGCGCCTGTGGGTGCTTCCTTTTGAAAATTGAACAAAGCGTTGCGCACCTGTGGACATATGCTACGTTTTTGCCAGCATGCAGAATTAGCAGTCGACCTGACAGCATGCAGAGGCTTGACTGAACTAGGCGCTACACACAGACACGTCCAGGAGCCGACCTGAGAGCGTGTAAAGTAGCCTGACTGGCCTTGCGCTGTGCACACACATTTTCCAGAACACATTTAGCCTTCTGCCCAATAGGCCCACTGCCTTAGCGTGTCCAAAAATCTCCTGACTGGCCCATACTCGTGTAGCCTCTACCGGGCGCTACACGCAGGGACTTTCAGATCCGACTCGACAGCATGTGCAGAGGCCCGACTAGCCTGGGCGCTGCGCACAAGGACGTTCATAGCCAACCCAACAGCCATGAAAAGGCCTAAATGCTATGCTCCTATGCTACACGTTTAGCAAAGAAGCCCTCCATGCCTGTGCAAGCCTCCAAACACCTCCAAACTCTTCAAATTCTCTGCTTGGTACCTCATGAAGGTTTTTATAAGAGGGCACTCTTCCATCTACATGCTAAAGGCAGTGAACAGGGTAGTGATGAAAATAACAGTGACAAAGAGGCCAATAATGAAGAACAGGATGACAATGAAAAAAATGATGATAGTGAGGAAAGTGTAGAAGATAAAGATGCCAACATAGATAAAGGTGATGACAGTAAGGACAACACAGAAAATAAAGGCAACAACGAAACTTATGAAACAAGCCTCAATCATGACGATAGTGAAAAATATGAACAAAATGAAGATGATGATTATGCAGAAAGTCAAGAAGATTCTAATGATAGTCATTAAAATAATGAAGAAACCATGATGACTGATAGCCCTAATAATAATGACAATAGTAACACTATGAGCCAAAAAGGCAGTCAAGAGGTGGATGACAGTGGTGAATATCATAACAATAATGTTAGCATGGAGGAAATGAAAGTGAATCTCAAGAGGGAAATCAAGAACATAGTGCAGAAGACATAAATGTAGACATCATTGATGAAAGGAAAGGTAGTATTGAGATCAGCCATGGTGAGGGCGTTCTAGTAGACAAATTTTAGTTTTTCCCTCTCACCTATAAAAAGGGTCAAGGCTTGTTTTTGATGCCTCTAAAAGGAAAGGGACCATTCCATCCACCTTAGCTCAGCCACTAGAGAAATGGAAACAAAAGGTAAAGGAAGAACAAGAAGATCATGAAGTTGAGAGGGAGTTTGAGATCATTCAGGTGGATAGTGATGAGGAGAATGAAGCAAGAATCACAAACTTGCTCCTTCAAGACAGAAATGCACAAATCAAATACCTCCAAGAAAATTTGGATAGGGTCAAGAGTGTGAATGACGCCCTTGACTTGGAGAATAGGCAACTAGGAGCTCAAATTGCAATCTATGAAGCTAGAGCCCTCAAGGCCCTAAAAGAAGCCAAAAAAGCACAAGGGAGACTAGAAGAGTTCATGGGTGCCTATGAAGAGAGTGAATATAAGGAAAATCTATGAAGAGACTTATAACCATGGGATTGAAGAAGGCATTGGCCAAACAAAGGGAGAAAGAATCAGCCCTAGTGGAACAACTCCCTTTAGATGACTTTTGGCCATGGAGATAGCACATGACTGGGAGCCTTGGTTGGAGAGAGGCAACATACACTTGGAGGCTAAATTGAAGAAATAAAATAAATACCTTGACCTCCAAAGAATGATGACTAAAAATTATGCCCAGAGAAACCAAATTGCAAGGGCTAAACTGAAAAGGGCTCAAACTAAGATCCAATCACTAAAAGAGGGAAAAGGCCAAGATAGAATTGGAATTTTGGCACAAGCTTCTCTACAGGTCTCTCAAAACCCATGAGGCACACATCCACCAAACCCATGAGGCTCACATTTTTGGAATCCTCATCTCAAATATAGCATGCTGACAAAGTTTCAGATTAATTGGAGTTGTTTTGATCCTCCAAAAGGGTAAAAAACACCCTAAGTTTCACCTTTCTGCCTACTTTTTAGGACATGTGTTGCGCCTTTACTAGCCTTGGAATTTTTTCTTTTTGAATAGGTTGTAGAGGTAAAATCAGAGAACCAAGGGTAGACATAGAAATTAGACTCAAATGGATTTCCAACGATCCTTCACGGAGCCTTTTCTGACATCGAGAAGACCTTCAAAACTTTTCTTCACTTTGACCCAATTTTCTTGCTCCAGTGCTACACCCTTGGGATGGAAATTCATCCTAAAAGATAGTGCTACTCCATTAACAAAGGGAAAGTAAAAAATGTACGCTTGGAAAGTTTTAGGAGGCTTTTCAGACCTCAAATATAAATTTCTTTACTAAAAATGCCTGAAATTATATTCTGTTTTAGATATTTTGTGCCTTGGGCCTTGCAAGGTCTCAAGGATAATAGTGACATTTCTGATTAGAAAATAGGCTTATAGATACTCTATTAGGTTTTTCTCCTCCTTTTTGGTTAATATAGAATTGAGGACTCATTGTTAATGTTGGCATTTAATGATTTTTGAGAGCAATACATGGTTCTTTGAGGTTGAAAAGAAATTTGGTGTTATGGTGCTTGTGAATTATTTGCTTTGATTGATGATGATGAAAGCTTGCTTGTAAGATCCCTGAGATTGGTGAATGGTGATGCGTCTCTAATATATTCATGTTTTCTTGTTTATAACTATATCCATCCTTCTATGTTGCAGTATATTAGAAAAGTATAGGCTAAGAAATGTTGTTTGAGGCACCTTAATCCTTCCTGTTTCTATTGTATTTATGTTTTCCTCTGCTGGGCTAGTTTAAGGAATTCTTAGCTACTCCTTAGATCCACCTAATCTTGTTTGTTTCATTAATGGTTTGAAAATGTAGTTTCCAAATATGTTTTATGGTTATCCATGCTTACTTGATGCTATCTAAACTCTGTTTATGGAATCTCTCTTTGATGGATTTCTTGCTAGTTTTAGCCAAAGAGGCCATGTTTTGATCATGCCCTTTTTTTATGCTTGATAATTTTTCTTGAAAGTTCATTATAGCTTGATTGATGATGTCTAGGAGTTCCGTATTCATTGATTAAAGTTATTTTTCATCTTATATGTTTTCAAAATTTCAAGGTGAAATCACTAAAGTTAGATAGGTTTTCTTTCTTTCTGTGTTTCACTAAATTGTTTATCTTGAATATATATTTGTTTAAGTATTGTCATTGAGTTAATGGTTTGTCCTATCTCATGATTATTATCTTTTCCTTATCATTATTTGATACCTTCTTGTTTATGGGTATATGACAAATGATTCTTAACTGCCCTTTTCCCTACCTTGTTTCCCCAACTTAATGTCCATTTCACTTCACACATAACCTTAAAAGATCCATTGACTACACTAGATTTTCCCTATGATGCACTTTGAATCATTGTTGAGATATCCATGAATTTCATAGACTCCATAGCCCAATTATTTGATGACCTCTCACTCCACCTATTCTACTTGATCATTTTACCCAACCCAACCAAACAAACAAAAACCTAAACTTCACAACTAGCCTAAAATCAACTGTCTAGAGAAAAAAAGTTCACATCCTTTGCATACAACAGAAAGAGCCCTCTCTGAGTCCAGGAAGTCTAGGTCCTAGGACTCCGAAGACTAGTCTTATGTTACCCTGTGCGTTTGGTCTACCAATATGCCAAATCACAGGACACTAACATTCTGCCGATCATGATGGGACCTTATGAGTTAGTAATAATATAAGTATTCCTTAGGACTCTAGAATCCCTTGTTAAAGAGTATCCAATGAATCTGCCACCTCATCACCACACTAAAATTCTAGCGATCACAGTGGGAATGAGTACATAGTAGCCTAAAAACTCTTATAGACTCATTTAAACCCTCGGTTAAGCTTAGAAAGTTAACTGATAGCCAAGAGTAGACTTTGCTTGTTTCACCATCCTAGAAAAATGATGACACACTTACAAGACACTCATACAAACCTTAGGGCTACGTAAAGGAACTCAGAAAACCCAAAAACATCTCTAGATTGGTTATTTGTGAGTTATTGGTGGTGGACCATAAACTTATATCCTTAAAATAGCAAAAAAACATCCACTTGGCAACTCCACTAGCCTCCAATAGGCCTATTTCTTCACTAGTTCTCATAAATTCCCCCAGGAATGCATTAAGTAGTCCCAATCATGCTGATCGTGGATAGTGTTAGCCACCTATAAATTTTTGACAAGCAAACAGGTGGCTAAATATTCTTCTGAGCCTTTACGAGAAACATTTCCCTTGAAAATATTTCATCCTTGAAGCCTCTATGTGTCCTCTTCTCCTTGAAGAATCTTCACTGTTGTTTCCATTTAAAACTCTCACTGTTTGTGAAGAAAATTGTTGTTAAAAAGGCCTCCATTTTCCCTATATCATCCTCATGAAACCTCCATTTTTCATCACTTTTCCCCTTTTCAAATTCCACAAAAATTCCCTCCAAATCCCTCCATTTCATCTGAAAACCCTATTTAAACCTTATAGCTCCCTTTATCTGGTTTAAAAACCCCCTTTTTCCTATACTGGAACCTTTTCTTATAGCCTTGAAAAGAACTGATTTGGCTTAAAATACCCCATTTTACAATATATCAGGCTTAAGCCCCTGAGGGCTTTTATTCTACAACCCCGGCCTCATATAACCATAAATATGGAACCAGGCGCTAAAAAGGATTATCCTCTACAGAAAATTCCCAAGAAATCCTTTGAAAAGGCATAAAAACACTTTTCTCCGCCCCAAACACTGTTACCGATGAAATAGGTAACCTGACTTCAAAACGAGAACTCTAGCCCAAAAAGACTCAAAAAACATGAAAAAACACCCCAAAAACAAAAAAAGTGTATTCCAGAATGCACTTGGTTTTTTTTGAAGGTCAAATTTCAACATTTTATAAAATTATGCTAAAAACAAAATTGTTTCTTGAAAAAAGGATTGAAGAAACACCCTCAAAACAAAACCAGTTGATGCTGGAATAACAAAAAAAAAAATTGTCATATTTTTGAGATTTTTAAAAATAGAAATGACATTTTTAAATTTTTAAAATTCAAACATTAAATAATACCTAAAATTTAAGAAAAAAATAAATTTAAAAAATAAAAACATTTTAAAGCTTAAAATTTAAAAATATATAGGAATAAAAAAATAAAAATAAAAACAAAATAAAATTTTTAATTCAAACATTAAAAAAAAACATAAAATTTAAGAAAAAAATAAAATTAAAAATTAAAGATTAAAATTTCAAAATATATAGAAATAAAAAAAATAAAAATAAAAACAAAATAAAAATATTAAATTAAAAAAAAAGTTAAAAAAATAAAGAAATTATAAAAAATAAAATATAGAAATTAAATTTAAAAAAGAAAAAGAAAATGTTTATTAAATTAAAAAAAATAAAATAAAATAAAAAATTAAATTTAAAGAAATATACTAAATTTTAATAAATTTAAAACTTTAAAATAAAAAAAAATAAAAAAAAATATTTAAATTAAAAGTAAAAAAATGAAAAATTAATTAAAAATGAAAAATGAAAAATAAAATACAATAAAAATATTAAATTTAAAAAAATATATATTAAAAAAACAAATAAATTTTAAAAAATAAATTAAATTTAAATTATAAAAAATAAAAAATATATATATGAACTTAAATTAAAAATATATATATATATTAGATTTTATTAAATTTATAAAAAAGATGTTAATATTAAAATAACAAATTAAATTTAAAAAAAATATATATTAAATTTTAATAAATAAATGAATAAACAAATAAATTTTGAAATAAAAAATAAATTTTAAATATAAAGAAAAAAAAACATTGTTAAAATAAAAAGTTAAAAAACTTTAAAAATCAATTAAAAATTAAAAAATTAAAAAAATAAATTAAAAAAATAAATAAAATAAAAAACAAATTAATTTGAAAATACTAAGTTTAAATTAAAAAAAAAAAAAATCAAATTTTAAACACAATTTTAATTGAAATAAAAAAAATATAAAAATTTTATGTAATTAAAAAAAATAATTATAAAAAATTAAAAAATTAAAAAAAAAAATGTTAAATTCAAATAAATTAAAAAAAAAACAAAATTTATTAAATTTTAAAAAATTAAATGAAAAAACTAAACATAAAATTTAATAATTAAAAAAAAAAATTAAAAACTTAAAAAAAAATCAATTAAATAAAAAAATACAAAATTAAAAAAAAAATTACTAACAAAATTTAGAAAAAAATAAAAATTTAAAAAATAAAAATTAAAAAATTAAAAAAAATAAAAAAATAAAAAAAAAACAAAAAACAAAAAAAATTAAAACAAATTAAATTTCAAATATAAAAATTAAATTTAAAAAAAAAAAAAATTAACTTTTTTGAATTTAAAAAAAAGTAACAAAAAATCAAATTAAAAAAAAAAAATATTAAAAATTAAAAAAAAGTTAGAGAAAAAAAATAATTTTTTGATGGTGGTGGCGCCACCAATCGGCCTCCCGCCAAGGTGGCAGCGAAGGACGACTCAGAGAATCGGCCTCTCGCGGAGGGATGGCGATTCCGGGAATCGGCCTCCCGCGGCAGGAGGGCGATTCCCGGAATCAGCCTCCCACTGCGGGAGGCCGATTGGGAGGGTGATTCCCAGAATCGGCCTCCCGCCGCCGGAGGCCGATTGGCGGCGCCACCACAATCAAAAAATTCTTTTTATTTTTTAATTTTTTTTTAATTTTTAATAAATTTCTTTTATTTTATTTTTATTTTTATTTTTATTTTTAGCTTTCTTTTTTATTTTTTATTTTTTTATTTTTAGTATTTTTTAATTCGTAACATATATATATATATATATATATATATATATATATATATATATATATATATATATATTTGTTTTTTTTTTTCTTTTTTAATTTTTTTTTAATTTTAATTTTTAATTTTTTTTTAAATATATATATATATATATTAATTCAAAAAATTTAAAATTATTTTTTTTAATTCAAATATTTTATTTTAAATTTAATTTTTTTTAATTTTGTTTTGTTTTGTTTTTTTAATTTTGCTTTTAAATTTAATATTTAAGATTAATTATTTTTAAAATTTTAAAATTTATTTATTAAATTTATTAAATTATAATTAAATTTAATTTTTTTTAATCTTTTAGTTTATTTAGTTTTTCATTTTTAAAATTTATAAAATTGTTTCATTTAAAAAAAAACAAGAATTTATGGATATTTGTTTTTTAATTATTTGCACGTGGTATTTTTCATTTTTTTTTTTTGTTTTTTAATGATAGTTTTTTTTTAAATTTTATTTTTAATTTTTTTTTAAATTTTGTTTTTCAATTTTAAATTTCTTTTTTTTTTTAATTTGTTTTTTTTGTTAATTTTAAAATTTGAATTTTTGTTTTCTTCTAATTATTATTGTTTTAATTTAGATTTTTAAATTTATTTTTTTCTTTTTTGTATTTTATTTTTTTATCTAAATTTTAATTTTGTAATTTAAATTATTTTTAAATTTTCTATTTTTTTTTTTTTAATTATATGGTTTTTTTTTAATAACTTAGAAAAAAATGTTTTTGAAGTTTCTTTTTTTAATTTTTTTGGTTAATTTTTGTTTTTTTTCTTTAAATTATGTTTTTTTTTTCAAATTTTGTCATATCTTCTGATATAATTTTTGAATTTTTTTGTTTTATTTATTTATTTTTGTTTAAATTTTTTATTTTTACGAGTTAATTTTGTTTTTTTTTTACATTTTTATTGGTTTTTTTTATTGTTTTTATATATATATATATATATTTTATCTAAGTTTTGTGTTTTATTACCAACATGAAAATCACCACTCTAAAAAAAAAAGGTTGATGTTGCATCAATACGTTTCAAAATTAGCATGAAAATCAACGCTCTAAAAAAAAAAGTTGATGCTGCATCAATACGTTTCAAAATTAGCATGAAAATCACTAACATTTTAAAACAAATATTCATACTTCATAAATAAAAATATTAGTGTGTCAAAAATGTGCACAAAAAAAAAATGGGTAATTCTGCATCACCATTTTTCAAAATTGGGTGCTTTTTATGCTACCAAAAAAAAGTAGGTAACAATGCGGTTACCTATTTCATCGGTAACAGTGTTCCCATTATAATGTTAAGCCCCTCAGGGCTTGTTCTCCCTAGCCCCCCTCTCCATGTAGCCTAGGCACAGAGGTCCGAGCGCTAAAAATCCATAAAAACCATAGAAAAATGCCTTTTTACCTTTGTTTTATTTGCTCCAAGGGATTATGATCTGGGTCAACATGCACCATCGATATCCACAGATCGACAACTGTGAACAATCGAGTGCTTCCCCTTTCCATTTCCTCGTTGGTTTAACTCCACCCTGATATGCAATCATAGCCATCCATTTAACAGATCCAACGGCTGTGATTAAGCCCGATGAACCACCTCCGCTCTCGCACCTTTCTCCCATCGCGCCTCATCTCCGCCGTTAGATATCACCGTCCCACATCCGACAGTTCACAGACATATCATGCAAGTTTACTGTCTGACCATTAACGCTCCGAAGCCACATGATATAAGCAGTTTTGCATGGACACATGGTGCATGCTGAATGGTATCACGTGAATTTTGGCAAAACCATAAACCGCCCATGGACCCACGCAAATAACACTAGTGGTTTTGTCTTACCACCCTCTTCCGCCGTGTGTTTTATCGCTTAATCTAGACCGTAGATCTTTATGATCTAATGGTCCAGACTTATTCTCATGCCATTCACATATGCCCCTCACTAATCTCGTCCATTGATCTCCACCATATGATTTCTTCATCAGATGGCCACGATACAGTTTCATCCTTCGTCCATCATTCCTTCTTTATCCACCAAAATTTTTATCAATGAATCTTAGCCGTCAATCATCACTGCTAGACCTAATCCAACGGTCCAAAATATTGCTCGTGCCAAAACTTCTGCAGGCTCGATTTTCACCATTTTTTCATGATTTTCACCGTTTCTTCGCCTGCTGCCACCATTTCGCCTCTGCTCTTCATCCTCCATGGGTCTCCTCAGCATCCATCCTCCCTCCCTCTTGATTTCTTAACATGTTTCGGTGTTTTTTGCAGGGTATAATATCGAAAAATGCACTCTGTCACACAATTACTGACAGGGTATTTTGGAACGTAGAATATCAATTCCAAGACTAGAGATCGCAGGGAGATGTGCTCAGAAAGGTTTAAAGCATATTTTATTAAAGAAGCAGTGTTTAAACCCTATTTAAAGCCCTATTTCACCATTAAACCTGCATAAGAACCAGAGATAACAACAAAAAGTGTATCAGTGAAGGGAATCGAAGCATTAATGTTTGTCATTGAAAATTAATGATTTAATCCAATGATTAAAAGACAAATAAACCGTATCAAGACCATAAAGAAGATCAAGGCCTAATTAGGCCTAAAACAGAGACCTAAAAGTGAAACAAAAAGTGTTTTTGGAAAAGACAGAGGCTATCAGTCCAAGAACGCCTTCACCGCCACACCAGAGGCAAATTGACCCCTCTCCAGCCACCAAAAGACACCTGCAGCCTCATAGAAAACAAAGAACACTTAGTCATTTCCAGAACAGAGGATATTTGCCTAAAGACAACTGAATAGTTATTTATAACTGTCAGCAGAGTTATTTTAAAAGATAAGAAGTAGTCCTAAAGTCAATCTTCTCGTACGTGAAGCCTCAAAGGGCAGAAGCAACAATTATGAAAATATGGAAACCTACAGATTTCTATCCCCCTTGCTTATTTCAAAGGTCAAAGACAGACAGCCAGACCAAGTATAAGGAAAGGACCATTAAATGAAGCATGGAGCATGACATTTTCTTACCCATCAACCCTCCCAGGGGCCAAGAAACATTAAGTCCTCATTTAATTGGGCCAACTATCTCTTCTACTACTTCACTTCCTCATTCACCTATAAATATTCATAGAAAATTCATTGTAAAGGGTTGTTGTTGGTTGATAGGGATTCATTCAATTGTTAGAATTGTTATTGGGGGGAGTATTTGAGTAGTTTGTAATTTAGTAGGTTGGGAAGAGAAGTCTATATTGTAAAGGGCCAGTGAGCTCAAAGTATGTGACTGGTTTGGCACGTCAATTAATCAAGAAGATTCACAGGATCTTGGTCTATGTTATTGGTGATGTATTCTCACTGTAATTGTTTCCTTTCATGTTTTTACATACTATCCATATTTCTCTGATAAAGAACAGCAAGCATAGATTAGGATAAACTACTGGAAGTACCCTAAATCTCATTGTAAATATTTATCTTTGATTTTTTTTTGCTAAGTTGTGTATCTAAGTTGGCTGGTCCATTGCTTACTGATGTATGAATTTTGAGTTAGTTTCTTAGATCCCTTTGAGTGAGTTTCAAAAGCATTAAAGGTTAAAAGCCCTCCTCTGATCTGATGCCTTACTCTTTGTTTCATCTTATATGTTTTCCACTACTATGAAAGTGGTCATGAGGACTGTTGGATTGTTTTTCTTTAGAGTATGTTGAAGCAGGTCTGGAGTTAAATGACCTCTGATCTGATATTAAGCTACCTTTGTGCCTTTATGGGAGTTTCCTTTGAAGTATGTCAAAAGCAGGCCTGGATTTAAATGACCTCTGACCTGATCTCAGACTGCCCTTTGGTCTCTTTCTTTCACCCATTCTTAATGTTCCATTCCATAATCTATCTAAAGAGATCCTCTAGTATAGATGACTTTCCCTATGAAAACCCTTGAATAATTGTTATGCAAGTAAACCCCTTTCAATACTCCATATCCAAATGGATTTACACTTTCTTGACCTATCTTCTTTTGCCGAAAAATCCTGTTGCTTTGATCCTTTTCATTCCATTTAACCTTCTCAGTTAATGATCTCCAACCCAGCAACCAAACCAATTTAAAACCCCCTTGTGCTTCATACCTAGCCTAATACCTCATTTTTAGCTTCAAAGACATATCATTCTTTTAATTCATAGAGAGATCCCTCTCTGGATCCGGGAGGGCTAGATCCTACGATCCCAAAGTGGTTATGATGTTGTCTTGTCTTTTAGTCTTGCCAATCTGGCCAAAACACAGGAACCCCAACATATTGGTGACTCCGCCGGGGAAAAATATGAGTGTCCTTAATTTCTAATACCCATTCTTGTGTTCCATTGTCATCACCAACATAATGGAGACCATACTTGGGGAAAATATGAGTGTCCTTAATTGCTAATACCTGGTCTTGTGTCTCATTGTCGTCACCAACATAATGGCTACTCCACTGGGGATTTTGAGTAAGTTATACCCGATGCATCCTTGAGCCCTCAGAATATCTGGTTAGGTTGGTATTCAATTGTTGATGGTGGACACAACCCTGCTTCAAAATTTCAAATTCATCCACCTGGGGACTCCACACTCTATAACTCTCGAAAGGCCAAATGTCTCCACTGGTAGAAGACCCTGAACTGGTTGAGAAAACACAATGACCTATTTTCTGATTTACAAATATGCTTCCACATATAAAACGAAGTTATGCCCCAATGAATAGGGATCATATCCCCAGATTCCCACACAAAATTCCTGAAATAAATTGGTTGAAAAACCTACCTACCTTTCAGGGTGAAAAAGTTGATGATCCCTTGTTACATCTCATAAAGTTTCATATACATGTGTGGAGGTTTAAATTTGAATGGCATGAGGACTGTCTTATGAAAATTTTCATGGAAACATTAGAAGGAAAGGCTAGGAATTGGTATGAATTGTTAGAACCCAAAAGTTTGTTTTCTTTAAAGGACATGCACCAATTATTTTACAAGAATTATAAAGGAAAATATCCATCCTTATCATGGGATTGTTGTGATCAATCTCAGAATATCATACAGTACCTATTAGATATTAATGAGGATTTGGTTAATATGCATCCTGAATATCTGTTGATAGCCATTCAAGAATTTCATATGAATCCTAGCTATCACAAGAACCTGGATGAATCAGTTGAGGAAGAAATAAACAAAGAAATCAAGGACACTCCTCAGGATATTCCTGAAAACACAAATGCTAATCCATCATCCCTTATAGCTGAGGCTCAAGATGACATCCAGCCTCAAATCTAGTCTTCACAAGAAATAGAGAGCTACTGCACTTCTGCTCAAAGAAACACAAGTAAATCCTCCCCTTTGATAGAAGTGGAAATAGATCAGATCATCAATAGACAGATAGCCTCTGAAATTTATTGCAGAACAGACACTCTTGTCCATTCATCTACTGATTTTTGTTTGGAAAGCTCTCATGTATATCAAAATGAAGAAAGGTTTGCTGATAATCCAGTATGTTTGATTGGTAGCATTACTTACAATCATGATTTTCCTATTTTTGATCTATTTGATGATGATGTTCTCCAAAAAGAAGTTGATCTTTGAGAGCCATCAGTACCAGATTTGTGGGAGGGAAATCAATTCCTTCAACTCCAAGAAAGTAATGAGCCAAGTCAGCCTATGTACGATATTGATGGGGAAAGTTATGAAAGCCTAGTATTAGATGAAGATTCATTGAATTTTCACTTTGTTACACCTCAGATCATCAGTAACAATTTCCATGTGATTGGAGATCAGCAGCCTTTCATTCCACAAGGTGAAGAGGAAAATAAGGAAGAAATTCTTGAGCTAGATGAAATTGAAGAACCTTCTCCTGAAACAGTTGAGGAAATTAAAGAAACCCCTGCTCAAGAATACATTGATCCTTTTATTAAGCTCAACCCACTAGATCAGAACATCGTAGAGTTACAAGGGGACAACACTGCCATATATGATGAGTCCTCCAGTTCAGAAAATGAAGAAGATGAGGGAGATTCTCTTTCTCAAGAGATTCTTGTTCTTGATCCAGTGGAAGAGGAAGAATTCCTCGTTGAAGACCACTTGTCTAATACTCACAACCAAGTATCATTTCATGATCCTTATGCCCATTTACTGCAAAAATTTGAAGAAGGATCAAAGGTCATTTTGAGCAGCTTGTTGCAGACAACAAGAAATATTTTAAAGTCTGCTATTAAAAATCAAAGAGAATGGGAGTGGCCTTGCCTATCCAGCATGATCAAAGAGTTGGGCAGAAAAGAATAGTCATGGGACCATCTGATTGACTGGATGTATTGGAAAAGAGTGTTTTATAAGCGAGACATGTAAATATCTCAAGTTAGAGTAGGGTAGGTAGGAAATCTCAATAAAGCTCAGCCTGTGATCATTTAGTTAGTTGTTGAAGTTTTTCTTTGAAAGGAAAGGTTTGGATATGCTCAAAAATTGAACCAGATGAGAAAGAAGAATCAAATCCAACAAGCCCAAAACTAGAGTTGAAATGAAGAATAAAAAGTGACTCTAACAAGCTCAAAATCTGAGTCACAAAAGGAATGAAGGATGATGGTGACTTTTTAGATCTGAAGCCTTCCAATTTTGTTTTACTTTCTGCAAATTTCAGTCCATATGCAGCTTGTCTTTATGCTATGGATTCAGAGTAGACCAGACAGTCTAATCCTGGTTTGTATGTGTTTAAATTTTTGTCTTAGAATGTAGAGAAAGAAATCTGCTAGGCTGTTTAATCCAAGAAGATATTAGTGTAGGTAGAGAAGCTATGAGTCCAACTATTTATTCTTATCTCATGGAGAAATAACGGTAGAAATAGAATATATTTATTTTCCTATTTGTGATTGTGAAAAACTAATGATGTAAAAGGTCTGCAAGTCTAAACACACCTTGAAGAGAAAATGCTAGGACAGTGGGATGGGTAGGTAGTTGTGTGGGAAAATATTTGCTGCTGATATGATGTCTTCATGATTGTAGCGGCTAGTTGGATAAGAAAAATATGTGTCAAGTGCCAGGCATCTAGCCTACCTCTAAATAATTAAATATGCAGTTCTTGACACCTTCAAGAAGATGCCATCCCCATGTGGAGCCACCATTAGCCACCTATAAATTTTTGACAAGCAAACAGGTGGCTAAATATTCTTCTGAGCTTTCAATAGAAACATTTCCCTTGAAAATATTTCATCCTTGAAGCCTCTATGTGTCCTCTGCTCCTTGAATAATCTTCACTACTGTTTCCATTTAAAAGCCTCACTGTTTGTGAAGAAAATTGTTGTGAAAAAGGCCTCCATTTTCCCTATATCATCCTCATTAAACCTCCATTTTTCATCACTTTCCCCCTTTTCAAATTCCACAAAAATTCCCTCCAAATCACTCCATTTCATCCTAAAACCTTGTTTAAACCTTATAGCTCCCTTTATCTGGTTTAAAAACCCCCTTTTTCCTCTACCGGAACCTTTTCTTGTAGCCTTGAAAATCACTGATTTTGGCTTAAAATACTCCATTTTACAATATATCAGGCTTAAGCCCCTAAGGGCTTATATTCTGCAACCCTGGCCTCGTATAACCATAAATCTGGAACCAGGCACTAAAAATGACTATCCTCTGCTGAAAATTCTGAAGAAATCCTTTGAAAACGCATAAAAACACTTTTCTCCACTCCATTATAATGTTAAGCCCCTCAGGGCTTGTTATCCCTAGCCCCCCTCTCCATGTAGCCTAGGCACAGAGGTCCGAGTGCTAAAAATCCCTAAAAACCACAGCAAAATGCCTTTTTACCTTTGTTTTATTCACTCAAATGGATTATGATCTGGGTCAACATGCACCGTCAATCTCCACAGATCGACGACTGTGAACAATCGAGCGCTTCCCCTTTCCATTTCCCCTTTGGTTTAACTCCACCATGAGATGAAATCATAGCCATCCATTTAATAGATCCAACGAATGTGATTAAGCTCGATGATCCACCTCCTCTCTCGCACCGTTCTCCCATCGCACCTCATCTTCGCCATTGGTTCTCACTGTCCCACATCTGACGGTTCACAGAGATATCACGCAACTTTACTGTCTAACCATTAATGCTTTGATGCCACGTGATATAAGTGATTTTGCATGGACACGTGGTGCATGCTGAATGGTATCGCGTGAATTTGGGCAAAACCATAAACCGCCCTCAGACCCGCGCGAATACCACTAGTGGTTTTTTCTTACCACCCTCTTCCATCGTGTGTTTTATCGCTTAATCTGGACCATAGATCTTTACGATCTAACAGAGCAGACTTATTCTCACGCCATTCACATATGCCCCCCACCAATCTCGTCCATTAATCTCCACCATCCAATTTCTTCATCGGATGGCCACGATACAGTTTCATCCTCCGTCCACCATTCCTTCTTTATCCACCAAATGATTTTATCAATGAATATTAGCTATTTATCATCACTGCTAGACCTAATCCAACGGTCCAAAATATTTCTCGCACCAAAACTTTTGCAAGCCTGATTTTCACCATTTTTTCATGATTTTCACCGTTTCTTCACTCGCAGCCACCATTTCGCCTATGCTCTTCATCCTCCAAGGGCCTCCACAACATCCATCCTCCCTCCCTCCTGATTTTTTAACATGTTTCTATGTTTTTTGAAGGGTATAAGATCAAAAAATGCACTCTGTCACTCAATTACAGACAGGGTATTTTGGAATGTAGAATATCAGTTCCAAGAGCAGAGATCGCAGGGAGATATGCTGAGAAAGGTTTAAAGCATATTTTATTAAAGAAGAAGTGTTTAAACCCTGGTTAAAACCCTATTGCACCATTAAAGCTACACAAGCACCAGAGATAACAACAAAAAGTGTATCAGTGAAGGGAAGCGAAGGATTAATGCTTGTCATTGAAAGTTAATTATGTAATCCAATGATTAAAAGATAAAGAGACCATATGAAGACCATAAAGAAGATCAAGGCCTAATTATGCCTAAAACAGAGGCCTAAAAGTGAAACAAAAAGTGTTTTAGGAAGAGACAGAGGCTATTAGTCCAAGAACGCCTTCACCGCCACACCAGAGGAAAATTGACCCCTCTCCAGCCACCAAAAGACACCTGCAGCCTCACAGTAAACAAAGAATGCCTATTCATTTCCAGAACAGAGGATATTTTTCTAAAGACAGCTAAATAGTTATTTCTAACTGTCATCAGACTTATTTTAAAAGATAAGAAGTAGTCCTAAAGTCAATCTTCTCGTATGTGAAGCCTCAAAGGGTAGAAGAAACAGTGATCAAAGTATGGAAACCTACAGATTTCTATCCCCCCTACTTATTTCAAAGGTCAAAGACAGACAACCGGACCAAGTACAAGTAAAGGACCATTAAATGAAGCATGGAGCATGACATTTTCTTACCCATAAAGCATCCCAAGGGCCAAGAAACATTAAGTCCTTCATTTAATTGGGCCAACTATCTCTTCTACTACTTCACTTCCTCATTGACCTATAAATATTCATCAAAAATTCATTGTAAAGGGTTGTTGTTGGTTGATAGGGATTCATTCGATTGCTAGAACTGTTATTGGGGGAAGTAGTTGAGTAGTTTGTAATTTAGTAGGCTAGGAGGAGAAGTATGTATTGTAAAGGGCCATTGAGCTCAAAGTATGTGACTGGTTTTTCACATAAATTAATCAAGCAGATTCACAGGATCTTGGTCTATATTATTGGTGATGTATTCTCACTGTAATTGTTTCCTTTCATGTTTTTACATACTCTCCATATTCTCTGATAAAGAACAGCAAGTATATATTAGGATATACTGCTGGAAGTACCCTAAATCTCATTATAAATCTTTATCTTTAATGTTTTCTGCTAAGTTGTGTATCTAAGAGCTAATTCATCATAGTTTAACCAGTATAGTAGTTGGCTGGTCCATTTCTTACTGATGTCTGAATTTGGAGTTAGAATCGTAGATCCCTTTGAGTGAGTGTCAAAAGCATTGAAGGTTAAAATCCCTCCTCTGATCTTAGGCCTTACTCTCTGTTTCATCTTATATGTTTTCTACTACTCTGAAAGTGGTCATGAGGACTGTTGGATTGTTTTTATTTAGAGTATGTTGAAGTAGGTCTGGAGTTAAATGACCTCTGATATGATCTTAAGCTAGCTTTGTGCCTTTATGGGAGTTTCATTTAAAGTATGTCAAAACCAGGCCTGGAGTTAAATGACCTCTAACTCGATCTCAAACTGCCCTTTGGTCTCTTTCTTTCACCCATTATTAATGTTCCATTCCACCATCTATCTAAAGAGATCCTCTAGTATAGATGAGTTTCCCTATGAAAACCCTTGAATAATTGTTATGCAATTAATCCCCTTTCATGACTCCATAGCCCAATGGATTTACACTTTCTTGACCTATATTCTTTTGTCGAAACATCCTGCTGCTTTTCTCCTTTTCATTCCATTGAACCTTCTCAATTAATGATCTCCAACCTAGCAACCAAACCAATTTAAAACCCCCTTGTGCTTCATACCTAGCCTAATACCTCATTTTAAGCTTCAAAGACATATCATTCTTTGCATTCATAGAGAGATCCCTCTGTGGATCCAGGAGGGCTAGATCCTTGGATCCCAAAGTGGTTCTAATGTTGTCTTGTCTTTTGGTCTTGCCAATCTGTCCAAAACATAGGAACCCGAACAGACATCAAAGTTTAAATCTTCCACCTAGAAACTCCACAACCCTCAATAGACCTAAAGACTCCACTGGTAGAGAACTCTGGACTGGTTGAAAAGATACAATGACCCTTTCTGATTTACAAACATGGATCCAATGATACAAAGGAGATATGATCCGATGAGTAGAGATCATATCCCTGGATTTCCACATAAAATGCCTCAGATAAATTGGATAAAAAACCTACCTATATTTCAAGATGAAAAATATGATAACCCCTTTTTACATCTCATCAAATATCATATACATGTATGGAGGTTAAATGTTGAATTACATGAGGACTGCCTCATGAAAATGTTTATGGCAACATTAGAGGGTAAGGCAAGGGAATGGTATGAATGGCTAAAACCTGGTAGCTTGTTTTCCTTAAAAGATATCCACAAGGAATTTTGTGATCATTATAAAGAATACTGTCCATATTTACTGTTAGCTGAAAATTGTTGTCATCAATCTGAATATTTCATACAATACCTTTTAAACATTGATTAATATTTAGGGAACTGTCATCTTGAAGATCTATTGGAAGAAATCCATGCATTTCATACTCAAGATAACTATTATGATAGTCAAGAAGAGTTGGTTGATGATGAAATAAATCAGTAAGTAAGGGAAGGTCTTCAGGATCTCTCTGAAGGTGCAATTGATGACTTATCATCTCTTCTAGGAGAGGCTCAAGAAGAAATTCAGCCTCAAAATCAGCCTTCACAAGAGAAGGAGAACTATTGTAGTTCTATCCTAAGAAAGATAAAGATGCCTCCTCTTTTAACTGAAGAGGAAATAGATCATACTATAAGCATGAAACCAACCTCCAAACCTTCATGTCAATAGAACATTTCTATGTATTTTCCTACTAATCCAATATGTTTGATTGGTGACATTACTTATGTTGATGATTCGCCAAAGTTTGATCAGTATGATGATGATGATGTTATCCAAACAGAAGCTAATCTTGTAGAGGGATAAACATTTTATTTGTGGGATGAAGTTCAATATCATCAGCATGAAAATAGTAATAAGCCAATACAGGTCAACTATGACACTGTTGAGGAAAGCATTGAATGTTTCGAAGTAAGTGAAGGATCTCTAATTATTTTCTCTACTTCATTTCAGTCCATCAGTAATAGCTTTCATGTGATTGGAAATTAGCATTCTTTTAGTTTTAATGTTGAGGTTGGGGAAGACAAAGAAATTTTTGAGAAGATTGTTAATGAGAAACCTTCTCCTGAAATGGATGAGGAAATAATTTATGACATATAATTCTCCTTAGCTCCAGATTTGATGTCACAAAGTCCCATTAAAGTTCAAATTGCAGATGAAGGCTTGGAGATTGACAATCACATGAGAGTTGCTGCACTATCTTCTCAAGAAGATTTATTCCCAAAGACTACTCCTTCTCATCAACATGATGATATTCATATAGAACTCAACCCACTCTATCATAACACATCAGGTTTTCTAGATGATAATATTGCAATATATGATGAGTCTACTAGTTCAAATGATCATGAGGAGGAAGAGGAGTTTCTTTCCCAAAAGAGTCAAAATCTCAGCAAAGTGGAGGAAGAATAATTCCTGGATCAATATTATCTCCCAAATCCTCTAAGGTAGGTATTTTTCCAAGATCCCTTTGCTATTTTCTTAGAGACAGTTGAAGAGGGATTAAAATATGTCAAGATTAGTTTGATGCAAGGTTTAAAGAAAATTTTAGGCACCACTGTTCAAACACAAGTGAGGTGGGAGTGGCCTTCTTATTTTTTCAAAACCCTCAGAGAGCTGAAACAAGATCCGTCACGGAATCATCTACTTGATTGGTTGTATTGGAAAATAGATTTCACCAACTGAATGTATATCATGTATAGGTTAGATAATGATATATAGGTATGAAAATAATCTCATGTGCTATGAGCACATTTATAGCTTCTATTTTTAGAATACTAATCTTGAAAACACAAAAAACAAAGAAAATATGAAAAAGAGGGTAGATGAGAAAGAAAAGGCACAACCCCATACCCAAAAAAGAGTTTTTCTGAAAGTGAGCAAGTCTAAATGCCACTACTTGTTTGGAAAGAAGAGTCTTGTTCAGTCAGCTAGCCTAATCATGGCTGAACATGTTTTTATTTTCTACTGATAAGTTAGTAAAAGAAGACTCATCAAACCATTTAAACTTGACTTGTCAGTAGGAATAGATTAGGAGAAAAGGATGTTGGTTCTCAATGCTCAAATCTAAATGAAAGAGAAAGATAGGGATGATTAAAAAATGATGAAACACAACCCTCATACTTTCTAGTTTTTTTGTACAAAAATAATGTCTATGTGCAGCTTGTCCGAATGCCACAGCCTATGGTAAATCATATAGATTAACCTTGGTTTAGTCATGTTTTCAATTTCATGTCAATAGCTTAGAGAATGAAGTTTTTCATACAACCTAATCTTGATAGTCAAATAGTCTAGGTAGAGAATAAAAGGAGTTCAGTAGCATAATCTTAACTCTTGGAAGCAATAAGGGTACAAGAAGATAGTTTGTTTTGCTTTCAAACAAAAAGGAATGTCAAGGGTTTACCAGTCCAGGTGCACCTAAAGGAAGAAAAAATGTTAGGCAAGGTATGATGGGTAGGTAGATATGAGGTTGAAGTTATCATGTTTTTCAGATTCTTAAGATCATAACTTCAAGAGAAACATCAACAAATGAAGAAGAAAAATATTCCCAATGGATGAGGCACTAGTCTTCAAAAACTCAAAGATTTGATATCTGAAGTTTTGGACAACTCCTGAAAAGGAGCTGCCCTCCCCAAGTGGAGCCACTATTAGTCATCAATAATTATTGATATTTTGTAGATGATTAAATGCTTGTCCTAGATTTCTAAAACCAAGATTCATGAATATTGTGAGTTTTAGAAATTTCACTGCCTTCATTATCCTTAGGATAAATTTTTCATTGTTTCACTATTCTATCATGTCATGGTCAGCTTACCACTCCTAGAGGACCCCTCATGGGCTCATGCCACTCATATTTATCCTATTTTTCCTCCCATGACCTTAGTACTCTGTTTTACCTTGCCTCACCCCTCCACTTGCCATCTAGGATCACCAACCAGCCTACTCCTTCTCATATTCACCAAATGCCTCAAGCATTGATGGTCTCAAAGTTGTCCCTATAGGCTCTTTTGATAAGTCAAGTACATTGGATTTAGGATCTTCAATACATTAATTTTTCAAAAACTCTATTTTTCATACTTGACGGCCCCAAGTTAAGCTTTCAGTCAAAGAAGAAGTCCAAGGAGTTGTCCACTAGATAGCTAGGGTTTTTTAGGGAATTTTTCTTAGTTTCATGACTTTCATGGTTAAATCATAATCAAGGCTTGTATCCTGATGCTCTTACACCTCATCCTATCCTTAATATACCTTCATAAATACTTTCCATCACTCCTATCCCTCAAAATCATCAATTTTCTACAAAACCTAGCCTATTGCTACAATTTGACACTTTTTCGAGACTATGCCTGTGTTTTTCCCTTTTGGACCCCTTGCCCTCACTCAATCTTCCAAATTCCACTTTCCCCTACTCTTTAAAATCCATAACTATCCCCAAAAATTTCCCAAAGAATTTATACAACCCTTAACCCCTTCATTCCCCTCCCTCTACAAGGCAGTCCTAAAATCCCTTGTTTTTCTTATACAAAACCCTAATTTCCTCTTCCAACAAAGATAGGGTTTGCAATGGAAAAGAGGAATAGGAGAAAAGGATACAAATGATAGGTCATATAATCAATCATAAATCCATATCAACTCATGAACATCATGCCTCCATCATTTTCCAAAAATTCATTCCAAGAGTCAAGCCATTTGTCAGTCATAGGGCCAGTTTTGCTTTAAACTATGTTTCTGACAAAACAGAGATGAATTTGACAAAAGTGAGAGAGGTTTTTGTCTCTAATAGGTCCAAGAAGAAAAAAATCCTTCATTTTCTACACAGGTGTCATTTTTTGGGGGCAATGTCGAAACTAATGGTGTCACAGGAGAATTGCTGCACTTCTATAGTGACCTTGGGAAAATCAGATTTTATAATAGCTGGTGTGTCCAAATGAATTTCTTGATGACTCAAATGATAAATATACTAGAAGATATTTCAAATGAGCTATCATGAGCTCCATTTGGAGTTACGAAAGGCCTCCAAAAGTTGTCTGCACTAGCACTCTGCATTTCTGCACCATCACTCAAGACGTTTTGACTAGTCTTGGGAAAATCAACTTTTGACAACTAAAATCAACTCCAACCAGGAAAAAAATGGTCTATTTGGAAATTGGAAAGGTTAATATTTCTAACGCGCTATAACAATACCAATTCCAACACAGATAAGGCCTCCAAATTCCCTCTACAAAATGGTGTTTTGCGCTCAGGAGTTGGTACTGTGCCCCTGGAAAATTTTTCCCCTGTAAATTACGTATGGCGTTGCGCACCTGGGAGGTGGTGCTGTGCCCTTGGCCAGGAGGGCCTCCTCAACCCAAAAAACACTAAATTCACTCCCAGACTCCTGCTATAGGTCCTCCAGCATATTGAAGGTTAAGTACCATCACATCAGCCCAACCAAGCATGAATTGAAGATTTCTAGAAATTATAAATGAAGAAGGGAAAAAGCCCTAAAGCCTAAAGCTTGAGAAGGTAGGAAAAGAGGTGAAATGAAGACCATAAATCTCCATGATGAAAACATGAAGAAGTTTGAATAATTATATCAGAAGCTCACCTCCATGGTTTATCAAGGTGACAATACTTCACTGCATCAAAGGGAGGGAAATACAAAGAGTATCAATGTGAGGGAGACTGAGCCTTCAAATGTAGTCAATAACCCTCAAAATGGTCAAATAAAGAGGGCATAGGGTTAAGTTTCAAAATGGAAAACCAAGCTAATCATGAGTTTGCTATTGAGTAATTAAAGTTGTAAAATTCCAAGAATGACAAAGGAGACAAAAATAGTTTGTGTCATGGCACCTATAGCAAAACAGAAGTGGCCAAGAGAAGAAATAGTGGACATGACTTAAAATATTTGTCAAAATAAAGATATCACTGTCATAATCAGTGAGAGGGGAAAAATTATATTTTCAGATCACCCACAAAAAAATATCATTTTTTGTGTTTTAAGTCACCTCCTACAAAAGTGAACAGAGTATCAGTGAAATGATAAAAAGGCCAAAAAACATTAGAATGTGGGTTTGTAAGATATAAATATATCTTCCTAAGACTATAAAAGCCAATTTTTTTTATAATTTAACTCCATTTGTCACTTGCAAAAGAGAGAAAGAAGCTTTCAAGAGAAAATTCATGTGTTCTTGCAAAATTCGAGCAAGAAATACCCTGTGATACGCTTCTGGGATGCTATGCTACGTGATTGTAGGTGCTTCATTTTGAAAATTGAACAGAGAACTGCGTGCCTGTGGACAAACGCTACACGTTTTCTAGTGTCCAGAATCGACAGCCGACCTGACAACATGCAGAGGCCCCACTGGCCCAGTCGCTGCGCACAGACATGTTCAGGAGCCGACCCGACAGCATGTAGAGCAACCCGATTGGCCCGATGCTATGCACAGACAGCGTCCAGTACACGTTTAGCCTTCTGCCTGGCAGGCCCACTACCTTAGCAAATTTAGAAATCACTCGACCGGCCCATGCACCCGAACACATTCAAACTTTTCCCAACTAGTCATGCAGCCTATGTCAGGCGCTACATGGAGGGACGTTCAGAGCCAACCCATCAGCGTGTGCAGAGGCCCGACTAGCCCGGGCACTACAAACAGGGACATTCAAAGCTGAACCGACAACCGTGCAGAGACACGACTTCTCCACTCATGTGTTACGCGTTTAACCAAGAAGCTCTCCACGCCTGTGCAGGCCTCCAAACGCCTCCAAAATCTTCAAATTCTCTACTTGGTACCTCATGAAGATTTTTATAAGAGGGCACTCATCCATCTACATGATAAAGACAGTGAACAGGGTAGTGATGAAAATAACAGTGACAAAGAGGCCAACAATGAAGAAGAGGATGACAATGAAACAAATGATGACAGTGAGGAAAGTGTAGGAGATAAAGAAGCCAACATAGATAAAGATGATGGCAATAAGAACAATGCGGAAAAAAAAGGCAGCAATGACACTTATGAAACAAGCCTTATTCATGAAGGCAGTGATAAATATGAACAACATGAAGATGATGATTATGAAAAAATTCAAGAAGAGGCTAATGGAAATCATGAAAATAATGAAGAAACTATGATGACTGATAGCCCTAATAATAATAACAGTAATAACACTATGAGCTAAAAAGGTAGTCAAGAGGTGGATGACAGTGGTGAAGATCATAACAGTAATGTTAGCATGGAGGAAAATGAAAGTGAATCTCAAGAAGGTAGTCAAGAACATAGTGTAGAAGACATAAATGCAGACATCATTGATGAAAGGAAAAGGAGTATTGAAATCAGCCATGGTGAGGGCGTTCTAGTAGAAAATTTTGATTTTTTCCCTCTCACCTATAAAATGGGTCAAGGTTTGTGTTTTCTGTCTCTAAAAGGCAAGGGGCCATGTCATCCACCTCAACTCAACCACTAGACAAAGGGAAACAAAAGGTAAAGGAAGAAGAAGAAGATCATGAAGTTGAGAGGGAGTTTGAGATCATTTAGGTGGATAGTGATGATGAGAATGAAGCAAGAATCACAAAATTGCTCCTCCAAGACAGAAATGCACAAATCAAATACCTCCAAGCACATTTGGATAGGGCCAAGAGTGTCAATGATGCGCTTGACTTGGAGAATAGGCAGCTAGGAGCTCAAATTGTAATCTATGAAGCTAGAGCCCCCAAGGCCCGAAAATAAGCCCAAAAGGCATGGTGAGACTAGAAGATTTCATGGGTGCCTATGAAGAGAGTGAAGATGAGGAAGGACAATCTAGGAAGAGACTTAGAACCATGGGATTGAAGAAGGCATTGGACAAACAAAGGGAGCAAGAATCAGCCCTAGCGAAACAACTCGCTTTAGATGAATTTTTGGCCATGGCGATAGCAGATGACTGGGAGCTTTGGTTGGAGAGAGCCAACATACACTTCGAGGTTAAAATGAAGAAATAAAATCAAGATCTTGACCTCCAAAGAAGGATGACTAAACATTATGCCCGGAGAAACCAAATTGCAAGGGCTAAACCGAAAAGGGCTCAAACAAATATCCAAGCACCAAAAGAGGAAAAAGGCCAAGCTAGAATTGGAATTTTGGCACAAGCTTCTCTATAGGTCTCTCAAAAACCATGAGGCACACATCCACCAAGCTTGGGAGAATTTTGACAAGTTTTTGTTTTTTGCTAATTTTGAGGGCCAAGGGGGGTAGCACCCATGGTGCTACGATTTTTATCAGAGCATATTTATGAGGAATGGCTCACATTTTTGGAATCCTCATCTCAAATACATAATTCTCATAAATTTTCAGATCAATTGGAGTTCTTTTTGTCCTCCAAAAGGGTCAAAAACACCCTAATTTTCACCATTCCGCCTACTTTTCAGGACATGTGTTGTGCCTTTATTGGCTTTGCTATTTGTTCTTTTTGAATAGGTTGCGGAGGTCACATCAGAGAACCAATGGTATATATAGAAAGTAGACTCAAAGGGCTTTCCAACTAGCCTTCACAGAGCCTATTCTGACATCGGGAAGACCTTCAAAACATTGTTCCAAGTTGACCTAGTTTTCCTGCTCCAGTGCTATGCCCTTGGCATGGAAATTCATTCTAAAACATAGTGCTACGCCCTTAGCAGAGGAAAATTCAACAATTTTTCAGACCTGAAATATCAATTTATTTTCTACAAAAGCCCAAAAATGTATTTTGTTTTAGATATTTTGTGCCTTGGGCCCTGCAAGGTATCAAGGACAATAGTGACATTTCTAATTACCCAATAGGCTTCTAGATATTCTATTAGGTTTTTATCCTCCTTGTTGGTTAAATATAGCATTTAGGAATCATCGTTAATGTTGGAATTTGATGATTTTTGAGAGAAGTACATGGTTCCTTGAGGTTGAAGAGAAATTTGGTGTTATGGAGCTTGTGAATGATTTTCTTTGATTGATGATGATGAAAGCTTGCATGTAGATTCCCTGAGCTTTGTGAATAGTGATGTGTCTCTAATTTGTTCATGTTTTCTTGTTTATCATTATTTACATACTTCTATGTTGCAGTAGATCAGAAAAGTATAGGCTAAGAAATGTTGTTTGAGGCACCTTAGTTCTTCCTGTTTCTATTGCCTTTATGTTTTCCTCTGTTGGGTTAGTTTAAGGAATTGTTAGCTACTCCTTAGATCCACCTAGGCTTGTTTTTTTCATTAATGGTTTGAAAAGGTAGCTTCCAAATATGTTTTATGGTTAGCCATTCTTACTTGGTGCTATCTAAACTCTGTTTGTGGAATCTCTCTTTGATGGATTACTTGCTAGTTTTATCGAAAGAGGCCATATTTTGATCATGCCCTTTGTTTATGCTTGATAAGTTTGCCTCAAAGTTATTTATAGCTTGACTGATTATGTATAGGATTTCCCTCTTCATTGATTAAATTTATTTTTCATCTTATATTTTTTCAAACGTTCAAGGTGAAATCACTAAAGTTAGATAGGTTTTCTTTCTTTTTGTGTTTCACTAAATTGTTTATCTTGAATATCTATTTTTTTAAGTATTGTCATTGATTTAATGGTTTTCCCTATCTCATGATTATTATATTTTTTTTATTAGTATTTGAGACCTTATTGTTTATGGGTATATGAAAAATGATTCTTAACTGCCCTTTTCCCTACCTTTTTTCCCCAACTTAATGTCCATTTCACTTCACACATAACCTTAAAAGATCCATTGAATACACTAGATTTTCCTTGTGATGCACTCTGACTCATTGTTGAGATATCCATGACTTTCATAGACTCCATATCCCAATGATATAATGACCTCTCACTCCACCTATTCGACTTCGTCATTTTAACCAACCCAACCAAACAAACAAAACGCTAAACTTCAGAACTAGCCTAAAATCAACCATCTAGAGCAAACAAGTTCACATCCTTTACATATAATAGAGAGAGCCCTCTCTCTGTACAGGAAGGATAGGTCCTAGGACTCCAAATATTGGTCTTATGTTACCCTGTGCATTTGGGCTACCAATCTACTAAATCACAGGAAACTAACACTACCATCGCCTAAGCTAGTTTAATTTCCATTCTGTCTCGAAGCATTTTTCAATATTTGATATTAATGAAATGAAGTGTTATTCATAGTGCATCTCTATTTTTTATGTTTATTTATGTATTTTATTGCGTTATTTCATATGTCTATATCATGAGGGTCTAAGATGAGGCATGCAAAGGGATTATAATATTTTGGGGGTCTAATTGCAGTTGACGCATTAGTGGGATGTAGGTGTGAATTTATTAACTCAATTAATTGAGTTAAAATCAGTTGAACTAGTTCTAACTGAGTGATGAGCTAGTGATAGTTCCAATAAATTAAATTAGATTTAATTCACAATGAGTAATAAATCATATAACTAATAATTCACTATTAATAGTTGCATGCATATCAGTTCCAAGGAAGACCCAATTGAGACAGAGGTTAAAGGGAACATAACTATCAGTTGTATTTATATTAAATTTCCCATGTACAATTATAAAGTCAATGGGATGCCATGACAGATTTTGCAATCAAGGAAGGTTGATTTTCCTAATTAATAGGGATCTAATTCCCTAGGAATTGCATAGGCAAGGCAGGGTGAAGGAAGGTTGCGAATTGGCTAATTACTAGACTGATTTTTCCTAGATCAGTAGGAGACAATTGGCAGAGTGTTAGAGAATCTCATGAGAGATTAAGCATTGTATTGTTTCATGATTCCTCGACTTAATATGCAATATAGATAGAGGGTTTTTGAGCATTTTATTTCCCCACATACATCTTGTGTTGTGTGATTTTTAATTTCTTTCTCTTACTTATATGTGATTGTGCGATCGTGTTTTGTTTTCGCAAATTGTAGGAAGGATTTAGTATCTTGTTTTATTACATTACAAGATCAGATTGAATCTTGCTGGTTATATTTTCTACATGAAATAGAATATAGGGTTAATACGATCTTGTCTTGTGGTGTTTAGTAGGATGCAAGGTCTGTGATAAATACCATCATAATTGGAGGAGGGCTTGCACTTTAATTTATAGTGATAATAGAAGTAGACACAAGCATAATATTGACTGAGGTAACCCTATTTTGTGGGTCTACATTGAGATCCAAATTTCATATCAATATTTAGTCAAAGAAATTCCCAGAATATATGGATCCATATGAACTAAGTCGAGTCCCTTATGCAGGCAAGAGTCATGGTTTTTTCTATGGGTGGATAGGGTTTGTTCTACAAAAATTAGAAGTACATAAGTATAGTTCCCTAGTTAGGACAATTTCATATAGTGTTTAGCTCATAAGGTGTGCCCTTAACACTATGAAAAATTTGCATAGAAGAAGAGCGATAGTGATCCTTAGAGCAAGTTTTATTTCTGCAATATAGACCACAGATCTGGAAAAATGATTTGCAGATTCAATATGTGTGGAGATAACAAATCCAAAGGAGGGTGGAACCTGAGCACAATATTGAGCATGCAGAAGATTTCAAAAAAATTGAACATGAAAGGCTTTTGGTCCTATCTAATATTAGAACAAAATTTCAAAACTTAGTTACACAACATCATGGAATATTATTAAAAAGGTTTCCCATGCATTCTAATCATAAATATCTGGTGGGATTGGAATAGCAACACATTTTGTTCACGAGAAATATCCATATTTCCTCACACTTATTTATCTATTGTCCCAACACAATATAGGTCATCACCGCCACCCTTGAAAAATTGAACATGATAGGCTCGTGGTCCTATCTAAGCTTGGAATAAAATTTCAAAACTTAGCTACACAACATCATGCAAGATTATTAAAAAGGTTTCCCATGCATTCTAATCAACAATATCTGGTGGGATTGGAACAATGACACATTTTTTTCATGAGAAATATCCATGATAGTTTATGAATCACCCCAACATTTATGGTTTAGGCAAGTAATTTGATGATATTTATTCACAATTATTTAGATCTTGTCCGAGCACAATAGCAGTCATCACCACCACCCTTGAAAAATTGAACATGATATGCTTGTGGTGCTATCTAAGCTTGGAACAAAATTTCATAACCTAGTTACACCCCATCATGGAAGATTATTGAAAAGGTTTCCCATGCATTCTAATCAACAATATATGGTGGGATTGGAATAGCAACACATTTTTTTCATGAGAAATATCCATGAAAGTTTACGAATCACCCCAACATCTATCCTTTATGCAAGTCATATGATGATATTTCTTCACATTTATTTATCTCTTTTCCAAAAATAGTATAGGTCATCACCACCACCCTTGCAAAATTGAACATGATAGGCTTGTGGTCATGTCTAAGATTGGAAGAAAATTTCAAAACTTTGTTACACAACATCGTGTAAGATTATTAAAAGGGCTTCCCATGCATTCTAATCTGCAATATCTGGTGGGATTGGAACAAAAACACATTTTATTCACGAGAAATATCCATGATATTTTACGAATCACCCCAAAATATATGCTTTAGGCAAGTCATATGATGATATTTATTCACACTTATTTTTCTCTTGTCCCAACACAATGCAGGTCATCACCACCACCCTTGCAAAATTGAACATGATAGCCTCGTGGTCCTATCTAATCTTGGAAGAAAATTTCAAAAATTAGTTACTCAACATCATGGAAGATTATTATAAAGGTTTCCCATGCATTCTAATCAAAAATATCTAGTGGGATTAGAACAAAAACACATTTTTTTCACGAGAAATTCTAACAAATATAACAATTAAATTGATTAAAAACAATGTTTGGAAGACAAGATTCATCCTAAACCACAAAAGTAATGGATTCTGGTAATTCCTCCACTACCTCTTGGATGATCCTATGACTTCTTTGATGGTGTTGCACAAGTTATCCCACCTAGCTGCAAAGTGGGTGTAGTACTCTTCCTCTCCTAGTCTTATAAAGAGAAAGAAAGATATACCCAAAGTTAAGGCTCCAACAACTGATTTGATTCCATTGCTCTTTGTACCCTTTTGGAAATTGCATCCATCAAAAGAGTAAAATACCTATAGATCATGGGGGATTCAAAAATCATGATCAATTGGGTCAATAATTCATGATAGAAAAAATCTACCTACATCCCATCCTACAAGATATCATAGACTCCCTGAACTCTTTGGACTAGCTACCTTTTAGACACACTCTCAAGGAGTTAAATACTACAACATACAAGATTTCAAAAAAATCTCTCAAACTGCCCATCAATACCTTTGTGATACTAGACTCCATCGATAGAATGGAGTATGAACAAATGATTATTCATGTATAAGCTTGAAAAATAAGCCAATGTAGATTGATGCATACACATTCCAATCATGACAATCAATTTCTACATCTTCTCAATAGAAAAAATAAGTAATTGTTTTCTCTGTTCACTTTACAACATAAACACCAATTTCACCCATAATTTTAGGATAAGTTGAATTATATGACCAAAAAGGATGTGGGAGGAGTATTTTGTGGTGTATTGAACATGATTAAGGGACACACATGTAGCATGGATGGGTAGAAGTGGGATGTCCAAGCATGGTTTACTAAGATCTATAATCTATGCATTAGAGAATGATAAGGGGGATTCAGACCTAATTTCATAGGGGCTAGGGGGCCTAGAGGGAAGGTAACAAGAAATATTGAAAGGGGGACCCCCGATAGTGGTGATAAGGGTATTAGGGGCCCCATTATCACAACTAATAAGCCATTAACACATAACCCTTAACCCCAAACCCTGGAGCCATAATCTCTTAACCCCTACACTTATAACGCATAAGCCATCAACCCCTTGATGCATTAAACCTTAAGCCATTAACTCCCAACCTAGAATCCATGAACCCCCTAAGAACTATCCCCTTATTCTCTTAACTCGTTACCCTTAAACCTTAATCGATAACCCCTAAACACATTAAAAGCTAACCCGTTAACCCATAACACCTAAATCCCTTAATTATTAAGCCCTTAACCCTTAAATCCCTTTCCCCCCAAGCCCTTGGCCCTTAACTCTTAACTCTTGAAGCCCTTAACCACTTAGTATCCAAGGCAAAACACAACACATCAAACCAAAATAATTACCTCTTAGGAGAATCATTCACCTCTAACTAAGAATATTGGTACCATTTGATTTTTAGAGAACTAGGTATTGGTCTTGAGGGTGTGTGTTCGTGGGTAATTACCTTATTAACATGTATATCAAATGTAGAACAATTGGATAATTTGAAAAACCTTAATAAGAATTTCTCACAATATCTACACTTCATGTTGACATGGAGCTTGTAGTACTCTCACACATACAGAGTTAGCAATGAATATATCACTCACAGTGACACAAATTCTTCAACCCTAATGAACATGGAGCTAATCCTTGATACAAATATTTTGTTGCTAAAAAAATGAAATTTTGTCAATGCAAAATACTATACCACTAGTGGAAAATGATGAAATTAGTGCCTAAGTGACTAAAAAATCTAGTCACCACAATTATTTCAAGTGAATTAGTACAAAAATTCAGCAATTTAAAGTGACCGAAATAAAAATGACTAAATTAAATGACTTATTTAGCTTAGGGATAAAATATATGACTATATAATAAGTGAACAAACTAAAAGAGAATAACTAAAATGACTAATTTAGTCCAGGACTAAAATATATGAATAGATAAGTGAAAAAAATAATAATGATTAACATAAATGACTACTATAGTCCAACACTAAAAATATGACCAAATAATAAGTAAAACAAGTATATGATTTAGTCATTTATGTTAGTAATTTCTAATTGTGTCACTCCGGAATGAAAAATTTCAATTTTGATACTGAAGTGCGAGCTGGCCGAAATTTATTTGCTGTAGTGTATTTTGGTGGCCCAATGGGAAATTTCCATGTGGCCCAACCGAAGGCTGCCACGCGATGCCTCATAGGTTCTAGTTCTTTCCTTGCTTAAAGGGAAGTTTTCATATTTTTAGGGGAAAACTGCATGGAATTTCAAGGTTTTGAATATGTTAGACACCTAAGAATCAAACCTAGATTTAGGGGAATTTGACTCCTACAATTCCAAATTCCACGTGACAAAATAGAGTTTGTTTTTATTTTTAGTTTATTAATAGAATTTTATGTATGAAAGCTAGTAATATCTTGTGGATGCATTTTTCCATAAAGTCTATTATTTTCAATGTAATAGGGGGATTTTGGAGAAGTATTGTAAAATTTATTTTAGAGCATTTACTTTCATCTAGGCTAGATTGCTAGTTTATGGATGTTTAGTCAATCCAGATTGAAAAATAGGCCATATAGTTCATCTGCTAGATTGGAAGTTGAGAAATAGGCTTCAACCTTATTTTGTGAAGTCATGCAAAAGAAACCCTAGTTTGTGAATCAGAAAATTTCCCTAAGTTACACATTTAATGACACTATTTCCAGAATTCAATCTAAAATAAACATTTTCTGTGATGATTGGATCTGTAAATTGAAAATTTGTTGAACATTTATAGGATATAGATTTAAGTAATGGGTAAGTATAAAACCCTCGATGATGATGAAGAATATTGTTGTAATGAGGAGTAAGATCCACACATCATAGACATTTCTTTGTATTTCTAGGGGCATTGTAATTAGAATGGTAAGCACTTTGTAATTCCTTCTTCACCCTTACTCCTAATCTTGGTTTTCTTAGGACACTAGTTAATTCATTCACCTATCCATTTCAAAGCCCCACATCTTGGAAATATAGTTAAAACAATGACACTTCTGGGAAGCATCCAAAGATAATAATATAGCTTCTGTGTTTTTTTCCTCGTGTGTGTTATTCAATCCCTACTCTTATTTTTCCTTTTATATAAATATTAGGAGAGAAAAGATACGATGAAATTTAATTTGACATTTCATTTTTGGCATGATGGATAAAATTTGAGGAAATATGGAAATGAAAGCACATGACAGAGTTAATGGCTTAATATTCATTTAACTATGAGTGCTTAACCTCCACCCCTTAATAAAATTAATTTATAGTAATAGGCTTTTGGGTTGGCATTGGCAATAATTACATATTACTGAAATGTAAAATGATTTTTTTGTGTCCAAAACATGTGTCATTCACTATGGTGTGCATGGAGACACAAACTCGGGGCATATATTTTCAGCTTCATTCCAAGAAATGCCCTTCACGACAAGGGCATCAAGCATACCCTAACGATGATGAAGTAGAAGACTTCCAAAAATATTTCTTTGTCAACAGTCGTGGAAAATGCATATATGTTTGTCTAAGGAAGAAATTTTTTCCTTATCTCCATGCTAATCAAGGTTTTCATGAATATTTTGCACAAACTAACAATATGCATGTAGTACCTGTCATACTTAAAAGAGGGGATGAACTTTCATGGAAGAAGTGTTCTCCACAAGCGCTATCTCCTCGATCTTGGAAACCTCCATTGATATTCCCGGGAGGTATGAAATATATAGTAGTTGTTGTTTTAAAAATATTGAAATATATGTGATAATCACTGTGACAAACATTCAGTGGACACATGATATTTTATAATTTATAGAGTATTAATAGCATTAAATGGGTCTCACATGAAAACATTACCTCATAGTTAAAATTGTGGTTAAAAGAGTCCCTACATTAGCATCCATCTAAACAAAATATCATATCTATATATTTATTTGTAATCAAATTATATTTGTATTATCAATATGGTGAAAAACACTATGGAACATCCTTTTTTGTTGGTTGTATTTGTAGAGAAAGGATCATCATCGTATGTTTGTTGTTATATATGCACAATATAGTTTCTTTGTCTGCTATATTTATTACATTTTTTTTAATTGTTAAATTTGATGGAGCTTCGACTGTTTTACTTTTATGAGTTATGGCATTTTTCACTATCAAAATATAAATAAAGGATTTTTTTTTTAATAAAACATTACAAATTGTTTAATTGTTTTATGAGGTAGTGATTAGTTGCTTTGCACCTATATTTCTAGTTGATCTATTAGGTATTAGTTAATTTTTGTATTTTTATATTTGCAAACTTGTTTTTCAAAGTTTATGATTATAATAATAATAATAATCTATTTTTATGGTTTTTGTCAAGACAAACACCAATTTGTTGTATGACAACCCTTGCTTGTAAACTTTTATCATACCCATGAGGTGTAGACCAATTTCTTTGAGTGGAGTTTAGTCCCCAATTGGTCTCATGTTCAAACCTCATGGGAAGGGGTTGTCGATGGAAGCCTCTTATGGGGGAACTAAACTATCCCAAATAGCATCCATGCTCAATAGAGCTTCACACAATCCTTGGAAAGAACCATGAATCTTATCGTATTGTTATGTTAATTTTAGAGTCTTGCCCATGTGCATTCTAGTTTCATTAATAGGTGGATTTAAATATTATTTATTAAACCTTATAAGGGGGTTTCCATTGCTTAGGATGAAATGAAACAAAAAAAATGAGCTAGTGGGAGCTGCCTCCCACCCCATGATGGGAGGCACCCACAAAATGCTTGCAAGCGTTGGAGTCATCAATGCCACGCAACTCAATATGAATATATTTTCCATGAACCCTTAAGGGTTGAAAATGGTTATATAACATAGATAAGGGGTCTAATATTTGAAAAAGTAAAGGGCCATGCCCATGGAAATAATGTAGTGTTTATGAGTTTTAAAAATATATACAAATAATAAATGTAAAATGAAATTGATTGAGAGTAGAGAAATTTGAAGAGGACGTGAGAGAATTTGACTTTAAACACATATGTTTTATCTTTGTGTTTCCATAAAAGCTACCATAAAAGAGGTTAAATTATTCCTCTCTAACCTGAAAAAAAAAAATAGAGCAATACAAAAAATGAATTAATTAATAACAATGTGGTGAGTATAAAATAAATCAAGGGTGAAAGTGAAAACAATTATCTACGAATAGTAGAAATCCACTAAGCTTATGCATTGGTTTACTTAGGTTCATTTTCTAGAATCCTCAAATAATCCTCAACAATTTATGGATTCATGTAACATGTTTTAAAAATTCTTGCGGCTTTAATTCCCGAGTCCTTCAATAGGTGTTTTGGTGTATGGCCCTTCTATAACTAGGAAAACATTATTTGAAAAGGAAATAGCAAGAGAATCATGGGTTGCTTTCATTAATGTAAGGCTAGCCAATCTAATGAGAAAATGGTTTGGGAATTCTTAGAATATTGGTATGTTAACATCCCCGCATTAGTTTTGTTTGAAGTCTTATAGACACTTTCTTGCATTGCCATTATACTTTTCTATTACTTTTCACTTTCATGATGATAATTTAGTACTTGTTGGGTAATTTTTGGCATGTTCTCATAATTTTTTTTAGTAGATATTGTTAGGATAGTATACTATATGCCCTAATTTATGATATATATGGCTTTACTATAATTCTCATACATGATGGAAAATACATGTCTTGGTCTGCTACAATTTAAGGACACAAAAGGATATCACTATAGATTTATTAAAATGTTCGAGCTAAAAATAATGGTTGTTGATATGGAACCAATCACCTTAGAAAAAAATCATCTCATTTTGCATTACTTATTGAATCATGGGGGTATCCCAAAGTGAAAAATTATAAGTTCTTTATGTGAATAGATCATTGGTTCACTAAAAAACGTCTTTACATTGGGTGGCTCAAAATCTTGATGATCCATATCCTATTAAACACAAATTTCGTATTCATTATTTCATTCATCGTATCACCCCCAATAGATATTAATGGCGTTCATGAGCCTATTTTTGGTTCTATTATTTATGGAAACAATATTACCTTTGACGTCATTATTTCTACCTTTGCAGCTATCAGTTTTCACTTATATCCCATCATGAAAGTACTCTTTTTCGATGAATAGATACACAACAGGGACCCTATGAGCCAATCATTCATGTCGTTGACATAATTCCCACACGACACAAACATTTGATGGTCTATCGTATCCAGGCACTTTATGTCGATGGTTTTCATAGACGCCCAACCTATAGCAATGAGTTTCATTCTATTTTCAAAGCCTACAAGAAATGAAAGGATTATATTCAAGCCTACTTTGACATGTTCCTCTCTCTTGCTTATCTAAATGTTGAGAATCATAGTTTCTTCACACTTTGTTTGATCCTCTCCTTAAATTATCACCTCAAAAAAATTCTTCAATTATATCTGTGAGGTGTGAGATTGATATCCTTCTACCAAATACTAAAGGCATCTTTTATATCCTAGTTAGATTTATATTTTTCTTCAATTTTATCATCTCCTTTTGTTATATGTATGTGTGGAGATGTGAATACCTTTCTTATATTTTATAAGAGCATCACTACATTGTAGGTGAGTAAGGAAGCCTAACTTTTTTATTTGTTTGCATATTATTTGATCTCTTTGGAATATTCTAATAAAAATTCTCATCATTGATGCCACATAATCATGGCCTCTTGTGCTCCTAGGAGGTTAATAATTCTTCATTCTATTACTTGAACACTAAACACAATTGGCAATATCCTTCAAATACATAAACATTAAATAATATTGGAAATATAGTCCATCCAAATGTCACTTTGATTTTCCTAAGAAATATTAAAATACTTATAATTTGAAAAACCAAACTCAAATTATTTTTAATTGATTAAATATTTTTATTTTTTTAATATAAAAAAATTAATTATTGAAAATTTAAATATTCTTAAAAAAAAGTTAAATTAAATTCTCGCCAATTTAACTAAACCCAACCCAAAGCAAATAAAAAAAATTAGTCTTTGCCCAACGATATTTTGGCAACACTTGACAAATATTTAACTCTGCGGGAGGAGTTTAAAAAAACCCTATGTTTAGGTCTTTTGAAGTTTAGATCTTTTGGGATAGGTTGGAGGAGGATCGAATTTTCCTTAGAGGATTAGATATTTTAGCTGTTTTGGGAGAGATTGGAGGAGGACCGGCTTTCAGAGGATCAAATTTTTGAAGAATTTTGAAGGTTGAAGGGTGTTCTTGGATATACCTAGACAAGAGAGATTGGGCAAAGGCACTAACCTTTCCAAGTCTTCTATGTAAGTTCATGGCAGCATTTTATTCACTGTAGTACATTCCAATTACAGTCCATTAAGAGGTACGATGAATAGTTTATGGATTTGGTAATTTTAGTAGGTTCTTGTAGCTACTTATGTTACATTGAAATCTCAATATTTATCATTGCTACTGAGTTCTTTGCATTTCATATATATTTATTTCAATTTTCATTACAGTCTATAATGCTAATATATACATCTATAATGCTAATATATACGTATTGAGGAAAATTAATGAATCTTATTATCTCTCTCTGAAGAAAAAAAATTGAAGGGTGTTTGTTTCAAATATCGGGAAAACTAAAGTAGCAACCATAACTAATATTTTTAATTCGGAGGAAGCACCACTACTCTACTCTTCTTCACGCTTGAATTTCGAGGTTTCTTGTAGTGGAAGTTGAAATATTGAATATTCCCACCACTCCACTTTTAATTTCATTTCATTATTATAAATTAAACATGAATTTTTCCCTCTATTTATGTGTGGAAGATTTTAGAGCAGGTTGGATTACAGAATTATCTGAAAACTTGATACTAATTTGATTTAATATCACATTGCGGTAGTTTGTTTTCATTTATTTGGCTATGGATTGGGGAGGAAACTTTGGCTGAAGAGGTAAAGGTAAGGAGACCAAGTTCAGGGTCAAGGCTAGGGCCAAGGAATAGGTAGAGGTAGGTTCTAATATTCCTGCAACTTTTATGTCTTCCCAAATGAGGGATCTTAATATCAGTACTCAGGAGCCTTCTAGGGTACCTTCCAACCCTACGCAAGTGCCTACTCCTGCAGCTAAAGCCAACTGCCCGACATTGATGGCTTCTGCATATGAGTCTTCCGAGGTGTTTAGCAGTGTCTAGACGCCTTCGAGCTCTATTTCATTTAGATCCATTAAATTAGAAAGGAAGTTGGAGAGTGGATAGGAATTTAAGGCCACTCTTGTTCTCATTAATCGACCATATGGCAGAGGAAAGAGAGCCATTGGTCTTATCATACTTTATGTTAATCATTTCCGTGATAACTTTAACAGTGGAGTGAAAATTTTCCACTCTGACTTCGATATACAGAGAGTAAATAATGGATCTGGGAGAAGGAAAAGGAGAAAAAACCTGCGAAAGTAGAAAATGAATTAAAAGTAGCTAGGGTTTCCAAAGATGATACAATGGAATTTAAAAACGAGTTGATATGGCTTTTGGTAATGATAAAGTTATTTATGATGGAAAAAAAACATATATAGTAGTGTTTTCCTGAAGGAAAATACAGTGTTAAACTATTGAAAGATGAAGAGGCCACAACCAAAGATTTTTTTGTGGCACTGAAGGATACTGGGCATGAGCTTAGTGGAGTGTCTTTGGCCAAATTTATAAACAAAAATAGCAAGAGGCATGTAGAATTAAATTTTGACCTTCTCTAGTGCTTGGATTTGGACACGAGGGAGCATCCGAATGAGAATCAAACTCTAGACACTAGTGGGAAGAAGCCTTTATCCGAAGAAATATGAACAAGATGGAGATATTGGCTATGCAATAGTGGCTTCAAGGGGATTTCATCAAAGTCTAAGGCCCATGACTCAGGGATTGGTGTTGAACGTGGACCTTTGAATGTGGACCTATCTGCAATATTTTTACACAAGGAAATTCCCGAGCTTGAGTATTTATGGGAAAGTAGTAGAATTGACTGTAGAGAGAAATTTGCAACCAAGATCTCTCGGAAAGAGAGCCAAGAAAAGAAAAAAAATAATTCTGAAGGGGTTGAAAATTAAATTTATCCATAGGCGGTGTTTTCAGAATTCACAATAGTAGGACTAACAAAATAGGTGACAAGGGAAATCAAATTTCCAATTTCCGAGGACAATGACCTTCAGTCAATGGTTTCTATGGTGGATTTTTTATGAGAAAGCATAAACATAAAATTGATTTTCAGCTGCTCCCTTTCCTAGAAATCAGTAAAAGAAAATAAAAGTTGAATTATGTTCCCATGGAGTCTTTTATTCTCTATGAAGGCCAAATGTTTCCTCTAGATAACTTGAACGGTTACCAGTCAAATAATTTTAGTCCAATTTCATGCCCATCTACTAATGAAAGAAAAAGGATAATCAATCAAATTATGCTGAGTCTAAATGGACATAGACATGGTCCCTTTCTTCCTCACTTTGGAATGGCAGTGGCTGGGGATATGACAAAGGTGATGGGGTGAGTACTAGAAGCTCCCATGCTTAAGCTCAATATGGAGGTTGAAATAAGCAAGTAACTCCACCCCTAGAAAATCGACAGTGGAACCTTATGAGTAGCCATGTCTTGATGGGACGCGGATTGAAAAATGGTGTCTCCTAAGCTTCAGCTGGGACAATCCTTTTCCTTCTCTAACCAAAATTATTTAGATGTTCATGTATTCATTGGTGAGAAGGTGTGGAGATGTTGGAGTGGCCATGAATCCATCTCCCCTCATTTTGGATTGTAAGCCCATGTTCCTGTTCAATGATATGAAAGGCCTTCAAAAAACTTTGTTGGATGTGTAGAAAAGAGCCAAAGGGAAATTACAGATTTTAATCATTTCTATGGAGGAAAAACATCAAGGGTATACAACTCTAAAGTGTATTTCCAAAACAAATGTCAGATTGGTGACACGGTGTTGTTTTTTTTAGCATGTAAATAAATGCGCTGATCGGATGACCCAATCATGGGCATCTAAATATTTGGAAAATTTGGCATTGAAGATGAATGCCAAAGTGGGTGGAAGTAATTTCTCTCTTCTTCATATCCTGTCTCGCTAGTTAACAAGATTTGGAAATGACCATGTCATGTTCATTGGCGCAGATGTCAATCATCCTGGATCAGGGGATAGTACAAATCCTTCCATTGCTGCAATGGTTGGAAGCATAAACTGGACCTAGTGCAATTTCTATAATACGAAAGTCAGCTACCAGATTCATAGGGTGGAACACATACAACAACTCGAGGAGGTGTCTAAGGAATTACTGGACTATTATTTCAAAGAAAAAAAAGCTTCGTAATAGGATAATCTTCTTGAGATATGGTGTCAGTGAGAGTCAATTTGATATGGTTCTCAACTCAAAATTAGATTCCCTCAAAGAAGAAGTGGCCAAATTTAGAAACTACAATCCTCTTGTTCGCTTCAAAGTAGCTCAGAAGAGACATGACACCAGAATGTTCCTTGGCTATCGAGAAAAACACTCGAGGTCTAGAAATTTTCCTCCTGGTACTGTGGTGGACACAGTCATTGTGCATCTAGGACATTTTTATTTCTATCTGTTCAGCCATTATGGGCATCTCGATACAGTTTAGTAAAATTAAGGATAAATAAAGAAAGTGATTGGAAAAAACCATTTCCAATGCAATAATTTTTTTGGCCGTGATAGTGGCAATGTCGTGTGGATGGGAAAATTTTCCTATTGCTAGTGTGTAAAAAAATTGAGCTTCTATTCACACATTTCCCCCCATTTCCCAGCAATTGAACTAAAAATTTAGACCAGGTTGGACAAACTTGTAGAGGAGGAGTAGATAGTTGAGGGTTCTTGACACCAATTTTCACTCGGCCACATAACCATTGTTTCTCATCGCCTCTCCGCTATCCAGACCCTCTAGCATCTTTTAATCAAGGTCGTAGCATAGATATAGTCTTTGATAGGTGGTATCTTGTTGTGTCGGCCTACACAACCATAGAAAATTCACTCCTCTCACAATTTCCTTTGCTCTAATGTGAGAATAAAACCCATAGCTATTAGCTCTGATATCAACACAATTATTTTTTCTATTACACATCAAAATATGTCAATTACATGATAAACAAAATAATATAATCCTTCTTGTCTTTATAAAAATATCCTTCATCTCCTCCTAATACCATTTGAATCACTCATATTACCCTACCATAGTGTAATATGATTCGAATAATCTGTATTTGATCCACACAAAATATAAAATGTTCCCTTTCTCATATATTTATCTTTAATGTTCCCAAAATTCACGATGGGTCAAGAACACAATGTTCTTCTGATGATTTTGGTAATTCACTGTATATAATTTTAAGGAAGTGGCTCTATGCATGCAAAGTATGGCTATTTTGATTGGTATTTGCTGAAAATTGGTTGGTTTTAAAATGGAAAATCATACTTTTCCATAGAATAGAAAGATATTTGTAGATAGTAGATGGTATTTTTTTCAAATTATTATTATTAATATTATTATTTTCCTGAAAATGGATGTTGTACAATGTGTTTGATATCACATCATATTCTGACAGTGCACATACATGGTTCTAATTTTTGAATTTTTCTATAGAATTTTTAATTCTGAATGTTGTGGCTGAAAAGAAAAGTGATATTGTTAATTCTTAATATCATTGCATTCGATACATGCCAATGAAAGCCATGTGATACATGAATTCTTGTGCTTTAATAGTAAATGCTGGAATTTGAAATACTCGACTCCCCGATATACTTCTCTTATTATTGAATCTCTATGGTTTATGCAGTGAGGGCGTTGTTTATTTATCTTATTTTTTGGGTCACATTGAAAGACGTTAGATCGGTTAAGAGTTGGTCACTATTTTCTATACCCCCACCCTGCAATAGCTAGTAACTGCAATCATAATGCTACCTTACCTGCAAAAGGCATGTGCTTTCTCTGACCCATGCATGGAAGGGAGTATCTGAGTAATGAATGAAATCACTGCCCTAACAATAATATTTGTAATCCTTGCATCTCAAGTGGTTCAAACCTGAAATACGACTAAGGGATAAGCTGGCCTAGGTGCATAAGTAGATTTGATAGTAACATATTTGAGGAGGAGGATGAGAAAGAATTTGGGATGAGAGTTTAATATATCTCTTGTTACCTTGGCATCAAAACCATCCCAAAATTATCCCACTACTATGACCACATCAATCTCCCTTCATAGAATCAAACATGCGACAACTCTTTCTATTGACAAAATTAAGACATTACGTCTCTAATTTGAGCGGTTCAGATAGAACAGATGAAAATTAAATTTTGCTAAGAGATTTTGATATTCTCATAGCTATGGGACCATTTTATGATGATGGTTATATGAAGGAAGCAAGCGATGGAAGCGATAATGTGGAGTAGAAAAAATTTTCGAGATAAGAAAATATCGGTTGCTTACCTTTAGTTGGTTGTTTTCCGAATTCACTCGAGTTTTCTGTCATATGTACAAGAATTAAAAGAGATAGAGTAAATTTTGAGGGAATTCTAGAACGATTTTTCTTATGAAGGATTCGAACGTTGGCATTGGAGCGAACTAGCTGCATATTTTTGCAATGCCTGGAAAACTTTCACATATGCTTTATTCTCCTATTATTGATAGAAGTTGACCATGTATAACCTGCCTAAAATGGTCCCATAGATATCAGTATATCAACATCTCTTGGAAAAATTTAATGCGTGTCTATTATCTAAACCACTCAAACTAGAGAAGAAAGATGTAACGCCTTAAATTTGTCAAGAGAGAGAGTAGACGCACGTTCAATTCTGTGGGATCATTTTGGTACGGTAGTGATGCCAAGGTAGCAATAGATATATATGGACATATTGAAGCTACCCATGTAACTCCTTACATAGGTATCCCACCACGGAGCTGGGCTGAGAGTTTAATGTTTAATGTCATAGAATAACAAGAGGATGAGTTAATCGTATTTTTTATCATTCAATTTATAAAAAAAAAAAAAACTCAATCTCAAAATATACAAATGTTGATACACACTATCCATGTTTCAATTAATATGTGGTTGTTTTTTTAGGAGAAAATATTTCAAAGATTGATTTTGAAGGGTGTTCTTGGATATATGTAGACAAGAAAGATTAGTAAAACCCACTAACCTTTCCAAGTCTTCTATGTCAGTCCATGGTTGTGTTCTCTTAGCTATAGTACATTGAAATTACAATCCATTAAGAGGTACGGTGAATAAGTTTATCGATTTCGTAATTTTAGTAGGTTCTAGTAGCTAGTTATGTTAAACTAAAATCTCTATGTTTATCATTGCTACTGAGTGCTCTGCATTTTGTCTATATTTATTTCAATTTGTAGTGCAGTCTCTAATGTTAATTTATACATATGGAGGCAAATTAATCACTCTTATAAGCTCCCTCCAAAAAAATGATTTTGAAGGGTATTGGTTTCAAATCTCGGCAAAGTGTAAAATGCAGGATGAGTTAAACGTATTTTTATCATTCAATTTATAAGATTTTCTCAATCTCAAAATATACAGATATTGATACACACTATTCATGTTTTAATTAATATCTCATTGTTTTTTCACAATCATATCTTTCTTTGGGCGGTAGGTGGCCCTCTTAAGTGAGTCTCTAAAAAAGATAGGATGTTGTAATACTAATTTTTAGGGCATGACCTGACCCCTGAGAGGGAAGAACCTTATCATATTAGAGCTCTTCATGAAGTACTTGGTTCTATTCTCATTGGCGGACCGCTACATAAATTTTAAAATCCCCCCCTCCAATTATAGTCGATTGGAAAAATGTTCATTCTTTCTTCTCAGACCTTTGTGCAACAAACTATATTAAACCACCCCAAGAGTGATTAGTGCATGCAAATAATCACCTTATATAAAGTACCCATTAATTAATCGAGCTCCACATCGAGGAATTTGACCTCACACTTTAATTTCTAACTTGTATTGAGTGAATCAGTAGATGGTGGAACCTTAACGAACAATGTTCTTCCTTGTGTTCTTGCACAAATTTTTTTTATCTATCTATTGTTACTCTAATCCAAAGAGGTAAATTGGGTGGTGCAGAGGTAAATTTTGGAAAATAGGAGGAATCAATTAACGGGTGGTTTTAAGTTTTTTGGGATCAACAATCAATAGTTGTGGAGAACCTAGTGAATTGGGTAAAAGCATCATCATTGGCTGAAAAAACTAAATCAACTACCTCAATCGACAAAATGTCTATTTCAAAATATGAATCAATAGGTTATGTTGGTCCTTTGATGACCCAGATATTTCAAAACCTATTTCTATGCGTTTCCCACAACTGTGTATCTACGCCTACAGCTCCTTCAAATGGATCCACTGCTCTAGCTACACTTTTCCCATGATCAAATTTGGCCTTGGGTCAAGTTCTTGATCTAGAAAAACCACTAATAGTGGGGTGCTACTAGTAGGGTTTCTAGTACTTAGGTGACTGATTCAACTATGCAATCGATTACTGCTTCTCCAATCCCCGCGGGTGGGAGGGATATTAAGGAGTGTTTCTCCTTCTATTGAATCACTCAATAAGCTTAATGTATTGAGCCACTGATAGAATCAACAACATAGGTTTCTCATACAATTACATGAATAGCATAACCAACTAAATAATCAACTGGATCTACTATTATTGGTGGGTATCTAATAGATGGGGATTTTTGTCATGGATCCCTAGGCATTGGGAAACTAACTGCTACTAGTGCATCTTGTCTCAATTTGGAAATGGAACTGTTGGATATGAGCCTCTATCTCAAGACTGATAATCTTCAACTCACTCAAGGAGGTGGCTAGATCAACTAGCCGTGTTATTTAAGATGCTTGGTCTCGATATCACTAATGGACCAACTCTAGGTAGAACAACTCACTGCACTTGGCTCTGCTTCTTATTGTGTTGGATAAGCATCTGAGTAAGAGAACCAACTGATGATATACATGTTGCTTCATTCTAATTGACCCAAAACCCCTTTTTAAAAAGGTACATATAATTTTGTGTAGTGCAACTCTACAATAAAACATGTAACATTAATGGGACCCCTAGACGTGTAGTACTTATTGAAATCAATATGCAATTTTTTTGTAATGAAATGATTAATTCTGGAATGAAAATGCATCTCTCTCTTACAATGTGTTTTTATATTTTTTATATAGATATTTGGGGTTTAAGAAGATCTACTGAGGGTATATTCCCAACATTTGTTAATGTATGGTACTATGACACCCCTAACAATACCTTGGTATGTATATCTAACTCTATTCTCATTTTCACACACTCTCACCCACACACCGTCCTTGTTTATTATGTTTTTTTTCACATTATTATAACCATATTCATAAAACTCAAAGGTATACTATCACGTTTTGACAATTATACTCAAAATTCCCTTAATTTAGTCTCACAACAAACAAAATTTTCAAAACAAAAGAAATATACATGATTTCTCCTCTTCTCAGAAATACATTACAGTCATATACATAAGTCTTTCATAAAAAAAATATTTGAAATTCAACAATTCTAAAAATTAGTAAACCATAATTTGAACATCCTATTACTCAACACTTAGTAGACAACTTCAAACTCCAACTACTTTCTTCAAGCTTTCTAGCTGGTTGATTCCTTCTTTGACCTCCACTCCAAGAAGTAGTCATTTTGATAAATCATCTTCTCTTGTGTTAGGTTCTCTACAAGCATAATGATAGGATATGCTGGAGAAGAATGTCTCCATTTTTTTCATCCGAGCTAGCATAAGGTGCAAATTAATATTCCCAATTTTGTAGCAGAAATTCATCTAGTGTGTAACAACATTATCATCGCCAAATCAACAATTTTGTCACCTCCATGTATGCTTCCAGTTTCACTAAGATAATTAGATCCATGAAATCAACATAGTTATTAGTATTGTACCCAAGCTTTAATTGAAATTAAGGAGAAGAGAATAATTTAGAAATAAGGTAACTCCTACAGTACAAAGAGTATGTTTCTCTTGGCTAGCACCATACAAGTTGGCCCAATTTATCAATTCATGGTTTCTTATGCATCCTGGGTTTCTGTATATTTTCATGTCTTTTTATGCTTCCAAACACTGACCTGATAATATATGCACATTTAAATGGAGGAATGTATCCTCCTGAAATATATCAACATTTCAAGCTAACAATATGCTCTAAGAAACCACAACAGGAAGAGCTCTAAAACCTTTAAGTTCTTTATTCCAGGTCCAGTTCTTCAAAGCCTCCTCCATAGTATGCACTTGTCACCCTTCCCTACAAATTTTTAGTTACTTCATCTCTTCCCATACCTTACCCGCATATTTGGAATTTTTAATAAATGGTCAACTCGTTCTCTTTCATTCTTACATATTGTACACGACCCTGGACCATTCTTGATGCATTTTTGAAGTATTTTCCAATTTACTGCTTTGTTCCACATAAATAATTACATCTAAACCTTTGAATTTAGAGGAGCATAAGACTTCCATGAAATATTTCACCTCTAGGCCTCCTCTTCCTAGGTTGTATCTACAAACTTTTCTTTGCACACTAACATAGGAGTATATTCCCCCAGGGAAGGGTTCCTTGAGTATATAAAAAAAATCCTCCTTGCTTATTCTAATATGAATCTTCTTATGTTGATCCAAAAATACCTTCTGGTGGAGTATTTCCATATTTTTCAAAACAAACTCCTTTCCTTTCTTCCATATTTACTGCAAAATTGAGGCAAATATTGCATCGAATCCCTAAACCAAGGTATGAATTCCTTGACGTTGCAAAGGAGAAATCGAATCCAATGGTAATATGTAGGCTTCTCCATATTAAACATGTGGATTAGCCCCTATTCAGATCTGATCCCCTTTTCCAACTCCCCATACTAACCTTACACCTACCAAAGTGAAAGTCAGTGCCAATTATTTCTAGACTATAGACCCATTTGGGATAGTGTTGTTTTCCTTCCTATGTCATTATTCCATGTTAAGGTGTTCAATGTGATTTTGGTATATCACCTGCCTCCATAGTCCCTATTTGAAAATAATATTCCATGGACCTTTGGTAGCTATAAATTTTCCAAATAAGCGAATGTATTTAAAATACCAACCTTTAGTTTCTTTTGGTTTAGACAAGGACTAGCATTCGAAATTATGGACTGTGTATAGATTGGGGTGGGATAATAAGAAATTTTTTTTAATATAAAAGTTGATAAAAATCAAGTACATTCTATTGACAAGTAATCTAAATATGAGTGCTTGTTATGAATGAATATTGGTAAAGTGCACTCTTAGAAATTAGAATAAACAATATACTTGTTAGCACTGGAAAGTTGAACCATGCATGTTTATTTTCAAAATTAGACCTCTGCCATTTGTTCCAACATTTCCATGAGATAATGATTAGTTGGGATGTGGCAAGGTTGTTGTTATAGCCTACATATGCTAATCTGTGCACATTATGGACTTCAAATTTCAATATAGTGTGGCCAACCTTAACATAGGTTCATACCCAATTTCACTATAAATATCACTCCAACTTTTATTTCTCATCTTATGTTATTATATAATTTCCTTAGTGATGTAAACCTACTTCATCTAAGTCAATAGATTCTAGGAGCTTCATCTGTTAGATGCTATAAATTTCAGCAATTCAACATTTTTGGTTGACATTAATTGTGTTCCTTCCATTCCTAGATTACCATTATCATTGTAGTGGAGTTTGTTAGTGTTATTTTTTTTAGTGAACTTGAAGGAAGCACTACACAAAAAGTCCCCAATGCAAGGATTATAGGAAGACATAACCTCTACAGAGAAACGACCGAAAAAAGTGACATCTATAGTTTTGGAGTGGTGATCTTGGAGATGGTGACGAGAATACAACCAATAGATCGAGAAATTAGAGAGGATGAATATCTTGTGAAGTGGGTGTGCATTAAAATAGAGAAAAATAATGAATTTCTTGAAGTGTTGTATCTTGAGTTTGCGGACTGCTTCAAGGAGGAAATGAACATGGTTATGAAATTAGGACTCCTTTGTATAAGAACCTTTCCCATCAACTGGAAAACAATGAAGAGTATCGTACATTTGCTATAGGAAGCCAATACCAAGCACAAGGACAAGGTAACTACCAACGATAAAAAATAGTCTCTTCACTAGTACGTAGAACCCACAATTTTCATTCTATAGGCATAATGGTAATTGTATTTGGCCTAGAATTTCCTTCTTTACATGTCCTGGATATTTACTTCCACTTTGTAGCTTCTAATTTTGTTAAGAGTTTTTCATGTATAACCTTTTGAATGTAACCTAATACTAATATCCAAAATAGAAGCTTTCCTCTGTAACTCTTTAGGAATCATTCCCTATGACAATCCAATGGTTAGAGGGTGCATCTATCTACCCATTCATAGGCCATTGTGTTGTTGTGTTTTTTATAACACTACCCTCCAAGTTAATAATTTTGGCGGGCTGGCTAAGACATAGAATTTTCTCCCTATTAAACACCATGAGGAGACCACAAATCGATACCATTGTCATCATTATTTATTTTGTGTCTTATTATTGATCTCCTATTGATCTACTCTCCTTGGGCACAAGAATTTAATTATAAACCAGAACACTGAAGCTTTCAATGTAATACAGGTGGACATCAAGATGATTTTAATGGTTTCTTCCTGAGATTCTTATTATCATGTTGTCATAAATGGTTATTTCATAGAAGTTTAATTATGGCCTTTGGTCATTTCAAAATCATATCGTAACATGAAAATGTTGATTTCTAAAATTTATGTGTTTTTAAACACTCGGATTAAATCCTAATCAGTCTGTATTTAACCATTCTCCGTATTAAGGCATGACATGATAGGACAACACAATTGTAACAGGAAAATCATGTTCCTTCTTAAAATTATAAATGCATTTAACCATTATTAGTTTTGGTAAATATTAAGTATTTAGTCATGAATAGTTTTGGTAAATAATAGATATGATAAAGGAAATTAATCAATTGAATTATTGTCTCTTTATTATGTATATTGAATATCACATTTATTCTTATTGTCTTTTATTATGTATATTGAACATGTTATTTCTTGCAACTTTTGATCTTCCTAGATATTCTATTCCTTCGGTGTATCTTTGCACCTTTAGGGGAAATTGCTAGTTTAAAGTCTAATTCTTTAAAGGGTGCTAGCTCAATGGAAGAGAACCTACTTTACAAGAAGGAGGTTGGTGGCTCGATTCCATCATGCCCTGATATCCATAGGGAATGACGATGATCATTTTTTAGTGATGAAGTCTCTCTTGACCATCACCATTGAGCTTATGGTGACATTTTTTGATCCTCGCCAAAATATGAAATGGTGATGGTCAACGAACGCCACCATATATACACATCAATAGTGACGACCATGAAATGTTCGTCACCATAAATCATTGTTGTTGATACGAAATGGTGAGGGTCATTATTTGTTATTATAGTTGTTATATGTGATGGACCGTGATGTCACCAATGAGATTACAATGACATTTTTTGACCCTCACCAAATATGTAATGGTAATGGTCAACGAACGTCACCATATATATGCACCAATAGTGACAGCCATGAAAGGTCCATCACAAAAAATTGTTGTTTTTCATATGAAATGGTGATGGTCACTATCCGTCATTATAATCAATATTCGTGACGAACCTTGAATGTCACCACAACACATACTTTCGGAAATGCCACCTTTGGTGACATTCAGTTTTTTGGTGACAGAGGCTATTGTCTGTTACCATTTCTCATGTGAAATGGTGACGGTCACTATCCATCATTATAAATCATTATTGGTGATGGACCTTGAATGTCACCACAACACCTATACTTTTGTTGAAGCCACCTTTGGTGACATTCATTTTTTGGTGATGAATGCTCTTTTGACCCTCACCAATGAGATTATGGTGACATTTTCACCCCTCACCAATGTCCTTTTTTTCTTTTAGTGGATTTTTCATAAGTTCCCAAGGACAAAAGAGGACAAGATGAAATGAAGCAAAGATACTCATTTGTGAAAAAAGAAGTGATATCAAGGCCATTTCATTGTAAAAATTATGGTTCAAATCCCTAATATAGGGATAATAACATATAACATGTATGAGCATGTAGATAGCCAAGGGTGGGCTTGTCATGGCCAACATGACCCTTTAAGTCATTCTAGGGTGTTGCATCAACCAAATATATCAAGGGACATGGTTTTGTATGTAGAGAGTTGTTTCTTCTTGGAAGTTCTAGTTAACTTGGTTTGCAAAATCCATGTTAAAAAATATATTGACATGGATGCTGCAACTCGAGATAGAGATTTATTTTTTTCTAGGAAATAAGTTTTTAACATATATAATCGTCTAATGAAAGGAAAGTATCGGTTTCATAAGAATGATGAAATGAGTTGAAGCTTCGGTACAAGAAACACCCAAATGATTTTTTCTTTTATCAAAATCTCAATGGTGGAGAGACCCATTTTATAGTTGAATTTTAGATGAAGTGGATGTTGGAGACCATGGTGAAGCTATCGAATAATAGCCTAATAGCCATGGATTAAACATTTAGCATAAATAAGTATGGGGTGAGTGTATTAATAATGATTGATATAGCACAATAATTTGATTAATAATGATTCATAATAATTGATGAGCTAAAGTTGACTTCATATGTTTTTTGAATGTGATAGTATTAGTTGTACACACTCCTTGTTTTTTATTAGCAACAAAGTGGGGTTCCAGTTGCATCGGTGGTGGTATCACATAATACATCATAGGAAATTTCACTATGGTTGGAGCACCTCATGCATAGGTGTCACCAAGTTGATCATAGTTGGAAAGTTAATGCTTTCATGGATGATGATGCATTGGCTAAAATCAGTGCTTTAAGGTAACTTGATTCTTCTCATTTTATCGTACAAATTTTGTTTATTACAAAAATAACATGTTTGAAATGCATTGAATGTGGTGGGATAATCACAAGGTGCAATGTTATCTTTTGTGTTTGGCATGTACATCGAGCATCGCTAAAAAATGTGAATCGATTGGCGAGTAGTCCAAAAATAGCAAAATAAATGTTTAGTGTTTTGGGTTTAATTATGAATTATTGTTCCTATTATCACTAAGTTGGTACAGATGGGATACTCCACCAGACAACCTAGAGTAACTCTTTCAAACCAACTTCCAGCTGAAAATTAGACTTATCAGTGTAAGAGGGCTCTCAAAGATAAAATGATTTTATTCAAATAAAGTTCAACATATGGCTAACTCTAAAAAATGTGCTTTAATTATGTTTGTATGTAGGCGAAAGATGTATATAAAACACTACCATTGGGTTTATGGAGTTAGTGTTAATAAACTCAGTGACATGGTTCTTCTTGTCAAAGCTGAGGCATACAGATGTTTTTATGAAAATACAACATACAGAGATACACAATAGTATAGTGCTTGAATGAATTTATAGCACAATGTACATGATTTATAAGTAATCGAACATCAAAGCACTAAAGACAAAATAGTAATATACATAAGACAAGTGGTCATGAGAACATCAATGAACCTTAGGTGAAGAAAGAGCCAACAACCACTGTATTTTACTGATAAGAAGTGTTTACAATAGTTGTTTTGTAGTCAACATCATTCCACCCCGTATTCTTCAATATTATGCTTATTAATAGGCTTAAGGATATTTACATTGGATCTACCAACATGACTAGATCATCAAGTCTCTTTACTGAAACCTAACCTGACAATAAGAAAATTACATGGAAATAAAACTGACAACTACTAACTTTAGGACTTGGAGACCTATTAGGACTCTATAACCTATTTATTACATCAAAAAACTTAAATACTACATATTTACATCGAGAACAGTCATGTTCTTGAGTGCAACTCACCATGACCAAAACATAATTTCCCCCACCAAGTCAGGAGACTTGTCTTCCTACTTTTAAGGAGGTGGTGTCATGATAAATTATGAGTGCCTTCATGTTCAGTTAGTGAACAAAAAAACTATTCCGAAGACCATGCCTCCACCAAAATGTTCCTCCAATATCCTTTAAGCTTTTGACATGGTTGTCTTACCTCTAACAAACCATCAAAATTCGAAAATTCTACAAAATATTGCTCGCTGCAGAAACAAGGGAGTTAAGGCAAGTTCGAACAAAAATTCTGTATGAATTTGGTTTTACCCATATTTGCCACTTGTTTTCTCCCTTTCCTGATTTGGAACTATTTTTTTAATTCCAAAAAGATAAATTAAAACTTTCACCCTCCTTGATTATGACCATACCTCTGATTTATAACAAAAAAACACCTACATTGAGTTCGTAGCGAATTCTGGGCTTCAAGCCTGAGATATGCTAAGAACTTTCCTAATTTGAAGTAAACTTAAAAATTATTCTTCCTTATTATAAATTTTTCCAATGGCTCTACAAATTCAGATTCTGAATGATGCAAAAATGTCAAAAGGGTAATTTTTCCACTCTTTAAGATTTAGAAGCTTCACCTTTGGCAGTAGGAGCTTCAGTCTCTTCAGGTTCATTTATGACTATGATTTTAAGACCTTTCTTCTTTAACTTTGACTGTATCATCTCCATCTTCTCTTCTAGCTCTTTGAATTGGATTTTAAGTTTCTTTCTTTCAGCTTGCAACCATATATTACGCTTTCTTTTGTGTTTCATTACCCTTCATAGAGGAAGTTTCCTTTTCAACATTTTTTTGGCATTGGTCAACGACCGATTATATTGATTTATTTCTCATTTACCTTCTCTTTGAATTCTTCCACCATTTTCACGTCTAGCTTGGCTTCCTACAATTCCAATTTGGTTTTAGTAACCTCCTCTATAACATTTTTAACTATTCTTTTAACATATAAACTTCAGTGTTCTCAACAACTTCCTCTTTACCCTTCCTCTACACAATGATATCTTCTTTTACTGGAGACAAAACAATGCTATCCTATGTCATAGGTTGCTTTCCTTTGTCTGTATCTTCTATCCTTTTACTTTCCATGAAAATTTTGGCAAGTTGCAGCCTTGTGAGTGGTTTTCTTGATTGAAACATAAACCCGGCATGTTCTCCTGAGAAATTAAGTTTTTTAGCAGTTATAACCTTATTTTTCTTCTTGATTCCTTTAATATTTGTAGATTTGACCATTGGAGTCTCCTCTATGTCTATGGCATGAAGAATATTCTCAAGGTTTCTTTTCCCAAGAGTTTGGCTTCTAGTTATCCTTCTATGGCCCTTCCTACTGATCTTTGGTTTGCTACTTGTAGGTGTAGGTTGTGGAAATTATGTTTCTTGTGCACGCTCTACTTTAACATCCATGGGTTCTACAATATGCTCCATTTCCTCCTCATTCACACCCTCTGTTTCAGCTACAAGTTTTTCACTCTTGCTTGAAGGAGTGGCTTTTTATTTTGGAGTCTCCTTGGGTGTTAATGTATCTACCTCATAAAACCCTGAACAGAGGCCTAGATAAACCTAGAAGTTTTTTTGAAAAATTCCCACAAAAAAGTGAGGTCATAGTTTCTGACCTATTTCTTGTTGAGGTCGTAAGTTTTGGGCAGATTTCCACATCCTGAAGCTCCAGGTCACATGTTTAGGGCCAAAAAGTGTGACCTGCACTTCTCGTGCTCTCGAGAGTAGGTTTCAGCAAAATGTGTCGTCTCAGCTGCGACTGATGTCTGTCACCTGCGCAATAGGTCAAAAAACACATGGACGTTAGAATTTTTAATGTTTTAGGGTTTTATAGGTTAAAAAAAAACATCAAGAAAACAAAACAAGAAGCTGAAGATAAATCCTAGGGTTTGAAGCAGCTGGATATGTAGGGATCTAAAAAATGACAGCGGTCGTAATCGTAAACTCATGTGGATTTGCCAGTTTTTAGTATGAATCTTAATTGTGAGTGTACGAAAAAATACCACTTGAGCTGTGCATAACAAACAACCCTAACAACAAATATGGCTGCCCATATCTTCAGATCTGCAATTCGGTGATCAAGATAAATGCTGCAAAAATCTAGATCTATGCATCAAAGCACATTAAGCAGTAAATAAAAATGAGATTTACTCCATGCATCCAATAGACAAGACAAGAATATGTTGAATGAATTTTATATTAAGGGCACCTGGGAGGAAAACATAGAAGGATGTTACCAGTTCTCCTCAATGGGATGTGTTCTTGTGAATCCTCAGCACTTCAGATCTAAAATTCCTCTCTCTTGATGGTGTAGAAAACCCAAAAATAATGGAACTCAAAGGGAGCTCACAATCAAAAAGATAGAAAAATATGACAATGATGGTGGATCAAAGTTAGACCAGGAGTATAGATCCAGAGTGATCTTTAGGCAACAAAAGGTAGTTAATGAATGGAAAAACCCTTATATTTATAACAAAATATTGAATTAGTCTAGATATTGGTGCATAATTAAAATATTATTAACCCAATAAAGATCCAACTTTTATGGAATATTTTATTATATTTGTTGGAGGGAAAAAGAATTTGACTTGGCTCAAATCCCTTTATTTGTAAATAATAAATAAATAAAAGATTTTTTTATCATTTTAAGGATGTGTTTGAGTAATAATCAAATAAATAATGATTTATTTAATTATTAATAGATGATTTAGTCAAATTTAACAAGGAATATTATTTAAATAAGGTTTAAATATTTATTCCTAGAAAATAATAAGATAGGTAATAATTTATCTAATTAATTTTCTTGTTTTGGGTTAAATATCACCAAGAATATTAATTAAACTATTGTTTAACTAATTATTCCTTGAGGAAAAAAAAAAAAAAAATTGTGGATTTATTAAATATTTCCTCATGGGGTTTCCTGTTTAGACCATAAACAACTTAATAAAGGTGTTTTACTAAGTTTTTTTCCATAGTGCAAGCAATTTTACTTAGGGTAAAATTGGTCTTACATAGTGTACTTAGGTGCATTTAATAGTAACAGGTTAGATGACCAAAAAATGGTGTAACACCTACTGTAGCAATGGTGAGCCCACCCAGGTATGTTAGAGCGATGGACAGGTTCTTACCTCTCGTCTTACCGCCCAACAGTTGTAGACTAGGAACACTCTATCATCTAACAAAAAATTCTGGTTGATTGGATCATCACTGCCATCCCCGTCAATGCCCTTCAAAATGTTGGATTGTATTAATCACTGTTAAATGACTAAAACGATACACATAAATTATTAATCTAGGGATGTCTTTTATTTCAATGATAGTCACACTGTCTGTTGCGATATATCAAACCAGAAGAAAATCCAAACAAAGGAAATCATTGCTGAATTAAATGTTGGAAGGAATCACTCATGCAGAAATAAAGCAATCTATAGGAATGTAATCATGCCTCAATTAATCTAGTCCTAGCATGCCACACAACAATTACCCAACTAGTATCTCTAAACACACACGTGTAACATCATATATAATATCATAATTGAAGTAGATCTATTCACAGCTATAAAAACAACAACAACACTTCCACTAATACATAAAACAAATAAGAGATATGTACAACTACTTTAATTATTGCAATCCCTGCTAAAGAGCAGGGCCCTTCCTCCCTATCAGGGCACATGAAGAGAAATAACCTAAACAGAAACTAAACCAAACAATGTATGTAACAACGACAACATGATAACTTGTATTAATGTGAACAAAATTACAAAGCCAAAGTAATATTGTTCTCCCCTAACCTTCTGACCTCAAGGGTCGAGAATTATATAGTGGTTACATGTTCAGAAAAACAAGGGATGGATCAGTCATGAGAATCTTTATCATTATCATGCTAATAAAAATAGGATGCATATAGTTACAACCACTTCTTAATAAAAATTCTGGCTGGAAGAATATAGATTACAATAAAAAATTGCCTAAAAGTTTTCATCCGAAAATACAATACGTAATGACTCATACAACTGTTGTGGAAAATCCCAATGGTAGCATCATAGAAATAGAGGACAGGTCGGCATCGAGAAGTTGATGATATCCAGTCAACAATACATCTGTAACACCAGTCATCGGGTCTATATCAACACCATGATGTAACAACGTCGTGGTGTAATAGCTCACTGTAACAACACGCCTTTAACTGCTCCTATATGCCTCATGCTCTAGATCGTTTGTGCTAAAAATAACATCTTGAAGGAAAACAAAAGACCAGAGAAATTCTCCAAACATTCATCCCTAGTTAGTCATAAAAAAAGACACAATACATCATAGTAATCGATGAAATGGAAAGATCAAAATAAGGTGAAACAACACTTTTAAAGATATAAAGGCAGGAAAAAGACCCAAATATAGTCCCAATGGTTGTATTCAGAAGGTAAAAATAGGGGAAATAGATTTAGGAAATAAGTACAAAACTAGCACCCAACATATTCCCCCCAACAAGTGCTTTTGCTTCAAATTTGAGCAAAATTGTAGGGAGATAAGTTGAAAATATGAGTTGAAAAAAGTAGTTTTTTTTTTAATATTTTTACTTTTTTACTCCAAAAATGATGAATCATCCCCTAAGGTTAACATCATCATATTTAATATTATGGGTTCTTAAAATGTTGTTTTTAGTTGTACATTTTTCTTTTGAGACACATCTTTTACCTCTAAATTTCTCTAATCATTGCATTTTTCTCAACTAGGCTATCGAGAAATTGCTAAGAAAGAAAGCAATGTCAGTTTTTTTTTTCTATGGTCTATACTTCCAGCCTATTCAACATTGTTGTATGAAATTAATGAATTTTTTTTTACCCTTTTTAATACCATAAACCATAGTCAATTGTGGGTATTAAATATAAACAGATCCTCTTGGCAGCTAAAATATGACTTTGATTTGGGGCTAACTTATACCTTGCCACTACGCCAACAACTTGTGTAATGTCTAGCCATGAGGCTTTTAAACAAAAAAGGATTCTAATTAATGATTTATACATTGTTTTATTTACCTCTGGTGATTCATCATCTTCGTTTAGTTTACATCTAGTGACCATATGACTACTAACAAGAGAAAACTCTTCCATCCCAAAATATTACATGATCTTGGGTCTAGGTTAGAGTCTTATAATCTTTGATGATACCAAACCAAGAATCTCAACAAAATCCACATTTTACAGTGCAACAATATAAAGAAGTAAATCAAACATGCACAAGTATAGAATTGTTTTTACAAAATATTGTACAATAATGTACAACAACAAAATATTGATTATATTAAACCAGTTGAATAATACAACAGTATTAGGGCTCCCAAACAATGGATACATGATACAATGACAATCTCTCTGCAATCTCTATATCATATCTCATCTTGCCAGTCATCCTCTCCTATTCTTCTCTCTAGCTACCCCTTAGTGCATCAAACGGTAACACATAGCGTCTCAAGGAGGGTTTCCTCCTAACAATGTTGCAAGTCGCTTCTGCTATAACGAACACAGGCTAATTCAATCTTCTCTTCTAGGATGTACAACACCTGAGATCTAGACTACCAATCTACCAACCACTTTTTTCCATCATAGAACTACACATTAGTCTTCAACCTTCACCAAAATTCAGTTGTCAATGTCACTTTATGATGGCTTATCTACGGATAATTTGGGTAGCCAATACACTATCATCCACTAGTCCAATGGAACCCAATACTTCATTTCACGATCTACTCCTAGCAGGGACTTTCAACCATCAGGACAAGTCCTCCAAATTTCTCCCACATAATAATACAACATCTGTCCACAATGCACACCATCCCTTGTATCAAATCAACCAACAACCATCCATATATACCTTAGTTTGCTGGTTTGTTCACTATTGTATGTTCTTCTCCTAGTTAGAGCTAATAACCCATTGCTACAACCCTCAATTCTCCCTTCAAAACCACTCCATCAACTACGGCTTAGCTCCAACGTGATCGTATTGTCAAGTTTATAGGTCTAGGAAGAAACCAACCCTAGTTTGGCCATATATACATCTCCTTCCTACATAGTATTCTTCCAGACTTCTATTTAGGCTTCTTGCTCCCTACAGCAACCTAAAACAACACTGACAACACTCACAATTCATCACTCTATTTTTTGTAGAAAAACAAGCCTATTTTCCACTATTCCATACCAAAAACAACCCAAACACTCATATTTTTTATGCAGCCTCCCATCTAAAAAAAACTTGGATCTGTACCAAGCCAGAAACTCTTAAAAGATCACAAAAATATCCCACGTTGTCCTTTTATTATATTTGTGGATTCCTCATAGAAGTACAGAGGTTATTTGATTCACTTGGATGGATGTGAAGTGCCCTGCAATGTCACTCATGTATATACAATTCCATGTGGTGTTAAAACACAACATGTGGCACTTCAAATTGTCAATTCGACCTTCATTTCATGCCAAATTAACACATAGTTCCATACACAAATTCATATATCTTCATCCCAAAATTAGAATCATATGATTTTCACTGTGTTAGATTCATCCTGAAATGCAATAACACTCTCATCCATCACATGTCGAAATATGTCCATCAGTTTGGCCCAAACAATGATGGGTGCAAAACTCCAACATTGGGTTCCAAGGACGCAAGTGACCCTTTTGGTGCTTCAACCTCCAAATCATGAACCTAAGGGCTTGGAGTACCTCGCAAGCTACTAAAAAATAAAAATTCCCTCTTAGCGAGGGAGGTACTTCCAAGAATATGAAGTAATTCGTCATCATCATCACTACTCGCAACACTAGCCAAAATCTTGGTGCTCACAAGTGCAAAAATTCCTATAGTATAAACTACGTCTCTCTATAAAGTGTCATTGTCACTAGAAGCATCTTGCTTCATATTCTTCTCCTTGAGTGCCTTCCCCTCTCTCCATTATTCCTTCTTGGTAGTTGTAGGAGCACCCTTGCTCCCCTCTGACGATGCACTCTTCTTCGGTTGTAAAGTCTCTCTTCGAATCTGAAACCTCTAGCTAGAACTAGACTCCCTTAGAGTTTTAGAACTTATACCTTCTTCTTTGGATCATGTACCTACACCTTTAAAGCCTACACCTACACCTTCTTCTATGGAACCCGCACCTGCTCGACCTACTTCTTCTTCCCATGATCCACAAGCTTTCCCTTCAACCTGTATATACCATGCTCTCTAACTCGAAGAATGATGACTACAAAGCTAGAGCCTCTATGCTTGATTATTTCCTACACATCATGGAAAAATACCTAAAACCCCTTATTTTCGATCATCAAGAAATATATCATGCTATATATGAGTCCAGGTACAAATAGTACATCTTGGACCCACATCACCCATCCTGTCTCCATTTTGAACATTACAACACCTGGTCCTCGAATATCCTTCTGTATATTGTTGCCCAAGAGCATTTTTACCTTTGATTCCCATTCACCTAGAGTCTCAAAAACCTCCTGTGAACCTGTCATATGTTTCCACATACCATTGTCCACGTACCATCCATCCTCTTTGATAGTACCCTATTAAAAATGAGAGATCATAGAAAATTACTCCTCCTTCAATCTCCTTATGAGAGCATCTATCTCAATAGAAGTGGAAACACCGGTGACCTGCTTCCCTTTCCTCTTCTCTTCATCTCCCTTCTTCTTCATTAGACATATCGATGAAAAATGACATCTTGTCATAGTTGAAACACTTGAATTTACTCAATTCCTTCTTCTGATTACCCTTCATTCGTGGTGCAACTGCCACACCATCATCTACCCTCTTCGTTGGATAAAGATCCTTGTCTCAGAAGTCTTCTTTAATGAATTCATCCCATAGCCTATTCCAATTTGGAAACTTATTCCTAGAAATGATTCGTTTGATGAAGGGGTTCCATTTTGGAGTAAACCCTTTCAAGGAAATCCTCACCCTAGTTGTATCTGAAATAGTCACACCGATGATAACAAGCTCATCTTTGACCCGAGACAATACCATTAGATATGAAGCTACTCCTTCATCCTTCAACATCTTGGTAAACTTCAACTTATCCTCCAATACTAGTATCGAGTTATAGTTTTTATTCTAGAATAGATTCTAAAGAGGCATCCACTTCTCATGTGTAGTTTTCTTCCTGGAAAAATGAAGTATTAGTGGATCCTTCACACCATCAAGGATGATAAATCTTGCCCTCATATCCAACTTCCAACTATTTTGGTTCAGTTGGCTTCTTCATGGATTTCTAGGTAAACTCCCAGATCCTATGGACCTGTAAGACTAACTTGATTCTTTCCTTCTATGGAATATAAGTGGACAACCCCTCCAACATATCCTCATACTAGAGACCATCCTACAACTTTTACATTATAGATATCCCTTCAAATATAGAGTGACCAACTCAATCTCAAGTTGGACTTTTTTGTGCACTCTGATGATTGACCGCCTTCCAAATTAGCTTAGACACGTTTTGATACCATGTTGAACTTCCACAATATTGAGTGTATGTTATAATATTATAATATCTATAACTAATAAACCAATAATCTAAAGAAAATATACTTTTCACAGCGAAACAATATAAAGTAGTAAATCATACATACACAAGTATAGACAACTTTTAACAAAATATTGTACAATAATGTACAAAAACCCAATATTCGTTATATTAAACAAATTGAATAATACAACAGTATTAGGGCTCCTAAAGAAGGGATACAAAATACAATGACAACATCGTTAAAGTTTGTATGTCGTATCTCATCCTGCTGGTCCTTCACTCCCATTTTTCTCTCTAGCTCCCCCTTATTCCATCAAAGGATAACACATAGAGTCTTTAGTAGGGTTTCCTCCTATCATTGATATAGGAAACTTTATATATAATTAACATGGGTTTATCTAATATGATCTTCTGTGCTTTCAGCACATGTGGTCGAAAATACCAAACTAGTAGCCTCTTTCATCCATAAAAGAGCTACATATTAGGCTTCAATCATCACCCAACCTTCATCTATCAATGTCACTTTATGATGGGAGCTTTTCAAGGGCTAATTTTGATAGCCAAGATGCTACCCTGCACTAGTTCAATGGTACCCGATACACAACTGAAATATATTCTCATAGGAGGGACTTTCAACCATGAAGACAAGTCCTCCAAATGGATCCCACAGGCTACTCCAACTTCTGTCCACACATGAACACCATCCCTTGCATCAAATCAACCAACAACCATCCATACATACATTATTTTGTTGGTATCTTCATTGTTGCATGTTTTATTCCTCGTTAGGGCTAACAAACCATTGCTACAACCCTCAATTCTCCCTCCATAACCACTCCAACAACTTCAACTTAGCTCCAGTGTGCTCTTGTTGTCAAGTTTGCAAGTCTAGGAAGAAAAAAACCATATATTAGGCCATCTAGAGCTCTCCTTCATGCGTTGTCTTCTTCCAAACTTATGTTTAGGCTTTTGGCTTCCTACAAAAACCTAAAATAACCCTTTCAACACTCCCAATTCATCATGCTACTCCATTGTAGCAAAAAGGGCCTTATTTTCACTAATCCACACCCAAAACAACCGTAATACTCCTCTCTATGATGCAGTCTCCCCCCTGCAAAAAACTTAGACCTCTACTAATATAAACACACTTCAAAAATCTCAAAAATGACCCATGTTTTCCTTCTATTATATTTGTGTCTTCCTCATATAAGTATGGAGGTTATTTGATTCTCTTGGATGAATATGAGGTGCCTTTCAATGTCCCTCATGTAAATATACAATTCCATGTGGAGTTAAAACACAACTTGTGGCACTTCAAATTCTCAATTCAACCTTCAATTCGTGCCACATTAACCCATAGTTTCATTAAACAATTCATATATACTCAACCAGATCTTAGAATCAGATGATTTGCAATGTGTCAGATTCTTCTGGACCTGCACTATCATCCTCATACATCACATGTGGAAATATATCCATGGTTTTGTCCCAAATAATGAAGGGTTAAAAACCCCGACCTTGAGTTAGAAGCCCACAAGTGAATCTTGTGGTGCTTCAACCTCAAAACCATGTGTTAACACTGCAAAATCGTACAACAGAGGATGACATTAATTAATGTCAAGCCAAAGGATTTACAGGGCAGGAAGACATTATGGAATCAAGAAAGTATTTAAAATCTCGAATGTTTTGAGAAAATTAGATTTGAACTAGTCTTAAATGCTAAATTGTGCACTTAATCCTTCGAGAAGAGCGACTTCTGTGTGCCTTTTTTCCCGATAAGCACGCATTCATGAAAGTGGAAAAGTGTCACTTTTCGGGACCACAAAAAGCAAAGGAATGTTACTCCTTATATGAAGCCGCCTAAGGACAACCACCAGCAACTCCTTAGACACTATGTGAGCACACAAAGGAATATTTGGAGCACACATTGGAATCATACCTCTCCCATGGGTCACCATCCACCATGTACCAAGGGAGGGAAGGAGGATTTGAAATCCACTATATAAAGCCACCAAGAGTTGAAGAATGGGTGATCACATTATTATGTTGGTCAAAATTTCCCAATAAATACCAGCAGTGTGTGACCCGGAGCTGGAGATAGAGGGGACTCGATTGTTGGCCACCCAAAAATCCTAGTCCATCATAGTGGAGATAGAGGGAGACTGCATCAGAGGAAGAACATGGAAAAACAACATCCTTGCATCAAGACCTAGAACCATTGTCTAGGGGCCCTTTGGAAAGTGGGTAAAATTTATTCTCCATTTCAAACATTTAATAAGAAGAGGCCTTGAGCCATCGTTTGCATTATTAGCATTTTGACTCTCTTCAATAGATTCTGTATACTTGTGTTTTTTTTTTAGTTTACTTTGAGCATACATTCAGATATTTTTTCCTCTAGATTATATGCTTTTGATATCCACCACTTTTTGCCTGTTACCAATAGTTTATAGGGGTAGACCATTTTAGCCACCTATGAAATTTTTGTCAAGAAAACAGGTGGCTAAATTTTTTTATGAACCTTCAAGAGATACATTTCCCAAGAAAATCTCTCATCCTTGAAGCCTTTGTGTGCCCATTTCCTTTAAAAATATCCTCATTGTTGTTTCCATCGAAAAGGCTCACTGACTGTAAAAAAAATTGTGCACAGAAAGACCTTCATTTTCTCCTTGTATCCCTTCAAAATTCCCTTCTTTAACCCTTTTTCCATATTCGAAGTTCCCCCTTTGACCCCAAAATTTCCTAAACCACCCATTTCATCCTTAAAACCAAGTGAAGTCCTTTCATTTTAGTTTAAACTCCTTTTTCACCTCTATCGGATTCCTCTTCTATCCTTTAAAACCCTCTTTTTTGGCTAAAAATCATTCTTTTCCATATATGATGGCTTAGCCCCTTTCCAGCTAGCCCCTTAACCACTTCCCCATATGCCCCAAGTGCTAAGACCAAGAATTAGCCCGTGAGGCACTTATCGCATCAGAGGATTGGAACAGAACGCTTTTTTCCTTTGTAAACAAAATCTCTGATGCGATGGTACGTTTAGTCCATAGATTCCCGCCGCGATCTGAGTCATCGATCAACACAGATCTGACGGCTCGCGCTCTTCCTTTCGCGCCCACTTTCCCCTCTGTCACCCTTCTGCTAACCTCTTCCCACCGTCGATTCACCTTTAATCTGACAGTCATCGCAAGTCCACGCCGATCGCAATCGAAATTTCTAAACTATGCCACCCGCTGCACTCCCCAATTGCGATTCGCGATTATAACCTCCACCATCGATTCCCATTCCGATCCGACGGTCACCGCACCGTCGCCTGATCGTAATCACAAATTTCAAATGGATCCACCTTTCATTACTCCCAATTGCGATCCTCCGATGCGATCTCTGCCATCGATCTCCTCCTGAGATCCGACGGTCCTTATTCAATCACCCTCCACCCATGTCCGGGTCCCACCATTCTAAGTAATTTCGTTGCATTTTCATATATTCCCGTGTATTTCTTTCGAAGGTCAAATTTTAATGTTTTTACATTAAAGTTTATGTTATAATGCCCTACCTTCCAAAGTCATTCTGTGGGTCAATCTCCATCATCGATCATCGCCCCCAGATATGATCGGACGACCCACATGCATTCTTCCGCCAAACTTTCACTAGACCATTGTTCACCATTTCACCGCATGTTTCAATTGTTTTTTGCTGCATCCACCGCATTCACCTTAGTTGCGCTGCCATTCTCATGGCCCTCCACTACATCCACCCTCCCCATGCATGGATTTCTTAAGATGTTTACATGTTTGCAGGGTTAAAGGCAGTGGAAACCGCCATGGTTCATAGTCACTGTTATAGTGGCACAGAGCACTGAGAAAGTTGGGTTCAGAACCTGATATTACAGAGAAGAGCCTGAGGAGGTGCTTAATGCATAAATTTTCATTAAAGGACAGAGTTCAACTCTGCAAAACCTCTCCAGTGCCACTAAAGCTCACATTTCACGAGCAGAGATAGTCATGAAGCGGCAAAGACTATCAGTACAGAGTTAAGGAGTTCTAATGCACATTATTGAAGGTGTCAAGACTTAATTCAGTGTTTTAAAGGAAAAATACCAGATTGAAGACATCATGACTCGCACAGAAGGCCTAATAAGGCCCAATGTACAGAAAACAATATATCAGTGTTACCATCAACACAATGTTCTTTGCTATGAAAGGACACAGTACCCCTACTGTTTTTATTCTACTTTGTGTCCCCGAGAAGATTTACTCCCTGACAACAGTCTTAATGTTACCAAAGCATTTATTATGTGATATGGCAAACATTGAAGTCATTTATCTGCCTTTGTTTATTCACCAGAGTACTGCAGAGTAGTGCAGCAAAGTACATCGAAGAACATACATGGACTAAATTTCAGCGTGTTGAAGACCACTCTTTCTTCAAAAGAGTACTGAAGATTAATGCATAGATATTAAGACAGGATGGCCTCGAGCCATTCTTCCATTTTCTGTTTCAATGTTTCATTTATTTTTTCACCTACTTTCTCTGCCTCTCTCTTAGCTATAAGGACTCAAGAAAAACTCATTGAGAGGGTTGTTGATTGGATATCTGTGAATTGTAAGCTGTTTCTCTTTAGATATAGTTCTTTGTGTAAAGTTGTATGATAGGCTGAGGAAGATGTTTCAGACTGAATATCAAGCTGTTGGCAATGTTGTACATGACTGGTGTTGCTCTTTAATATGACGAGCACATTTCTTTGGATCCTGATTTAAAGCAGCGGTGATGATTTTATTACTTTGTCTCTGTTTTCCTTTGTAGTTCATCTCGTTTCATTTATTCTGGCACGCATCAGAAATCTGGCATAGGATTTACCCTTGCTTGGTACCCTATGTTTCTGCTCTCCTTGCCTTCAATGTTTTCTATTGTATGTGTTATCTGAGGATTGATTCAAGCTAATTTAACAAGTGTAGTGGCTAATACTTACTGCTAGCGGATGTATGAATTAATGGATCTCTTCTTAGACGTTCTTGTTAGGATTTAATTGAATGAATTGGAATACTGGGAGTCTATAAAATTGTCTCTATCTCACTAGGGTCCTTTTCAATCAGTTAAACCTTTCTAAGTTCCCTTAATCTGGATGCCAAAGCATTGAGAGTTCAAAGTCTCTCTTTGATCTCAGACCTTCACCTTTGTGTTTAAATATTTAATGTTCCCTTTGTCTGAAGAGTTTACCTTTTAGGAGTTGGGTCATAGGAATCTAATGGCATGTCCTGTCCCTAGACCTGATTCGTAAGTGGTCATCTTGGAGGTTTCCTTTCCTTTCACCTTCTTTCTCACCATTTAAAACCACACTATCATCTTTAAGATCCAATGCTTTAGATGACTAGCCCAACTGAAAGCCTGCATATTGAATAGCAAGTAAACCCTTTCTTGAATCCATTTCCAAATGGTCTCGAGTGTTCTTATAAATCATCCCGCCTTCACCTAAAATCCTCTTTGCACATCCTTGCCTCACATTGAACCCTCCCTTTCCGATTCCCAACAACCAAAAAAACAATCAATCAAATGAACCTCGCACTTTATAACTAGCCTAAAACCTTAAAACAGAGCTTCAAATACCTAAGCCTTACATATATAGAGAGATCCCTCTCTGGACCTAGGAAGGCTAGATCCTAAGGTCTAAAGTGGTTCTGATGTTGTCTCATCTTTTGGTATTGCCAAACTTGCCAAAACATGGGAACCCCAACATAACGGCGACCCCACTGGGGATACTTTGAGTAAAACACACCTTTAAACACTTCTAAGACTCAAAGAAGACCATAGTAGCCTATTTTTGTGGTTAATCACTATGGTGGACAGTTTACTTTCTTGAAACATTCTAAACCTTCCACCTGGCGACTCCATTATTCCTTAATGACATAAGACTCCATTGGGAGACCAGCCTCCATAACGACATCAGCCATATTAGAAGTAACAAGTAGGATTAAGATTCTTTGTTTGCAAGACAACATTTTGGCTTCAAGAACCATACACACAAGAGCTTATCCTAACCCAAACCCACTCAAAATAGTTGACAACCCCGAGAGAATTCTCAAGAAATCTCCTACACCCAAAAAAAAAACTATTTCTAGACACATCCATAGAGATAAGTCTACACCAGAAGACTTTACATCTCTATCAGACCCTCTTTTTGACCTAGACTCTCCAAGCATATTACCTAGAAATAGGTCATTCGGTGTTGTAGACCATCCAGGCCTTGAGCTTCCTGGTTCACCTTCTCACAGTGGTCAGCACATTAGGGATAGAGAGACTCCCCCATATACACCTCCGGATATTCATTTAATTCAAAACTTGGGGCTCTACCATCCTAAATCATCTCAACAGACTACTGTTGGTCCTAGTATCCCTGTCACCCACATACCAACTGCTCAAGCCAACCCTTTACCTCCTCATAACATCATCATGGCAGCCTGGTATGCACCTCTGGTGTTACCTCAGCCTCTAGTACCCTTACCCAATGATTATCAATAAAAAATCCCTCATTTCACTGCAAAAGAGTCTACCACGGCTCAACGCCATGTAGATAGGATGGAAGATTCTTTTGACTATATGGAAATGGATGATGAGACAGTCAAGATGAGAATCTTTGCCCAGAGTTTAGGAGGTGATGTGAAGAAATGGTTTAAAGGCCTACCTCCCAATACTATCCATGATCTTCCCTCCTTATATCAGACCTTCATAAACAAATGGGAAGTCAAGACCAACCCTCTCCAAATCTTAGCAGAATACAAGAATCTTAAAAGAAACATAGGAGAGAGTGTTTATGACTACTCTACAAGGTTCAACAGAGTTTATAATGCTCTTCCTCCACACATGAAACCTCCCCAAGGTATGGCTCTAGTGAAATATCCAGAAGGCTTTGATGCCGATATGGCCTACCAGCTTAGGGAGAGAAATTACAACACACTGGAAGATATGCAAAAGGGATCAGTGAGTTTGAGGCTAACCTGATTGAGAAGAAAGCCAGAATGAGGGCTGAGAAAAGGGTAATATATAGAGATGACACCGTAGCTTCCACATCTAACCCAAATTATGACCGTCTATCTAAAAACATAGAAAAACTATAGAAAATGATGGAAACAATGGTTGTCATAGTCAGTAACCAAAACAGAAACCAGGGCCAGAACCAGAACTTTATAAGGAACAATACTGCTCCAAATAGGCAAAGGGACTCAGACAAGCAAGTCATACCCTCATTTCAAGAGAGCTTCCTTGATGAAGATGAGGGGATGATAGAAGATTCTGAGGAAAACACAATAAATATGTTTGAGATAGATAACTCAATCCACAACTATTCCACAGAGGAAGATCAGGCCCCACCCTCATATTGGGATGAGGAAAGATTAGAATCCGAGGATTACAAGCTAGGATTTGAAAATGCCATCATGCAGGTCAGAGAACAATATGAAATTATAAGCAAAGAGAGCCTAGACACTTCCAAACTAAAGGCTTCTGAGGTTATCATCAAGAAAAGGCCTGAGAAAACTTCTAAAGTGACTGTTGAAAGTAGAAAATCAGCGGCCTAGAGTTCTGGGAAGGACAAAGGAAAATACAACCAAATCACTAATAAACAAGGTCAACCAACCAACAACACTAGCACTGCAGCTAGTGTTCTTGATAAAAATGCCACAAGCACTGTACATAGTGAGAATCATCCCACTGATTCTACCACCAAGGTGGTGGCCAACAAAACAGAGTTGAGTGTCACAAAGAGTCAGTCCACTTTCAATTTGGAGAGTGAGATTGCAAAGATTAAAATCTCTATCCTGCTCTCTCAGATAGCCACTCAGAATGTATATAAAGGCCAAATTTTGAAAGCTTTAAATCTAGGGGAAAACAGTGACACTGTCAATCTGAGTGATGATCAACTAGCCCTTATGTTTGGTCCAAAGATAGAGGGGAAGTTTCAGGAAGGGGTAGTACCTCCTTTTTATATCAGTCTCAATATCCATGACAAGATCCTTCATAATGCAATGCATGACTCTGGGGCATCACACAACTTAATGCCTAAGGTAGTTATGGAGCGGTTAGGCCTAGAGATAACCTGTCCTTATAAAGATATATATTCATTTTACTCTAGCAGAGTAAAGTGCCTTGGCCTAATCAAGGACCTGTGTGTGAACTTGACCTAGATTCCAACAAAATGTATGGTTATGGATGTTGTAGTGGTGGATGTGCCACCTAAGTATGGTATGCTATTGTCAAGGTCATGGGGAGCCAAGCTGCAGGGTACAATGAAAATGGATGGGGCATATGCCACAATCCCTATCTTTAGCCAGCTTAGGAGACTGTATAGAGAGGCACAAATGAATATCCTGGTCAACAGCCCTAAAAAGCCTGAAAATTCTCCTCTATACTCTGTACACATAGATTTAGACTCCTTTATCCTTTGCAATGATGAATCCTTAGAAGAGCCAGAACTAGAAAACAGAGATACGAACAATGAGATAGCGCCCATAGATTTCAACATAATGGCCACTCTAGACTTAGAAGAAAATGAGGATGAAACCTGTGGACAGTGCATTGAAAATGAAACTCCGAGTAAACAAGAAACATAATGAAAATAGCTAACTAGTTAGCTCTCTAAACTCCATACGCATCATGAAGAGAAAAACCCTCCACACCATGAAACATACCCTCCATTGCAGCATAACGATGAAACTAACGCTAGGAAAGAAACCAATGATAAAACCGAGAAAGAACCTTTATGGGAAATGAATTTCGATGGGTCCTGTACTAGAAAAACTACAGGGGCAGGAGTGTGGTTGCATAACACAGAGACTGACTATGCCGAGAGTCATGCCTTCAATCTGAACTTCAAGTGTACAAACAACATTGCGGAATATGAGGCCCTCATCCTAGGCTTGAATCGGTTGAAAAAATTAGGACCCATAGGATAACTATGCATGGAGACTCTGAGTTGATCATAAAACAAGTGAACGGTGAGTATACAGCTAAACACCCTAGATTGAGAGCATACAGGAATGATGCCATGGATTTTTTGAAAACCTTTGTAGAATATGAACTAGTGTTTGTTCCTAGGAGTCAGAATGTAATTGCAAACGGATTAGCCTGTATAGCTAGTTCATATCATGAGACTCCCACTGACAAACAAATCATCATTCAGAAAAAGTATAGACCTGCAGTGCCTGATAACAAAAAATATTGGCAGGTCTTTGAGGGCGATAAGAAGATTGAGGATTTCCTGATAGGCAGGAACGAGTTTGAATTCTCCGATTTAGACTCTAAATCCAATGATGGATGCCTAAGTGAAGAGCCCTCCAATGAAGAAAAATCACCCCGTAACATTGAAATAAACGTGTTAACTGAAGAAATTGGAAATCCAACCGAAGAATATAAAAATGCAGATAAAGTGGAAGTAGAGGTGCTGCAGTCCAAAGATAAGAACATACCCCGAGGTCTGGCACCTTTAGAGGAACTTTTTGACTTTGACGACGTAGCAAAGAAACCCACTATAGAACACTTAGACTCTAATGTCGAAGAATGAAACATAGGCCCAGAAGATAAGCCTAAGATGATTAAACTAGCTAAGTCCTTACCCGCAGACATGAAAAGGAAATGCATCAACTTATTTAAATAATTCATTGATGTGTTTGCCTGGAGCTACGAGGACTTAAAGGCTTATGAAACCAACATCATACAGCACAAAATACCGTTGAAAGAAAACCAGAAACCCTTCAGACAGAAACTTCGCAGGATTAACCCAAAACAACTGCCTACAGTTGAAAAGGAAATAAAGAAGATGTACGAGGAAATAATAATAGTTCCTGTGAGGTTCTATGATTGGGTCTCAAACCTTGTAGTTGTGAGAAAGAAAACAGGTGAGATCAGATTGTGCATATATTTCAGGAACCTTAACAGAGCCTCACTTAAGGACAATTAGCCCTTACCAAAGATGGAACATATCCTGCAGAAGGTAGTGGGGTCAAAAAGGATCTCCCTGTTAGATGGTTTCTCAGGCTATAACCAAGTTTTAGTACTCCCAGAAGAACAACTCAAGACCGCTTTCACCACTCCATGGGGTACTTTATGTACGTAAAAATTCCTTTTGGATTGATAAACACTGGTGCAACCTTCCAACGAGTGATGGACATAGCCTTTTCAGAAGAAATAGGGCACTTCATTGTCATCTATCTGGATGACATAACAGTCTATTCCAAAACTGATGAGGAACACCTAAGACATCTGAGAAGAGTTTTTGAAAAATTTAGGAAGTTTGATCTGTCATTAAATCCCAAAAAGACTATATTCGGGCTGCAGGAAAGAAAAATTCTTGGCCATATCATATCTGATAAGGGAATTAAGATAGACTCACAGAGAGTTGAGGGAATACTATAAATCACACACCCAAGGAACATTAAAGAGATACAGTCCTTTATTGGGAAAATCAACTTCTTAAGGAGGTTTATTCCCAACTTAGCAGAACACCTCAGGAATATGACTAACATGTTGAAGAAAGGTGTAGGATTTAAGTGGACTGTTGAGGCTAAAAAATATTTTGAACTAGTTAAACTTGCACTCACCTAGGCTCCTGTCCTAATTAGCCCAGATTTCTCAAAGGATTTCCTGATATTTTCCTTTGCCTCCGAGCATACAGTGGCTGCAGTTCTACTGCAAAAAAATCCAGAGGGAATGGAACACCCTATTTCTTTCTTCAGCAAAGCTCTGAGGGATACGCCCTCGCAATATAACATAATGGAAAAACAAGACTATGCCTTGGTAAAGGCCTTTAAAGACTTTAGGGTGTACATACTGCATTCCCACACCATAGCCTATGTGCCAAACATAGTGGTTAAAGACATTCTGTCCCAAGACCTGGATGGGAAGAGGGGCAAATGGATTGTCGTGATTTTAGAATATGACCTGGAAATAAGACCCACAAAACTAATCAAGGGTCAGGGCTTAGCTCGATTAATGGCTGAATCAAACTTACAAGCCCTTGACATTAACATGGTAGATGCCTTGGATGAGCAGGAAGGACTACCTGATCCTACAGTTGAGGAACGATTCCAAAACTCTCCTTGGTATTCTGATATCCTGTATGTGCTCACAAACCTCAATGCCCCTCCCGAACTATCAAAAACTAAGGCCAGATTCCTAAAGCTAAAATCCAGAAACTATTTCATACTGAATGAATGTTTATACTGGAAAAATACAAATGGCCTATTGCTTAAATGTTTGCCTGAAACTGAAGCAGAGAGGATTAAACAGGAGTTCCATGCAGGGGAGTGTGGAGGCCACTTAAACTGGAAAGCCACTACTAATAAAATACTCAAAGCTAGCTATCATTGGCCTACACTCTTCAATGACATCCATAAAATGATAATTGCCTTCCATAAACACCAGATTTTTGAAGGAAAAAGAAAGCTCCTCCCTCTACCTTTACAACCCATCACTGTTGAAGGTTTCATTATGCAATGGGGCCTATATTTCATAGGAGAAATACACCTTGCATATTATGCACAACACAAGTGGATCCTTACAGCCACAGACTACTTCACAAAGTGGATAGAGGCCATACCTTCTAGGAATGCCACAAATTCTGTTATCATTAGGTTCCTAGAAGACCACATCCTCTCTTGGTTTGGCTGTCCCAGAAAAATAATCACTGATAACGCTGCTGCTTTTGGATCCAAGAAAATGATTGATTTTTGTCACAAGTATCAGATAGCACTCGGTCATTCAACTGCTTATTACCCGCAAGGTAATGGGTTAGCTGAATCATCAAACAAGAGCTCGGTGACCATTATCAAGAATTTTCTTGAAGAGAACAAGAAGTCATGGCATAACAATTTAGTGCATGCTTTGTGGGCTGACAGGCTTACAACAAAGAAATCCATTGGCATGTCACCATATCAGCTTTTTTATGGAACAGAGGCAGTGTTTCCTACCAGCCTTGGGGTACCAGTGATTAAAATTTTCCAAGAGATTCAGATGGAAGAATACCACATGGTAAGGAGGATAAATCAAAAAATTCATCTCCAAAAAACAAGAGAAGAGGTCTATAACAGAGCTCTGAAATTTCAGGAAAATATAAAGAAGTTATTTGATAAAAGAACAAAAGCTTGTGACTTCAAAATTGGAGATAAATTTCTGAGATGGGACTCCAGGAGAGAAAACAAAGGAAAGAATGGCAAGTTTGACAGTTTTTGGCAAGATCCATACATTATCTAGGCCATTGTTGGTCTGAATACCTTTTTTCTACAAAAGCTAGATGGTACAGAGCTGTTTGGGGGTTCTGTCAATGGCAGGATGCTCAAGCACTACTACTGCTGATTTCCAATTTCCAGTTTTCATTTGCATTGTAAATACCATTGTTGTGTTTTTTTTTCAAAGAAAAAGAGAAAATGTTTCGAAAAAGAGAGAAAGAGGGGTTAAAACACGCTCAAAACATGAACCTATGAAGTGAAAATATTGGCTCTAACATGATCAAAACTTGAGCCAAAGAAGTGAAGACAGCTGGTTCTAACATGCCCAAAATCAGAGCTAAAATGAATAAGAAAGTGACTCGAACAAGCTCAAAATTTGAGTCACAAAGTAAAGAAGGATGCTTTGAAGTTTCAAATTTCAAGCCTCAAGATTTTGTTTTCAAATTTCTGCAATTTCAGTCCATGTGCAACTGTCCTTATGCCTTGGATCCACAACAAACTAGATTGTTTAATCCTAGTTTGACTGTTTTTAAATTTCTGTTGTAGAATGTAGAGAAGAAATCTGCTGGACAGTTTAATCCCAGTAGATATTAGATTAGGTAGATAAACATGTGAGGCCAATAGTTTAGTCTCTTCTCATGGAGTGATAAGGGTAGAACTAGATTAATGTGTTTTCTGTTTTCAATAAAAAATGATGAATAAGGTCTGCAAATTCAAATGCACCTTGAAGAAAAAATGCTAGGATTGTAGGATGGGTAGGTAGATTGTTTGGGAATGTTTCTGCTGATTTTTTATGTTTGTAATAGCTGAAATCAAAGAAGAAATATGGCTCAAATATCAGGCATTTGGCCTACTCCAAAGATTTATTTTCTGAATTCTTGACTCCTTCAAGAAGAAACTATCCCCATGTGGAGCCACTGTTAGCCACCTATGAAATTTTTGTCAATCAAACAGGTGGCTAAATTGTTCTATGAGCCTTCAAGAGATACATTTCCCATGAAAATATCTCATCCTTGAAGCCTCTATGTGCCCATTGCCTTTAAAAAGATCCTCACTGTTGTTTCCATCCAAAAGCCTCACTGACTGTTAAACACCATGTTAAACACACACATGGCGTATGAGAAAGATAAACACACACACACAAGAGACTCAACACATAATGAAGGATAAGCATGAGGCTTTCTTATTTTCCATTATACAAAGATGTACATTTATAGTACAATGGTGTGACTCTTAGTTTCACATTCCAAGGTCACTTGGACTCCATTGTGACTTTTCGTATTCCACACCTACCCATGTAGGATTAGGTGTTCCAACATCCCCCCTTAATCCGAAGGGGTATGTGTGAGTCCAAGAAGAGAGTTTTAATACAAATCTGCAAAGCATGCATGGTAGCACTTGGGCTGAATCAACTCTCTGAAATGTTGGAAAAAAGAGATGGTTTAAGGATGACCACCAACACTGTAATGCAAAACTTGTTATAGTTCCTGGAACTCTTCCAAAACTGGTAAGAAGCTGAAAGCTTCTGCTAGAGGAATTGTCCCTCATATAAAAGGGAGACCTTCAACCTAAAATAAGGGAGGTCTACTACCTGTGATGGTTTTAGGATTACCAACAACTCTGGAATGCTTGAAGCATTTCCTGGAACTCAACCAAAGCTGGCAAGAAGCTGAAGGTTTCTTCTAGAGGAAGTGTTCCTCATATGAAAGGGAGACCTTCGACCTAAAAGAAGGGAGTTCTACTACCTATGATGGTTTTAGGTTATCCACCAACCAAAGATGATGGTTTAAGGTTTTCCACCAACCGAAGTTATGCTCATGGGCATCCGTGTATCTGGCTACATCTTTGAATCTGGAAGGACGAATTGTGGCTCAGGCTCGCCTGAACTGCTGTGTCTCTGGCTACAACTCTAAACATGGAATGAGAGATTATGGCTAGGCTCACTTGATCTGTCGTCGAATCTTGTACATGACCACCATTTTCCCCCCTGTCAGGGAGAAGGTGAGATGATGGTGAAAAATCAACTGCAAGTTTGCTCAGTATCCGTGAACAAGTTTTGGCATGTGTCTTAAACATCTTCTTGGCTGCTGATGCCCATTGCCAAGAAGCGATCCATCCAAGATGAATCTTGGTACTTGTAGGAGGCTTGTGTCTGAAGCATCTGTGTGAAGAATGAGTGTGCCGACCACAGTGCTTGCATGGATGAAGATCAAAATAGTGATCTTTCATATGGCCAACTCAATCACAGTGTTGGCATTTTACAATCTGATGTTGTTGTGGAAGTGGAGCAAGATCTAGAACAGTTGCAAGTGAACTGTCATACAAGAATCCGGCACTCTGAAATATGATGGGCTTGGTGTAGTCTAGAATATGAAAGAACACATCCTTTTCATATCCAAGACCATTTATGTGCTTGTTGTGGACAAGCTCTTCCCAAGGTCTGATGATGGGCTTAGGAAGTGCAGGCTGAGCTGCTGCATCTGCATGTACATCTGCTCTAGTGCAAGGAGCTGAATGTGAATCAACTTTAAATTTACTGACTTGCTGCTGATGGGAGTCTTTCACAATCTTCTGAACAAAAACAGGTTCAGAATGGTGACTCTTTTGCTGAAGTTCATCTTGTTGGAGCTGAGATTCCAACTGCAAAAACTCAATATTTTCTTGTGCATCTAGCAAACAACTTTGAATGTTACAAAGAGCATGCTTTCTCATTTTTATCATGTCATCAACATTGGAATGAATGAGGTTTTTCAACAACCCTAATGCCTCATTGATTTTAGCCATTTTCAACAACTTAGGCTCAAAAATGAAAGGGTGTCGGCTTCAACTGAAAATGCACCCGTTTACAATGTGATGCAACAAATACAAATGACTCCAAAGAATTCTCAAAGTACAAAATCTGCTCCTCAAATGATGGAGGGCAATCAACAATCCAACAACTAAAATACTGATTGCAACTATGAATAAAGAAGCAATACAATGTCATCTCAATACAATATCTCTGCAAAATATTTGTAAATGTGCAGCTGAAAACACTATGCAGCTGAATTTTTTCTTCAAATAACTGTTTTGCAATGATGGAAAACTTGTCTTCTCATGTAAAATTCTTCATAAAATCATCCTCTTATATATGCCACAAATCATAAAATGAAAACTGCAATTTTCTCTATGTGTATTGTCCATTTACTGATATGTCATTTCCTTCATTTCTGCTATTCATATTCTTTCTCTTCTCTTCCTCTCTTCTTCTCTCTCTGCTGTTTTTTTTTTTTAATTAATTAAAAAATAATTAAAAAATTGGGGAGATTGGGAGCTGATTGTAATAATGGGGAGGAATTGTAATAATGGGGAGGAATTGTAATAATGGGAATTAAATTTATTTATTTATTTTAATATTAAAAAATGAATTTAAAATGGGGGAGGGAATTGTAATAATTGGAGGAGAGGTAGGGTATTATATGGGGGGGGGGGGGGGGGTATATTTTAAAAAAAAATTAAAATTTTAAAAAAATTGGGATGGTGAGGGAAGGAGGGGAGAGGCCGGGCGGTAGGGACGGAGGGGAGAGGCTGCAGATGGGTGGAGAGCTGGGGTGTAGTGTGGAGAGAGGGGTGGAAAGGGGGCTCAAGAGGGTCGGCCGTAAGGGCGAGAAGGAGGTGTGTAGAGGGAGCGCGTAAGGGAATGGCGTAGTGTGGATAGGGGGCAGGGAGTGTGTGAGCTGGATTTTATGGTGAGGTTAGGCGTATGGCATAGGATGAGGGGCGGAAGGTTAGGGAGGATGAGGGCGTATTGTAGTGGAGAGGGGCCAGTGTAAGTCGTAGGGTGTTGGGATGAGTGAAATGAGAGTTGGGGGAGCGGCCAAGTGAGGGTTTGGATGAGCGCTGGAGAGATAAGGAGGGGCAGGGTACAGTGCATGCAGAGCTGAGATGAAAGGTCGTGAGGGATAGGTAGGATAGCGTATGGTGTGTGCAGAGGACGTAGCTTAGGGAAGAGGGCGGTCAGGGTGTGAGAGGGACCGCGTAGTGTGAGTAGAGGTGCTGGGGAGTTGGGTAGGGGTTTGAGCAGGGGGCGCGGGGGCCGAGAGGAGTGGAGTGGGTTGCGTGGAGAGCGGGGTTAGGAAGAATGGCAGGAGGGAGAGCGTAGGTTGTTAAATACCGTGCGTGGAGTGGTGTAGAGTTGGGGCAGGCCGAGAGGCCAAGTTGCATGGGCAAGGGTAGGCCGTGAGGTGAGATATGAGTGTGGGAATGGGTAGTGTTGCAAGTGTAAAACAAATGCAGGTTGCAGGAGTAAAGAGGGGGGCCGAAAGGCCAAAAATTGATCTTATATATATATATATATATATATATATATATATATATATATTCAATTAAAAAAACAGAAAGGAAAGTAGGAGAAATGAATTTTCAGAGACAGCAGAATTTTTCCAAATGTATAGCAGAAACAAATCCAGCAACAGAAAATGTAGAGATTGAAGAATTTTTCAACAGAAAAACTCATATTTCTTTTGCAGTAAAAACCAGAAATTTCTTCTTTAGAAACCCAATTTAAATAATATTCCAGCAGCTCTTCAAAATGGTGCAGAATTTAAAAGGCAGAAATTGCAGGAAGAAATCAACCTTAAGATGTGCAGTGCTGCTTTTTTTTTTTCAAATCCAATGCCGGAATGCTGTCAATTTCTGAATGCTGCTCCTTCTCCAAAACCACTTTCTGAATGCGGAAAAATGTTTGCTGCAGAAACTCTGAGTGCTGCAAAAATGCCAATAATTTCTGCAAATATGCACAGGCCATAAACACAAATGGCTCACTCAATTTGGAGCAGGGCCAGCAATCACCCGCTCTGATACCATGTTAAACACCATGTTAAACACACACATTGTGTATGATAAAGATAAACAAACACACACAAGAGACTCAACACACAATGAAGGATAAGCGTGAGGCTTTCTTATTTTCCATTATATAAAGATGTACATTTATAGTACAATGGTGTGACTCTTGGTTTCACATTCCAAGGTCACTTGGACTCCATTGTGACTTTTCGTATTCCACACCTACCCATGTAGGATTAGGTGTTCCAACACTGACTGTAAAAAAAATTGTGCTCAGAAAGACCTTCATTTGCCCCTTGTATCCCTACAAAATTCCCTTTTTTAACCCTTTTTCCATATTCGAAGTTCCCCCTTTGACCCCAAAAAATCCCTCCCAAAATTTTCTAAACCACCCATTTCATCCTTAAAACCAAGTGAAGTCCTTTCATTTGAGTTTAAACTCCTTTTTCACCTCTATCGGATTCCTCTTCTAGCCTTTAAAACCCTCTTTTTAAGCTAAAAATCACTCTTTTCCATATATGATGGCTTAGCCCCTTTCTGTCTAGCCTCTTAACCACTTCCCCATATGCCCCAAGTGCTAAGACCAAGCGCTAGCCCGTGAGGCACTTATCGCATCGAAGGATTGGAATAGAACGCTTTTTTCCTTTGTAAACATAATATCCGATGCGATGAAGCATTTAGTCCATAGATTCCCACCACCATCTGAGCTGTCTATCAACATAGATCTGATGGCCCTCGCTCTTCCTTTCGCACCCGATTTCCCCTCTATCACCCCTCCAATGACCTCTTCCCATTGTCGATTCACCTTTAATCTGATGGTCATCGCAAGTCCGCGCCGATCACAATCACAATTTCTAAACTATGCTGCCCGCTGCACTCCCCGATTGCAATTCACGATTATAACCTCCGCCATCGATTCCCATTCCGATCCAACGGTCACTGCACCATCACCCGATCGCAATCACAAATTTCAAATGGAGCCACCTTTCATTACTCCTGATTGTGATCCTCCGACGCGATCTCCGCCATCAATCTCCTCCTGAGATCCGACGGTTCTTATTCAATCACCCTCCGCCCATGTCCGGGTCCCACCATTCAAATTCATTTCATTTCATTTGCATATATTCCCATGTGTTAGACTCCTATACCAATAGGTGTCATTTTTCATGATTGACTTGTTGAACCATGCAATATGTTCAAAACTTTTTCTTGTTGCAAAGGTGTTCCATATTCTTAAAAATCAAAAAATCAAAAAAAAAAAAAAATTAAAAAATGTAAAGAGGGTATACCCTAAAAGGAAAATCAAAGGGTGAAAAAATAAAATTGGCCAAAAAAGTGAAAGAAAATGAACCCCACCAAAAGAAAGGCCAAGGAAAGTGTGCAAGTCTAAATGCCACTACATTTTGCTCCGATGTAATAAACAAAATTGTGTGTAGCTTGTCAAACTTTTGCCACAATTTATGAAGAGTCAAACTGTTTAAACTTGACTCATTCATTTTTCAATTTCATGTTGTAGAATAGAGAATAAATATTTGACCAAACAGTTTAATCTTGGCAGATAAGTAAATAGGTAGAGTTAATAAAATGTGCTCAACAATTTAATCTGAGCCCTTGGATGTAATAAGTGTAGAATTAGATAGATTTTCATATGTAAAAGAAAAAAATGTGATAAGGGTTTTCCAGTCTAAGTGCACCCTAATAAAGAAGAGAAAATGGTAGGGTAAAGTAAGTAGGGTAGGTAGATGTTGTTGCAAAATTACATGTGATGAATGATGGTTCTAAATGTGTTCAATTTTACTTTCATCACAAGTGCAAAGGCAGATACTACATTGGAAAAGTTCACAGCAAAGCAAAGTCAAGATTATTAACTTCCCCTTCATTTTTCCCTAAATATTTCACTAATTTACCCTAAGTGCTAAGGTATTTGAAGATTAGAGGGGCTGAAGGCATTTCCTTGACTTTTGGAGGGACCAAACCCTCGGCCCAATAATTGGAAAAAAACTAAGTACTTAAAATCATTCATCATCACACTCATTTACTTCAAAAAATTCTTTCCTAAGTAAAATCCCATTTCACTTAGGAAAATCATGAGATATTTCATAAAAGCCCTCAAAATCACATTTTATCCTAAGTTTAAGTGATGAAGTAATCATAATGCAATTTGCTTCTAAAAACTTCACTTTCTTAGTTATATTAATGTATTTTGAAGTTTACCTTGTCCCCTTGTCATATTAACATTAATTTTATATATTAGATCCTTATAGAAATAACCTTATCCTATTATATATAACTCATTTTATCTAATATCCCAAAAAACCCATGTATTATGATTTTAACCAAAGTATTTATTTCCCACTCATTCAAATAAAAAACCCACTATATAACCCCTTTGGTTAAAATATATCATTATAAATATTCCCGCCCCTATGGTAAGTCAATCATGTTGGTTTATTTATCATATAATAAAAAAAAATCTATGAAAAAACTTTTAAACATATGATTCATATGTTTAAAACAAAAAATTAGAACCCGAAGTTTAATTTAAACTAAACTTCGAAAGTAACCCATCCTGCATGTATTTTTCACCCCCGACCATCCACTATACAAGGGATTAATTAATCCTTATGATTAGTTAATAACCGATCCCTGCCAATCAGAATGCTCCTAAAATTATTAATTTGTAATAAAACACGTCGGGCCCGCGCCATTAAAATCCTATCAACTCCCTGTCCCGTCCACCATTCGATCGGCCGCTCCAAGATCGACGGCTATCGTTAATTCCGCTTTCCATCCCCGATCCGAGCATTAACGCGCGAAATGCCAGTGGTTTTCAAATAGTACCTTGGCCATGTGTCATGTGTTCTATGGATTCGCTGCCTCTCCACCCAAAACCGCCTTCCCTCAAAAGTGGTGCGGAATAAACCACTTACCACCTTTTCCTGTGACTCATCTGTCGTACAGGATGACGTCATTTATTAAAATAATAAAAAATTCACCCCCCATTTGACTTTGCCAATAAAACAAAAATTCGCGTCTTTTTCATTATTTTGTACGCAAAAAATGAATACACCCTCCATGCAGAAATTTCAAATTTCAAATTTTTGAAGTCCGCCAACCTTTATCCTGTCGAAGAAAATTGCAGTCAAGCCTCTCAGAAGATTATCCACCTTAACCAGTACCTGCTATCTCCAAAAGAAAAAACGGGTATTTACCCTAAATTCGCACTGAACTCTGTAAGAAACTCGACTTTCCTTTTCCTTTCACTGAAACAGAGTTAAAATTAATTGCTAGTTCATTCCTTAATCTTCAGAACTGTAATTGAATTCCCAATCCGCAATTGTACCTATTTCTCCCATCAAAACCTGTAATTTTGCTCAATTTTTCACCATAAGTCGAATTTCCATTTTTTGAATCCACAAGAACCAAGAATGGAAGTTCCTGTGGCTTTAAACGTCACCCCATTAAACACCCCTCACAGAGACCTGGATTATTTATCATTAGTCGACAAGGATTTCCAAATTAAAGACCTAGCTTTTAGTGATAGTCCTCTTCGAATTTTTTGTCGCTGCAAAGACAATTATTTGAATGGCTTGGATATGATTGGGTTATGGGAATCTAATCTTCCCAGGTACCTTTTTTCCTCTGTCCATATTTTCCCTGAAATAATCCATTTTTTCCATGCAAATTATGATCCTAACCAAAGAGCAGTCTTATCCCCAAATCAAGATGTCCTTTTCCCAATTACTGCTTAGTCTATCAATGAGATGCTACATTTTCAACCTGATCAAGCCCTCACTCCCCTATCCATGGGATATTTACTTGAGAAATCCACCAAACTATCCCATGAAGAATTAAGCCACATCTGCGAGACCTTTATGTTGCCTGATCATCATCCTAAAGGCCCTCCCCCTTATGGGTATTCTTTTTTCATAGAGGAGGGTAGAATTGTTTTGGAAATGATATCCTTTATAATGGGCTTTAATACCAGTGAATTTGTGGACCATTTAATCCTAGTATTATTGTATATTTTTACCCCTGGACAACCTCCTGCTGTCAGGTATGACTTTGCATCATACATTGCAGATAAAATCCATGATCAATTCATGAGATTATAAAATGAGAAAGTTTTCAAGTATTCCTCTGTCATCTACCACCTCATGCTCTATTATCAGTCGTAAAATTTCCCTTTCTATATCAAAAAGCTTGATGCCCAAGGGAATGCTAGGTCTGTTATCTTTTAATCAGCCATCACTCATAGTTCTCGAGATTCTCCCTATTCCTATAATGAGTTCATTGATCTTTTCATACACCCTACAACCACCTTGTTGACAGGAGTTTCTCCTCCAAGACTTAGCAATGAAATCAAGAAAACTTTACAGCTCTCAAAACAATACAAAGTTGGTGATTGGTACTTATACCAAAATCACACAGAAGTCAGAATATATGGATGTGAATTATGTCCCTTCAAATTGCCAAAATATGTCCCCATGAGAATATTTGCATTAGAATATTTTAGGCAGATGAACAATTCTGATATAATTCATTTTTGTAATGCAAAGAAGAGGGCTCAACTCTGGATCAAAAGTCAATTAGGTCCCTTTATTTGTAACTCTAGGGATGCAGGGGAAGAAGCTGAAAAGATATTAGAAGATTGTCTTAGATTACAAAAGAGTTTCTATTGGGTGCCTTATGACCCATTCAACTTCATTTGTGATAAAATAATGAAGAATAAATCAGCACCATACATACATCAAAGAATCCCAGAGATTGAAAAATATGCTAATACAGATGAATGGATAGAAGGAACATTGATAGAGCAGGATATTGAGCAGGTCAATGTAGACAATGTTATGAAAGATCTTGAAAATATGCTTGACCTAGACTCTTTTGCACAGGTACCAAGATCAGAGGTTGGTCCTTCCTCAGCTGGGCTTATTCAACAGGAGTTACAAGAAAACATTGCATTATCATCTAAGGGAAAAGAGAAAGAGGTTGATACACAAGTTAAAGAAACATTCACTATGACAGAACAACCTCAAACTTCCAAGGGACAGGATCAAGTACAGGTTTCTTCCGTTCAAACCAATCCAATAGAAATTTCAATTTTACAGACTCCATTAAATGTGGAAAAGGGAAAAAAGAGAGAAGCTAAAACTGCTACCCCTCTCACTGGATCTTCACAACAACCTCAGGCCAAGAGACAGAAATTGAATACTCCTCCAGAAGTAGAATCTATTGATGAAATCCTTGATAGTCAAGGATCAGAACAATTAGGCAGTCAACAAATAGGTACAGTCAATAGAGCATCCACTACCTCACAAAGGAAAGAGCTACAGAAGCAACAAAGTATTGAAATATCTTCTTTCAAAACACCAGTTAAAGATACAAGAGATATAAAGAAGACATTTATCAATATCAAGGCCAGGAATGATCCACTGAGAATTCAAATATATAATCAATATCTGAAAATGGCTCCAAATAATCAAGAAATATTGATGTCAGCTTTTGACATCCAACAGGGAAAAATGATAATGAGCCATTTCAAACCCAAGGTGAAACAACCCCAAATAGCTGCTAATTATATTAGGACAAAATTTGAAGTCCTAGAAAAGGATATCCATCCTTTAGATCAGATTGAGTTACATAAGCAGACTAGTGAAATGATCTATTCTACTTTGACTGATAAGGCAATGGCAGCTCATAGGTTACAGGATTTCTTGGAGAACACCAATACACAGTTACATCTTGAAAAGGCTTCTTCTCAAGCCGAAGACAACAGGATAAAAACATTGGAAGAAATAATAATTGGTTTGGGACACAATCCAAAGGATGTCAAAGGTATAGAAACTTTAATCAAGAAAAAATATGATGACATTACAGCTTTGAGAAAGCAGTTGAAATTGCCAGCTTCGAGACATCCTCAAAATGAAGAAGTAATAAAGAAGAATTCTGAAGAAGAAATGATGGAGTTGCTCTTGAAAATGAATGAGAAACTAATTGAAACGGAAAAAGAACTGGAACAAGATTTAAAATACAAACAGTCCAATGTTCCAGTATCTACAGCAGTGGTTATCACAAGTACAACAAGTCAGCCAATAGGTCAAACAACAGAGCCATCACAGGTAAATACTTCAAATTTGAGTACAAAAGAATTAGTAAAGAAAATGAATGACTTGAAATTGCAAGTAACAGAACTTCAGTGCACAAAGTTACAGCTTATTAGTTTGGAACAGAAATACGATCTTTCAAAAATGACTGTTGCTGACAAAAAAAGGGAAGTAAAAAAGTTGGAAAAATTAGTTAAAGCTTTGGAAAGGGATCTCACATTGGAGAAACCTTTAAGAGAAATAAATAAAATTATTTAGGATGATATTATTCATTAAATAAAAGATATCTGGTCCTCAATCCAGATAATATACGAGTAGAATGATTTGGTCAAAGTAGATGTGGATGAAGTTGAGAATACACGAGCAGAATTAGGAAATAGGCTTGAGGAAGCCAATCAGCTCATACAATTCCTAAACACCCAAACCAGACAGCAACTTGCAGATCAGGCTATTCAGGACAGGACTGCAACAATATTGGAGATAAAAAGAGTTTTTACTAAAAGAACTCTTATGCAAAATTTAGAACGAAGGTGTTTTGACATGCAAAGTGAAATCATTGCTTTCAGAGAAAGGTTTAATGTTTTATTGAATAAAGGGTTGCCCAACCCTATGGTTTCATAAGATAAAATAATGGACCTGGAAACTTATGTTAAGAAATTGGACATACATGCTCACAATCAAGCCAGTTCCTCAACCATTTCATCAAAAGCAACATTACCTACAGGAAGAAATCTTCATGCTAGATTAGAGAATTTGTTTTATCTTGAACATGAAGTAAGACATTTGTTTCCTAATCAGCCTAATTTCTTCAGATATACCGAGGCTGATGAAACATTAAGGAAGCTTCAACAGACCAAAATAGCAGAAGATAAATGGTGGGAAGATCTATTGGAACTTTTGTAAAATTTATCCTTATAAGAAATTTTGCCTATTTACTACAGTATAAAGGATAAAGGGACAAACAAGGGTCAAAGAGTATCAGTCCAGTTAAAGTGTATCAGTAAGAACAAAGAGTATCAATGAAGCAAGTCAGTTAGAACAAAATTACTGAAGAGGACAACGAAGAGCTAAAATATAGGTCCTGCCTCCAGCACATTCTCAAAAGGAGGAAACAACCCAACATTAGTTGCTTTTTTGTCTTATCTATAAGACCATCTGTCTCTATTTTTATTGTAACTTATTTGTGATTCATCTGAGATTATATCTCGTTTTGTTAAGAGATATTTTGTATGATTTTTTGTATAAATAAGCCCTCAATCGGATTATTGAGGGTGGATTCTTAGACTCTGATGTAACATTGAATATTTTGGAATAAAGAGATTTGGAGAAATTTTTCGTGGCAAAACTGGACAAGGAATTGAGGCAGAAGACTTTTCTCAGGATTCATGTGTCAAATGAAGGATCAATAACTCATCTCTATCCCATGTTTTGAAGTTTTATATTTGTTTACAATATCATATGTGTTTCATTATCTTAATATTTAACGAAAAGGATTAAATCAGAAAGTACTTAGGTGTAATATGATTTCAGTCGTTATTATTCTAAATGTTTTCTTCTAAACTGGTTTAAACAAGGAATTCTTAATTACTCCTGTTTGTCTAGTTTATACATATTTGGTTATTTAGTAAAGAATACTTAACTGCTCTTTATTGATAATCAATATATTTCTCTTCTATTGAATGTGTTGAAAGATTCTTCGTTGCCTTTCATCCGTTTGAATTCCATTCCATTCACTTTAGATCTATAAATTGTTTCTAGTTTGATTATCTTGCCCTGATAAACCATATTTTGTTAAAAAACTTAAGCCAGTGTAGCCAATCCTTTGACTCCATTAGCCCAATGGACTGAAACTACTTGATCTTAATCTTAGCTAAAGAATTCCATCAACCCAAACAAAATCAAAACCCCTGGACTTTACAACTAGCCTAATATTCTCAAAAACAACGCTATATTTTAAAGAGAGAGACCTCTCTAGATACAGATTGGCTAGATTTTGTATCTGAAGGTTGGTTTGTGGCTACCTCGGACCCCTTTCCTCTTCAAACAACTTCAAGGAAAATCTGAGTGATAACACCATGTATTTCTTTCGAAGGTCAAATTTTAATTTTTTTACATTAAATTTTATGTTATAACGCCCTACCTTCCAAATTCGTTTTGTGGGTCAATCTCCACCATCGATCATCGCCCCCAGATATGATAGGACGACCCACATGCATTCTTCTGCCAAAATTTCACTAGACCATTGTTCACCATTTCACCACATGTTTCAGTTGTTTTCTGCTACATCCACCGCATTCACCTTAGTCGCGCTTCCATTCTCACGGCCCTCCACTACATCCATCCTCCCCATGCCTGGATTTCTTAACATGTTTATGTGTTTTGCAGGGTTAAAGGTGGTGGAAACCGCCATGGTTCATAGTCACTATTATAGTGGCACAGAGCACTGAGAAAGCTAGGTTCAGAGCCTGATATTATAGAGAAGAGCCTGAGGAGGTGCTTAGAGCGTAAATTTTCATTAAAGGACAGAGTTCAACTCTGTAAAACCTTTCCAGCGCCACTAAAGCTCACATTTCACGGGAAGAGGCAGTCATGAAGCGGAAAAGAGTATCAGTACAAAGTTAATGAGTTATAATGCACATCATTGAAGGTGTTAAGCCTTAATTAAGTGTTTTAAAGGCAAAATACCAAATTGAAGACCTCATGACTCACATGGAAGGCCTAATAAGGCCCAATGCATAGAAAAAAATATATCAGTGTCACCATCAGCAGAATGTTCTTTCTCGTGAAAGGACACAGTACCCCTACTGTTTTTATTCTACTTTGTGTCCCTGAGAAGATTTCCTCCCTGACAAAAGTCCTAATGCTACCAGAGCATTTGTTACACGGTATGGCAGACCTTGAAGTCATTTATCTTCCTTTTTTTAGTCACAAGAGTACTGCAGAGTACTGCAGCAAAGTACATCAAAGAACATACCTGGAGTAAATTTCAGCCTGTCAAAGACCACTCTTTCTTCAAAAGAGTACTGGAGATTAATGCATAGATATTAAGACAGGATGGCCTTCAACCATTCTTCCATTTTTTGTTTCAATGTTTCATTTAGTGTTTCACCTACTTTCTCTGCCTCTCTCTCAGCTATAAGGACTCAAGAAAAATTAATTGAGAGGGTTGTTGATCGGATATCTGTGAATTGTAAGTTGTTTCTCTTGAGAGATAGTTCTCTGTGTAAAGTTGTAAGATAGGCTAAGGAAGATGTTTCAGACTGAATATCAAGCTTTTGGAAATGTTGTACATGAATTGTGTTTCTCTTTAATATGATGAGCACATTTCTTTGGATCCTGATTTAAAGCAGCGGTGATGTTTTTCTTACTTTGTCTCTGTTTTCCTTTGTAGTTCATCCCATTTCATTTCTTCTGGCATGCATCAGAAATCTGGCATAGGATTTACCCTTGCTTGTTACCCTATGTTTCTACTCTCCCTGCGTTCAATTTTTTCTGCTGTATGTGTTATCTGAGGATTGATTCAAGCTAATTTAACCAGTGTAGTGGCTAATATTTACTGCTAGCTGATGTATGAATTAATGGATCTGTTCTTAGACGTTCTTGTTAGGATTTAATTGAATGAATTGGGATACTGGGAGTCTAGAAAATTGTCTCTGTCTCACTAGGGTCCTTTTCAATCAGTTAAACCTTTCTAATTTCCCTTAATATGGATGTCGAAGAATTTAGAGTTCAAAGCCTCTCTCTGATCTCGGGCCTTCACCTTTGTGTTTAAATCTTTAATGTTCCCTTTGTCTGAAGATTTTTCCTTTTAGGAGTTGGGTCACAAGTGTCTAATGGCATGTCCTGTCCCTGTACCTAATTCATAAGTGGTCATCTTGGAGGTTTCCTTTCCTTTCACCTTCTTTCTCACCATTTCAAGCCACACTATCATCTTTAAGATCCAATGCTTTAGATGACTAGCCCAACTGAAAGCCTGCATATTGAATAGCAAGTAAACCCTTTCTTGAATCCATTGCCCAATGGTCTCGAGTGTTCTTTGAAATCATCCCTTTAGTTAAGCATATGAACGCTCTATATTTACAATTTTCCATCTCCCTTTAGTTAGTCACATAGATTAACTAGGAAAATTTGAAAGCGGCCCTTTATCCGCAAATGTTTTCCATTTGAGCCAGGAACAATACAACATAATTTAACTAGGAGACTTTTATAAAGGATCACCGATATCCTTATGTTTAAACTATGAGATTGCTCACCATATGCTCGCACACACTCACCCACTAAGCAAAGGAAGACACCTAAAACTAACTTAAACAAACTCACTAAATTCTCCCCACAGGGGCCACAAAAGAATTTATAGTTTAAGTTAGGATCAAGGGGGTAGGCATCCAATAAGCCGCCTTGATCATACTTCATATTGAAACATAGAAGTTGTGTATTTAGGGAGCTTCAAATACAGCTATCATTAGGGGAATTTTGAGGTCTAAAATGGGCCTTCTAAGAAAAATGTACAAAAAAAAAAATTATAAGAACCAATAAGATTCAAGATGATGATGTCAACGATGGGGGGTGATTCACCATTTTTTAAGTAAAAGGGTAAAAGATTAAAATAATAAAATAATAAAACTAATTTTTCAACTCGTATTTTCAACTTATCTCCCAAATTTTTTACTAAAATTTCGAGCGGGAGTAATCGTTGGATGAAAAATTTAATTCCTCATCCAAGGATTACCCATGTTACATACTTTTGATGGCCCATGCTACACGAAAAATGAGAAATACAGTAAAAAAACGTGATTGCAATAACGTTTTTCATGTATTTCTCATTTTTCAGGTAGCAGGACCTAGCGAAATTATGCAACATGGGTACTCCTTGGATGGGGAATTAAATTTTCCATCCAATGAGTACTCCCGCTCTAAATGTGAGTAAAAACTTTGGGAGATAAGTTGAAAATAGGAGTTGAAAAAGTAGTTTTCTTATTTTTTCTCTCTAAAATTTGATGATGTAATCAAATATTGTTTTATTATTTCCAATATTATTTTATAATTTCCTTAGGAGGCCCATTTTGGACCTCAAAATTCCCCTAATGCAGCCCATGGCAAAGAAAACCCGAGTGTGGCAGAGACCCAATACAGAGGAGGTTAGGCTTAGGCACAATGCGTGTGATATCAATTGGGGCTACCTGACCCGGTTAATAATCGGTACTGGTAGCTGACTACCAAGAAGCCCAAGACTTGAACACTCACATGCGACAGTGGTTCTTAGTGGCCAGAAAATAGGGCATCCTTTACCCTATAGGTGATGGGGAAAGCAAGCCCCATACCCTCTACCCTTACCTTGGTGGATTCTCTTCGGCTAAACGGGGGCATAGTCAGCTCTTATGAGACGTTGTGCCAGCACTCGCAAGAAATATTCTCAGGGCCCAATTACTTTTGAGTGTGTAAGGACGCAGAGGTCTTCTAGGATTTTGATTATCACGTGCAAACAAACAAAAAACCATCTTTTTACTTGATTGATCACATAGATTAATTTAAAGGGAAAAATCATTTCATTTTCACTTTTTTTTATGTATGTGGCCATAAATTTTCTTTGATCATAGAATCTATCCTCTCAAATTTATCCAAAACCTAACCTGGTCAACACCTAGATAGTCCCAACAGAACCTTGTCGATCCAGGCATCTTTTGGAGCTCCCCCCATTACAAGGAGGGGTTCCAGGTCTTTCGCCATTTAGGCGTCAAAGACAAAACACTGCTGCCTTCATTGGTTCATCCTTCATTGGAGCAACCATAGTTGGGAACCCTAGTCAGTCTCCCAACACCACACTTGACACCACTCCTCTATCAACCCTTGGGGGATAGAGGAGTGCATCCCATTCAGGAAGCCAGCTGAACACACATTAGGGTACATCACAGACTAACCCTCGTTCTAACCAGAACTTCATGTCTTCACATGTTGCAATGGCATCAACCTGCCAATCACCTTTCTTAGCTACGTTGAATCTACTCGATTTAACCAAGCTAATAAATGACCCCATCGCACACGATCCATCATGGCCTCCCATGCCTACAAATCTCCCTTCAGATATACCAAAATTCGAAGGCAAGCAAGCAGAAGACCCAAGTAATCATGTAATGACCTTTCACCTATGGTGCTCATCGAATAGTATCATCAACGACACTATTCGATTGAGGCTATTTCAATGCACTCTTATGGGAGTAGTCCCGATGTGGTACGTGGAGAAACCTAGTACTTCACATGGAACCTTTAGCACCCTCACTACTGTGTTCCTCACATATTTTTAGTTACCCATTCACCATGATTCGAGAATGGAGTTACTGACTCATTTTAGACAAACCCTGAATGTCCATATCTATGACCATATTCATAAAAGGAGGCAACGACACAGTTTATGTAAAGCTAAACTCAATGATTGGGTCCTATTAGATTTATTATTGAAAACTCTAACGGCAGATATTTAAAAGGATGTGGCACAAAAATACCCCATAATCGAAGAGGATGCAATCAGTAAAGCCCAGAAGCTTGAACTGATTTATACGTAGTCAAGATACATTTACAACATCCTACCTAACACCCCGTGCCTGCAAATTTATTAATAATTTCCAGGTGTGTCGAACTCTAAAAATAGATTAATAGGGTCAATGACCCAAGGTTACCTAGGCAGCAGTAGTCAAAATCTTGGTTACACATATAATTCTACTCAGAACATGCCTCCACTCGGATTTCAAATTCATCATATGCTTCAGAAGGATTTGACTAATGGGGCACAAGCGTATCACCAAGGAGGACCCTATCCTCCAGCTGAGGGGACCCAGTACGCAAAAACAAACACAGATAGAAGAGCTCCCCTCTAATGGCTAGGTGTAAACAAGGGACAACGTTATGCTCAGTCCCAAGCACACGACCCACCTATGCAAACCAATGCACAGGTCACCTTTGTGTAGCTGTCCAAAAATAAACCACACCAGTATAACAAGGAGAACTACCCTCCTAACGTGGTTAAGAAAAATTCAAAAAACAAGCCAAAAGGGAACCATATACAGTAGGGAAGAAACCAATAATGCCCACCGTGATCCCAGGCTGGAGGCAACTCCAACAGGAATCAGAACCAAGAGCCAAGAAATGCCCAACGGAAAGGCAAAAATCCACCTCTTCGAAAAAACCACTCTTGTTCAATATGTGGTGAGTATGGGCACTATACTCACCATTGTCCCAACCTCCCTGAGCTAAAAAAGCTGCAGAGTAACTGAGGATAGGGATGATCTTCCCAACAACCCGTTTTTATGCAAGAAACTTTCCCCCACCAAGGGATAGATGCATATAGAACCATTACCAAAGATGGAAAAGGGACCTAATAGGAGAATGGGTAACTACTCCAAAGCAGCCCATCATTATAGCATCGTGGAAAATTTAGCTCAATCACCCTCTGCTATGTACACACTAGAAGTACTACAGTCATGCCCAAAGAAACGAAAAGCTCTACTTTCCACGTTAGGTGCTATCAACCCTCCCCATACGTGCATGATGGCTTTTGACTTAGACAAAGCCACCCCTAGGCTTCCTTCTATGGTTTTCTTCCAGATACTAGTGTCAGTCCATAGTATCACTATTCAGAGATGTTCCATTGACGAGGGTGCACCAATATGCATCATGTCAAAAAATGTTTGGCAGAAGCTGGGTTCTCCCATACTAAAACCCTCGATCATAATGCTTCAAGAATATGATGGTCATCCCTCAACCCCCGTCGGCCTCTATCAAAATGTCTCGATCTGATTAACTAGAAAGATGGTCCACATAGACATTGAAGTCTTGGATTCTCACTTGGATTATAGTATACTCCTTACGTAGAGTTATATGTATGCCATATCAGCCATAGCCTCCTCTGTCTTCCACATTATGATGTTCCTCCACGAGGATTGCATCATTACTGTAGACTAGCTGACACACACGAGAAGTGCCCTCTAACCAACACAGATGTAATTCTACCCTATGTAGATACAACCTCGGATGGTCTATCACAGTACCAAGAATATGGCCCTGGCCAGTTCAAACCATCATCTGTTCTAGGGTCATTCCTACAAGATCTTCCCTTTATCCTTGAGGCATCGCCCAATGCCACATGGGCCCTGGTGTGCATGATGTCCACATCAAGCACCGAGGTTAGTCAGGACACAAACTCAAGCAGTAACGACACCGAGGCATCGACCACGACAGCCTCTCTAGCCTACGCCGCCTCCCAAACCCTTTTCCTCTAACCCCTAGGTGGCTTCGTCTCCCAGCAGGTTTTTCCAACACTAGTGTTACCCAACATATCATTGGCATTCCCAATTTAATACCTTGCTCCCCCTTTTGGAACAGAAGCCATTAACGTTACTACTGTTAGCCACCTATAAAATTTGTTATATCAAAAGGTGGCTAAATCATTTTTTGAGCCTTCAAGAAACAAGTTTTATTGCAAAAAATTGTTATCTCTTGAAGCCTTATGAAGACATCATGCCCTATGTTTAACCTTCACTACTGTTTCCCTTTCGAAATGCTGAAAATATGCTATTTTCATAAAGAAGATACTGCAGAAAAAATTCCTTTTCCCCCTCCTTTCACTTCAAACTAACCTTCATTTTATTCCCTTTTCCCCCCCATGAAACTCCTCTATTTTTCCTTTATTTCCCTTATTCCCTTCAAAAAGACCCATTTATAAGGTTTAAAACTCACTTTTGAACCTTATCGAAACCCCCAAATCCATCTAAAAACCTTGAAAATTTCATAAAAATTAACCTTTTTTGAGTATAGGCTTAAGCCCCTTTGGGCTAAGTCCTGAACCACTTCCCCACATGTGCCCTAGCGCTAGAACCAAGCGCTAACCCATCGGGCACTTATCGCATCGGAACAATCAGAGTGTGTAGGTCTATTTGCTATGTTGAAGCCTTCGATGCGATTGGCCCTTTGTATATAAACCCCCAACCCCATTTCTGTTTCATATAACTGTAGAGCCCTCAATCATGTGCTAAAATTTGTGAGTAAAACATTCTCGATCACTTTTTCCCTTTATAAATTCATAAAACCCATTTTCCTAAGTTTTTGTCTAAACCCGCCGGTGCAATGTTTCTTCATGAAAAGGACCATCAATCTAAAAAATTCGATCGATGGTCAACATAGTCTCGCATCGGAGATTTAAAAATGGGTAGATTGAAAGACCATCACCTTTCTTTCGATTCCGATTCGCCCTTATATATGTAAACCCTGGTCCCTTTGCTTTACCATAGATCTAAAGGCCCCACAATCGGGTGCCAAGCCTCATTATATAACCCACCCTGACAGCATAAAACCTTTGTATTTCATAAATTTTTGGTTTTCATATGTTATAAAGGGTCCCGCCCATTCATTGGTCGGAACCCTTCTTCGCCATTGATCTTGGACCAATCAAACGGCCAATGCTATATCGCATTGGAGATTTCCATTGGCACAGTATATTATTTTATTCGCCACCTCCGATTGGCGGTCCCCAATTCATCCTTCACTGTCGATCTGATCTGCAGATTGACGGCCCAAATCCAATCACATCGGCACTCCCCTATCCATTACCCCCGCCAATCGCGAAAGCTCCGATTACATCTAGGCCATCCACGTGTCAAGATCCGACGGCCCAGATTGCACCCCTTGATCTTTGTTAAAAACATGCAGCCCCGCTTTATAATGTTTTTCAAGCATATCTTAGCCATTGATCTCTGCAGGTCAAAGACCCATATTAACCCCTTTCTCCGCCTTGTTTATTTTTCCATTTAAACCCAGATTAAATCTCCACCCTTGATCCTTTACATCTAATGACCCAGATTAATCCTGACAGGCCCGACTTTTGTGGGTCCTACCTTCCTCATATTTAATCTCAATCATCCAATATTTGATCCCACAGCTCAGATTCAAACCACCCTTCCTGCTTCTGCTCGCGCATCTTGCCGATTTCGCGCTCATTTCTCACAGTCTGATCTGAGGCCCCAGATCTAATGGTTGATGCGTTTTTTCGCATAGCTTTATGATCGATCGTTAATTCCTAAAATTTACACGATGTAGGTGGTATTGAAATGCCACGTGTCGGGTGGGAACACATATCGTGTTCGAAAAGGTGAAACCGCCTACCCACCTTTTCACCGCGCGATACTGCTAGTTTCTCCTCCCGAAACCACTTTCCCCATTTTCATTTTTGTTTTATCATGTTCGTCTTCCGCCGTTGATCTCTGCAGATCAACGACCAACATTCGATCCTGTCATTACACTATCGCCCTCTACCTTCACCAAAGGAATTCTTAGACCAATCGCAACCATTGATCTCAGAAGACAATCTGATCTGACGGCCCACGACCATCCAGAAACCCCAATTTTCTTCCCTGTGCATTTTACCTCCGCCAAAGGAATTTTCCCTCTTTTCCTTTGTATTTCTTCTATTTTCACGAAATATGACCCTATCGCATTATGTTATCACGTTTTCTCCCAACTGTTGATCTCTGTAATATCAACAGCCCCAACTTAATCTTTGCAGCGTTCACTCTACCACTTTCCTTTTTTACCCTCCGCGAACAATCTCCACCATTGGATTCTTTCATCCAATTGTCACTATCAAAACCTGAGCCTCTGAAGCAGTTTCACCAAATATGCAGGATTTTATAACGTTTTTGTGTATTTTACAGGTTTTAAATTGTTTTTGCATTATATTAAAGAAAAACCAAAGGCCGAGGATGACGATCCCCCACGCATTTGTGCATAAAGAAAAATCGTTCCATAGGGTTCAACAGCATGTTTTGTCAATGAATCATGAGCATTGATGCCATAAGCACCCTTTGTACACCTTCACATCAACAAGACACAGTAAAAATCAAACAAGAAAAGAGTATCAGTGTAAAAGACCTAATCACAAGCAGAAAGGAAGAATCACAGTTTTGGTGGATTACGGCTAAGATCAAAAATCAAAAGCCTAATCCTCTAAATTAAACACAGTTAAAGGAAAATCAAGAATATTTATCAGACAAAGGATGCCTCCACTACCACGTCAGAGGCTAATTGATTCCTCTCAAGCTACCAAAGCCACCTGTAGCCTCAAAGCATTCAATAGAGGGTTGAGTAATGACCAGAATAGAGGATATTATCCTCAAATATAGCCAAACAGTTAATTCAGCCAAAGAACTTATTGCAAAATATTTGCTGAGTTATTACAGAGATGGCACAGAGCCTTAAATTCAAGAAAAGCTCCCGACCGAGCTTAATTCTTAAATGTAAAACAATTAATACAAAATAAATTTCTGTAAACTTCTCCATCGAGCCCCCCAAAGGCCAAGAAGTATTAATCTGTATTAATTGAACCCTGGAGATCTTTTGTCCCATCCCACCTCCTCATTTCTTCTATAAATACTTCTGTAGAAGTTGAAACAATGTTGGTTGCATAACTTTGAAATATACTTGTGCTCGAAACTTCTACATGTAAATAGTGTTCAAAGGCTCTTGAAGCTCTATTTGTGATCTAATAAGTTAGGCTGAGAAGTGAAGATGATTACTGAACTGAAACATTGGACTTGAAGATGTAACTAGCTTGAATTCAATATACAAGTTGTTTCTTGGGATCTTGGTCTATATCACTGGTGAAGTGCTTCTTTCTTTGTTATTCGTTTCCATTTCATGTATGCCATATTTTCCATTATTCTCTAATAAAGAAAAACAATCATAGAGTTAGGATTTACTGTTTACAGTACCCTTCTCTGACTGATAAGCTTTATCTCAATGTTTTCCTCTAAATTGTTTATTTAAGAATGATTCAATACAGTTGAGCAGTGAGGAATGATGGCGTTCCCTTGTCCTACTGTTTGATTTAAACATTGTTCTTGAATGTTATTTTCATTATTTTCTTAGTAAATATAGACTAGGAAAGTGATGGTGAGCCCTGTTTTCTAGCTTCTTTATCTAAAGGTAATTTTGGAAGTTTCCCTAAGTGTATGCTGAAAGCAGACTAGATTTAAAAGTATCTTATCTGATCTTAAGTTGCATTTTGTTTCTCTTATGTGTTTTCATCCCTTCTGAAATTAATTATGTGGATTACTGGATTGTTTGTCTCTTGAGTTATCTTTAATATGAGCTTGTCCAAAGAGGTTTACGGTGAGCCCCGCCCTTTGGTTGGTTTTAAATAGTTGCTTAAAAGGCTTTTTCTTGTTTGGACAGACTATAAATCTTTGTTGAAATTATTATTTGTTTCCACCCCTCCAACACTTTTATTGTTTCCATTCCATCATTTAATCTCCACGATATTGTTATATAGATGACTTTCCCCTTGGACCACTCTTGAATTGTTGCAAAATTAAAGCCCTATTATGAATCCATAGCCCAATGGACTAAAAACCCGTGTTATATCTATCTAATCAGCCAAAGCTTGTCTTGATTACTTGCAACTTCACACCTTTGAAACTCTTTCCATTTAGGACTTTCCACTCAACTAATAATCCTGCTCAACCATCCAAAACAAAGAAAACCTTCAGTCTTCATAAGTAGCCTATTATTATACTCAAAGACTTTAAAGATAAATCAATCTTTGCACCTTATTGGAGAGATCCCTGTCCAGATTTAGGAGGGCTAGATCCTAGAATCCCAAAGTGGTTCAAGTGTCCTCTCCGCATTTTTGGTCTTACCAATCTAGAAAATTACTGGGAACTAACGTTTCTGGCAACTCCGCTGGGGATTTCTGAATCGTTTTCATTTTAAGGTAATCATAGGATATCAGAAATTTGTTTCAAATAATATTTGCTATATCAGCCAGTTGAGCCACCAGCAACTAACATTTCTAGTGACTCCATTGGGGATTTCTGAGTCATTTTCATTTTTAAGGTAATCATAGGATATCCGAAATTTGTTTCAAAGAATATTTGCTATATCAGCAAGTTGAGCCACCAGCATCTAACATTTCTGGTGACTCCACTGGGGATCTTCTGAGTAAAGCTTCATCCTATATGCTTTTACAACTTCAGGAAACCTCTTGATTTAATGAAATTTGTTCTGTTAGCCAGTTGAGCCACTGGAAACTAACATTTCTGGCGACTCCACTAGGGAATTCTGAGTTAAATGAAAGTTTAAGTACACCTTAGGACTCAGGAAATATCCTAAATTCAAGAACATTCTGCAGTGAGTAAAAGCAGCCCTTTTCAAGCACTATCAAGAAATAGTAATCATGATAAAACTTATTTTAATCAGTGACAAACTAAGGAAGCCTTAGGATTCTCCTAAGAACTTATCAAACCTTGAAGGATCAGCTAGCTTAGCCATAAGAGTAGATTGTCTTTGTATCATAACCGTATCTAAGTTTTGAAACAGATTTAGGACACGCTTAGAACCCATAGCACTGAAAAAATAACTCATAAAACCCAAAAATATTTCAGATTGGTATACAATAAACATGGTGGTGGACCGTAAAACATTTTACCTCCAAAAGAGCTAAAAACTTCCACTTGGAAACTCTGAAATCTTAAACAGACCATAAGACTCCACTAGGAAGACCCATAATCATTGTAACATCCTTCAAGCTCAATTAGAGGATTTTAGGATTAAAAATTTTCTTGTTTAAAAGATCAATTAGCCTCTTAAAGATTTTCATATCTCATTAAACTATTCTTGCTTAGTTGGGTCTGAAAAACACAACATAGTGGCTCCTAGAAAGATTCATACTAGAGCCTACCCTGACCCAAACCCACCTGAGATAGTTGATAACCCAGATAGTATCCTTAGGAAGTCTCCTAAGATAAAATTTTCAACTATTTTCAGATCACCCTTGAGAGCTAATTCAGTTCCTGAAAATCTTGTAGCTCTACAACAATCACAAGTAGAATTAAGAAATCCATTTAGAACTAGATCTCTTGATGATTTAGATCTGCTACATTCTGAGTCTCCACTTTCATCCCCGGAAACAAGTGGACATCCTGGTAGTAGAGAAACAACACCACCTGATTTACATTTCCTTCACAATTTAGGTGTTTCTCATCCAAGATCAGCTCAGCAATATATTCCTAGTCCATCCACATCTTTTCATCCTACATCTACTGTTCAAATCACTTCATTCCAGCCCACTTTCTCTCTTGTCAATCCACCTCTTGTAAATCCACCTCCACCACATGTCATAGCAGCATGGTATGCTCCCTTGGTCCTTCCTTTACCCTTAGTCAATCTTCTACAAGAATATCAGTCCAAAAGACCATTGTATGATGCTATTAATTCTACTTCTACATCATAACATGTGGATAAGATGAATGACTACTTTGACAGAAATGAAATTGATGATGAATCTGTCAAACTTAGATTATTTGCTCAGAGTTTAGGGGGATAAGTAAGAAAATGGTTTAAAGGATTAACCCCTCATAGTATCAATGATATCCAAGCCTACCATCAGACTTTCTTAAACAAATGGGAAGTCAGGAAAAAGCCTCTTCAAATACTTTCTGATTATAATAACCTCCACAGAAACATTGGGGAAAGTGTACAAGCTTACTACACTAGATTTAATAATGTGTCTAATGCCCTTCGCCCAGATTTAAAACCTCCACAGGGCTTAGCGTTAAACAAGTTTCCTAAAGGGTTTGACCCTAAAATGGCCTACCAGCTGAGAGAGAGAGACCCTTTAACTCTTGAAGATATGCAAAAAGGGGTTCTTGCTGTGGAAGTCAACTTAATGGAGAAAAGAGAAAGAATGAGAAATGAGAAGAAAGTGTCCTTTAAAGAGGAATCTACACCTTCTACTTCCAGCTCGAAGATGGATAGAATGATGGAGGAGATGATGAAGAAAATGAGCGTTCTTGAGAGAGCACAAGCAAGTCAAAACCAAACATCTCTTCAAAACAGAAATTAGAACCAAAATCAGAATTTTAGGAGGAACCAGCCTCAAAATAGACGAAGGGAGGATGATCAGCAGATCACTCCTCCTTTCCATCAAAATTATGTGAATGAGTTTGAAGACACAATATTTCAAATAGAGGAAGAAGACATCAATATGTTGGGAGTAGATAATGATGACTTTGAAGTCCATTATGATAGAAAACAAGGTCTATACACACCTTATGATGACAAGAGAGATAATGATGAAATTTATTATCAAGACATGGAGAATGTTATCATAGAGTCTCAAAGGGAATATGACCTTAGGGGTAAAAGCAATAAACAAATGCCCTGTTAGCCACCTATAATATTTGTTATACCAAAAGGTGGCTAAGACTTTTTGAGCCTCCAAGGAAAAAATTTCATCACTAAAAATTGTTGGCTCTTGAAGACTCCTTAAAGGCCTCATGCCTCTATCCAAAATCTTCATTGTTGTTCCCATTTTTATACTCGAAAATTCTACTAATTTCATGAGAAGAAACTGCTGTAAAACCATCATTTTTTCCCTCCCCCTCTTCCAAACTTACCTTTATTTGCTCCCTTTTTTCTCCATAAAAACCCCTTTGTTTTCATGATTCTTCTTCTTCCCCTCATGAAAAACACTTTTATAAGGTTAAAGAATCATTCTTTAGCTTTTCCGAAACCTTCAAAATCCATTGAAAACTCTGAAAATTTCATAAAAAATACAAGTTTTATTTACTATGGACCTAAGCCCCCTTGGGCTAAGTCCTAACCACTACCCCACATGTGCCCTTGTCATAAAAGCCAAGCGCCAAACCCATATAGCGCTAATCGCATCGGAAAATTTCGATGATGCACAAGTCTTGTGTTCCTTTTAAACCCCAATGCAATCAAATCTTTTATATAAACCTTCCCAATCGCATCGCAAAAAATTAGTGCACCAGTTTGTTTCGATGTCTTTCGAAATTTTGATTGCGATTAGTCCCTATCCTCCGATCATATTATTTTTATATATATCCTGTGGGCCCCCCTCCGCGCTTTAAACCATTGAAAATCTATTCTCAATCCGCTTTTTCCTTTGTAAAATCCAAAAACCCACTTTTCCAAAGTTTTGGTCTAAAAACCAAAGTCATGTGTTAATATAAATGGGTTGATTGAAAAGAGTCGATCGTGCAATCCCATCGGAGAAAACACAATGGGTTGATTGAAAGACCAGTCTCCGAACTCTGATTGCGATTGGCCCTCGTTTCATATATGCCCCAGGCATATTACAGTTCATACAGCTCAAAGGCCCCGTAGTTAGGCGCCTATTCGCCTTATATATAGTTTCCGCTCCCCAAGGCATAAAACCTTTGTTTTATTCCAAAATGTTTGAGTTTTAATATTATAAAGTGTTTTTCCGCTGATCTGTTTTAAACAAATTGCAGCCGTTGATCGAAAGCCGATCAAGCGGCCAACGCTCCATCACATCGGAGCTTTGCATTGCATCGCATCCATTTGTTACTCCCACCGATCAGCCTTTCCCCGATTCACTTTCTGCCATTGATCTGATCCTAAGATCAATAGTTCGCGCTAACTCGCATCGCAAATCTCCATCGCATGCGTTCGTTTGTTCAGCCGATTGGCCATCCCCAGATTTATTCTCCACCATCGATCTAATCTGTAGATCGGCAACCTATGCTTCATCACATTGCATGATTCAATCGCTCCATTCACTCCCTACCCCCGATTGCAATCCCCCAATTTCGATCTGTTGATTGAATCCGGATCGTCCACATGTCCGGATCAGACGGCCCAAAATCACTCTTCTTTTTTCTTCTCCTGCTCTCCTTTTTTCCTTTCTCCGCAGATCTCCACCATTGGATGCTTTCATCCAACGGCCACGCTACTTTCCTGCCTTTTGAAGTAGTTAAAACCTAAAAATGCAGGATTTCCTAATGTTTTGTTTATTTTTCAGGTTTAAATGGTTTTTTCCATAAGAATACCGAGGGTCGGGAAAGACGTTTCCTATGCTTTTGATCTATCAAAGGGAACCATCTGCCGGGCTTTATTCCATTGTTTCGTTGATGCTCTATCAGCATTGATGCCGTAAAGGGACCTACGCGGCCTGCACATCAACATGACACTATTTTATTCAAAAGCACAGTTAAAGAGTATCAGTTTTGAAGACATAGCACCGCAGAATGAAGATTGAAGACAGATTTTGGAAATTACGGCTAGGGATGCTTATCAAAAGCCTAATTCCTAGAGTTAAGACACAATTAAGATAAATCATAAGTGTTTAACTGTCAGAAATGTTTCCACCACTTCAATTGAGGCGAATTGATTCCTCAGCTACCATAAGTGCCACATGTGCCTCAAAGCATTCAATACAGAGGCCGAATTTATTAAACCAGATCAGATATTTGTCTTAAACAAAACCAAAGAGTTATTTTGCAAAGAACTTAATGAATAAAATATCTGCAGAGTTACTCCACACAGCACGCAGAGCCTCAAAGTCAAATAAAGCTCCCACCGAGCTTAATATTAATTATAAAATAGTTAATACAGATAATCACCTGTAAACTTCTTCATTGAGCCCCTCAAAGGGCCAAGAAGTCTTGAATCTGTATTAATTTCCTTAAGAGATCTTTTAGCAGATCTCACCTCCTCATCCTTCTATAAATACTTCTGTAGAAGATGAGAAACTGTTGGTTGCAGAACTTTGAAATACATTTGAGCTTAAACTTATGATTGTAAATAGTATTCATTGGCTCTTAGAGCTCTGCTTGTGTTAGTTTTGTTAGGCTGAATAGTGAAGATGATTGCTGAACTGAAACATTGGACTTGAGGACTGTAAATGGTTTGACATCAATAAACAAGTTGTTTCTTGGGATCCTGGTCTATATCACTGGTGAAGTCCTCCTTTCTTTGTTATTGTTTTCCTTCTATGTATGTCATATTTTTTCACTATTCTCTGATAAAGAATAGCATTTATAGAGTTAAGATCTGATGTACATCAGTAACCTTCTCTGACTGAAAATATTTATCTCAATGTTTTCCTCCAAATTGTTTATTTAAGAATGATTTAATACAGTTTAAGCAGTCAAGAATGCTGGAGTTCCCTCGTCCTACTGTTTTCTTTAAACATTGTTCTTGAAAATTATTTTCCTTATTTTTCCTATTAAAGTTAGACTAGAAAGTGATGGTTTTCCCGGTTTCTAGCTTCTATTCTCCAAAGGCAGATTCTGAAAGTTTCTCTTGGAATTCACTGAAAGCAGGCTAGGTTTCAAAGTACTTTATCTGATCTTAAGTTTATACTCTGTCTTCTCTTATATGTTTTCATACTTTCTGAAGGTAATTATGTGGATTACTGGATTGTTTGTCAATTAAGCTGCTTTAATACAAACTTGCTTAAGAAGTCAATGGTTAGCCCTACACTTGGTTGGTTTTAAAAAGTTACTTAAGAAGCTTTTCTTGTTTGGACTGACTATAAATCCCTTGTGAAATTATTATCAGTTTCCACCCCTCCAACACTTTATTGTTTCCATTCCATCATTCTAATCTCAATAATCTTGTGATGTAGATGAATTTACCCTTGGATCACTCTTGATGTTGCTGCTCAATTAAAGTCCTGTTATGACTCCATAGCCCAATGGACTAAAAACCAGCGTTATATCTATCTTTTAGCCTAGCTATTCTATTCACTTGCAACTTCTCACCTTCGAAACTTTTTGCACTTAGAACTTTCTCCTCAAAAAAATAATCATGCTCAACCATCCGAAAACAAACAAAACCCTTGGCCTTCATAACTAGCCTAATATCATTACCCCAAACTTCAAAGACAAATCCATATTTACACTTATTGGAGAGACCCCTCTCCGGATTCAGGAGGGCTAGATCCTAGAATCCCAAAGTTGGTTGAAACGATGTTGTTTCTGTGATTGGACTTTGCCAATCTTGCTAATTACAGATTCCTAACATTTCTGGTGACTCCGCTGGGGATCGAACCCAGAATCTCTGGTTCCCCTTAAAAATTTCATACAAAAAAATTGTGAGTAAAAAGAAATCTTTTCAAGCACTACCAAAAATGGTAATTATGGTAAAAATTGTTTGAATCAGTGACAAGCTAGGTAGACCCTAGGATTCTCATAAAAAATTATCTAACCTTGAAAAGTGAGTTGTCTTAGCCATAAGAAGAAACTGTCATTGTCTCATAACCGTAGCTAAGTTTTGAAACAGAGTTAGGATATTCTTAAAAACCATACAACTGAAAAATAAGTCAGAAAATACACAAAAATATTTCAGATTGATATTTAATAAACATGGTGGTGGACCATAAAAACTTTTACCTTTGAAAAAAGAAAAAAAATTCCACTTGGCGACTCCACAATCCAAATAGACCTTAAGATTCCACTGGGAAGAACCCTGATCATTCTATAATCATTCAAACCCAATTAGAGGACTGTAGGATTAAAATTTGAGTAAGCAGATTAGTTAACCTCTCAAAGATTGTCATACCTGGTTAAACTTGTCTTTTTTATTTGGGTCTAAGAAACACAACATAGTGGCTCCTAGAAAGATTCACACTAGAGCCTAACCTAACCCTGATCCACCTGAGATAGTTGATAACACATAAAGTATCCTTTGGAAGTCTCCTAAGGTTAAATTATCAACTGTTTTCAGATCACCCTTGAGAGCTAATTCAGTTCCTGAAAATCTTTCAGCTCTACAACAATCTCAAGTTGACTTAGTAAATCCATTTAGAACTAGGTCTCTTGGTGATTTAGATTATTTAGATTTTGAGCCTTCACCATCATCTCCTGAAACAAGTGAACCTCTTGGTAGCAGAGAAACAACACCTCCTGATTTACATTTTCTTCACAGCTTGGATGTCTCTCATCCAAGATCAGCTCAGCAATCTACTCTTGTTCCATCCACATCTGCTCACCAAACATCCATTGTCCAAACCACTCCACTCCATCCCACTTTCCCTTTTGTTAATCTGCCTCTTGTAAATCCACCCCCACCACCTATCATGGCAGCATGGTATTCTCCCCTAGTCCTTCCTCTACCATTAGTAAATCTTCCATAGCACTATTGGTCCAAAATTCCATTGTATGATGCTAACAATGCTACAACTGCATCACAACATGTGGATAAGATGAATGACTACTTTGACATAAATGAAATTGATGATGATTCTGTCAAACTTATATTATTTTCTCAAAGTTTAGGGGGAGAAGTAAGAAAATGGTTTAAAATATTAACCCCCCAAAGTATAAAGGATCTCCAAACCTTCCATCAGACTTTTTTAAACAAATGGGAAGTAAATAAAAACCCTCTTCAAGTCCTTTCTGATTACAAGAACCTCCATAGAAACACTGGGGAAAGTGTGCAAGCTTACTATACTAGATTTAACAGTGTGTACAATGCACTTTCCCCGGAACTTAAACCTCCACAAGGCTCATCTTTAAACAATTTTCCTTAAGGGTTTGACCCTGAGATGGCCTATCAGCTGAGAGAGAGGGATTTTACAACTCTTGAAGATATGCAAAGGGGTGCTCTTTCTGTGGAATTAAACTTAATGGAGAAGAGAGCAAGAATGAAAACTGAGACGAGAGTATCTTTTAGAGAGGAATCCACACCTTCTACTTCAAACTCAAAGATGGAGAGAATGATGGAAGAAATGGTGAAAGAGATGAGCATAGTTAAGAGAGCACAAGAAAATCAAAACCAAACTGCTCCTCAAAATAGAAACCAGATCCAAAATCAGAATGTCAGAAGAAACCAACCTCCAAACAGACCTAGGGAAGATGATCAGCAGATCACTCCTCCCTTTCATCAAAACTATGTAAGTGAGGTTGAGGAAACAAATGAAATAGTAGAGGAAGAAGATATCAACATGCTGGGGGTAGACCATGATGGCTTTGAGATTCATTATGATAGAAAACAAGGTCTATACACACCTTATGATGACAAAAGAGATGATGATGAAAATTGTTATCAAGACATGGAAAATGTCATCATAGAGCCTCAAAGAGAATACAACCTTAGAAGTGAAACTAGTCAACAACCCCCCAACAACAAAACCTCTGACGAATCTTCACAAAAAAGCACTGCAACCAAGCCTAAAAAGATTAAACAAAAGGACAAAACAGTGGCTATAAATTTTGATAAAGGAAAAGGTAAAGGCACTCAAAGGAATGAAAAATAGACTGTAGACCTTAGCAGTACTAACATTTCAGCTAGTACTCCTGTGAAAACAACTTTTTCAAGTGTAAATAAAACAAATCAACAATCTGATATTGCTGATAAAGTGACAGCTAATAAGGCTGAAACCAGCACTTCAAAGAACCAAATTCCCTTCAGCCTTGAACAAGAAATTTTAAAGATCAAAATATCTGTTCCCTTGACCAAGTTAGCTACCCAACATGTATATAGAACCCAAATTTTGAAGGCTTTAAATGTAGAAGATAATAATGATACAGTCAATATTAATGATGACCAGCCAGAACTTATTTTTGGTCCAAAGATTGAAGGTAGATATCGAGAGGGACCTGTTCCTCCCTTTTATGTGAGTTTAAACTTTCACGAAAAAATTTTGCACAACACTATGCATGATTCCGGGGCTTCTCATAATTTAATGCCAAAAGCTGTAATAGAGAGCCTTGGTTTAGAAATCACCAGACCTTATAAAGATCTATACTCCTTTGATTCCAGCAGAGTAAAATGTTTAGGATTAATCAAAGACCTTTGTGTTAACTTAGCTCAAATTCCAGCCAAATGTTTAGTCATGGATATTGTTGTGGCTGATGTGCCCCCAAAGTACGGAATGTTGTTATCAAGATCTTGGGGGGCTAAGTTACAAGGGACTATGAAAATGGACATGACCTATGCGACTATCCATGTTTTCAATCAGAATAGAAGACTCTACAGGGAGTCTCATATGCAATACACAGTGACAAGTCAAGACAGAACACAAAAATCCCCTTTATATTATGTAAACACATGCCTTGATTCATTTATCCTCTTTAATGAAGAAATATTAGATGAACAAGTAACTTTGACAAATTTATCGGCTGACAGGGAGGAAGAGGAACACAACGTAGAAATGTAAAAAAAATTTGTTGCATTTGAAGACATTAGCAAACTAAAAAAAGGTCTTGAACTACATGTCATGCGTCGTTTGTTTTTAAACCTGGACACTAAAGAAAATGACCCTCAAATAAACGAAAATCCTAGGGAATCAAAATGCATTCCACCAAGTGTTGATACTCAAAAACTATCAGAAGGCACGCCAGTTGAAGAGGACGGTAAACAGGATGAAACTAAGAATGGTCCTCTATGGAGTATGTATTTTTATGGATCCTGCACTAGGACTAATGCTGGCGCAGGTGTCTAGATTACTAACACTGAAAACAACCACACCGAATGTATTTCCTGTACATTAAATTTTCAGTGTTCCAATAACATAGCAGAATATGAATCCCTTCTCATAGTCTTACGTTTGTTGAAAAATATAGGAGCCAAAAGAATTAAATTACATGGGGATTCAGAGTTAGTTATTAGGTAGGTCAATGGGGAGTATAAAGCAAATCATCCCAGACTCAAGGCCTACCGAAACGATGTCATGGACTTTTTGAAAACATTCGAGTAGTCCAAACTGTTTTTTGTCCCAAGAAAAAGAAATATTGCGGCCCACAATTTAGCCTTTGTAGCTAGAACATGCTTAACGCCATATAACACCAAAGACTGCACAACTCAGATAAAATTCAGACCAGCTGTGCCCGATAATGAGAAGTATTGGCAGGTATTTGACAACAACAAACAAATAGAAGACTTCATGCAATTCATAAATGAATTCGAACCAAACGATTCGGAATCAGACTATGAAACATACTTCAAGGAAGAAAATTTTCTTGATGAAGAAGAACCATCTCCTGAACTTGCTAATATAAATTTGTTAACAAGAAAATGTATAAACAAAATATAATTGAATGCGGAGTTAGAAACAGAGGAGTTAGAAACTCTGCACTCTAAAGATGAAAGTTTGCCTAAGGGTGTGGCCCCTTTAGAAGAGTTGTTCAATTTTAACGATGTGGCGAATAAACCGAAACTGGAACCTATAGAGACTGAAGTGGAAGAGTGTAATATTGGCAGTAAACTTAAACCTATGATGATTAAACTATCTAAGACTTTACCAACTCACATTAAACTCAAATACATTGAACTGTTTAAATATTTTTCTGATGTTTTTGCGTGGAGTTACGAAGATCTCAAGTCCTATGACACTAAAATAATACAGCACAAAATTCCCCTCAAAGAAAACCAAAAACCATTCAAACAAAAACTACGCAGAATAAAACCTGTCCAGTTACCATTGGTTCAGAAGGAGATCATGAAAATGTATGATGCTGGTATTATTGTCCCTATTAGATGTTCTGAATGGGTATCTAATCTGGTGTCTGTTAGGAAGAAAACTGGAGAAATCAGGCTTTGTATAGACTTTAGAGACTTAAACAAAGCTTCATTAAAAGACAACTACCCTTTACCTAAGATGGATCATATTTTAAAAAGGGTGGTAGGGTCTAAAAGAATTTTTTTTCTTGATGGCTATTCAGGGTATAATCAAATTTTAGTCCACCCTGCTGATCAATTAAAGACAACATTCACTACACCATGGGGCACTTTCATGTATGTGAAAATGCCTTTCGGTATAATGAATGCTGGAGCAACTTTTCAAAGAGCCATGGACATAGCATTCTCGGAAGAACTGGGATTCTTCATCATTATATATCTTGATGTTGTTACTTTGTTTCCAAAAACAGATGAAGAACACCTAGAACATTTAAGAAAAGTTTTCGAGAAGTGCAGGAAGTTTGGGATATCTTTAAACCCTAAGAAAACACTATTTGGTCTCCAAGAAGGTAAACTTCTTGGGCACATTATTTTGGAAGAGGGTATAAAGATAGATCCAAAGAGGATTGAGGCCATATTGAAAATATCTCATCCTCGAAACATCAAAGAGTTGCAGTCTTTCATTGGAAAGATCAAATTTTTGAGAAGGTTCATCCCAAACTTGGCTGAGCTCCTTAGGAATATCACAAACATGTTAAAGAAGGAGCAAGGGGTAAAATGGACCTTGGAAGCAAAGAAGTCCTTTGAATTGGAGAAACAAGCGTTAACCAAAACACCGGTTCTTATAAGTCATGATTTTTCAAAAGATTTTTATATTTTTTCATTTGCATTAGAGCATACCATAGCTGCTGTCCTTTTACAAAAAAATCCACAAGGACAAGAGCAGCCTATTGCATTCTTTAGGAAAGCATTGAGGGATGCCCGTCTGAAGTATAACATTATGGAGAAGCAATCTTTTGCTTTGGTTAACGCTTTGAAGGACTTCAGAGTCTACATCCTTCACTCACACATCATTGCCTTCGTCCCAAATTCATTTTTTAAAGACATTCTAACACAGGACCCAGATGGTAAGAGAGGTAAGTGGATTGATGTTATCCTTGAATATGATTTAGAGATAAAACCCACTAAACTCATCAAAGGCCAAGGTCTAGCTAGATTAATGGCTGAATCCAATTTTTAAGTTCTTGATATTAATATTATTAATGCTTTGGATGACCAAGAAGAATTCTCAACTCCTATAGTTGAAGATCATTTTATGAATTCTCCTTGGTATGCTGATATTATTTATGTTTTTATTAAATTGAATAAACCACCTCGTTTGACAAAAATGAAGGCAATATTCCTAAAATTAAAAGATGTTAACTACTGCATTATAGATAGATGTCTTTATTGGAAAAATGAAAGTGGTGTATTGCTTAAATTTTTGCCTGAGTTTGATGCAGAGAAGGTTAAATATCAATTTCATGAAGGAGAGTATGGAGGTCATTTGTACTGGAAGACAACAACCAACAAAATTTTGATGGCTGGTTTCTATTGGCCTACTCTTTTTCATGATGTGCATAAGATGATCATATCTTGCCATAAATGTCAACTTTTTGAAGGCAAAAGAAAACTGTTACCCCTGCCTCTGCATCCAATCACTGTTGAAGCTCCATTTCAATAGTGGGGACTTGACTTCATAGGAGAAATCCATCCCCCATATTCTGCTCAGCATAGATGGATTCTCACTGCCACAGACTATTTCACTAAGTGGATAGAATCCATACCTTGTAGACAGGCCAATGATTCAGTTATTATAAAATTCATGGAGACTAGCATTCTCTCCAGATTTGGCTATCCCACCAAGATTATCACTGATAATGCAGCAGCACTTGGATCAAAGAAGATGGTTGAGTTCTATCATAGATATCACATAACATTGGGGCATTCCACGACCTATTACCCTCAAGGTAATGGACTTGCAGAATCCTCAAACAAAATCTTAGTGAACATAATCAAGAAACTATTGGAGGAAAACAAAAATTCTTGGCACAAAAAGCTGGTTCATGCACTTTGGGCTGACAGATTGACTTTGAAGAAATCTATTGGTATGTCACCCCTCAAGCTTGTGTATGGTACTGATGCAAATTTTCCAAACAGCCTTGGTGTACCAGTAATGAATTTGATTCAAGAGTTACAAACTGAAGAAAATGATATGGTCAGAAGAATAAATCAGACCATTCATCTTCAACAAAACAGAGAGGAAGTGTATAACAAATAATTTCATAAACATGACAGCATTAAAAAGCTTTTTTACAGAAGAACAAAGGCCAGCAATTTCAAGATTGGGGACAAAGTTTTAAAGTGGGATTCGAGAAGGGAAGAAAAGGGAAAGCATGGAAAATTTGACAACTTATGGCTTGTCCCTTACTCTATTCACTCAGTTGCTGGTAACAATGCATTCTTCTTGCAGGAGTTGAATGGAGTAGTTTTGTTTGGGGGTCCTGTCAATGGCAGGATGCTGAAGCATTACTTATCTTGATCCTTGACATGTTCTGATATCCTTTTTATCTTTTTTCCATTATAAATATTTCATCCACCATTGCATTCAAAGTTAGAAATATCAAAAATACAAAAACAAAGAAAGAAAGAAAAGAGGGAAGATTGTGAAAACAAAAAAGGTATAGACCCATACCAAAAAAGAGAAACAAATTTCGAAAGTGTGCAAGCTTAAATGCCACTCCTGAATAACACACTTCTAGTTAGTCAAACGGCCTAAACTTGACTAATTAGCTTTAAATTTTCTGCTGATAGGATAGTGAATTCGATTTGCCAAACTGTTCAATCTTGGCTTATTATTAGATAGTTTAGGAAAGAAATTAAAAGGTTCAAACAAGATCAAAATCTGAACCTAAGCTTTCAAAAAGAAAATGACTCAAATCTGTTTTGTTTTTTCTGAGTCAAGAAGATGTAAAACTCTGGTTCTAATTAACTCAAAATCTGAACCAGAGAAAGGGAAGAAATAGCTCAAACAAGAGTCAAAACAAAGTTGTAAAAAGAGAAGGCCATGATGAGAAGTTTTCAGATCTTAAGCCTTCCATTTTGTTTTTAATTTTCTACAAAATAAATTTCTATGTGCAGCTTGTTTTCATGCCATAGACCAGCATCAAGTTAGACTGTTTAATCCTAACTTGAATTCTTTTTAATTTTTTTTTGTATAAATTAGAGAATAAAATTTGTTGGATAGTTCAATCCCAACAGATGGTAGATTAGGTAGAGAATTTTATGGAATCGACTATTTAATTTGAGTCCATGGAGAAATAAGGAGTAGAAATAGATTAGATTTCCTACTTTCAAAAGAATAAAATGTTGTGAAAGGAGTTTTCCAATCCAAGTGCACTCTAACGAAGAAAAAATGCTAGATCAGTAGGATTGGGTAGGTAGAAAGCTTGTTGATGAAAATCCATTGTTTTCATAGCTGCTAATATGTTTTCAGAGAAGATCATCCCAACAAAGGAAGAGAAGCCCAATGGATCAGACACAATTCAGCCTCCCAGAGAAACACAATGGATCAGGCACAGGTCTGCTCCACAGAGAATGCAAGTCTAATGTTCTTGATGCCTTCAAGAAGGCATCATCCCCAAGTGGAGCCACTATTAGCCATCTATAATATTTGTTATACCAAAAGGTGGCTAAGAGTTTTTGAGCCTCCAAGGAACAAATTTCATCACTAAAAATTGTTTGCTCTTGAAGACTCCTTGAAGGCCTCATGCCTCTATCCAAAATCTTCATTGCTGTTCCCATTTTTATACTGAGAAATTCTGCTGATTTTATGAGAAGAAACTGCTGTAAAACCATCGTTTTTTCCCTCCCCCTATTCCAAACTTACCTTCATTTGCTCCCTTTTTTCTCTATAAAAACCCCTTTTTTTTCATGATTCTTCTTCTTCCCCTCATGAAAAACACTTTTATAAGGTTAAAGAATCATTCTTTAGCTTTTCCGAAACCTTCAAAATCCATTGAAAACTTTGAAAATTTCATAAAAAATACAAGTTTTATTTACTATGGACCTAATCCCCCTTGGGCTAAGTCCTAACCACTTCCCCACATGTGCCCTTGTCATAAAAGCCAAGCGCCAAACCCATATAGCACTAATCGCATCGGAAAATTTCGATGATGCGCAAGTCTTGTGTTCCTTTTAAACCCCGATGCGATCAACTCTTTTATATAAACCTTCCCGATCGCATCGCAAAAACTCAGCGCACCAGTTTGTTTCGACGTCTTCTGAAATTTCGATTGCAATTAGGCCCTATCCTCCGATCATATTATTTTTATATATATATCCTATGGGCCCGCCTCCGCACTTTAAACCATTGAAAATCTATTCCTGATCCGCTTTTTCCTTTGTAAAATCCAAAAACCCACTTTTCCAAAGTTTTGGTCTAAAAACAAAACTCACGTTTTAATATAAATGGGTTTATTGAGAAGAGCCGATCGCGCAATTGCATCGGAGAAAACACAATGGGTTGATTGAAAGACCAGTCTCTGAACTCCAATTGCGATTGGCCCTCGTTTCATATATGACCTGGGCATATTACATTTCATACAGCCCAAAGGCCTCGCAGTCAGGTGCCTATTCCCCTTATATATAGTTTTCACTCCCCAAGGCATAAAACCTTTGTTTTATTCCAAAATGTTTGAGTTTTCATATTATAAAGTGTTTTCTGCCGATCCGTTTTAAACAAATCGTAGCCTTTGATCGAAAGCTGATCAAGTGGCCAGCGCTCCATCGCATCGGAGCTTTCCATTGCATTGCGTCCATTTGTTACTCCCGCCGATCAGCCTTTCCCCAATTCACTTTCCGCCATTGAACTGATCCTCAGATCAATGGTCTGCGCTAACTCGCATCGCAAATATCCATCGCATGTGTTTGTTTGTAACGCCGATTGGCCATCCCCCGATTTATTCTCCACCATCAATCTAATCTGTAGATCGACAGCCTACACTTCATCACATCGCATGATTCAATCGCTCCATTTTCTCCCTACCCCCGATTGCGATCCCCCAATTGTGATCTATCGATTGAATCCGAACCGTCCACGTGTCCGGATCAGACGGTCCAAAATCACTCTTCTTTTTTCTTCTCCTGCTCTCCTTTTTTCCTTTCTGCGCAGATATCCACCATTAGATGCTTTCATCCAATGGCCACGCTCCTTTCCTGCCTTCTAAAGCAGTTAAAACCTAAAAACGCAGGATTTCCTAATGTTTTGTTTATTTTGCAGGTTTAAATGGTTTTTCCCATAACAATGCTGAGGGCCGAGAAAGACGTTTCCTACACTTTTGATCTATCAAAGGGAACCATCCGTTGGGCTTTATTCCATTGTTTCATCAATGCTCTATCAGCATTGATGTCGTAAAGGGACCTCCGCGGCCTGCACATCGACAAGACATTGTTTTATTCAAAAGAACAATTAAAGAGTATCAATTTTGAAGACATAGCACCACAGAATGAAGATTGAAGACATATTTTGGAAATTACGGCTAAGGATGCTTATCAAAAGCCTAATTCCCAGAGTTAAGACACAATTAAAATAAATCATAAGTGTTTAACTATCAAAAAGGTTTCCACCACTTCAATTGAGGCGAATTGATTCCTCAACTACCATAAGTGCCACATGTGCCTCAAAGCATTCAAAACAAAGGCCGAATTTATTAAATCAAATTAGATATTCATCTCAAACACAGCCAGAGAGTTCTTCTGCAAAGAACTTAATGAATAAAATATCTGCAGAGTTACTCCACACATCACGCAGAGCCTCAAAGTCAAATAAAGCTTCCACTGAGCTTAATATTAATTATAAAACAATTAATACAGAAAACCACCTGTAAAATTCTTCATTGAGCCCCTCAAAGGGCCAAGAAGTCTTGAATTTGAATTAATTTCCTTAAGAGATCTTTTACCAGATCTCACCTCCTCATCCTTCTATAAATACTTCTGTAGAAGATGAGAAACTGTTGGTTGCAGAACTTTGAAATACATTTGAGCTTAAACTTATGATTGTAAATAGTGTTCATTGGCTCTTGGAGCTCTGTTTGTGTTAGTTTTGTTAGGATGGATAGTGAAGATGATTGCTGAACTGAAAAATTGGACTTGAGGATTGTAACTGGTTTGACATCAATAAACAAGCTGTTTCTTGGGATCCTGGTCTATCTCACTGGTGAAGTGCTCCTTTCTTTGTTATTGTTTTCCTTCTATGTATGTCATATTTGTTCACTATTCTCTGATAAAGAACAACATTTATAGAGTTAAGATTTGTTGTACATCAGTAACCTTCTCTGACTAAAAAGCTTTATCTCAATGTTTTCCTCCAAAATTTTTATTTAAGAATGATTTAATACAGTTTAGGCAGTCAGGAATGCTGGAGTTCCCTCGTCCTACTGTTTGCTTTAAACATTGTTCTTGAAAGTTATTTTCCTTATTTTGCTTATTAAAGTTAGACTAGAAAGTGATGGTTTGCCCTGTTTCTAGCTTCTATTCTCCAAAGGCAGATTTTGAAATTTTCCCTTGGTATTAACTGAAAGCAGACTAGGTTTCAAAGTACTTTATCTGATCTTAAGTTTATACTCTGTCTTCTGTTATATGTTTTAATACTTTCTGAAGGTAATTATGTGGATTACTATATTGTTTGTCAATTAAGCTGCTTTAATACAAACTTGCTTAAGAAGTCAATGGTTAGCCCTGAACTTGGTTGATTTTAAACAGTTACTTAAGAGGCTTTTCTTGTTTGGATTGAATATAAATCCCTTGTGAAATTATTATCAGTTTCCACCCCTCCAACACTTTATTGTTTCCATTCCATCATTCTAATCTCAATAATCTTGTGATGTAGATGACTTGCCCCTTGGATCACTCTTGATGTTGTTGCTCAATTAAAGTCCTGTTATGACTCCATAGCCCAATGGACTAAAAACCAGCATTATATCTATCTGTTTAGCCTAGTTTTTCTATTCACTTGCAACTTCTCACCTTCGAAAATTTTTTCAATTAGAACTTTCTCCTCAAAATAATAATCATGCTCAACCATCCAAAAAAAACAAAACCCTTGGCCTTCATAACTAGCCTAATATCATCACCCCAAACTTCAAAGACAAATCCATCTTTACACTTATTGGAGAGATCCCTCTCCGGATTCAGGAGGGCTAGATCCTAGAATCCCAAAGTTGGTTGAAACGATGTTGTTTCTGTGATCGGACTTTTCCAATCTTGCTGATTACAGATTCCTAACACTCCCAACAACAAAACCTCTGACAAATCTACACAAAGCAGCACTATAAATAAACCCAAAATTATAAAGCAGAAAGAGAAAACAGTGGTTGTAAATTATGATAAAGGTAAAGAGAAAGGCACTCAAAACAATGAAAAACAAAGTGCAGACCTTAGCAGTACTAACACTTCAGCTAGTACTCCTGTTAAAACAATTTTGTCAAATGTAAATAGAGCTAATCAAAAAATAGATTTTGCTGACAGAGTGGTAGTTAACAAGGTTGAAACAAGCATTTCAAAGAGTTAGATCCCTTTTAGCTTGGAGCAGGAAATTTCCAGAATTAAAATCTCTATTCCCCTTACTTAGTTATCTACCCAAAATGTATATAGGAAACAAATTTTGAAGGCTTTAAACATAGAGGAAAATAATGACACAGTTAATCTTAACGATCACCAGCCAGAGCTCATTTTTGGTCCTAAGATTGAAGGTAGGTATCAAGAGGGACCTGTTCCTCCCTTTTATGTAAGTTTAAACATTCATGACAAGATTTTTCATAACGCTATGCATGATTCAGGGGCCTCTCATAATTAATGCCCAAAGCTGTAATGAAAAGCCTGGGTCTAGAAATTACCAGACCTTACAAAGACCTATACTCCTTTGACTCAAGAAGAGTGAAATGTTTAGGATTAATCAAAGATCTCTGTGTTAACTTAACACAAATCCCAGCCAAATGTTTATTCATGGATATTGTTGTGGCTGATGTGCCCCCAAAGTATGGAATTTTGTTATCTAGATCTTGGGGTGCTAAGTTACAAGGAACTATGTAGATGGACATGAAATATGCGACCATCCTTATTTTCAATCAGACAAGAAGACTTTACAGGGAGTCACATATGCAGTACATGGTTACTAGCCATGACAGACCATAAAAATATCCTCTGTATTCTGTAAATACAGGCCTCGATTCTTTTATCCTATTTAACGATGAAACATTCAGTGAACAAGTCACTTTAACTGAATTAATGGACGATAGAGAGGAGGAGAAAGATGTAACAGAAGTATCAAAATAGTTTGCTGAACCCGTGAATAATAAAAAAAAACACATAGGTCTTGAGCTACAAATCATACATCCATTACCTTTTAACCTTGACAGTCAAGAAAACACTCCTCAACACAGTAAAAAATCTAAGGAATTAAAACAAATTCAACTGAGTGCTGACGTTCAAGAAAAATCTAAAAGCACGTTAGTTGAAGAGGATAGTCAAACTAAAGAACCCGAAACTAATGCTCTGTGGAGTATGAACTTTGACGGGTCCTACAGTAGGAGCAATGTTGGTGCAGGGGTTTGGATACGTAACACTGAAAATAACCACATAGAAATCCTTTTATGTAGATTAAACTTTCAGTGTTCGAATAACATAGTGGAATATGAATACCTTCTCTTAGGCTTACATTTGTTGAAAAGGTTAGGAGCCAAAAGAATTAAAGTGCAAGGGGATTCATAATTAATCATTAGGAAAGTCAATGAGGAGTACAACGCTAATCACCCTAGACTTAGAGCCTACCGAAACAATGTCGTGGATTTATTAAATTTTTTTAAAGAATCCCAATTGATTTTTGTCCCAAGAAGAAAGAAAAACATGGCCCACAGTTTGGCCTTTGCTGCTAGAACATGCTTAACGCCATATGAAACCAAAGAATGCACAACTCAGATTAAATTTAGACCGGTTGTTCCTGATAATGAGAAATATTGGCAAGTGTTTGACGGAGATAAACAAATATAAGACTTCATGCAGTTCAAAAATTAATTTGAACTACCAAGTTCGAATTCAGACTATGAAACAGACTGCCCTAGTGAAGAAAATTTTCTTGATGAAGAAGAAAAGTCTCCTGATCTTGTTAATGTAAACCTGTTACCTAGAAAAATTGTAAACACAATGGAGATGATTGTAGAGTTAGAAACAAAAGACTTAGAAACTCTGCAGTCTGAAAATCAAAATTTTCCAAAAGTTCTATCCGCTTTAGAAGAGTTGTTTGATTTCAACGATGTGGCCAAGAAGCCAAAACTAGAGTCTGTAGAGACTGAAGTTGAAGAGTGTAATATAGGCAATGAACTAAAACCAATGATGATCAAACTGTCTAAGACTTTACCAGCTCACATTAAACTCAAATACATAGAGCTGTTTAAATAATTTTTTGATGTTTTTGCATGGAGTTATGAGGATCTGAAATCCTATGACACTGAAAAATTCAGCACAAAAACCCTCTCAAGGAAAACCAAAAGCCATTTAAACAAAAGCTACGCAGAATAAACCCTGTTCAATTACCTTTGGTTGAGAAGGAAATCAAGAAAATGTATGAAGCTGGTACTATTGTCCCTATTAAATATTCTGAGTGGGTGTCTAATCTGGTGTTAGTTAGGAAGAAAACAGGAGAGATTAGGCTTTGTATAGACTTTAGAGATTTAAACAAAGCTTCAATCAAGGACAAGTACCCTTTACCCAATATGGACCATATTTTACAAAGGGTAGTTGGTTCTAAAAGAATTTCTTTGCTTGATGGCTATTTAGGGTACAATCATATTTTAGTTCACCTTGATGATCAATTAAAGACAACATTTAATATACCTTGGGGAACTTTCATGTATGTGAAAATGCCTTTTGGTCTAATGAATGCTGGAGCAATTTTTCAAAGAGCCATGGACATAGCATTCTCATAAGAATTAGGCTGCTTCATCATTATTTACCTTGATGATGTTACTATGTTTTCAAAGACATATGAAGAGCACTTAGAACATTTGAGAAAAATTTTCGAGAAATGCAGAAAGTTTGGGATATATTTAAACCCTAAGAGAAGATTATTCGGTCTCTAAGAAGGAAAACTTCTTGGGCACATTATTTCAGAAGAGGGTATTAAGATATATCCAAAGAGGATTGAGGCCATAGTTGAAATCTCCCATCCTTGAAACATCAAGGAAATCCAATCTTTCATTGGAAAGATTAATTTCTTGAGAAGGTTCATACCCAACTTGGCTGAGCTCCTTAGAAACATTGCAAACATGCTGAAAAAGGAACAAGGGGTTAAATGGACCCTGGAAGCAAAGAAGTCCTCTGAGCTGGTGAAACAAGCGTTAACCAAAACACCAGTTTTAATAAGTCTTGTTTTTTCAAAAGATTTTTATATTTTTTCATTTGCATCAGAACATACAATAGCTGCTGTCCTTTTACAGAAAAATCCACAAGGACAGGAGAAGCCTATTTCATTCTTTAGCAAGGCATTGAGAGATGCTCCTCTGAAGTATAACATCATGGAAAAGAAAGCTTTTGCTTCAGTCAAAGCTTTAAAGGACTTCAGAGTTTACATCCTTCACTCACACATCATTGGCTTTGTCCTGAATTCAGTTGTGAAAGACATTCTAACACAGGACCCAGATGGTAAGAGAGGTAAGTGGATAGCTGTTATTCTTGAATATGACTTAGAGATCAAGCCCACTAAACTCATCAAGGCCAAGGTCTAGCTAGATTAATGGATGAATCAAATTTTTAAGTTCTTGATATTAATATGATAAATGCTTTAGATGAACAAGAGAAAATATCAGCCCCCATTATTGAATATCATTTTATGAATTCCTCTTGGTATTCTGATATTCTATATGTTTTTCTTAATTTGAATACACCTCCTGGTTTATCAAAAACAAAGGCAAGGTTTTTAAAGTTAAAAGCTGTAAACTATTGCATTATAGATAAATGTCTTTATTGGAAAAATGGAAGTGGAATATTGCTTAAATGTTTTCCTGAGTATGATGCAGAGAAGGTTAAGCATGAGTTCCATGAAGGAGAATGTGGAGGCCTCCTCTACTGGAAGAAAACAACCAACAAAATCTTAAGGGATGGTTACTATTGGCCCACTCTTTTTCTAGATGTACACAATATGATAATTGCATGTCATCAATGCCAACTTTTTTAAGGCAAAAGAAAATTGCTGCCCTTACCTCTGCATCCAATCACCGTTGAAACTCCTTTTCAACAGTGGGGAATTGACTTCATAGGAGAAATCCATCCACCCTCATCTACCTAACACAAATGGATTCTCACTACAACAGACTACTTCACCAAGTGGATAGAGGCCATCCCTTCTATGAAAGAAAATGATTCTGTCATCATAAAATTCATTGAGACTAATATCCTCTCTAGATTTGGCTGTCTGAGAAAGATCATCACTGATAATGAAGCAGCATTTGGATCCAATAAGATGGTTGAATTCTGTCACAAGTATCAGATTACATTGGGCCATTCTACTGCTTATTACCGTCAGGGTAATGGGCTAGCAGAGTCCTCAAACAAGATTTTGGTGAATATAATCAAGAAGCTGTTAGAGGAAAACAAGAAGTCTTGGCACACAAATCTAGTTCATGCACTATGGGATGATAGATTGACACTAAAGAAATCCATTGGCATGTCACCCTACCAGCTTGTGTATGGTACAGATTCAATTTTTCCTACCAGCTTGTGTATGGTACAGATGCAATTTTTCCTACCAGCCTTGGTGTACAAGTTATGAAGTTGATTCAAGAGGTTTAGCCTGAAGACAATGACATGATCAGAAGGATAAATCAGACTATTCACCTTCAACAAACTAGAGAAGAGGTTTATAACAAAGCATTGCAAAAGCAAGACAACATCAAAAAGTTTTTTGACAGAAGAACAAAGGCCAACAATTTCGATGTTAGGGACAAAGTTTAAAGTGGGATTCAACGAGAGAAGACAAGGGAAAGCATGGGAAATTTGACAACTTATGGCTTGGCCATTATCTCATTCATTCTGCTGCTGGTAACAATGCCTTTTTCTTGCAGGAGTTGAATGGATATGAACTGTTTGGGGGTCTTGTCAATGGCAGGATGCTCCAACATTACTTCTCTTGATCGTATCATGTTTTGAAAGCCTTTTTATCTTTTTTCTAATTATAAATATTTCACCCATCATTGCATTCAAAGTTTGAAAAATCAAAAATAAAAAAACAATAGAAGAAAGAAAAGAGGGCAGATTGTAAAAACAATAAAGGTACAACCCCATATGAGAAAAGAGAAGCGAAGTCTAAAAGTGTGCAAGCTCAAATTCCACTCCTGAAAAACACACTTCTGGTTAGTCACATAGCCTAATCATTACTAATTAGTTTTAAATTGACTGCTAATAGGTTAGTGAATTCTTTTGCCAAACAGTTTAAACTTGGCTTATCAGTTAGGAAGATTAGGATAGAAATTAAAGGTTCAAACAAGCTCAAAATATGAACCAAAGTTTCCAAAAGGACAATGATTCCAAGCTATTCAAACTGTGAGTCAAAAAATAGAGGTAGATTGGTTCTAATCAGCTCAAAATCTGAACCAGATAACAAGCAAAAATAGCTCGAATAAACTCAAAAAACAGAGCTGAAGAGAAGAGAAGGTCATGCTTTGAACTTTCAGATCTTAAGCCTTCCATTTCGATTTAATTTTCTGCAAAAAACATATCTATGTGTAGCTTGTTTTTTATGCCATAGATCAACAACAAGTTAGATTGATCAATCTTGACTTGTATGCTTTTAAATTTCTGTTTTAGAAATTAGTGAATAAAAATCTGTTAGACTGTTTAATCCTAACAAATTAGTAGTTTAGGTAGAGAAGCTTATGAAATCAACTGTTTAATCTGAGTTCATGGAGAAATGAGGAGTATAATTAGATTAGTTTTTTTCTTTCAAAAGAATAAAATGTTTGTAAAAGAGTATGCCAATCCAAGTGCACTCTGATAGAAGAAAAAATGTAAGATCAGTAGGATTGGGTAGGTAGAGAGCTTGTGTTGATGAAGTTCCATTGTTTTTCATGGCTGTTAACATTTTCAGAGAAAAAGAAGATCATCCAAATGAAGAAAAGGTAGTCCAATGGATGAGGCACTGATCAGCCCCCAGAGAATGAAAGTCTGAAGTTCTTGATGCCTTCAAGAAGGCACCATCCCCAAGTGGAGCCACTGTTAGCCACCTATAAAATTTGTTATATCAAAAGGTGGCTAAATCATTTTTTGAGCCTTCAAGAAACAATTTTTATTGCAAAAAATTGTTATCTCTTGAAGCCTTATCAAGACATCATGGCCTATGTTTAACCTTCACTGCTATTTCCCTTTCAAAATGCTGAAAATCTGTTATTTCCATAAAGAAGAGACTAATGCAAAAATCCCTTTTCCCCTCCTTTCACTTCAAACTAACCTTCATTTTATTCCCTTTTCCCCCCATGAAATTCCTCTATTTTTCCTTTATTTCCCTTCTTCCCTTCAAAAAGACCCCTTTATAAGGTTTAAAACTCACTTTTGAACCTTATTGAAACCTCCAAATCCATCAAAAAGCCTTGAAAATTTCATAAAAAATAAGCTTTTTTGACTATAGGCTTAAGCCCCTTTGGGCTAAGTCCTAAACCACTTCCCCACATGTGCCCTAGCACTAGAACCAAGTGCTAACCCATCGGGCACTTATCGCATCAGAACAATTAGAGTACGCAGGTCTATTTGCTATGTTGAAGCCTCTGATGTGATTGGCCCTTTGTATATAAACCCCCAACCCCATTTCCACTTCATATAACCGCAGAGCCTGAAATCGGGCGCTAAAATTTGTGAATAAAACATTCCCGATCACTTTTTCCCTTTGTAAATTCATAAAACCCATTTTCCTAAGTTTTTGTGTAAACCTGCCAGTGCAACGTTTCTTCATGAAAAGGAGCGTCAATCTAAAAAAGCCGATCGACAGTCAACAGAATCTCACATCGGAGATTTACAAATGGGTAGATTGAAAGACCATCACCTTTCTTACGATTCTGATTTGCCCTTATATATGTAAACCTTGGTCCCTTTTCTTTTCAATAGATCCAAAGGCCCCGCAATCGAGCGCCAAGCCTCATTGTATACCCACCCTGACACCATAAAACCTTTGTATTTCATAAATTTTTGGTTTTCATATGTTATAAAGGGTCCCACCCGTTGATTGGTCGGAGCCCTTCTCTTTCGTTGATCTTGGACCAATCAAACGGCCAACGTTATATCGCATCAAAGATTTCCATAGGCACAATATATTATTTTATTCGCTACCTCTGATTGGCGATCCTCGATTCATCCTTCACCGTCGATCTGATCTGTAGATAAATGGCCCAAAACCAATCGCATCGACGCTCCCCTTTCCATTATCCCCGCCGATTGCGAAAGCTCCGATTACATCTAAGCCATCCACGTGTTGAGATCTGATAGCCCAGATTGCACCCCTCTACCTTTGTTAAAAACATGAAGCCCTGCTTTATAATGTTTTTCAAGAAGATCTCAGCCGTTGATCTCTGTAGATCAACGGCCCATATTAACCCCTTTCTCCACCCTGTTTATTTTTACATTTATACCCAGATTAAATCTCTACCATTGATCCTTTACATCTAACGGCCCAGATTAATCCTGACAAGCCCGAATCCTGTGGGTCCTGCCTTCCTCAGATTTAATCTCAGTCGTCCAATCTTTTATCCTATGGCTCAAATTAAAACCACCCATCCTGCTTTTGCCTACGTATCTTGCCGATTTCGCGCTCATTCCCCACTGTCCGATCTGAGGCCCCAGATCTAACGGTTGATGCGTGTTTTCTCATAACTTTATGATTGACCGTTAATTCCTGAAATTTATTCGATGTAGGTGGTATTGAAATGCCACGTGTTGGGTGGGAACGCATATCGCGTTCGAAAAGGTGAAACCGCCTACCCACCTTTTCACCGCGTGATACCACTAGTTTCTCCTACTGAAACCACTTTCTCCATTTTAATTTGTGTTTTATCATGTTCGTCTTCTGTCGTTGATCTCTGCCTATCAAAGGATAGAATTTGATCCTATCATTCCACTATCGCCCTCTGCCTTCACCAAAGGACTTCTTAGACCAATCACAACCGTTGATCTCAGAAGCCAATCTGATCTGATGGCCCACAATCATCTAGAAACCCCAATTTTCTTCCCTGTGCATTTTACCTCCGCCAAAGGAATTTTCCCTCTTTTCCTTTGTATTTCTTCTATTTTCATGAAATATGACCATGTCGCATTATGTTATTACATTTTCTCTCGACCGTTTATCTCTGTAAGATCAACAGCCCTAACTTAATCTTTGCATCATTCACTCTACCGCTTTCCTTTTTGACCCTCCGCAAACAATATTCACCGTTGGATTCTTTCATCCAACGGTAACTATCTAAACCTGAGCCTCTGAAGCAGTTTCACCAAATACGTAGGATTTTATAATTTTTTTGTGTATTTTACAGGTTTTAAATGGTTTTTCCATTATATTAAAGAAAAACCAAAGGTCGGGGATGAAAATAACCCACGCCTTTATGCATAAAGAAAAATCGTTCCATAGGGTTCAACAACACGTTTCGTCAATGCATCATGAGCATTGATCCCATAAGGACCCTTTGTACACCTGAACATCAACAAGACACTGTAAAAATCAAACAAGAAAATAGTATCAATGTAGAAGACCTAATGACAGCAGAAAGGAAGAATCACAGTTTTGGTGGATTACAGCTAAGATCGAAAATCAAAAGCCTAATCCTCTAAATTAAAAATAGTTAAAGGCAAATAAAAAATATTTGTCAGACAGAGGATGCCTCCACTGCCACGTCAGAGGCTAATTGACTCCTCTCAAGCTACCAAAGCCACCTGTAGCCTCAAATCATTCAACATAGGGTCGAGTAATGACCAGAACAAAGGATATTATCCTCAAATATAGCCGAAAAATTAATTCATCCAAAGAAATTATTACATTATATCTGCTAAGTTATTACAGATATGACACAGAGCCTTAAAGTCAACAGAAGCTCCCCACCGAGCTTAATTCTTAAATGTAAAACAATTAATACAGAATAAATTTCTGTAAACTTCTTCATCAAGCCCCTCAAAGGCCGAGAAGTATTAATCTGTATTAATTGAACCCTGAAGATATTTTGTCCCATCCCACCTCCTCATTTCTTCTATAAATACTTCTGTAGAAGATGAAACAATGTTGGTTGCAGAACTTTGAAATATACTTGTGCTCGAAACTTCTACATGCAAATAGTGTTCAAAGGCTCTTGAAGCTCTGTTTTTTATCTAATAAGTTATGCTGAGAAGTGAAGATGATTGTTGAGCTGAAACATTGGACTTGAAGATGTAACTGGTTTGACTTCAATATACAACCTGTTTCTTGAGATCATGGTCTATATCACTGGTGAAGTGCTTCTTTCTTTGTTATTTGTTTCCCTTTCATGTATGCCATATTGTACATTATTCTTTGATAAAGAACATCAAGCATAGAGTTAGGATTTATTGTTTACAGTACCCTTCTCTGACTGATAAGCTTTATCTCAATGTTTTTCTCTAAATTGTTTATTTAAGAATGATTCAATACAGTTGAGCAGTTAGGAATGCTGGCATTCCCTCATCCTACCATTTGATTTAAACATTGTTCTTGAATGTTATTTTCATTATTTGCTTAGTAAAGATAGACTAGGAAAGTGATAGTGAGCCTTGTTTTCTAGCTTCTTTCTCTAAAGGTAATTCTGGAAGTTTCCCTAAGTGTATGTTGAAAGAAGACTAGATTTAAAAATATCTTATCTGATCTTAAGTTGCATTTTGTTTCTCTTATGTTTTTTCATCCCTTCTGAAAGTAATTATGCAGATTAATGGATTGTTTGTCTCTTGAGATATCTTTAATACGAGTTTGTCCAAAGAGGTTTACGGTGAGCCCTGCCCTTCGGTTGGTTTTAAACAGTTGCTTGAAAGGTTTTTTCTTGTTTGGACAAACTATAAATCCTTGTTGAAATTATTATCTGTTTCCACCCCTCCAACACTTTTATTGTTTCCATTCCATAATTTAATCTCAATGATCTTGTGATATAGATGACTTTCCCCTTAGACCACTCTTGAATTTTTGCACAATTAAAGCCCTATTATGACTCCATAGCCCAATGGAGTAAAAACCATCGTTATGTCTATCTAATCAGCCAAAGCTTGTCTTGATTACTTGCAACTTCACACCTTTGAAAATATTTCCATTTAGGACTTTCCAATCAACTAATAATCATGCTCAACCATCCAAAACAAACAAAAACCCTAGGTCTTCATAACTAGCCTAATATCATACTCAAAAACTTTAAAGATAAATCAATCTTTGCACCTTATTGGAGGGATCCCTCTCCGGATTCAAGAGGGCTAGATCCTAGAATCCCAAAGTGGCTCAAGTGTCCTCTCCGCATTTTTGGTCTTACCAATATGCCAAATTACGAGGAACTAAAAAATGCCATAGGGTTAAAGCCCCTGAGTCACAAGGAGTCCCAACCTACCCAAGAAAACGTGGAGACCACCCCCACAAAGGAAATTCCCATTACGAAACCTGTAATCACAGCCAATAAAACCGCAAATAGAGGAAATAAGATGGTGACCCCCGCCATTCAAGGGGAATCAACAGTCTATGCTATATGCAACGTTATAGGCCACCCTACCCATATATGTCTGGATTTGGACGAATTAAAACCACTCCTCAGCTCCGAAGCAGACATCTTGATGCTGCGTTCCCGTAAAAAGGAACCTACCACAAAAGGTAAAGGTAAACCACTACGTACCAATCACGCATGCTCTCTCTATGGTAACTATGGGCACTATACCCACCATTTTCCATAGATACCACGATATAGGGCTGCCTTACATGCGATCGAGCGATCTTATCAAGAGGATCCCTCCATCCAGTCTATCAACGATGAACCTCATACCATCCTATACTTACAAGAGGAGAATAGGATTGTAGAAAGGCCCTCTGTAATTCCCATTATACGCTGTATGCTATGTGATGAACGTGGCCACTACCTCGAAGAATGCGCAGCCTTGGAGCTCATTCATAGATGGTATCCAATTGAAAGGGTTTACTACATAGTGCTACGGGCAACACAATTCACATGCCTGTTATGTGCCGAAAATCACCTATTGGACGATTGTCGCTACATACCTCACTTCTGGCTAGCCCTTACTAGCCTCTTTTCATCCATAGTCTTCCTTTCCCAAGAAGACAATATGGATGCCGAGTCCACAGGAAGCTCCATAACCCAAGAAGATGTGACAAATACATCCACCCTGTCATGTTTGTCTGGAAGATGACCAATTAGGGAAATTCGTCCCCTGCCAAACATCGACGACACGAAACACCACATACAATTCATGTCATCATGTATCAGAACCATGACTCAGGATGTTTTCTCATCTACCATAGGTGTTGAGTTAGCTGCAGCTACAAGAGTAGTTGTCCCTATGACAGTACAGACCCAATCTATCTGTACTCTGTCAACCGCATCTAGTTCCACCATATCCATGATGGAATATTTTTTGTCTCTCTCAACTAGCTCCACCTGGATTACCCCCATTCAGTATAAACCTACGTAGGAACAATCCCCCTTCGGGGCCTTGCTTCATTCGGATGAGGATATCCTAGAGACCATGACAGAGCCAGATTACCCATGGGATGCAATGCATCACCGTTCGCTATTTCTCCCCAAGAAAACGTTCAGTACTAACAAGAAAAATGAACCAAAGATATATGTGATAGAATCAAGAGACTTCCTACTAGCAGGAAAGGTTGATAGGTTCAAGAATCCCATTCCAGCACCCGATGCGTACGAGCAAGGAAATATGTCAAAAATTTCTCCTACCATTAAGGTGAATATATCCCAAAATCTGACAAAAGTCAAAGAAATCTCACTGGGGGCAGCCTGTTCCCCAGAATAAATAACCTTTTACACCGAATTATTGCAAGAGTACAGAGATATCTTCACGTGGGACTACTAAGAAATGCCTAGGCTTAGTCCTACTATTGTAGAGCACCATATTGACACTTGGCCTGACATACCCCTAGTACAACAGAAACAATGTCAACTGCACCCATCTAAGGTAGAAGAAATAAAGCGAGAAATGGAAAAGCTTCACAAAGCTAGGTTTATCTACCCCATCACCTATGCATATTGGGTTTCCAACCCTATTCCCGTCATGAAAAAACAGGGCACAATACGCATCTGCACCAATTTTCCAGATTTGAACAAAGCTTGTCCTAAAGAAAACTACCCCATGCCATTAATTTACTAGGTCATCAATGCATGCATAGGACACGAGGCTCTATCCTTTATGGATAGATTCTCCGAATACAATCAAATCTAGATCCGTCACACGGACCATTACAAAACCGTGTTCACCACCCCCTAGGGCACGTTCACATACAGTGTAATGCCATTTGGCTTCAAAAATGTTGGAGTCATTTTCCAAAGGGCCATGAATTATATATTTCATGACCTGACACACCTTATCCTTGCCTACTTAGGAAACTTGAAAGTTCGCTCTAAGAAGAGCTTAGACCATCTTGAGGATCTGCGATCAGTATTCCAAAGATGACGTTAATACAAATTACACTTAAACCCCCTCAAGTGTGTCTTCTGCATTAGTGTGGGAAGAATATTAGGTTTTATTGTGTCCCAAAAAGGCATTCGTGTGGACCCTCTCAAGTTCCAAGCCATCAAAGAGGTACCTCAACCTCGAACCCTCAGACAACTTCAAATTCTGCAGGGACATGCCAAATTTCTGAGACGCTTCGTCCCAAACTATGCCACCTGTGCTCAAATATTATTGCAAATCCTTCACCAGGAAATCCTCTTTGAATGGGATTAACACACCCAAAAATAATTTGATATGCTAAATGAAAGATTATCTTCAGCACCACTCATTAGTCCCCTAGACTACAACAAGGATTACATCCTTTATCTATCAGCTTCTGAATCCACTTTTGCCGAAGTATTAATTCAGGAAGGCTTAGATAGAAAGGACCACGTAATATATTACGTTAGAAAAACCTTATCAGGACCAACATTGAGATATGAACCCGAAGAAAATACTGCCCTAACATTAATCTATGCATTCCAAAAACTTTGCCACTGCATCATTTTAAAAACCACCAAGATTGTCGCGGATATTAACCCCATTAAATACCTACTCACACACTGCTTAATGAACCACAAGTACGCCTGCTAGATAGTCATTATACAAGAATACGACTTACATTTTCTCTCCCCCAAGAGCAAAAAGGAACTTGCCTTAGCAGGGTTCATTACAGACCTCCCAGGACATTCCAACGGATCACCAGTAGACGATTCGATGCCAGAAGAACACCTATTCTTTGTAGCAACCAAAGACCCCTTGTATGGAGACATCCTCCTATTCTTGCAAACCCAAAATTTTAGACCTCATCTCACATGAGATGATCATCTATGTATACACCAGCAAGCCCCTCGATATCTCCTTCTGGGAGATCTCTTATAGTGGCGAGGCATCGACACCATTTTAAGTCAATGTCTTACCCATAAAAAAGTGGAGCAAGCCCTTAATGACTACCATGGAGGTGCTTGTGGTGGCCATCTATTACGAATGGCTACTGCCCAGAAAATCCTATGAGCAAGATACTTTTGGCCCTCCCTATTCCACGACTGCATCACAACCATCAAACAATGTGAACGATGTCACCGCTTCGCTCATAAGGCAAGAGCACCCCCTACTCCTCTGTACCGTGTCATAGTAGCCAACCCCTTTTGCAAATGGGGGATCGACTTCATGACTATCAACCCCGCCTCATCGGGAAACCATAATCACATCATCGTGGCTATCGACTATTTCACCAAGTGGGCCGATGCCATGCCCACATATGACAACACAACAAAAACTGTCGCCCAATTTCTATTTAACCACGTCATCACCCGATTCAGCGTACCCAAAGAGATAGTCTCTGATCACGAAAAACACTTCGAAAATGAATTTTTCCAGGAAATATCTCACCACCTCAGATTCACCAACGAATTTGCGTCACCATAATATCCCTAGTCCATAGGACAGGTATAAGCTATTAACAAAGTACTCAAAACTATGTTACAATGCATGGTGAATAACCATAATACCATCTGGCATGATATGCTCTTTTCTACCCTATGGGCATACCGCACGACGATAAAAACTTCCATTGGGTTCACTCCCTTCCACTTGGTATACGGGGTCGAGGTCATGATTCACATAGAATGCGAGATCCCCAATTTACATGCTAGCATCGAACTCGTCAATGACACTCAGCCTATGGAGCAACGCCTAGTACAACTAGAGCTTGTCGACAAAAATCGACAGTAGTTGCTCCAACACAAAAAGGCCCACAAGAAAAGGGTTAAAGCATCGTTCGACCACCACATCACCCCTTGATCATTCATTGAGGGAGAATTAGTCCTTCGCTATGATGTTGCAAAAGAGTACTTAGGGCTAGGAAGTTTGAAACCATGTGAAAAGGACCCTACATCATTAAGGACAACCTCCAACAGGGGGCATACATCTTGACGGAACTGGACGGGAATTGCCTCAGTAACCCCATCAATGGCATTTACCTCAAGAATTTCTACCCATAAGAGCCCCAACGGCCCTTTCCCATAGAGTTAGAGTACAAAAAAAATGCACCCACTCTAATTTTTTTACCCAAAGACTTATTTAAAAAGCGCTCAAAGTATCACCATCGATCACCAAAATGAACCAAATTTCGGATTTGCTGATGGAGCATCAATATGGTCTCAAAATTTAGCCGCAGCCGCCTAGGTCATTTACCACCCTGACCGATCACCACTATGTTCAAATGGCGTGTGTATCATTTCAACAACAAAAAATTAGGTAGAATATGACACCGTCATTGGAATTACGTGCAATGCCCTCCATCGGGGCATTCACTGTATGCATATCTAACTCGATTACCAGTTGGTCTTATCATAGCTAAATCAAACATTTGAGACCAGAGACACACATCTATTTATAAAATATTTGCATGCCAAAATTTTAATCATACAATTTGATTACATTACATTTTGACATGTACCAAGGAGTCAAAACCAAATAGCTGATCGCAATAGCTAACAACATCCTAAACTGGAATGCATCTCGAATAAACCGTAATACATAAAAACCAAAAATATAGGCATCTATTAGCATAACACAACAAAAAATATGAAATAGGTGATACATCATGTAGAGCCACGAAAAAAAATCTCTCATATATATATCAAAAAATATGTGTATCTGAGTACCAAAAAAAATAATGTTGTTGGCCCATTGGCCAGCCCAAAGATACAAAAGTCGTCAAAAAATAAGGGAAGCATCCTCATAACGGGTGCTTTCCCTATGTACAAAACTGCTCTAGGGGGGTGCTCCCTCAAGAGGGGCACCTGGACCCACCACTGCTCCTGGTACCTCCACCATAGCCATTGTTGCGACCGCGATCGCCACCCGACGTAGAGTGGGGCGATAATCCCTCTCTCGGGCCATCACCGTCTCTAACCAAACCTCCTTGAAGTCATCCATGAAACCTCGAGAAGGAATACCCTAGGTCAAGAGGTCCACTCGACCCCGGAAGTCCTCAAGAGCAGCCACTTGAGCTGTCAGTACTACATTGCGTGCCTCAGTTGCATCAATAGGAGCTCGTTCGACCACAATCTTTAGTGCAGCTGACCAGCTACCCTCACCAGAAGGGCCAGCACCACCTCCGCCAAGTCCATTGGCACCACCACCCAGTCCACCTACACCACCTCCTCCCTGACCCCCTGGAGGTCGTAGCAGAGGATTGTGACCCAGCAATCAGACCACGGGGTGATCTACCTTGCCAACATCCGCACGAGTAACCAGAATAATGTCAGTGTTGATGGAAAAACACATAAGTACATAAATACTCAAATAAATGCAGATATATATAACTCATACCTGGAGGTCCAAAAACATAACCAAAAGGGAGACCCATGTCTGGGTCACCCTGGAAGTCCATCCCCACATACAGGTATGGTAAGAACATATGTGGATTAGCCTCAAACCAGGCCTTTATCGTGGCATTCCAGTAACGCCCCACCATGCCACGATCGCCCCGCGACATCACCAGAGCCCACCTCCTCATCTGTGGCTCCCATGGCCCCCCAATAGGCACGACCACCACTAGCCTCAGTAGCATCACCCACTCATACATGATGCTGCATAGTATACTAGCATATGCAAATGACTTCGATCCACGTTCAACCTTATTCAATTACGACACCATACCATCAAAGCAGAATCGGGCAAAATCAAAGAAATGCCCAGACCTCAACCAGTGAAAAACCCCAACTTGTGGAGCAGATGCCCGATGTAGAGCAAACAACACTGCCAGTCATACGATCACTGCCAGAGCACACTGCTCTGCCACATCTGTCACTGATGCAATGCTGATGCATCCCTCGGTGAGAGGCGCCACTCCACAATGGTTCCTCCGGAATCTATCTAGGTTCACTCTCTCAGAGGAGATTGGGTATCTCAAAGCCTCCCCTTGAGGAAGTAACCCAGTCATGAAATAGATATCCGTCTCAGGATGGATCACCAGCTTCGTCCCCCGCAACACGAACATGTTGTGCCTCCTGCGCCAATTCTGTATAATGTAACGTAATAAACAGTCCCGCGACTGCAGGAACTCATTCTTAGCAAATTTCATAAGGCCCCATGTAGCCAACTGACAATGTGCCCCCGCATCAACAATTAGAGTGGTCTGGATCTCGGGCCAATCCCGCTCTATCCACACCAACCTGCTAGCAACAAAGGCACCCATCAATACAGAGAAAAACATCAAAAATAGAAAAAATTAAAAAAAATTATGTCATCATGGCCTTTGCGCGCCTGTCCCTCATGCAGGCATGCCCTCATGCGCCTGTATTCCTCACAGGCATGCCTTTGCACACACAAATAAGGGAACAAAATGCCCTCATGGACCTCTCCCTCAAAATTACGTGTAAAGAAGGTGGTCTTTTGGGTAGATTTCCCATGAAATCTAGGGCCAAAGTCACTAAAAAGGCCGTACAAACCCAATTTATACAGCCCCTGACACCATCAAACTGAGAAAATTACAATGCAGGATGTCATGAAAGTTACCTCGGCATAATATCACTAGTCCTTGGTACACGGGATGACTGCAACGGAAAGAGAGGCTCTACAAGCACCTCTAATCTCCCAAAACTCAGCAAGTATAAATGAATAGGATTAGGGCCATAATCCCATTTTTATCGCCCTTTTCAAGAACTTTAGAGGTCCATAACAGGAGATTAGAAGGTCCATTCTGCAAACCGTAAGTTCCACCATCATCAGTATGCCATGACGAATGAAAGCGATGCCACACATTCACTTTCCAGGAAAAATATTTTTTTAGTGCCGACAGGTATGCCCTCTCCCATATTCCTTTTTAACAACTCATTCCTTTCAATAATATTTGATGAAAAGAATATTATTTCACTTGAGGTAATTGATTTTGCAGGAAGAACCCACAAACCACTTACAACACCATCCACTGAAGGTTCCAGAGCAGGTATCATTCTACCCTCAGCATGATAGTTCGTAGAAATATTTTCATATCCTGACATCATTTCTCCATCAGAAATAAACCATAGGGTCCTCATACCCGATTGCATTTATCATCACCTCACCCTGCATATGATAAACATCTACGTTGGTCGGTAGAGCATCCCCTCCATGTCTCTCGTCACCCAAAGTAGACCATAGATCACATCACAAGTGACGCCATGGCCATACCACTTCAGTCTGGGAAGCCCCTCATGCCCATCGATTCATCATGCACAAGGTCAAGTTCACCATATAAGTTGAAACCATCTTCCCAGATGACTAGGTTGTACAAGAAGATTGAAAGTGCATCTCCACGCATTGCATTTGGCCCACCATACCTCCACCAGCATAATCCCATCTGTGACACTTCTTCATCCACTTCATCAACCCCACACATGAGACCAATGAATGGGACCCCCACCCCCAGGAAAAAGCTGTCCTCACACATTCAGTGAGCAAACCCTTTCATGTTTTGGGGTACCCATCTCTGTGTTTTGTACAAACCAAACCTCATTATTTTATTCTTTTGGTAAGTGTACAAAGACTGAAAGCGATGCAATTCACCCCTTCACCCTCATATTTCATCTTTTCCCCCATGGAAGAAGTCCCTCATTCCCCTTGGTCAGAGTATTTCACCCCCACGCATGCACCATCATGACATTCATAGCTAGTTCACACCTGCCCTAGAATTCCTACCGACTCTAGGAATTTTCCCTTCAGAAATAACTATGACTGCCGCCAAGCTTCTAAAGTATACTCCGACCTCGGGCCACTAAATCCCCATCCTTAGTTTTTAGTCACCTCTCACCAAAATGCCTATGTTAAACCCATCAAATCCAGATCCCCGACCCCTCAGGCCGACGACCCATGGTTCCGTTAAGGGTTCCTTTCTATTGACCTTGACACCTCTTTTCCAAAAAGGAAGCGATACCTTGGATCACCCCTCCCCATGCAAAGGGGTATCCTCAGGTGGCACTTTCAGAGAAATCATTGTCCACAGATGTAATATATCCTCCTGACATTCGACTACGACAAAAGCTTTCATGTCAAGATGGTATCATACCTTACAGCCATTACACTTTGATCAGATCCGTCAAAGACCCATGCCTCAATAAGCGTCTCTATCAACAATGCTTACATGGGAAGGTCCCAGCCAGTACATATGCGTACATTGCCCAACTATATGCCATACCAATTTTATGCATATGGGTACCACATTCAACCTATCGTCAAAGAAAAAATGCCCCCGAGGACGTCAACATTCGTCGTCAAACAACCACTGCCATCACTACCATAGTAGTAATGCAAATAGCACATGTATCTGTCAATTTTGTTTAACTTTCCATACCATCACGAGCATGGGACATGCCTTCCTAATTGAAATTTTTCATATATGTTGTAAATTATTTTCTTGTAGGGGTCCCTTAGGCCATGGTCTTCTCAGAAACGATGCGAGGTGTTGTCAATTCCAAGATTCACGCAAACCTCTCTCTCTCTCTCTCTCTGCACACTATACAGAAAAGAAACTATAATGTATTTCAGCTATACAGACCTTCCTAGACCTCACATATTAGGGGGAAATTGTTAACACTGGAAAATAATACAGCAGAGGATGACATTAATTAATGTAAAGAAAAGGATTTATAGGTCAGGAAGACATTATGGAATCAAGAACGTATTTAAAATCTCTAAGGTTTTGAGAAAATTAGATTTGAACTAGTCCTAAATGCTAAATTGTGTGCTTAATCCTTCGAGAAGAGTTCCTTCTACACGTCTTTCTGCTCAATAAGCATGCATTCCTGAAAGTGGAAAAATGTCACTTTCTAGGACCACAAAAAGCAAAGGAAAGTTACTCCTTATATGAAGCCACCTAAGGACAGCCACCATCGTCTCCTTAGACACTATGTGAGCACACAAAGGAATATTTGGAGCACACAATGGAATCATACCTCTCCCTTGGGTCACCATCCACCATGTACCAAGGGAGGGAAGGAGGATTTGAAATCCCCTATATAAAGCCACCAAGAGATGAAAAATGGGTGATCACATTGTTATGCTGGCCAAAATTGCCCAAAAAATACCAGTAGTGTGTGACCCAGTGCTGGAGATAGAGGGGACTTGATTGTTGGCCACCCAACAATCCTAGTCCATCATAGCGGAGACAGAGGTAGAACTTGTAAAAACAACATCCTTGCATTGGGACCTAGAACGATTGTCTAGGGGCCCTTTGGCAAGTGGGTAAAATTTCTTCTCCATATCAAACGTTTAATAAGAAGGGGACTTGAGCCATCATTTGCATTATTATCGTTTTAACTCTCTTCAATATATTATGTATATTTGTGTTTTAGATTTTATTTTACTTTGAGAATACATTCGCATATTCTTTCCTCTAGATTATATGCTTTTGAGCTCCACCACTTTCTTCTTATTACCAATAGTTTATAGGGGTAGACCACACCCCTTAAAATGGTGTGATTTCGTACACCCATGCATCAAATCCACCGCAACACCATGAGCCCTACAGATTTGAGTACCTCCCAAGCTACTAAAAAATAAACACTATACATTGCTTTATTTATCTCTGGTGACTCATCATATTTGTTGAGGTTACATCTACTAACCATACGACTACTAACAAGAAAAAATTCTTCAATCCCAAATTTCTTCAAGTTTTATTTTAAGTACTTTCTCTAAGGGATGAATATGCCATTTTTTAGTTTAGTAGTCTACAATAAAAGAAAAACACAGATCCCTAGGAATGGAAATCTCAATTTTAGTTTTCATATCCACGTCAAATGTTTTACCGAGTAGATATGCATCACTATCAAAAATGATGTCATCAACATAAATAACAATAATTAAAGTATTATCATTCTTGGATATTATATACATGTGATTCTAATTTATTTCTCTTTTTGAATCCTTACTAAAGTAGGTATTTTTCTTGTCTGGAATCCCATGCCATGGGTGCATGTTTAGGTCCATATAATGTCTTTTTCAACTTAGACACTTCCTGAGGGTTTTCTAAAAATTCAAAAAAGTGAGTCGACTCTTTGTACACGTCTTCTTCAAGCTCACCATTCAAGAAAGCTGATTTTACATCTATATGGTATAATTTAAAAATTTTGTGACATATAAATCCTAAAAACATCCTTATTTCCTTTAATTTTGCTGCAATAGAAAAATTATCTTCAAAATATATTCCCTCAACTTTATCATATCCTTTCCATACAAGTATGACCTTATTATTACAATTTGTGTATTCTCATTCAATTTCTTCCTAAAGACCCATTTTGTGACAATGAAATTTTTATGTAATGGTCTTGGAACCAATTCCCAAGTTTGATTTTTTTTCAATTTGATATAGTTCCTCATTCATAAATTTTGTCAAATGCTCATATTTACTTCATTGATAATATTATTTTGGTTCAATCATGGATATCATGGAAATATGTTCTTGACTAGAGGTATTCATTAATATTCTTCAAGTTTTAACTTCTTATTCCTTATCACCAACAATTAGGTTTGTAGGATGATGCTTTTATACATACCTTGAGGGAGTTTTTGGGTGAAAGTATTATTCTTGTGCTTCTTCCTCTTCTTCTGCTTCTTAAAGTTGTTCTGCCTCATATTCACCATTGGTATGATTAGGTGGAAACATAAACCTTAGTTCTTTGATTTTGATAGGTAACTCCTCATTCAAATTACATAAATGCAGTTAATTATGTTGCATATACTTTTATTTTAACATATATGGTCCTTATTCCTATTACAATGTCCTAAAAATATTCCTTCATCATCCCTTGCATTGAACTTACCAAGATTTTCACCATTATTCGTGTAGTACTTGCCTCCAAATACTTCAAAGTCCTTAATTCTAGCCACTTTTTCGTAGCACTGTTAGTATGGAGTCTTGTTATTATTTTTCCTAAAGTGAGATTTATTTAAAGTATGGATTGTTGTATGAAAAAAATCATCCCAAAAGGTTTTTGGAAGATTTCTTTCATCCATCATTTCTTTTGCCAATTGTTGCACTGCTTTGTTTTCTCTTTTGGCTAGAAAATTTAATTGTGGGGTGTTAGAAATAGTGAACCATCTCCATATGTCATGCCATTCATAAAATTTATTAAACTCATTTGAAGTGAATTCCCCACCCATGTATGGCCATACATATTTTAGTTTGCAATCGATTTGGTGGTTAGAGATGGACTTGAAATTATTGATCCTCTAAAATAATTCATACTTATCTTTTAGAAATGCAATCAATTTAATTATGGTGTAATCATAAATAATCAACATGATGTATAGCTCACCACTTGGGATCTTAGTTCTTGTGGCCCCACATAAGTCTGTATAGACTAGTTGTAGTGGCATGGTGGATGAATTTTCCTTGTTTTTGAAATGAACTCATATTTATTGAAAAACTTGGCATGATTTACCAATTGTATTTCTTGGCTTAGAAAATTTTCACAAGTTCCTTACAACTACATTTTTTCTAAGCTTCACAATATGGTCAAAATTCTAGTGTACCGGTCTTCTATGACACTACCGCCTCTTGTCAACCTTCCCTAACTAAATATTTTCATTTTCGTTCTTGAGTATGAACACAATAACTCAAGTTTCTCACATAATTTTCTATTACCTTATATATATTTTATGACTTTATCTCATGACATTTGGGGTGAAAGGTAACATCATAACCTTAGTCACACATTTGACTTACAATTAATAGATTCTTCTTGAGCCCTTATACATAGATAATGTTTTGTGCTTTACCTCTTAAATTGTCCAAATTTATCGTTCCTTATCCCATGATGTTGCTTGAGACATCATTCCAAAAAATGAAAATTCCTATGCTTTTTTAATTTAGTGAAAAGAATTTGCTTCTATCACCAGTCATATGATTGGATCATCCACCATTCAGAGACCAAGGACTACCTTTATTTTTGACATACAAGACAATGCCACATTCTTCTTTCTTTTCTTAATTTTTCTTCATGAAGGCCTTGAATTATTCTTGTGTTTCTTCAATATGAGGATATGATCTAAATTTTCTACTTCTACACTTAGCTAGTGTTATCATTCAATATTTTCAAATAAGGGAGAAAATTAATTATTTTCCTTTAAAGTATTTATATGTGAATTTACAAATTTTTTATCTATGTTTGACTTATAAGGTTTGTTTCTTCTATTTCTAATCATATTTTTACCAAATATGTTGTACAATTTATAGCTTTATTTCAACAATTTTTACATGTGAAACTTTAACCATTAAAATGATTTTGGTGCCTAGGAGAAAATTTCCTTTGAGGATATTATCTACTTATTATTTGAAAACTTTGTATCTCCTTTTTTTTCAATCACTCTCTATGGCTATTCGAGTTGTTGTTAAGATTTTTCTATTATTTCTACTCAGTTATATTTTTAGAATTTTCCTTTCCTTGTTTCTACTAATTTTTCACTTGATTGGTGTGATTCGTTGAATGTTGTTCTAATGTTTCCCTTGTTGCTTTTGATTTCATTTGGTTTTAATGTTGATAGGTCCATTGGTCTCTTTTTGATATATTATTGATTCTTTGTATTAAGCATTCTTATAGATTGATTCTCTTTCATAACCCGAAATTATTTTAATGATAGAAGATCTACGAATTCTAAAAATCTCATAAATTGTTAGATCCTTGAATAAGAATGAAATTTTGGTTCATCAGAGTCATTACTTTTTCTAATTCCTTTCTAAGGGAGACTATAAATAATTCTAGTTTTTCAAAAAATATCCCTCATCTTTCAACTATTGTAACAAGGTGTCTTAATTTTCTTTGATTATTCCAACTTACCCTTTAGAAGACGAAGTAATGAATCTTCAAATTTATCATTTTATTCCTCAAAATTTTCCACCATATCCTTCTTCTTATTATTATTTTTCCTAAGTCTTCGAATTTATACTAAGGAACTAACCAATTCACCTTCCATATCTCCTTCACCCTCTTCTTCATCAAATTCATATTAAACTTTATATAGAGATTCTAAGGGCATGAACATAAATTCCTTCATTTTTTATTTAATTCTTTCTTCATTAGAGGATTCTTCATCTTCAAATTCTTAGGATTTGTTGTCTTCTTCAATATAGAAAATCTTATTCTGAGAATTATTTTCCTTCGTTAATTTCATATATTTATTTTTCTCTCTATGATAATATTCATTCTTTTCTTCCTTGTGTGAAAATTTAGATGCATAATGACCTACTTTTCCATAATTAAAGAATTTTAAGGGTAAATTACCGTTGTACTTTTTATATCCTCTCCTCAATCTTCTGAAAATATTTTCCTTCTTCATTAGAGTGGAAACTTCAATCTTCTATATATCCTTTGTTTTTCCTAGAAACTCTGAAGGGAACCTCTCTTGATGAATATGTTCCTTTTGAAGCTCAAATTTAATAGTTTGTTAGTGTTCCATGCAATTAATCCATTGTCAATGAGTTTAGATCTTGAGTTTCCATGATGGTTGATCCATGCACATCAAATCTGGTTGGAAGAGATATCAACACCTTTTGAATTATAAAGGAGTCATCCACAGGTTCATTAAGTTATTTTGTCCACTCAAAGAAATAATATGGCTCTGCCCTTGTATTCTTTCATATTAAATGATTCACATTTATTCTTCTTTTTTTTTTTTAATTTGGTAGATCCTTACTATTTTCTATTAGTCATAAAAAAGTAGGTTGCATGATATAAAAAGTTAGTGACCTCAACCTCCCCGAAGGAAACCAGGTATGTTTTCCACCTTAATGCATTGAAAGCCATCCAAAATTCATATTGTTTCCTTCTTCTACTCATCGTAATGGACATTTTATTGTTTAAAACATTGATGAAGTAACAACTACAAACATAAACACTAGTTGAAAAATTCATAAAACTTAATCTGGACTACTACCCATCAGAAGAGTCTATTGGTGTAGGATCCTTTGCAGTGGAGCCATGCATGTCCACTTGTTGCATCTTCCTTTTAATGCATCCAATTCGAGCTATCGCTTGATACTGTGACACCTTGATGTGCTGGATTTGAATGTTGATATCCTGAATAAGTTCCATTACTAATGGTGTTGAATTCTCTTGACCTGGATGAAGACTTTGCATTGCTTTGGCCAGGACACATTTCATTATCCAGTATGTATGAATAGTTTGGTTAAACAATGAGAATCAACCCCTAGTATTCCCTTAATCATTAATAAAATCCATTATTTCCTCCTCTACCTCATTATCTTCCTCATTACTATGACTTTCTTTTTCCCATCCCCGTATTACATTTCTGATTTGTGGAGGATTTATGATAGAGTAAGATTTCGAGATATTCATTAACATCTCTTGCTTCGTCTTCCTGCCTCACTTGCTAGTATCAGCTGTGGATTTTATAATCTTCTGATTTCCTTTCTCTTGATTTTTAGCCATACACTTCTTCGTTTGCCTCTTAACCATAGTTCTGTTTTGAATATTCTGCTGAAGTAAACCTGTATATACTATCTGTGATCCTGTAGGATAGAAGGATGGAGGTATAACAATTAAAATTTTATTCTTCAGGAATAAATTCTCCTCTCACACATGATTCATAGATTGATAGATACAATTTCTTTGACTGAGATAATTCAGGAAGTGATTTATACAAGTAGTTTGATGGAAATAACAAACTCTCTATCTTTCCAAGTAAAATCCTAACTAAATAGGCATAACTCCCATTATGACAAAGATAAATTATAATTCCTGAACAGAGTGCATGAAAATATCCTTCACTATGACTACCATGGAATTTCAAGATATGTACCTATCGAGACCAAACAAGGTCGACATAATAACTACAGAAACTGCTTTGAATATCCCCTACACTTATACAAAAAATCAAATAGATGGATTTAAGGATTTTCCCCTGCAAAAACCTGACAAGGCATACAGAAAAATGACAGAGGCTACCCCAATTATCCCCTAATCATTCGAATATATGAAGTAGAGGTGAGATCCAGTAGAAGTAAACTCGATACCTTGCATGATGAAATTGTAACAATTTTCAAACAAATTCCATTGCCCAGCTGAACTAAACAGGCATCCATGCATGAAGGAAGTAGAGATTATGAAAGAGAACATCACGATATTACAGGGATAGTCAAAACAAGGGTTTTTTTTTTGGTGGAATTTCCGTCTCGGTTAGCCATTTTCTCATATTTACTTTCCAATTTTTAGATTTATACTTAACGAACCTTATCTGATACCAATTTTTAGACACTAGGATAATATTAGGAGCGGGGAGACTAAATAATTATTATGGCCTATTTTAATAAGTATTAATAATATCCAATATTTCAATTCATTCATAAATTAATCATGCATGAAACATATATAAATATTGGTTGTATGTAAAAAATATTAAACGAAGAAAAAAAATTATGTTTGAATATTGTTGTAGACTGCAATCTACTATTATATTAGTTTTTCTATCTCTAATGAGAATGAGACTCCCATCCCCTAAATTTAAAATAATCCACTTGAAGGGAGTAATAACTCCATGATATTTATAGGTTCCAACCTAAAGGAAGAACCATCTCTATAATATTCTACAAGCACCCATATGGAGGCATGAAACCCCTAATGTGTAGGAACCAAGCAACTCAAGGCAACACATACTTAAATATGTTTGCAAGAACCAACCTGATGGAGACAAAAATCCTTAATAGTTACACTATGGAAGTATGTTTCATAACATTTTCAGCCTAGATCCATTAGTTATCAAGGGAAATACTTCAACATTCTCATACAAATTGTCCTTTTTCAACAATCTACAACTTTAACTTTGATTTTTTCAATACTCTCCTATGAAACTTGTGACTTCATGTATCTCTATAGTAATCATGACCCTCAACTAGAAATCTAATCTTCATCTATTAAACTCAAAACTCTACAACAATCTACTTATTCTAATAAATTTGGAATACATAAGCATGTTATTTCAGTAGACTTCATCAATAGGCTCAACATTATACACATAAACAGTCACAATGACAATAATAATCATGCAATTTTTTTTTATAGAAAATAAAAACTCCTAGAATAGGAAAAAAATACTCTTTGGCCTTCATTACTGCAATACTCTATTCATCAAAGGTAGCACAAATATATCCTAATCATAAAGAAAAATATATAAAATAAATTTGGTCATGTTCCCAACAAAAAATAGGCCCTGCCAAAAAATAATCAAACTCATCCCTATAAATTTATATCAGATATATTATTTTCCATTATAGCGGGCACACAACCGACTCCACAACCTATCCACCGTAAATTTTGGATGTGTATTTATAGTTTTCTATTTTAGCACAATAATTTTAATCAGATCGATAAAATATTTTTCATACCCTATGTAATTTAATACCATGAGTTTTTAGACCTAGTAAACTTGACATTAACTGATGATTTATGCTTGGATCTAATAAAATTTTCCCTTGGGTATTTATTTCCTTGAACAATAAGACCATTTCACACAACGATGCCCTCAAAACTGGAGAGTACATTTCTTTTTTATGTTATTCTATCATCATGGTGACATCATCGTACAACATGGTGCTCTCTAGGTGGTGCCATGTGTCACCATAAATGAACCCACTAGGCCACTCAAAAACACAATATACAATTTACATGTGTCACCCTTCTATATAGAAATGTTTCAAGTGCCACATAATCTTTTTTATTTACTTTCCATGTTAGTGTTGAATGGAATTCCACCTATCCCTTTTTTGATCTACCATCAATTTATTTCAAAAAAAAAATATTACATACTTCAACATGATTTTGAATGCCCTCATAGTGTTTTATACTTGGACAGGTGATCTAGATTCCACCATAGTCATTTATTGACATACCAAAACCATTTTTTTTTTGGCATGCATCCCTATCATGGATCCCCCTTCTTTTTATCCCCTGACCTAATGGGGAGAGGAGGCGTAATCAATTTATGGTGATAAATCACAGGCCCACACATGTCAGTTGACAATACTCCACTCACACATGTTCACCATTTATCGAATGGGTGTAGTTTGAATATTTCTCCTATCTATAGATACTTTCCCATTATAATATAAAATTAGCACTTGATGTGCACAACCATACACTTCTAGCCAAGCACATGAGATCTCAGTGATTATTAGGTACCTATAATACTAATGTATCCCCCTTATTATTATTTTTATTGTATTTGTTAATGAATCTTTTGTCGAAGTGTACGAAAAAAGACTACTTTAGCTACACATAACAAATAGCCCTAGCATCAAATATGGCCGCCAATATCTTCAAATCTGCAATTAGTTGATCAAGACAAATGCTGCAAAAATCTAGATCTATGCATAAAAAGACACTAAGCAGTGAAAACAATTTTTTTCTCCATGCATCCAATAGACCAGACAAGAACAATATTTTTGAAAAAAAAATTATATTAAGGGCACCTGAGAGGAAAACAAGAAAGGTTCTTCAAATTCTCCTCAATGGGATGGGTTCTTGAAAGTCCTCAGTGCTTCAGATCTAGCATTTCTCTCTCTTGTTGGTGTAGAAAACCCAGACAAACATAGAACTCAAAGGGAGCTCACAAAGTAAATAATGGAGAATGTGACAATGATCATGCCTTAAAGTCAAACCAAGAGTATAGATCCAGAGTGATCTAATAGGCAACAAAAGGTGACAAATGAATGGGAAAACCCTTCTATTTATAACGAAATATTAGGGTAGTTTAGAACTTGGTGCATGAATAAAATATTATTAACCAAATTCTAGAACCACCTTTTAGGAATATTTTATTATATTTATTGGAGGGAAAATGATTTTTACTTGGGTCAGATCCTTTATTTATAAATAATAAATAAATAAATGGTTTATTTATTATTTTAAGGAAATGGTGGAAATATAATTAAATAAATAATGATTTATTTAATTATCTATAAATGATTTAGTCAAATTTAACTAGGAATATTATGCAAATGAGGATTAAATAACTTGTTCCTAGGAAATAATCAAATAAATAAGGATTTATTTAATTGATTTCCTTGTTTTGGATTAAATATGACCAGGAATAATAATTAAATTGATGTTTAACTAATTATTCCTTGAGGAAATATAAACAAATATATATTTTTTTATTATTTCCTTTTGGGGTTTCCTATTTAGACCATAAACAACTTAATAAAGGTGTTTTACTAAGTTATTTCACATAGTGAAAGAAATTTTACTTAGGGTAAAATTGGTCTTACATGGTGTACTTGGGTCCATCTCATGATAATAAGTTAGATGACCAAAAAATGGTATAACAGATTGCCCCCCAGCGTGTGAGTGTTAGGAGAAAATCATATGACCAAAGTACGTTGTAAGAACTCAATCACCAGACATCAAGAGGGAAGTCAGAGAGAGAAATGTAAGGTAGTCTAATGTGCTAAAGGACTAGACCCTGAGGAGATGAGACTTACAGGTGCAACAAGTCTCTTTTTATGAGATGGTACCTGTGCTAAAGGTGGAGGGGGAGGCATACCTATGCCCGCCGAGACAAAGTAAAAAATAATAGTGTGTCCAGTAAACAAGGAATCGAGCTATAAAGTACATGCTGGCATAAACATGAGCCAGATAAAAGACAAAATCATGAATCCCACATACATGTTGTGCCTGGGATAATAGCTAGGACTTATAAAATAATATCTGAGTACATGAGATACAAATACAACCCAAATTCCGCCTATAAATGGGGAAGGGCTCGCAAAATCTGACTGATACATGCAAATCAAAGAGGCGCTGCAAGCGGCTAAGGCCAAAATCATCAAATATATGGAGCTGCATGAAAGGCTGGAATGAAGAGGTCATCCAGGCATGTGGGGGGCTACTTGCAGGGCCACGCCCTCATGAGGGTTGAGACATCTCACACACACCCGGGAATCACCAATATCTGTTGTTGCATCACTATACCATCAAGTATACAGATCTCGATCATGCTAAAATGAGTTGGAGCTAAGAAGCAATCAAGTCAAAGGGTAATGAAAAATCCCCTTTTTCCTGATCCGAGGCACCGAACAAGTGTGGAAGCTGGAACCAAGGTACACTGCCCTCTAGACTGGCCTTGTGGAATGAATGAGCTGATGTCGATAGAAGGAGGTCTATCATAGGTGAGGCAATAAGGGATCCTCAACTAAGGAATGAGAGAAAATAGTAGAGCGACTAACAGACTGATAGTAATGATGATGATGGAGTGGGGGATACTGAGTAGCGAATGGATGACTTCCCTTGTTAGAGCATAAAGGGCATGGATGACTTGGCAGTGACTAATATGATATCATGAGGGATACGGGAGAGTGGGGTTGAAGGCCATAATGTGCGACATGAGAGAGGAACCAAGCAATGAAGTATGGAGTACTATGATGGAGTACTATGATGGGATACAAAGGGACTCGGGATAGACTCCATGAATGTTATGATAACTAAACTTGGATGCTCTAAACAAGGGCGACTCAATGGTGTTGCCACATAGTAAAGGTCCAAATGGGGGACTATAAACACATGAGTACAAGGGGGTATCTCATGACAAAAATCGACACGAACAAGGACAAGTAAGGAGGAAACGTGGTGCCCCAAGTACAAGTGTTGTAAGTGAGGAAATTCGATTTGGAGGAGAGGTTAATAGACCCTTCGTGGACAAAATGTGTCTTGGTGAAGTATCGAATCACAAAAAAATAATAGATACCCATTTGAGTGCTCAGTGATAGCTTTCCAATGGTTCAGACGATTTGTCAAACGGGGCTACGGTTTGGTCGCAGCGGGCGAAAGAAAAATCAGGGGTTTCTCTTCTAATAAGGAATTTTCCCTCCAAATGCATTAATTTTCTTGTTTAGCTGTGGTGAATGTGGAGAGGAGGGAATGCCCTAAATCTTGCAGCAATCGTAGCGAACAAACCGACCATTGGAATCAAGATTCGTCAGTTGCAGGTAAGAGGCCTAATCCTACTCTTTCTTTTTGATGGAATGAAAGTTTAGATTAGGGTCCCAAATCTCAAGAATATCCCCTTCCTCATCTTCAAGGCTAGGTCGCAATATTTGGGCCAAAAAATGCAACCTGGGAAGCAGGTTTTGGCCTGAAAAGTGCGACCTATCCCAGGATTTGGCCAAAAAGTGCGACCTGTCAGATGGAAGTGATTTCAGTGCTATTGTGGGCTGAGACTCAGGTTTTGTGTAATTGAATGTAGGTTTTCCTATATGTAGACTGACAAAGATGATATTTTTGTGCAGATATGGCAGATATATGGATCAAGTGGAGAGAGAGAGACCTGGGTACATTATGGTCGAAAATCCAAGCGGATCAAGGCATCTGTCATGCATTGGCTAGGTTTGGGGTTCTGAAATTTGTGGAGAACCCCGTGATGAGAGCTGGGGAGCCCTTGTTGGCCCGGATTTTCAGTTATTGGGATCCAGATCATGAGTTATTTATAGTGCAGGGGCATAGGATCGAGTTGACAGTCCAGGATCTGTATTTCCTGACTGGTCAGCCAGTGTTACCACGGGGGCGTAACATCATGGAGTTTGTAGAGCAACATTTTCCACCAGGCCTCTGAGTCAAAGTGACTCGGATACCGATTGGGGATCTAGAGAGGTTAGAGACCCGTGAAGTGGTGGCAATAGTGTTGTAGATCCTGGGAAGCCAGGTGCTCCATCACATCACTGGAGGGCAGATGATGATTGTAGAAAATGTGTTGAGTGGGACCTACTATGGGTGGGCCCAGATGATGTTGGTGTTGTTGAAATGACAGCTATCGCTTTGCAAGTGGTAAGTGAACCATGATTGCGCGTATGGGACCGTATTATGCTCCTTGCTTTTTGAGAAGATCCCAACCTTGTGACCTCGTGTACAACTACTTGATGGGGGTCCGAGAGAACCCAGGATGCGCCAGTGGGGGTGACTACTATGTAGAGGAGGAGGAGGGGTGGTCGAACGAGTGTTCCGACCGGAGTTCTTTTCCCATTGGGATCAGATGTCGTTGTACATAGATGACTATCCCTATAGTGGGATGAGTTATTGTGGAGATCTAGACTTCCCACTGCTGCCTGGTCGAGTATGGGAGCCCGATGGTAAGTGAAAAGTGACTAATCTCTTACATGCATGTTAAATTTTTGTGAATAGTATATATGGTACTGATCCTTATACTTTGGGTATGCAGATATAGCTTCGGTAAAACTAGCCGGATATATGGGACGACCCATAGTGTCAGGAACTACAAGTGCTAGTTGATCGAGAACGGCACAAAATGAGGATATGGCCGCTCTCCTAGAGGAAATCCATCGTAGATGTGAGGGGCTGCTGACCGGTGTTTCGGAGCAGGGTTGGAAAGAGTTTGATGACTAGTACATAGAGCTATGTATTGGGCTACCTTCGGAATGGCGAGGTGTCATGTGGTGTATGTCGATGGCCGGTCAGACTGTGCATGATCTACGAGCTGTGGGAGTAGAGCCATTGGCTCAGGATCCTCCAGAGAGTGATTAGATGTAGGGTAGGTGGGGCCCCCTAGTATGTATGTAGGGGCAAGTGGTGCACCCCAGTTTTGAATTTTGTTTTTTGTAACATTCTATGGGCATGTCATATGTTTTAGAGTAGATGGACTCTAAAAAAATGTTGTACGACACATATTATGGATATGCATCGTTTTGATGATTTTGAATGTTATTGTCTTCTGGGAAATGTGTGTGATAAATGCCAATCTAGGACATGGTTTGCAATGCTATCTACGTAGTGATTTTGTTCTATAGGTACATGACTGAAAGTAATGACTTTAAATTCACGTATCAAAAGTTTCACTCGTAAATATTGCCTAAAAAATATAGGATTATGCACATGATAAAAACCATTGAGTTGCATGACAAGAAGAAGGAAATCTAATCGGACATGCAGATGGAGGATGCGATGAGAGAGGGCATCGGCTAAAATACCATGTACTGCATTATATTCGGCCTGATTATTGGTGACAGCACCAATGCAAATCCCATTGGAGAGGATGATGGTATGCAAGGGGGTAAATATGACCCATAATGCCGAGGCTAGATTCTGAGAATAGTGACTTGCACCATCGGCGTAGCCGATATAGGGTGTGGACGGGAGGTCCTACAGAAGAGTGTCAGAAGACAATAAATGGGAGGAGGAAGAACAATGATGGTAGCGTGAGTGTAGAGTAGAAATCAAATGACAACTACAGGAGGGAGTAGTCTGGATAGGATGGCTAGGACTCATAAACCGACTAGAGGGTGATGTATGAGGGCTCCAAGAGGGATAGCTGGTGCTCATGCTGTGGATAACATCATAGATATGGATGGTATCATCCCGGTTATGGGTGGGAAATAAAAGTTCAAGGAAACCACATGATGCTACAAAGCTACCTAAAACATCAGCATGGGAGGAGAGGCTCACATACGAATCGTCACGGGGGATGACAGAAGAACAGGTAAAAATATGGTCAAATGATGTGGAGCCCAAGAATGTCACTAGAGGAAGATCAAGAAAAACAGAAGGAGGGGATTCAGAGAGAATGTACTCTGAGGGTCACACGGATGATGATAGGTAGAGGATAGGGGCAGTAGGTTCCATCATCTCAACATCGGGGGGGATGTCAATGGTAGCAGGGGGATCCTCAAACTGACCTGACACATACTGCATGAGGATGGGAGAGGCCGATTGATTTTGTTCAACCTCATACTCGTGAATGACCTCTAAAGAGGCTCGGTAATGCGTCAGGTGAGGAAAATGGTGGGAATAATGGCCATGGACACAACACAAAGCACAGGGTTTGTTGGTGCGAAGAGTCTTTGGGTTATTGGCTATGTATGAGGAAGAAACAGAGGGTTCAAGGACCGTAGACTTAGGGAACGTGACTTTAACCATGGGTTTAATACGAGGCAATTCAGGACAAGTATGGGTGGCATGGCCGACAACATCACACAAGGCACAAGGCTTGGCAGGTGGAGGAAAGTTAGGGTCAGTCGAGGCAGCCTTGTCTTTGGATGCCCCCTTGCGAGCTTTTCTTTCTTTCTCGTTGTTGTCACAACAGGAGAAGGGTCCTGTTGAGGTGCTGGTGGCACTATAGCGATAGAAGAAGCTAGGGGAATCGGTGGAACCAGTGTCAAAGCAAGGTATGGTCTGGGGTGACATGGTGGGGTAGCAGCTGGAGGGTCAAGGTACCAGACAGGTAGGCCCAAGGTCAAATTGGGGAGGGAGAGGGTGGCCATGATAGGGATCGAATAAACTTTGGGAGGGGGAGCAAGGAAAGGTATCTGACCAGTGGGGTAATGGCCAGGAGGGACGGCTCCAAGATGGTTGAGAATAAGTGGAATCAACCCAGGAGGATAGAGGGGCTCAGGGGTAACAGCTGTAGGAGAAGGGAAAAAAGAAATAGGTTTGGCTGGCTGAGGCGAAGGGCTAGGAGCAGGTTGCGGTGGGCAAGGTTGAGGTTGAGGGTGATGACTAGACGAAGCAGGCCGCTTAAGGTCAGTCCGAGACAATTGCATCATGCAAACATTCGCTAAGATGGGATTAGAGACAAGAGGAGGGGGAAGACCAGGGAAAGTTCCAAGCAAGGAGGAGTCTTTGTAGACGCCAGGAGAGACATTGGTCAAAGAATCGACGGTTTTCTTACTGGCTACAGAAGAGATGGTCGACTCAGGGGAGGTCTGAGTTTTGGGCTCATGATATGTCAACTGGTCAATGGTGACTATCTTTCCATTATGAGGTAAAAACATCTTGCGGTGAACCACAGATGGGACAATAGACATGGCATAGGTGTAGCTACGCCCCAAAACAATGTTATAATCAAGAGGGGTGTCGATGACTTCAACATCGACACAAACAGTATTGCCCGCAAGAGTGATAGGAAAATTACAGAATAGGCCAATGGGCTGGGAGGCATGGCCATCCAGTGCATGAAGGGTGATGGTGGAAGGGGCCAGCTCAGGAGATCCAACTTGTTTCCAAACCGAAGTGGAAATTACACAGGTAGATGCCCTCTCATCAATAATACACTGAGCAACGTTGGCGTTCTAGATTTTGACTGGGATTTGGAAAGAAACAGAAGAAAGAAGGGGAGGATGGTCTAACTGACGGGTGTCGAAAATAATCAATTGGTCATCAATAGGATCCACAGCGCCCATGGCAGATAGTAGAGCCTTCCTTTGAGAAGGACACAACTGGAGGAGTTCTAGTGTTGAAATGGAAACATGAGACTGCGCCAAATCATCTACTATGCTATACGAATGAACAGCTTGACCAAAAGTAGCATTTCGGCATAATGGGCCCTTAGGAACCTTGGTATGAACCTTAGCTTTGGGCTGAGGGATCTGTAAGGGACCGTTGGGTGTCGAAAGAGGCTCTGTAGGACCTAAATATGGTGACTCGGGGATAGACAAAGTGGGAGGCGTGGGGTACTAATGAGACCGAGTTTGAAGGTTAAGGTTGATGGCGAGAGGTTGGTCAGAGTTCATCATGAGAATCTGGTAATTGGAGGAACCAGAAGGGGAAGGTTGAGTGGCTACCGGTGTGTGAGGTGGTTAGGTAGCCATGAATTCTTGCTGAGAGAAAGAATCGGTAAACACAGCCGGTTGAGAAGTAGCCGCATTAGGGGGAACATTAGGGGAGGAATGATGTCCTCGCAATGTAGCCTGAGACTCCCACATCTGCCGCATCTGTGGTAATAAGGGACAATCTTGAGTGTAATGACCGTAAACACCGCAACACGAACAAGGCTTATATGTGCGAAGAGGCTTGTCTGGCTTGGGCTGAGAGCCCTATTGCTGGTTATCAGTGTTAGAATCAATACTTAAAGGATTGGATCCACGATTACCAGGGGTAGATTGATTTTGATTGCCTTTCCTCTTCCTTTGAGAAGAAGGAGGATTAGTCGCACCCTACTGTGCAAATACTTGCCCTGGAGGGGGTAGTAGTTGTTGTTGCGGGGATGGAGAAGGTAACGGAAGTGGAGGTCCAAATGATGGAAGAGATGGGACACTAGGCTGTGCGTAAGGATAATGGGTAGGATGGGCAACATTGAGTTAAGCAGGAGGTTGGGCAAAAGGAGGAGGCATGCCGTATCTTGGATACATGCTACTTGGAGGGGGAAAAGTGCTGGAGGTGTTGGCCTCTCCTGGAGGGAAACCATAACCCATAGGAGGTTGAGTGTAGGTATGAGAAATAGCTACAACGACACCGTCGGAAGAGTGACATGCCCCCGGGACGTTAATGCCATCAGTTCTAGGGAGGTCAAGAAGGATGGTATAAACATAACGAGATTGAGCATAGATGAGGTCATATTTCAAGGCTATTTGGAGGGCGGCTTCTTCAGTTTGAGGAAACAGGGATGCGACATCTTTACCGATGGCAGGTAAGAGAGATCGAAGGAAACAGTCCATGTAGACCCAATCTTCAAAGGTGGGAACTCGACATAAGCTCCTTCTTCTCTGCCATTCCTGGACATGAGCGGAAAGGCGGGTCAAAGATGATTGAAAGAAGGAAGTCAAGAGTTTGGTACCAGTGTCGTATTGAAGAGGGAGCTGGAAATAAGATAAGAAGGCTTGGGCAATGGTCGCAAATGTGGTATGGGAAGAGGGGGTTTGATCAACATACCATTTAGAAGCTTTGCCTGTAAGCGTGCGTTGGAACAATCTAAGACGGATGGAGTCATCAATAATGGAATTGGATGAACACCACATGTGGAAAGACCGGATAGGGTTGGAGGGATCTTCGCTAGCAAGTCCTTCAAACTTAGGAATGTCAGAGGGGAGCTTGGTTGGCATAGCAGGCCAACCAACATCGTGGCGGATAGGATCATTGATCAAATGATTGAAATCGGGGAGACTGAGACTTGCCATATAAGGGAGCAAAGGGATAGTCGAGGTAGTTCCCATGGTGGTTCTACTAGTAGCCATCCCAGCATTAGGGCTGGGGTTGCTGCTAGCATTAGGCCCTGGACCAGACATGGTGAAGGTAACAGGGGGAGAATCCAAATAATCAGAAGATGAGTTGGAGTGCGGACTCAGGGGATGACTAACTCGACGACAGCGGGAAGGAGCAAGTCGTCCAACCGGAAACTGAGGGTGAAGGCCAAGAAGTCTCTGGGATATACGCCTTGGGGGCACAATGATGACGGCACAGAGGAAAGAAGAATAACCGACAAAGGCAGGGAGGTGCAGAATCAAGTGAGGTCAATGTTGAAACAAGGGCTGAGAGGTGTAGTGTCAATTGATTCTAAAGTCTTTGCTTGGCGGTGTTAACCAAGCTCTTCTTCACTTAGGGTCAGTGTGTGGCATGTGTTAATTTTATTTTTTAAACCCGGACATTTTGAGAGTAAAATAAAAAGTGTGTTGTGTAACTAAAAATAAATTTGCATAGAACAGTAAATAATGCTGAAATAACAAAAAATTAACTGCTAAAAATGCATTGATCTAACCCAAGAAGGCAGTTCTCTCAAAACTAGTCTAAAAAGAGGGAAAAAAATCTAGTCAAAACACACTAAAAAGGAGCCAATATATCTAAGGTAGGGAGGGACAGGGATCTAAAGGAGAAATCTACTGAAAATAGGTGCAGAAAACAGCAAAGAGGCAGAGGCAAGGTTGCTGCGACAAAGGAGAAAATCAGCTAAAGGTAGAAAGGACAAGGAGGTGACCCTAGAGGAAAACCCAAACAAAACTATATGAGGTGATTTGAGAGGGAGAAGAGCTGATCTAAAATGGATCTGAAAGTGAGGTATCAGATCTGAAAAAGAAAAGGACTGAAACTCTGAAAATTCAGACGTCTGAAACAGCTAAAACTCTTCCACAAAAAGTGGAGGGTACTAAAGCCCTAAGGGGCTAGATTCCCACTTAGTTGAGTAAAAAAAATCAAAAACAGGTCCAAAAGGGCTGAGACGGAGGCTGGAAAACCCTGACAAAAGCTTCAGACAAACCCAAAAAAATTGCTGGAAAATTGCAGAAAAAAGTGCAGGTCGCAGGTTCTGACCTATTTTCTATCCAGGTCGCAGATTCTAGGCTGAAAAGTGTATCCTGCAGTCTAGGTTGTAGGAACTGGGGCAAAAAGTGCGACCTGCAACTCCAGTTGTCTCGGTGGCAGATTTCAGAAAAAATTGCCATCTCTATTGCGACTGGTGTCGGTTACCTACGCAATAGGGCCAAAAACACACGGAAGTTAGAAATTTGAATGTTTGAGGGTTTTATAGGTGAAAAATGACATAAAAAATAGAAAAACAAAAATTTGAAAAGAAACCCTAGGGTCAAAATCAGCTGGATATGCAGGAATATGAAAAACGACATCGGTCCTAATTGAAAACCCGTTTAGAGTCGCCAATTGTTAGTATGAATATTTTGTCAAAGTGTACAAAAAAGGACCACTTTAGCTACACATGAAAAATATGCCTAACATCAAATATGGCTGCCAATATCTTCAAATCTGCAATTAGTTGATCAAGACAAATGCTGCACAAATCCAGATCTATGCATAAAAAGACATTAAGCAGAAAATAAAGTTTTGCTCCATACATCCAATAGACAAGACAAGAACAATATTTTAGAAAGAATTTTTATATTAAGGGCACCTGAGAGGAAAAAAAGAAATGTGTTTCCAATTCTCCTCAATGGGATGGGTTCTTGAAAGTCCTCGGCACTTCAGATCTGGCATTTCTCTCTCTTGTTGGTGTAGAAAATCCAGACAAACATAGAACTCAAAGGGAGCTCACAAAGTAAATAATGGAGAATGTGACAATGATCATGGCTCAAAGTTAGACCAAGAGTATAGATCCAGTGATCTAATAGGCAAAAAAAGGTGACAAATGAATGGAAAAACCCTTCTATTTATAACAAAATATTAGGGTAGTCTAGAACTTGGTGCATGAATAAAATATTATTAACCAAATTATAGAACCACCTTTTAGGAATATTTTATTATATTTATTGGAGGGTAAAGGATTTTGACTTGGGTCAAATCCTTTATTTATAAATAATAAATAAATAAATGGTTTATTTATTATTTTAAGGAAATGGTGGAAATATAATTAAATAAATAATTATTTATTTAATTATTTATAAATGATTTAGTCAAATTTAACTAGGAATATTATTTAAATGAGGATTAAATAACTTGTTCCTAGGAAATAATCATATAAATAAGGATTTATTTAATTGATTTCCTTGTTTTGGGTTAAATATGACCAGGAATAATAATTAAATTGATGTTTAACTAATTATTCCTTGAGGAAATATAAATAAACATAGATTTGTTTATTATTTACTTTTGGGGTTTCCTGTTTAGACCATAAACAACTTAATAAAGGTGTTTTACTAAGTTATTTCACATAGTGAAAGAAATTTTACTTAGGGTAAAATTGGTCTTACATGGTGTACTTGGGTCCATCTCATGATAATAGGTTAGATGATCAAAAAATGGTGTAACAGTATCCACCTTATTATTATTATTTTTCCTTAGCATTTGTTAGTGGTTGAAGGATATGTCATATATGATTTTAAGGGATTTTTAGTTTTCTATGGATATACAATTTTTCTTAGATAGTATTGATTTATTATCAGTGTTTTACTTGTATTTAGTATTAGAGAAAATATACTCCCAATTAACATTATATTCTCACACAATTTTATTTTTTTACTAGGAATCCTTCACATTCCTCGAACCCAATTTATTCACACTACTTTATAAATAAAATCTTGTTATGAGTTGCAGCAAAATTAAGTGAGCACAAGTCAACCAGCTGGAAAACCATTGCGCCAACTTGTTGGTCAACCATTACAGAAACTCTTTGGTTAACTGTTGTAGCAACTCATTGGGTCAAAAAAATGGTAAATCATGTCAAATGGGAAACAAACATTTCACTTCCCATGCAAAACCATAAAGAAAGTCTCATCCTCTCTTGAAGGGATTTAGATTGGTCTCTTGTACAAGGAAAACAGATGGAGTTTGATTGGATTGCAAAATCTTCAATTAAAATTTGGGACTTTATTAGAGGAGAGGAAATGAACGCACGTGCTCCATGTTCTTTCACCTGAGTAAAAAATAAACATCAAGGCTCAAGGCCTACTTCTTCCTTGCTATATGAATTGTAAGTTTTTTAGAGATGCATTGTTTAGATGTTGGTATTAATAGCACTCCATCATTTTTTATGGATTCATATGTATTTACTTTTAAAAAAAAACTATGCACCTATATCACTACAAGAAAAAGGGACATTTTTGAGGGTCATGCTAATGACAGAACTTTAAGGTCTGTCACCAATGTCACATATGGTGATGGTCCTTAGAAAAGCATCGTTGTAAGTGTATATAGTGATCGTCCTTTAAGGTCCATCACCAAAGCCATTTTCAATGACACTTTTGGTGAGGGTCGTTAAAGGCCCATCACTAATTCTCTCTTTGGTGACACTTCTAGTGACGAACTTTCAATGACCATCACCGATGTTATTTTTGTACAGTCAAAAAATGTTTTTCACCATTGATCATTCCAATGAGCGTTTAATGATGTTATGTGCTTGTTAATATATTTTTTGTCAAAAGATAATGAATTAATCCCATTATTGTGCTGTATTTTTTATAATATATCTAAAGCCATAGTGGTTAGAATCAATCAATTTTTAATAAGTAATCAGTTTGTATCATTTACCTCAATTAATGACTAGTCGAATAGAGCTTTCCTATGAGTCAACACATGATTTATATCTATTTAGTTTACTATCTAGAAAATTCCCTTTAGATAAAGTCCCACTATTGTGTGTAGGAAATATATTATTTAATACATAATCAAGCTCTGTCAATTATATTAATGAGAAAGACCTAACACTCCTAAAAAATCGAGGCACACCTTAAATTAATTATTTGGCACACACTAACATTTCTTAGCACCACATATGTCTTAGAACATCTTTGTACCGAGAACATCTTGTGATGACCCTAACGCCCAAGCACATGGTAGCATGGACTAGCAAAACATAGAACTCTCCTAACATGTGTTGACATGCATGTAGTCCCTAGCATTCCCTGGAACAACTTGGTTGAATTCATTGACATACATTATCACTTGGCACACAATGCCACTTAACATGTATTGGGACCTATTATTAGTGTGGTTAGAATGCCCCTTTTGAAAAAGATAAAGTCTGACTTATAACCCTCTTATTGGTTCTTCCTTTTGTTTCCTTGAAACTTCTTGACACATATTGACATAGCGTGGCACCCTGCACATCCTTAGCACTTGACATGTATTGGCATATCTTGGAACTATTTGGCACATATAACTAGCACACCATATAACTCCCAAGCACACTTTGAGACTTCTTGACATGCCTTGATATTCCCTATCATTCCTTACCAATCCTTATCATACCTTGTCAATCCTTCCTTGGCATGACAAATAACACTCATTAACACTACTACCTAGCACACATTCCTCATATTCATTAAATTCCATGAATTTTGAGCTAGTGCTCCCTTAATTTTTTCTCCTAGTACTCCTTAACACTCCTCAACATGCATTATCACTCTCTAGAACACCTTAGAACTCTTCAACATTCCCTTCCACTTCATAGCATGCATAACACTTTGTGACACATATTAGCACTTGGAACATGTTGGTGCTTGGAAATTATTAGCATGTATGGAATATGTTGACATGCCTTGGTTTAATTTGACATGGTTAGATATTAAATTTATTTTAGATAAACTGTTGGAAAGTAGATGAGAAGACACAAAGGAAGACTTGGCACTTAGAATGCACTAATACTTTGCACATGGCACCTATTGGCGCCTAGTGTTGGTCTGCCTAGCATGCCCCTCTTGGAAAAGGTAAATTGGTGACTTATTAACCCACCTATGTGTTCATTTCCTTGTAGTTTATCTTATTTCTCCCTTTTGTTGGCCTTGATAGTCCCTGGAACACATTGACACACCATTGCAGATCTTGGCATGCCTTATCACTTGGCACATCTTAGCATGTTTGACATGCCTTTGCACTATCTGACACATCTTAGAATTCCCTAGCATGCCTTGGCACTCATGTCCTCAAATCTATCCTTTACATTTTTTCATGACTTGGGAACCCAATAAATTCCTTGGATAATGCAGTTCATATGACAATATTGGCTTTCTTCAACTACAACAGCTTGACCAATTGCACCTACTACAAGTAGATTGTGCCTTGTTCACTTAAGAACTGCATATAAATCATCTTATGTCATTCATGTCCAGGCTAAACTTGTCCCATTGGAATAGTTAACAAGAAAAGGATCACATGATCTAGCCATGGCCATAAAACAACTAAGAAACATAGCTTACATAGGAAATATTTCACATGTATGCTCAGTTCATATAAATAGTAGAACATTAACTGAGAGTTTGTAAGAACCACAAGATGCACAAGGCACACAAGATATAATACGACACAAGTTGAGTGCCCCAAAAATTATAGAAAATGATGTACAATATGCAATTATTTAGAATAGTTTAAAACATGGGCATGTAGCCAAAGTGTGCCACATCTCATATAAAAAAAATAGTTAAAGGAAAAACAATGTCGTGCCTAGCACAAAGTGATCTCCCTTTGTCTAAAACGGTTATGTTGAGCCCTGTATAAAAATCGTAGCCTTGCCTCCTTTAAATCCTATTATGAACTTCCCATAACACACTTCGCCCTTAGCAAACTTGAATTTTCTAACACTCCCTCGAACACACTCTCATTCATTCATTTCCATGCATTTTGACCTAGTTATCGCTTGATATGCCCCAACACTCCCTAACACTCCTCATCATGCATTGAAATTCTCTAACATGTGTTAGTATGACTTTTCATTCATAATTTGCATGCCCTAACCCTCCCTAGCTATCATGGCCTCACAACTACCCTTAATTTTCAACTTGTGATCCCAACCAAGCCCTTGCTTGACTACAAGAACTTGACCAAGTTACAGATACTACAACTAGAATATGTTGTTGAATTGTGTAGCTTGGAAGGTACTCCACAACCCTATACATTGAGTGATGTCTAGACATAAACCCAATATAAGAAATTTTTGCAGGGTCCATTGAGATGGTGTGTCTCATGGATCGAACCTAGCTACAACGAGTCCACAATACAATAGTAACAGGAAGGATCAGTTATATTGATGCAGTCATATGTGAAAAAGACAAAAATCAGAGTGACAATGTCAGATACTGGAGCATAGATCAGAGTTGGCAACAATTCAAAGAGCATAGATGAAAATGTCAACAACAGTACAAAGAGTCCAGTAGACAGGTGTAGTAGCTAGCAGCAGTTAGAAGACTCTGATGCCAAATTAACTATATTGATTTAGTTGTTCAGAGGCTATTCAGTTTCATAATTTGTAGGTGAAAACAACACTAGAGAAGTGTTGCATGCATAAATCCAAAGGTACCATATCAGGATAGATTGAATTCCTTTCTTGTTCAGAGGGAGTGTTGAAATTTGCGACAAGACCCAGTGAAATTAGAAACCAGAAAGGACAAAAAAAAAATGAACCCAAACTAGTGAGGAATTTTGATGTACTAGAAGTGAGGAATGTTAGCCGTCTAATTTATTTTCCCTTAAATAAATTGGACAATAAACTGTAATTTCATCTCATAGAAACTTGGGTTAGTTAACTAATTCATGATGACTAAGTTAGCTCAAGAAATTTGAGTAGAGGTGATTGAGGTGCATATTGGTGGCCACCTGCCTATTCCACTTGGGCCCTCGCCATTGTCTCTTTCAGTTTTCCAGCTTCCTTAATTATAACACAGTTTACTATTTTTGTCATTTTTTTGGGTCCTAAAATTCCAGAGCAGTTTTGAGGCCCCAAACGATGTTTTTTTGGCATGAAAGGTTTAGTGATTTCATAGAAATCACACTATCAATTGTAGTCCTTGGAGAGATATTTATAACGAGGTATCGTGGGCGTAAAACAAAGATCATATGACCAAGTTACGACCTTGAGAAGTTGGCTACCCAACTACCCCCAAAGGGGCCCCTGAACTCTTGGTGTTACATCTCTTCATGTTAGAGTTTTCTCTTATTTTTCAATAATAAAAAGTCATTTGAGCCTTATTGTATCACACTTCAGAGGCATGTAGATGCCACATCTCTTTGTAGAGATAAGATACCTATTATTAATCAATTATTTTTGCTATTTTTTAGTTGACTAAATGCTTGTCCTAGATTTATAAAAACAAGATTCATGAATATTGTGATTTTTAGAAATTTCACTGCCTTCATTATCCTTAGGATAATTTTTTTACTGTTTCACTATTCTATTATGTCATGGTCAGCTTACCACTCCTAGAGGACCCCTCATGGGCTCATGCCACTCATCTTTATCCTATTTTTCCACCCATTAACTCAGTACTCTTTTTTACCTTGCCTCACCTCTCCACTTTCCATCTAGGATCACCAACCAGCCTACTCCTTCTTATATTCACCAAATGCCTCAAGAATTTATGGTCTCAAAGCTGTCCCTATAGGCTCTTTGGATAAGTCATTTACATTGGATTTAGGATATTCAATATATTAATTTGTCAAAAACTCTGTTTTTCATAATTTAAGACCCCAATTCAAGCTTTCAGTCAAAGAACAAGTCCAAGGAGTTGTCCACTAGGTAACCAGGGTGTTTTAGCACATTTTTCATAGTTTCATGACTTCCATGGTTAAATAATCAATAAGGCTTGTATCCTGATGCTCTTACACCTCCTCATATCTTTAATATACCTTCATAAACACTTCCCATCACTCATATCCCTCAAAATCATCAATTTTCTACAAAATCTGGCCTATTGCTACAATTTGACACTTTTTCGAGACTAGGCCTATGTTTTTCCCTTTTAGACCCCTTCCCCTCACTCAATATTTCAAATTCCACTTTCCCCTACTCTCTAACATCCATCCCTATTGACAAAAATATCCCCAATAATTTATACAACCCATAACCCCTTCATTTCCCTCCCTCTACAAGGCAGTCCTAAAATCCCATGTTTTGCCTACACCAAACCTTAATTTCCTCTTCCAACTAATCTAGGGTTTGCAATGGAAAAGAGGCATAGGATCAAAGGATCCAAATTATAGGCCATATCAGCAAGAATAAAGCCATACCAAGTCATAAACATCATTCCTCCATCATTTTCCAAAAATTCATTCCAAGGGTTAAGCCATTTGTCACTCATAGGGCCAGTTTTTCTTCAAACTATGTTTCTGACCAAAGATACATGAATTTGACAAATGTGAGAGTGGTTTTTTTCCACAATAGTTCCAAGAAGAAAAACCTCCTTCATTTTTTACACGGGTGTCATGGTTTGGGAGCAATGTCAAAAATACAGGTGCCACAGGAGAATTGTTGCAGTTCTGGCATGACCTTGTGAAAATCGGGTTTTCTCATAGCTGGAGTGTCCAAATGACTTATTTGATGATTCAAATGACAACTAAACTGGAAGATATTTCAAATGAGCTATCATTAGCTCAATTTTGAGTTATGGAAGGCCTCCAAAAGTTGTATGTACCAGCACTCTGCATTTCTGCACCATCACTAAGCACTTTTTGAACAGTCTTGGGAAAATCAACATTTAGCAAGGAAAATCAACCTAAATCAAGAAAAAATGGTATATTTGGAAATTAGACAGGTTAATATTTCCAACGGGCCATCATGGGCCTAATTCTAATATAGCGATGTCCTCCAAGTGCCCTCTGAAAAATGGTGTTGCACCCCTGGAAATTTGTTCCCATGTAAATTACACATGGTGCTGCATCGCTGGGAGGTGGTGTTGCGCCCTTGGCTAGGAGGGCCTCCTCAACCTTAAAAACACTCAATTCACTCCTAGAATCTTGCTGAAGGTCCTCCATGCATATCGAAGGTTAAGTACCATCACATCAGGACAACCAAGCATGAATTGAAGATTTCTATAAATTATAGATGAAGAAGGGAAAAATCCCTAAAGCCTAAAGTTTGAGAAGGTAGGAAAAGAGGTGAAATGAAGACCATAAATCTCCATGATGATAGCAGGTAGAAGTTTGAAGAATTATATCAAAAGGTCCATGGTTTATTAAGGCGACAATACTTCACTGCATCAAAGGGAGGGAAATACAAAGAGTATTAGTGTGAGGGAGCCTAAGCTTTCAAATGCAGTCAATCGCCCTCAAAACAGTCGAATAAATAAGGCATAGGGTTAAGTTTCAAAATGGAAAATCAAGCTAATCATGAGTTTTCTGTTGAGTAAGGTTTTCAAATTCCAACAATGACAAAGGAGACAAAAATAATTTGTGTCATGGCACCTGCAGCAAAATAGAAGTGGCCAAGAGAAGACATAGTGGACATAACTTACAGTATTTGTCAAAATAGAGATATCACTGCCAAAATCAGTGAGAGGGGAAGAAATTATATCTTCAGATCATGCACAAAAAAGATCATTTTTTGTGTTTTAAGTCACCTCCTGCAAAAGTGAACAGAATATCAGTAGAATGATAAAAGGGAAAAAAAAAATTAGAATGTGGGTTTGTAAGATATAAATCTATATTCCTAAGACTATAGAAGCCAATTTTGTTTATCATTCAACTCCATTTTTCACTTGAAAAATATAGAAAGAAGCCTTCAAGAGAAAATTCCTGCATTGTGGAAAAATTTGAGCAACAAATACCCTGTGTTGCACCCTTGGGATGCTATGCTACGCACTTGTGGGTGCTTCCTTTTGAAAATTGAACAGAGCGTTGCACACCTGTGGACAGATGCTACATTTTTTATAGCATGCAGAATTAACAGCCGAACCGACAGCATGCAGAGGCTTGACTGAACCAGGCGCTACGCACAGACACGTCCAGGAGCCGACCTGAGAGCTTGTAGAGTAGATTGACTGGCCTTGCGCTGTGCACACACAGTGTCTAGAACACATTCACCCTTTTTCCCGATAGGCCCACTACTTTAGCGTGTCAAAAAATCTCCTGACTGGCCCATGCACCCAAACACGTTCAACCTTTTCCCGACTACTCGTGTAGCCTCTGTCGGGCGCTACGCGCAGGGAAATTCAGATCCGACCCGAAATCATGTGCAGAGGCCCGACTAGCCTGGGCGCTATGCAAAAGGACGTTCAGAGCCGACCTAACAACCATGCAGAGGCCGAACTGCTATGCTCCTATGCTACACATTTAGCAAGGAAGCCCTCCATGCCTGTGCAAACCTCCAAACACCCCCAAACTCTTCAAATTCTATGCTTGGTACCTCATGAAGGTTTTTATAAGAGGGCACTCATCCATCTACATGCTAAAGGCAGTGAATAGGGTAGTTATGAAAAGAATAGTGAAAAAGAGGCCAGTAATGAAGAACATGATGAAAATGAAAAAAATGATGATAGTGAGGAAAGTGTAGAAGATAAAGAGGCCAACATAGATAAAGGTGATGACAGTAAGGACAACGTAGAAAATAAAGGCAACAATGACACTTATGAAACAAGCCTTAGTCATGATGATAGTGACAAAGATGAAAAAAATGAAGATGATGATTATGCAGAAATTCAATAAGAGTCTAACGATATTCATTAAAATAATGAAGAAACCATGATGACTAATAGCCCTAATAATAATGAAAACAGTAACACTATCAGTGAAAAAGGCAGTCAAGAGGTGGATGACAGTGGTGAATATCATAACAATAATGTTAGCATGGAGGAAATGAAAGTGAATCTCAAGAGGGAAATCAAGAACATAGTGCAGAAGACATAAATGCAGACATCATTGATGAAAGGAAAGGTAGTATTGAGATCAGCCATGGTGAGGGAGTTCTAGTAGAAAAATTTGAGTTTTTCCCTCTCACCTATAAAAAGGGTCAAGGCTTGTGTTTGATGCCTCTAAAAGGAAAGGGACCATTCCATCCACCTTAGCTCAGCCACTAGGAAAATGGAAACAAAAGGTAAAGGAAGAACAAGAAGATCATGAATTTGAGAGGGAGTTTAAGATCATTCAGGTGGATAGTGATGAGGAGAATGAAGAAAGAATCACAAACTTGCTGCTCCAAGATAGAAATGCACAAATAAAATACCTCCAAGCACATTTGGATAGGGCCAAGAGTGTGAATGATGCCCTTGACTTGGAGAATAGGCAGCTAGGAGCTCAAATTGCAATCTATGAAGCTAGAGCCCTCAAGGCCCGAAAAGAAGCCAAAAAGGCATAGGTGAGACTAGAAGAGTTCATGGGTGCCTATGAAGAGAGTGAATATGAGGAAGGAAAATCTATGAAGAGACTTAGAACCATGGGATTGAAGAAGGCATTGGCCAAACAAAGGGAGAAAGAATCAGCCCTAGTGGAACAACTCCCTTTAGATGACTTTTGGCCATGGAGATAGCACATGACTGGGAGCCTTGGTTGGAGAGACGCAACATACACTTGGAGGCTAAATTGAAGAAATCAAATCAATACCTTGACCTCCAAATAATGATGACTAAACATTATGCCTAGAGAAACCAAATTGCAAGGGCTAAACTGAAAAGGGCTCAAACCAAGATCCAATCACTAAAAGAGGTAAAACGCCAAGATAGAATTGGAATTTTGGCACAATATTCTCTACAGGTCTCTCAAAACCCATGAGGCACACATCCACCAAATTTGGGAGAATTTTGACAAGTTTTTGTTTTTTGCTAATTTTGAGGGCCAAAAGGGTAGCACCCATGGTGCTATGCTTTTTCTCATAGCATCTTCAGGGGGGAAGGCTCACATTTTTGGAATCCTCATATCAAATATAGCATGCTGACAAAGTTTCATATTAATTGGAGTTGTTTTGATCCTCCAAAAGGGTAAAAAACACCCTAAGTTTCACCTTTCTGCCTACTTTTCAGGACATGTGTTGCGCCTTTACTAGACTTGGAATTTTTTACTTTTGAATAGGGTGCAAAGGTAAAATTAGATAACCAATAGAAATTAGACTCAAATGGATTTCCAACGATCCTTCACGGAGCCTTTTCTGACATTGGGAAGACCATCAAAACTTTGCTTCACGCTGACCCAATTTTCTTGCTCCAGTGCTACACACTTGGCATGGAAATTCATCCTAAAACATAGTGCTACTCCCTTAACAGAGGGAAATTAAAAAATGTACGCTTGGAAAGTTTTAGGAGGATTTTCAAACCTCAAATATCAATTTCTTTACTAAAACTGCCTGAAAATATATTATGTTTTAGATATTTTGTGCCTTGGGACTTGCAAGGTCTCAAGGATAATGGTGACATTTCTGATTAGAAAATAGGCTTCTAGATACTCTATTAGGTTTTTCTCCTCCTTTATGGTTAATAGAGAATTTAGGACTCATTGTTAATGTTGGCCTTTAATGCGTTTTGAGAGCAATACATGGTTCTTTGAGGTTGAAAAGAAATTTGGTGTTATGGAGCTTGTGAATGATTTGCTTTGATTGATGATGATGAAAGCTTTCTTGTAGGATCCCTGAGCTTGGTGAATGGTGATGTGTCTCTAATCTATTCATGTTTTCTTGTTTATAATTATATCCATCCTTCTATGTTGCAGTATATCAGAAAAGTATAGGCTAATAAATGTTGTTTGAGGCACCTTAGTCCTTCCTGTTTCTATTGTCTTTATGTTTTCCTCTGCTGGGTTAGTTTAAGGAATTCTTAGCTACTCCTTAGATCCACCTAATCTTGTTTGTTTCATTAATGGTTTGAAAATTTAGTTTCCAAATATGTTTTATGGTTATCCATGCTTACTTGATGCTATCTAAACTCTGTTTATGGAATCTCTCTTGGATGGATTTCTTGCTAGTTTTAGCCAAAGAGGCCATGTTTTGATCATGCCCTTTGTTTATGCTTGATAATTTTTCCTGAAATTTCATTATATCTTGATTGATGATGTCTAGGAGTTCCATATTCATTGATTAAAGTTATTTTTCATCTTATATTTTTTCAAAATTTCAAGGTGAAATCACTAAAGTTAGATAGGTTTACTTGCTTTTTGTGTTTCACTAAATTGTTTATCTCAAATATATATTTGTTTAAGTATTTTCATTGAGTTAATGGTTTTTCCTATCTCATGATTATTATATTTTTCTTATCAGTATTTGATACCTTCTTTTTTATGGGTATATGACAAATGATTCTTAACTGCCCTTTGCCCTACCTTGTTTCCCCAACTTAATGTCCATTTCACTTCACACATAACCTTAAAAGATCCATTGACTACACTAGATTTTCCCTGTGATGCACTTTGACTCATTGTTGAGATATCCATGAATTTCATAGACTCCATAGCCCAATTATTTGATGACCTCTCACTCCACCTATTCTACTTGATCATTTTACCCAACCCAACCAAACAAACAAAACCGTAAACTTCACAACTAGCCTAAAATCAACTGTCTAGAGAAAAAAAGTTCACCTCCTTTGCATACAACAGAAATATCCTTCTCTGAGTCCAGAAAGGCTAGGTCCTAGGACTCCAGAGACTAGTTTTATGTTACCCTGTGCATTTCGTCTACCAATATGCTAAATCACAGGACACTAACATTTTGGCGATCACGGTGGGACCTTATGAGTTAGTAATAATATAAGTATCCCCTAGAACTCTAGAATCCCTTGTTAAAGAGTATCCAATGAATCTGCCACCTCATTTCCATACTAAAATTCTGGCGATCAGAGTGGGACTGAGTACATAGTAGCCTAAAAACTCTTATAGACTCATTTAAACCCTCGGTTAAGCTTAGAAAGTCAACTGATAGCCAAGAGTAGACTTTGCTTGTTTCACCATCCTAGAAAAATGATGACACACTTACAAGACACTCATACAAACCTTAGGGATACATAAAGGAACTTAGAAAACCCCAAAACATCTCTAGATTGGCTTTTTATTAGTTATTGGTGGTGGACCATAAACTTATATCCTTAAAATAGCAAAAAAAAATCCACTTGGCGACTCCACTAGCCTAAAATAGGCCTATTGCTTCACTAGTTCTCATAAACTCCCTCAAGAATGCATTAAGTAGTCCCAATCATGTTGATGGTGGACATTGTTAGCCACCTATAAATTTTTGACAAGAAAACAAGTGGCTAAATATTCTTCTGAGCCTTCACGAGAAACATTTCCCTTGAAAATATTTCATCCTTGAAGCCTCTATGTGTCCTCTGCTCCTTGAATAATCTTCACTGTTGTTTCCATTTAAAAGCCTCACTGTTTGTGAAGAAAATTGTTGTTAAAAAGGCCTCCATTTTCCCTATATCATCCTCATGAAACCTCCAATTTTCATCACTTTTCCCCTTTTCAAATTCCACAAAAATTCCCTTCAAATCCCTCCATTTCATCCGTAAACCATGTTTAAACCTTATAGCTCCCTTTATCTGGTTTAAAATCCCCCTTTTTCCTATACTAGAACCTTTTCTTATAGCCTTGAAAAGCACTGATTTGGCTTAAAATACCCCATTTTACAATATATCAGGCTTAAGCCCCTAAGGGCTTATATTCTACAACCTCGGCCTCATATAACCATAAATCTGGAACCAAACGCTAAAAAGGATTATCCTCTGCTGAAAATTCCCAAGAAATCCTTTGAAAAGGCATAAAAACACTTTTCTTCGCCCCATTATAATGTTAATCCCCTCAGGGCTTGTTATCCCTAGCCCCCCTCTCCATGTAGCCTAGGCACAGAGGTCTGAGTGCTAAAAATCCCTAAAAACCACATCAAAATGCCTTTTTACCTTTGTTTTATTTGCTCCAACGGATTATGATCTGGGTGAACATGCACCGTCGATCTCCACAGATCGACGGCTGTGAACAATCGAGCTCTTCCCCTTTCCATTTCCCCGTTGGTTTAACTCTGCCCTGATATGCAATCATAGCCATCCATTTAATAGATCCAATGGATATGATTAAGCCCGATGAACCACCTCTGCTCTCGAACCTTTCTCTCATCGCGCCTCATCTCCGCCGTCAGATCTCACCGTCCCACATCCGACGGTTCACATACATATCGCGCAACTTCGCTCTCCAATCGTTAACGCTCTGAAGCCACGTGATATAAGTGGTTTTGCATGGACACATGGTGCATGCTGAATGGTATCACGTGAATTTGGGAAAAACCATAAACCGCCCTCGGACCTACGCGAATACCACTAGTGGTTTTGTCTTACCACCCTCTTCTGCCGTGTGTTTTATCGCTTAATCTAGACCGTAGATCTTTACGATCTAATGGTCTAGACTTATTCTCATGCCATTCACATATGCCCCTCACTAATCTCGTCCATTGATCTCCACCGTACGATTTCTTCATCGGACGACCACGATACAGTTTCATCCTTCGTCCATCATTCCTTCTTTATCCACCAAACGATTTTATCAATGATTCTTAGCCGTCAATCATCACCGCTAGACCTAATCCAACGGTCCAAAATATTTCTCATGCCAAAACTTCTGCAGGCCCGATTTTCACCATTTTTTCACGATTTTCACCATTTCTTCGCCCATTGCTACCATTTCACCTCTGCTCTTCATCCTCCATGGGTCTCCACAGCCTTCATCCTCCCTCCCTCTTGATTTATTAACATGTTTCTGTGTTTTTTGCAGGGTATAAGATCAAAAAATTCACTCTATCACACAAGTACTGACAGGGTATTTTGGAATGTAGAATATCAATTCCAAGACTAGAGATCGCAGGGAGATATGCTGAGAAAGGTTTAAAGCATATTTTATTAAAGAAGTAGTGTTTAAACCCTAGTTAAAGCCCTATTGCACCATTAAACCTACATAAGCACCAGAGCTAACAACAAAAATTGTATCAGTGAATGGAATTGAAGGATTGATGTTTGTCATTGAAAATTAATGATTTAATCCAATGATTAAAAGACAAGGAGACCGTATGAAGACCATAAAGAAGATCAAGGCTTAATTAGGCCTAAAAAAAAGACCTAAAAGTGAAACAAAAAGTGTTTTTGGAAAAGACAGAGGCTATCAGTCCAAGAACGCCTTCACCGCCACACCAAAGGCAAATTGACCCCTCTCCAGCCACTAAAAGACACCTGCAGCCTCACAGAAAACAAAGAATGCTTAGTCATTGCCAGAAAAGAGGATATTTTCCTAAAGACAGATGAATAGTTATTTATAACTATCACCAGAGTTATTTTAAAAGATAAGAAGCAATCCTAAAGTCATTCTTCTCGTATGTGAAGCCTCAAAGGGCAGAAGCAACAATTATGAAAGTATGGAAACCTACAGATTTCTATCCCCCTTGCTTATTTCAAAGGTAAAAGACAGACAGTTGGACCAAGTACAAGAAAAGGACCATTAAATGAAGCATGGAGCTAGACATTTTCTTACCCATCAAGCCTCCCAGGGGCCAAGAAACATTAAGTCCTTCATTTAATTGGGCTAACTATCTCTTCTACTATTTCACTTCCTCATTCACCTATAAATATTCATCGAAAATTCATTGTAAAGGGTTGTTGTTGGTTGATATGGATTCATTCGATTGTTAGAATTGTTATTGGGGGAAGTAGTTGAGTAGTTTTTAATTTAGTAGGCTGGGAAGAGAAGTCTATATTGTAAAGGGCCACTGAGCTCAAAGTATGTGATTGGTTTTTCACGTCAATTAATCAAGCATATTCACAGGATCCTCGTCTATATTATTGGTGATGTATTCTCAGTGTAATTTTTTCCTTTCATGTTTTTACATACTGTCCATATTTCTATGATAAATAACAATAAGCATAGATTAGGATATACTGCTGGAAGTACCCTAAATCTCACTGTAAATCTTTATCTTTGATTTTTTTTGCTAAGTTGTGTATCTAAGAGCTAATTCATCATAGTTTAACCAGTATAGTAGTTTTCTGATCCATTGCTTACTGATGTCTAAATTTGGAGTTAGTTTCTTATATCCCTTTGAGTGAGTGTCAAAAGCATTGAAGGTTAAAAGCCCTCCTCTGATCTTAGGCCTTAGTCTCTGTTTCATCTTATATGTTTTCTACTACTCTGAAAGTGGTCATGAGGACTGCTGGATTATTTTTCTTTAGAGTATGCTGAAGCAGGTATGGAGTTAAATGACCTCTGATCTGATCTTAAGCTACCTTTGTGCCTTTATGGGAGTTTCCTTTGAAGTATGTCAAAAGCAAGCGTGGAGTTAAATGATCTCTGACCTTATCTCAGACTGCCCTTTGGTCTCTTTCTTTCACCCATTCTTAATGTTCCATTCCACAATCTATCTAAAGAGATCCTCTAGTATAGATGACTTGCCCTATGAAAACCCTTGAATAATTGTTATGCAAGTAATCCCCTTTCAAGACTCCATATCCGAATGGATTTACACTTTCTTGAACTATCTTCTTTTGCCGAAACATACTGCGCATTTGTTCCTTTTGATTCCATTTAACCTTATCAGTTAATGATCTCCAACCCAGCAACAAAACCAATTTAAAACCCCCTTGTGCTTCATACCTAGCCTAATACCTCATTTTTAGCTTCAAAGACATATCATTATTTGCATTCATAGAGAGATCCCTCTCTGGATCCAGAAGGGCTATATCCTATGATCCCAAAGTGGTTATGATGTTTTCTTGTCTTATGGTCTTGCCAATCTGGCAAAAACACAGGAACCCCAACATATTGGTGACTCCGCCAGGGAAAAATATGAGTGTCCTTAATTTCTAATACCTAGTCTTGTGTCCCATTTTCATCGCCAATATAATGGGGACCATACTAGGGAAAAATTTGAGTGTCCTTAATTTCTAATACCTGGTCTTGTGTCCCATTTCCGTCACCAACATAATGGCGACTCCACTGGGGATTTTGAGTAAGTTATACCTAATGCATCCTGGAGCCCTCAGAATCTCTGGTTAGGTTGGTATTCAATTGCTGATGGTGGACATCACCCTGTGAGACAATTGTGGAGCCCCAAGTGGAATAGGCGGGTGACCACCAATATCCACCTGGATCACCCTACTTCAAAATTTCAAATTCATCCACCTGGCGACTCCACACTCTATAACTCTCGAAAGGCCAAATGTCTCCACTGGTAGAAGACCCTGAAATGGTTGAGAAAACATGGTGACCTCTTTTCTAATTTACAAATATTCTTCCACATATACAACGAAGATATGCCCCAATGAGTAGGGATCATATCCCCGGATTCCCACACAAAATTCCTGAAATAAATTGGTTGAAAAACCTACCTACCTTTCAGGGTGAAAAAGTTGATGATCCCTTGTTACATCTCATCAATTTTCATATACAGGTGTGGAGGTTTAAAGTTGAATGGCATGAGGACTGTCTTTTGAAAATTTTCATGGCAACATTAGAAGGAAAGGCTAGGAATTGGTATGAATGGTTAGAACCCAAAAGTTTGTTTTCTTTAAAGGACATCCACCAATTATTTTACAATAACTATAAAGGAAAATCTCCATCCTTATCATGGGATTGTTGTGATCAATCTCTGAATATCATACAGTACCTACTAGATATTAATGAGGATTTGGTTAATATGCATCCTGAAGATCTGTTGACAGCCATTCAAGAATTTCATATGAATCCTAGCTATCACAAGAACCTGGATGAATCAGTCGAGGAATAAATAAACCAAGAAATGAAGGATAATCCTCAAGATATTCCTAAAAACACAAATTATGATCCATCATCCCTTATAGCTGAGGCTCAAGATGACATCCAGCCTCAAATCCAGTCTTCGCAAGAAACAGAGAGCTACTGCACTTCTGCTCAAAGAAACACAAGTAAATCCTCCCCTTTGACAGAAGTGGAAATAGATCAAATCATCAATAGACAGCTAGCCTCTAAAATTTGTTGCAGAACAGACACTCTTGTCCATTCATATTCTGAGTTTTTTTTGGAAAGCTCTTATGTATATTAGAATGAAGAAAGGCTTGCTGATAATCCAGTATGTTTGATTGGTAGCATTACTTACAATCATGATTTTCCTATTTTTGATCTATCTGATGATGATGTTCTCCAAACATAAGTTGATCTTTGAGAGCCATCAGTAGCAAATTTGTGGGAGGGAAATCAGTTCCCTCAACTCCAAGAAAGTAATGAGCCAAGTCAGCCTATGTATGATACTGATGGGGAAAGTTATGAAAGCCTAGTATTAGATGAAGATTCATTGAATTTTCACTCTGTTACACCTCAGATCATCAGTAAAAATTTCCATGTGATTGGAGATCAGAAGCCTTTCATTCCACAAGGTGAAGAGGAAAATAAGGAAGAAATTATTGAGCCAAATGAAATTGAAGAACCTTCTCCTGAAACAGTTGAGGAAATTAAAGAAACCCCTACTCAAGAATACATTGATCCTTTTATTAAGCTCAACCCACCAGATCAGAACATCACAGAGTTACAAGGGGACATCACTACCATATATGATGAGTCCTCCAGTTCAGAAAATGAAGAAGATGAGGAAGATTCTCTTTCTCAAGAGAGTCTTGTTCTTGATCCAGTGGAAGAGGAAGAAGTCCTGGTTGAAGACCACTTGTCTAATACTCACAACCAGGTATCATTTCATGATCCTTATGCCCATTTCCTGCAAAAATTTGAAGAAGGATCGAAGGTCATTTTGGGCAGCTTGTTGCAGAAAACAAGAAATATTTCAAAGTCTACTATTAAAAATCAAAGAGAATGGGAGTGGCCCTACCTATCCATCATGCTCAAAGATTTGGGAAGAAAATACCAGTCATGGGACCATCTAATTGACTGGATGTATTGGAAAAGAGTATTTTATAAGCTAGACATGTAAATATCTCAAGTTAGAGTAGGGTAGGTAGGAAATCTCAATAAAGCTCAGCCTGTGAGCATTTAGTTAGTTGTTGAAGTTTTGCTTTGAAAGGAAAGTTTCGGATATGCTCAAAACTTGAACCAACGAAGAAATAAGAATCAGCTCCAACAAGCCCAAAACCAGAGCTGAAATGAAGAATAAAAAGTGACTCTAACAAGCTCAAAATCTGAGTCACAAAAGGAATGAAGGATGATGGTGAATTTTTAGATTTGAAGCCTTCCAATTTTTTTTTACTTTCTGCAAATTTCAGTCCATATGCAGCTTGTCTTTATGCTATGGATTCACAGTAGAATAGACAGTCTAATCCTGGTTTGTATGTGTTTAAATTTTTGTCTTAGAATGTAGAGAAAGAAATCTGCTAGACATTTTAATCCTAGAAGATATTAGTGTAGGTAGAGAAGCTATGATTTGAACTTTTTATTCTTGTCTCATGGAGAAATAATGGTAGAAGTAGAATACGTTTATTTTCCTGTTTGTGAAAAACTAATGATGTAAAAGGTCTGCAAGTCTAAACACACCTTGAAGAGAAAATGCTAGGACAATGGGATGGGTAGGTAGTTGTGTGGGAAAATGTTTTCTGCTGATATGATGTCTTCATGATTGTAGTAGCTGGTTGAAGAAGAAAAAGATGTGTCAAGTGCCAGGCATCTAGCGTACCTCCAAAGAATTAAATCTTCAGTTATTGACACCTTCAAGAAGATGCCATCCCCATGTGGAGCCACCGTTAGCCACCTATAAATTTTTGACAAGCAAACATGTGGCTAAATATTCTTCTGAGCTTTCAAGAGAAACATTTCCCTTGAAAATATTTCATCCTTGAAGCCTCTATGTGTCCTCTACTCCTTGAATAATCTTCACTGTTGTTTCCAGTTAAAAGCCTCACTATTTGTGAAGAAAATTGTTGTGAAAAAGGCCTCCATTTGCCCTATATCATCCACATGAAACCTCCATTTCTCATCACTTTTCCCCTTTTCAAATTCCACAAAAATTCCCTCCAAATCACTCCATTTCATCCTAAAACCCTGTTTAAACCTTATAGCTCCCTTTATCTGGTTTAAAAACCCCCTTTTTCCTCTACCAGAACCTTTTCTTGTAGCCTTGAAAAGCACTAATTTGGCTTAAAATACCCCATTTACAATATCTCAGGCTTAAGTCCCTGAGGGGTTATATTCTGCAACCCTAGCCTCATATAACCATAAATCCAGAACCAGGTGCTAAAAAGGACTATCCTTCGCTGAAAATTCCCAAGAAATCCTTTGAAAAGGCATAAAAACCATTTTCTCCGCCCCATTATAATGTTAAGCCCCTCAGGGCTTGTTCTCCCTAGCCCCCCTCTCCATGTAGCCTAGGCACAGAGGTCCGAGTGCTAAAAATCCCTAAAAACCACAGCAAAATGCGTTTTTACCTTTGTTTTATTCGCTCCAACAGATTATGATCTGGGTCAACATGCACCGTCAATCTCCAGAGATTGACGACTGTGAACAATTAAGCGCTTCCCCTTTCCATTTCCCTGTTGGTTTAACTCCTCCCTGAGATTCAATCATAGCCATCCATTTAACAAACCCAACGACTGTGATTAAGATCGATGAACCACCTCCGCTCTCACACCTTTCTCCCATCGTGCCTCATCTTCGCCATCGGATCTCACTGTCCCACATCGGACAGTTCACAGACATATCGCGCAACTTTACTGTCCAACCATTAATGCTTTGAAGCCATGCAATATAAGTGGTTTTTCATGGACATGTCGTGCATGCTGAATGGTATCGCATGAATTTGGGAAAAGCCATAAACCGCCCTTGGACCTGCGCGAATACCACTAGTGGCTTTTTCTTACCACCCTCTTCTGTCGTGTGTTTTATCACTTAATCTGGACTATAGATCTTTACAATCTAACAGTCCAGACTTATTATCATGCCATTCACATATGCCCCTCACCAATCTCGTCCATTGATCTCCACCGTTCGATTTCTTCATCGGATGGCCATGATACAGTTTCATCCTCCGTCCACCATTCCTTATTTATCCACCAAACGATTTTATCAATGAATCTTAGCCATCGATCATCACTGCTAGACCTAATCGAATGGTCCAAAATATTTCTCGCACCAAAAATTTTGCAAGCCCAATTTTCACCATTTTTTCACGGTTTTCACCATTTCTTCGCTCGCAACCACCATTTCGCCTCTGCTCTTCATCCTCCATGGGCCTCCACAACATCCATCCTCCCTCCCTCCTGATTTCTTAACATGTTTCTATGTTTTTTGAAGGGTATAAGATCAAAAAACACACTCTGTCACACAAGTACAGACAGGGTATTTTGGAACACAGAATATCAGTTCCAAGACCAGAGATCGCAGGGAGATATGATGAGAAAGGTTTAAAGGATATTTTATTAAATAAGCAGTGTTTAAAACCTGGTTAAAACCCTATTGCACCATTAAAGCTACACAAGCACCAGAGATAGCAGCAAAAAGTGTGTCAGTGAAGGGAATCAAAGGATTAATGCTTGTCATTGAAAGTTAATGATTTAATCCAATGATTAAAAGACAAAGAGACCATATGAAGACCATAAAGAAGATCAAGGCCTAATTAGGCCTAAAAAAAAGACCTATAATTGAAACAAAAAGTGTTTTAGGAAAAGACAGAGGCTATCAGTCCAAGAACGCCTTCACCGCCACACCAGAGGAAAATTGACCCCTCTCCAGCCACCAAAATACACCTGCAGCCTCACAGAAAACAAAGAACGCCTATTCATTTCCAGAACAAAGGATATTTGCCTAAAGACAGCTGAATAGTTATTTATAACTATAAGTAGAGTTATTTTAAAAGATAAGAAGCAGTCTTAAAGTCAATATTCTCGTATGTGAAGCCTCAAAGGGCAGAAGCAAGAGTTATGAAAGTATGGAAACCTACAGATTTCTATCCCCCTTTCTTATTTCAAAGGTCAAAGATAGATAGCCAGACCAAGTACAAGTAAAGTACCATTAAATGAAGAATGGAGCATGACATTTTCTTACCCATCAAGCCTCCTAGGGGCCAAGAAACATTAAGTCCTTCATTTACTTGGGCCAACTATCTCTTCTACTACTTCACTTACTCATTCACCTATAAATATTCATCAAAAATTCATTGTAAAGGGTTGTTGTTGGTTGATAGGGATTCATTCGATTGTTAGAAATGTTATTGGGGGAAGTAGTTGAGTAGTTTGTAATTTAGTAGGCTGGGAAGAGAAGTCTGTATTGTAAAGGACAACTGAGCTCAAAGTATGTCATTGGTTTTGCACATAAATTAATCAAGCAGATTCATAGGATCTTGGTCTAAATTATTGGTGATGTATTCTCACTGTAATTGTTTCCTTTCATGTTTTTACATACTCTCCATATTCTATGATAAATAAAATCAAGTATAGATTAGGATATACTGCTGGAAGTACCCTAAATCTCACTATAAATCTTCATCTTTGATGTTTTCTGCTAAGTTGTGTATCTAAGAGCTAATTCATCATAGTTTAACCAGTATAGTAGTTGGCTGGTCCATTGGTTACTGATGTTTGAATTTGGAGTTAGAATCGTACATCCCTTTGAGTGAGTGTCAAAATCATTGAAGGTTAATAGCCCTCCTTTTATCTTAGGCCTTACTCTCTGTTTCATCTTATATGTTTTCTACTACTCTGAAAGTGGTCATGAGGACTACTAGATTGTTTTTCTTTAGAGTATGTTGAAGTAGGTCTGGAGTTAAATGACCTCTAATCTGATCTTAAGCTACCTTTGTGCCTTTATGGGAGTTTCCTTTGAAGTATGTCAAAAGCAGGCCTGGAGTTAAATGACCTCTAACCCAATCTCAAACTGCCCTTTGGTCTCTTTCTTTCACCCATTCTTAATGTTCCATTCCACCATCTATCTAAAGATATCCTCTAGTATAGATGACTTTCCCTATGAAAACCCTTGAATAATTGTTATGCAAGTAATCCCCTTTCATGACTCCATAGCCCAATGGATTTACACTTTCTTGACCTATATTCTTTTGCCGAAACATACTGCTGCTTTTTTCCTTTTCATTCCATTTAACCTTCTCAGTTAATGATCTCCAACCTAGCAACCAAACCAATTTAAAACCCCCTTGTGCTTCATACCTAGCCTAATACCTCATTTTGAGCTTCAAAGACATATCATTCTTTGCATTCATAAATAGATCCCTCTCTGGATCCAGGAGGTCTAGATCCTTGGATCCCAAAGTGGTTCTGATGTTGTCTTGTCTTTTGGTCTTTCCAATCTGTCCAAAACACAGGAACCCCAACAGACAACAAAGTTTAAATCTTCCACCTGGAAACTCCACAACCCTCGATAGACCTAAAGACTCCACTGGTAGAGAAATCTGGACTGGTTGAAAAGATACAGTGACCCTTTCTAATTTAAAAACATGGATCCAACGATACAAAGGAGATATGCTCCGATGAGTAGAGATCATATCCCTGGATTTCCACATAAAATGCCTCAGATAAATTGGATAAAAAACCTACCTATATTTAAAGATGAAAAATGTTATAACCCCTTGTTACATCTCATCAAATATCATATACATGTATGGAGGTTAAAGGTTGAATTACATGAGGACTGCCTCATGAAAATGTTTATGGCAACATTAGAGGGTAAGACAAGGGAATGGTATGAATGGCTAAAACCTGGTAGCTTGTTTTCCTTAAAAGATCTCCACAAGGAATTTTGTGATAATTATAAAGAATATTGTCCATATTTACTGTTAGCTGAAAATTGTTGTGATCAATCTGAAGATTTCATACAATACCTTTTAAACATTGATGAAGATTTAGGGAAATGGCATCCTGAAGATCTATTGGAAGAACTCCATGCATTTCATACTCAAGATAACTATTATGATAGTAAAGAAAAGTTGGTTGACGATGAAATAAATCAGGAAGTAAGGGAAGGTCTTCAGGATCTCTCTGAAGGCGCAATTGATGACTTACCATATCTTCTAGGAGAGGCTCAAGAAGAAGTTTAGCCTCAAAATCAGCCTTCACAAGAGAAGGAGAACTGTTGTAGTTCTATCCTAAGAAAGATAATGATGCCTCCTCTTTTAACTAAAGAGGAAATAGATCATACTATAAGCATGCAACCAACCTCCAAACCTTCATGTCAATAGAGAATTTCTATGTATTTTCCTACTAATCCAATATGTTTGATTGGTGACATTGCTTATGTTGATGATTCGCCAAAGTTTGATCAGTCTGATGATGATGATGTTATCCAAACAGAAGCTAATCTTGTAGAGGAATCAACAGTCTATTTGTGGGATGAAGTTCAATATCATCAACATGAAAATAGTAATAAGCCAATACAGGTCACCTATGACACTGTTGAGGAAAGCATTGAATGTTTCGAAGTAAGTGATGTATCTCTAATTATTTTCTCTACTTCATTTCAGTCCATCAGTAATAGCTTTCGTGTGATTGGAAATCAGCAGCCTTTTAGTTTTAATGTTGAGGTTGGGGAAGACAAAGAACTTCTTGAGAAGATTGTTAATGAGAAACCTTCTCCTTAAATGGATGAGGAAATCATTTATGACATAGAATTCTCCTTTTCTCTATATTTGAAGTCACCAAGTCCCATTAAAGTTCAAATTGCAAATGAAGGCTTGGAGATTGACAATCACATGATAGTTTCTGCACTGTCCTCTCAAGAAGATTTATTCCCAAAGACTACTCCTGCTCATCAACATGATGATATTCATACAGAACTCAACCCACTCTCTCAGAACACATCAAGTTTTCTAGATGATAACATTGCAATATATGATGAGTCTACTAGTTCAAATGATCATGAGGAGGAGGAGGATTTTCTTTCCCAAAAGAGTCAAAATCTCAGAAAAGTGGAGGAAGAAGCATTCCTGGATCAATCTTATCTCCCAAATCCTCTAAGGTGGGTATTTTTCCAAGATCCCTTTGTTGTTTTCTTAGAGACAGTTGAAGAGGGATTAAAATATGTCAAGAGTAGTTTGATGCAAGGTTTAAAGAAAATTTTAGGCACCACTGTTCAAGCACAAGTGAGGTGGGAGTGGCCTTCTAATTTTTTCAAAACCTTCAGAGAGCTGAAACAAGATCCCTCATGGAATCATATACTTCATTGGTTGTATTGGAAAAGAGAGTTCACCAATTGAATGTATATCATGTATAGGTTAGATTAGGATATATAGGTATGAAAATAATCTCATGCGCTATGAGCACATTTCTAGTTTCTATTTTTAGAATACAAATCTTGAAAAAAAAAACAAAGAAAAGATGAAAAAGAGGCCAGATGAGAAAGAAAAAGTACAACCCCATACCCAAAAAAGAGTTTTTCTGAAAGTGAGCAAGTCTAAATTCCACTACTTGTTTGGAAAGAAGAGTCTTGTTCAGTCAACTAGCCTAATCATGGCTGAACATGTTTTGATTTTCTACTGATAAGTTAGTAAAAGAAGACTCGTCAAACCATTTAAAATTGACTTGTGAGTAGGAATAGATTAGGAGAAAAGGATGTTGGTTCTCAATGCTCAAATCTAAATGAAAGAGAAAGATAGGGATGATTAACAAATGATGAAACACGACCCTCATACTTTCTAGTTTTGTTTGTACAAAAATAATGTCTATGTGTAGCTTGTCCCAATGCCACAGCCCATGGTAAATCATATAGATTAATTTTGTTTAGTCATGTTTTAAATTTCATGTCAATAGCTTAGAGAATGAAGTTTTTCATATAACTTAATCTTGACAGTCAAACAGTCTAGGTAGAGAATAAAACGAGTTCACTAGCATAATATTATCTCTTGGAACCAATAAGGGTACAAGAAGATAGTTTGTTTTTCCTTCAAACGAAAAGGACTGTCAACAGTTTTCCAATCCAAGTGCACCTAAAGGAAGAAAAAATGTTAGGCAAGGTATGATGGGTAGGTAGAGATGAGGTTGAATTTATCATGTTTTTCAGATTCTTAAGATCATAAATTCAAGAGAAACATCAAAAAATGAAGAAGAAAAATATTCCCAATGGATGAGGCATTGGTCTTCAAAAACTCAAAGATTTGATATCTGAAGTTTTGGACACCTCTTGAAAAGGAAATGCCCTCCCCAAGTGGAGCCACTATTAGTAATCAATAATTTTTGATATTTTGTATATGATTAAATGTTTTTCCTAGATTTCTAAAACCAAGATTCATGAATATTGTGAGTTTTAGAAATTTCACTGCCTTCATTATCCCTAGGATAATTTTTTCATTGTTTCACTATTCTATCATGTCATGGTCAGCTTACCACTCCTAGAGGACCCCTCATGGGCTCATGCCACTCATATTTATCCTATTTTTCCACCCATGACCTTAGTACTCTGTTTTACCTTGCCTCACCCCTCCACTTGCCATCTAGGATCACCAACCAGCCTACTCCTTCTCATATTCACCAAATGCCTCAAGCATTGATGGTATCAAAGTTGTCCCTATAGGCTCTTTTGATAAGTCAAGTACATTGGATTTAAGATCTTCAATACATTGATTTGTCAAAAACTCTATTTTTCATACTTGAAGACCCCAAGTTAAGCTTTCAGTCAAAGAAGAAGTCCAAGGAGTTGTCCACTAGGTAGTTAGGGTTTTTTAGGGATTTTTTCTTAGTTTCATGACTTTCATGGTTAAATAATCATCAAGGCTTGTATCCTGATGCTCTTACACCTCCTTGTATCCTTAATATACCTTCATAAATACTTTCCATCACTCCTATCCCTCAAAATCATCAATTTTCTACAAAACCTAGCCTATTGCTACAATTTGACACTTTTTCGAGATTAGGCCTGTGTTTTGCCCTTTTGGACCCCTTCCCCTCACTCAATATTCCAAATTACACTTTCCCGTACTCTTTAAAATCCATAGCTATCCCCAAAAATTTCCAAAAGAATTTATACAACCCTTAACCCCTTCATTCCCCTCCCTGTACAAGTTAGTCCTAAAATCCCCTGTTTTTCTTACACCAAACCCTAATTTCCTCTTCCAACAAAGATAGGGTTTGCAATGGAAAAGAGGAATAGGAGAAAAGAATCCAAATGATAGGTCATATAAGCAATAAGAAATCCATACCAACTCCTAAACATCATGCCTCCATCATTTTCCAAAAATTCATTCCAAGAGTCAAGCCATTTTTCACTCATAGGGACAGTTTTTCTTCCAACTATGTTTCTGACAAAAAAGAGATGAATTTGAAAAAAGTGAGAGAGGTTTTTGTCTCTAATAGGTCCAAGAAGAAAAAAATCCTTCATTTTTTACACAGGTGTCATGTTTTGGGAGCAATGTCAAAACTACAGGTGTCACAGGAGAATTGTTGCACTTGTAGAGTGACCTTGGGAAAATCAGATTTTATAATAGCTGGCGTGTCCAAATGAATTTCTTGATGACTCAAATGATAGGTATACTAGAAGATATTTCAAATGAGCTATCATGAGCTCCATTTTGAGTTATGGAAGGCCTCCAAAATTTGTTTGCACTAGCACTTTTCATTTCTGCACCATCACTCACCACGTTTTTGACTAGTCTTGGGAAAATCAACTTTTGACAAGGAAAATCAACTCCAATCAGGAAAAAAATGGTATATTTGGAAATTAGAAAGGTTAATATTTCCAATGCACTATAAAAATACCAATTCCAACACTGTGAAGGCCTCCAAATGCCCTCTACAAAATGGTGTTTTGCACTCAGGAGTTGGTACAGTGCCCCTGGAAATTGTTTCCCATGTAAATTATGTATGGCGTTGCGTGCCTGGGAGGTGGTGCTGCGCCCTTGGCCAGGAGGGCCTCCTCAACCCAAAAAACACTCAATTCACTTGTAGACTCTTGCTATAGGTCTTCCAGCATATTGAAGGTTAAGTACCATCACATTAGCCCAACCAAGCATGAATTGAATATTTCTAGAAATTATAAATGAAGAAGGGAAAAAGCCCTAAAGCCTAAAGCTTGAGAAGGTAGGAAAAGAGGTGAAATGAAGACCATAAATCTCCATGATGACAACAGGAAGAAGTTTGAATAATGATATTAGAAGGTCACCTCCATGGTTTATCAAGGATACAATACTTCACTGCATCAAAGGGAGGGAAATACAAAGAGTATCAGTGTGAGGCTGACTAATCCTTCAAATATAGTCAATAAACCTCAAAATGGTCAAAGAAATAAGGCATAGGGTTAAGTTTCAAAATGGAAAACCAAGCTAATCATGATTTTTCTGTTGAGTAATTAAAGTTGTCAAATTCCAAGAATGACAAAGGAGACAAAAATAGTTTGTGTCATGGCACCTGCAGCAAAACAGAAGTGGCCAAGAGAAGAAATAGTGGACATGACTTAAAATATTTGTCAAAATAAAGATATCACTATCATAATCAGTGAGAGGGGAAAAAATTATATTTTTAGATCACCCACAAAAAAATATCATTTTTTGTGTTTTAGGTCACCTCCTACAAAAGTGAACAGAGTATCAGTGAAATGATAAAAAGGCCCAAAAACATTAGAATGTGGGTTTGTAAGATATAAATATATCTTCCTAAGAGTATAAAAGCCAATTTTTTTTATCATTTAACTCCATTTGTCACTTGCAAAAGAGAGAAAGAAGCTTTCAAGAGAAAATTCATGTGTTCTCGCAAAATTCGGGCAAGAAATACCCTATGCTATGCTTTTGGGATGTTGTGCTACATGCTTGTGGGTGATTCCTTTTGAAAATTGAATAGAGAACTACGCGCCTGTGGACAGACGCTACACGTTTGCTACTGTGCAGAATCAACGGCCAACCTGACAGCATGTAGAGGCCCCACTGGCCCAGTCGCTGTGCATAGACACGTTTAGGAGCCGACCCGACAGCATGTAGAGCAACCTGATTGGCCCAGTGCTATGCACATATAGCATCCAGTACACATTTATCCTTTTGCCTGGTAGGCCCACTGCCTTAGCATGTTCAGAAATCACTCGACTGGCCTGTGCACCCGAACGCATTCAAACTTTTCCCAACTAGTCGTGCAGCCTCTGTCAGGCACTACACGGAGGGACATTCAGAGCCAACCCATTAGCATGCGCAGAGGCCCGACTAGCCCGGGCACTACACATAGGGACATTCAAAGCTGACCCGACAACCGTGCAGAGACTCGACTGCTCCACTCCTGTGTTACGCGTTTAGCTAGAAATATCTCCACGCCTGTGCAAGCCTCCAAACGCCTCCAAACTCTTCAAATTATCTACTTGGTACCTCATGAAGAATTTTATAAGAGGGCACTCATCCATCTACATGATAAAGGCAGTGAACAGGGAAATGATGAAAAGAACAATGACAAAGAGGCCAGCAATGAAGAAGAGGATGACAATGCAAAATATATGGAAGTGGATGACAATGAAACAAATGATGACAGTGAGGAAAGTGCAGGAGATAAAGAGGCCAACATAGATAAAGATGATGACAATAAGGAAAATGCAGAAAAAAAAGGCAGTAGTGACACTTATGAAACAACGCTCAGTCATGAAGACAGTGACAAAGATGAAGAACATGAAGATGATGATTATGTAGAAAGTCAAGAAGAGGGTAATGGCAATAATGAAAATAATGAAGAAACTGTGATGACTGATAGCCCTAATAATAATAACAGCAATAACACTATGAGCTAAAAAGGCAGTCAAGAGGTGGATGACAATGGTGAAGATCATAACAGTAATGTTAGCATGGAGGAAAATGAAAGTGAATCGCAAGAAGGAAGTCAAGAAAATAGTGTAGAAGACATAAATGCAGACATCATTGATGAAAGGAAAGGGAGTATTGAAATTAGCCATGGTGAGGGCGTTCTAGTAGAAAAATTTGAGTTTTTCCCTCTCACCTATAAAATGGGTCAAGCTTTGTGTTTGTTGTCTCTAAAAGGCAGGGGCCATGTCATCCACCTCAAATCAACCACTAGACAAATGGAAACAAAAGGTAAAGGAAGAAGAAGAAGATCATGAAGTTGAGAGGGAGTTTGAGATCATTTAGGTGGATAGTGATGATGAGAATGAAGCAAGAATCAAAAAATTTCTCCTCCAAGACAGAAATGCACAAATCAAATACCTCCAAGCACATTCGGATAGGGCCAAGAGTGTGAATGATGCCCTTGACTTGGAGAATAGGTAGCTAGGAGCTCAAATTGTAATCTATGAAGCTAGAGCCCCCAAGGCCCAGAAAGAAGCCCAAAAGGCACAGGTAAGACTAGAAGAGTTCATGGGTTCCTATGAAGAGAGTGAAGATGAGGAAGGACAATCTAGGAAGAGACTTAGAACCATGGGATTGAAGAAGGCATTGGCCAAACAAAGGGAGCAAGAATCAGCCCTAGCGAAACAAATCCCTTTAGATGAATTTTTGGCCATGGCGATAGCACATGACTGGGAGGTTTGGTTGGAGAGAGCCAACATACACTTCAAGGTTAAATTGAAGAAATAAAATCATAATCTTGACCTCCAAAGAAGGACGACTAAACATTATTCCCGGAGAAACCAAATTGCAAGGGCTAAACTGAAAAGGGCTCAAACAAATATCCACGCACCAAAAGAGGAAAAAGGCTAAGCTAGACTTGGAATTTTGGCACAAGCTTCTCTACAGGTCTCTAAAAACCCATGAGGCACACATCCACCAAGTTTGGGAGAATTTTGACAAGTTTTTGTTTTTTGCTAATTTTGAGGGCCAAGGGGTGTAGCACCCATGGTGCTATGATTTTTATTAGAGCATATTTAGGAGGAATGGCTCACATTTTTGGAATCCTCATCTCAAATATAGAATTCTCAAAAAGTTTCAGATCAATTGGAGTTGTTTTTGTCCTCCAAAAGGGTCAAAAACACCCTCATTTTCACCATTCTGCCTACTTTTCAGGACATGTGCTGCGCCTTTATCGGCCTTGCTATTTGTTCCTTTTTAATAGGTTATAGAATTCAAATCAGAGAACCAAGGGTATATATAGAAATTATACTCAAAGGGCTTTCCAACTAGCCTTCACAGAGCCTATCCCGACATCGAGAAGACCTTCAAAACATTGTTCCAAGTTGACCCAGTTTTCCTACTCCAGTGCTACGCCCTTGGCATGGAAATTCATCCTAAAAAATAGTTCTATGCCCTTAGCAGAGGAAAATTCAACAATTTTTCAGACCTAAAATATCAATTTCTTTTCTACAAAAGCCCAAAAATGTATTTTGTTTTAGATATTTTGTGCCTTGGGCCCTGCAAGGTATCAAGGACAATAGTGAAATTTCTGATTACCCAATAGGCTTCTAGATATTCTATTAGGTTTGTCTCCTCCTTTTTGGTTAAATAGAGCATTCAGGAATCATTTTTAATGTTGGAATTTGATGAGTTTTGAGAGCAATACATGGTTCCTTGAGGTTGAAGAGCAATTTGGTGTTATGGAGCTTCTGAATGATTTGCTTTGATTGATGATGATGAAATCTTGCATGTAGAATCCCTGAGCTTTGTGAATGGTGATGTGTCTCTAATTTTTTCATGTTTTCTTGTTTATCATTATTTCCATACTTCTATGTTGCAGTAGATCAGAAAAGTATAGGCTAAGAAATGTTGTTTGAGGCACCTTAGTCCTTCATGTTTCTATTGCCTTTATGTTTTCCTCTGTTGGGTTAGTTTAAGGAATTGTTAGCTACTCCTTAGATCCACCTAAGCTTGTTTTTTTCATTAATGGTTTGAAAAGGTAGCTTCCAAATATGTTTTATGGTTAGCCATGCTTACTTGGTGCTATCTAAACTCTGTTTGTGGAATCTCTCTTTGATGGAATACTTGATAGTTTTAGCCAAAGAGGCCATGTTTTGATCATGCCATTTGTTGATGCTTGATAAGTTGGCCTCAAAGTTCTTTATAGATTGACTGATTATGTCTAGGAGTTCCCTCTTCATTGATTAAATTTATTTTTCATCTTATATTTTTTCAAACGTTCAAGGTGAAATCACTAAAGTTAGATAGGTTTTCTTTCTTTCTGTGTTTCACTAAATTGTTTATCTTGAATATCTATTTGTTTAAGTATTGTCATTGATTTAATGGTTTTCCCTATCTCATGATTATTATATTTTTCTTATTAGTATTTGAGACCTTTTTGTTTATGGGTATATGACAAAGGATTCTTAATTGTCGTTTTCCCTAACTTTTTCCCCCAACTTAATGTCCATTTCACTTCACACATAACCTTAAAAGATCCATTGAATACACTAGATTTTCCTTGTGATGCACTCTGAAACATTGTTGAGATATCCATGACTTTCATAGACTCCACAGCCCAATGATCTAATTACCTCTCACTCCACCTATTCTACTTGATCATTTTAACCAACCCAACCAAACAAAAAAAAACGCTAAACTTCACAACTAGCCTAAAATCAACCATCTAGAGAAAAAAAGTTCACATCCTTTGCATATAATAGAGAGATCCCTCTCTTTGTCCAGGAAGGATAGGTCCTAGGACTCCAAATATTGGTCTTATGTTACCCTCTGCACTTGGGCTACCAATCTGCTAAATCACAGGAAACTAACACTACCATCACCCAAGCTAGTTTAATTTCCATTCTGTCTGGAAGCATTTTTCAATATTTGATATTAATGAAATGAAGTGTTATTCATAGTGCATCTCTATTTTTTATGTTTATTTATGTATTTTATTGCGTTATTTCATATGTCTAGATCATGAGGGTCTAAGATGAGGCATGCAGAGGGATTATAATATTTTGGGGGTCCAATTGCAGTTGATGCATTAATGGGATGTAGGTGTGAATTTATTAACTCAATTAATTGAGTTAAAATCAGTTGAACTAGTTCTAACTGAGTGATGAGCTAGTGAGAGGTCCAATAAATTAAATTAGATTTAATTCACAATGAGTGATCAATAATATAACTAATAATTCACTATTAATAGTTGCATGCATATCAGTTCTGAGGAAAACCCAATTGAGACAAAGGTTAAAGGGAACATAACTATCAGTTGTATTTATATTAAATTTCCCATGTACAATTATAAAGTCAATGGGATGCCATGGCAGATTTTGCAATCAAGGAAGGTTGATTTTCCTAATTAATACGGATCTAATTCCCTAGGAATTGCATGAGCAAGGCAGGGTGAAGGAAGGTTGCGAATTCACTAATTACTAGACTAATTTTTCCTAGATCAGTAGGAGACAATTGGTAGAGTGTTGGAGAATCTCATGAGAGATTAAGAATTGTATTGTTTCATGATTCCTCGACTTAATATGCAATATAGATAGAGGGGTTTTGAGCATTTTATTTCCCCACATACATCTTGTGTTGTGTGATTGATAGTTTCTTTCTCTTACTTATATGTGATTGTGCGATCGTGTTTTGTTTCCGCAAAGTGTAGGAAGGATTCAGTATCTTGTTTTATTACATTACAGGATCAGATTGAATCTTTCTGGTTACATTTTCTACATGAAATAGAATATAGGGTTAATACGATCTTGTCTTGTGGTGGTTAGTAGGAAACAAGGTTTGTGATAAATACCATCATAATTGGAGGAGGGCTTGCACTTTAATTTATATTGATAACAGAAATAGGCACAAGCATAATATTGACTGAGGTAACCCTAGTTTGCGGGTCGACATTGAGATCCAAATTTCATATCAAGATTTAGTCAAAGAAATTCCCAGAATATATGGATCCATATGAACTAATTCGAGTCCCTTATGCAGGCAAGAGTCGTGGTTTTTTCTATGGGTGGATAGGGTTTGTTCTACAAAAATTAGAAGTACATAAGTATAGTTCCCTAGTTAGGACAATTTCATATAATTTTTAGCTCATAAGGTGTGCCCTTAACACTATGAAACATTTGCATAGAAGAAGAGCGGTAGTGACCCTTAGAGCAAGTTTTATTTCTGCAATATAGAACACAGATCTGGAAAAATGATTTGCAGATTCAATATGTGTGGAGATAACAAATCCAAAGGAGGGTGGAACCTGAGCACAAGATTGAGCATGCGGAAGATTTCAAAAAAACTGAACATGAAAGGCTTGTGGTCCTATCTAAGATTAGAACAAAATTTCAAAACTTAGTTACACAACACCATGGAATATTATTAAAAAGGTTTCCCATGCATTCTAATCATAAATATCTGGTGGGATTGGAATAGCAACACATTTTTTTCACGAGAAATATCCATATTTCTTAACACTTATTTATCTATTGTCCCAACACAATATATTTCATCACCGCCACCCTTGAAAAATTGAACATGATAGGCTCGTGGTCCTATCTAATCTTGGAAGAAAATTTCAAAACTTAGCTACACAACATCATGGAATATTATTAAAAATGTTTCCCATGCATTCTAATCAACAATATCTGGTGGGATTGGAACAACGACACATTTTTTTCATGAGAAATATCCATGATAGTTTATGAATCACCCCAACATTTATGCTTTAGGAAAGTCATCTGATGATATTTCTTCACACTTATTTATATCTTGTCCCAACAAAATACCAGTCATCACCACCACCCTTGCAAAATTGAACATGATATGCTTGTGGTGATATCTAAGCTTGGAACAAAATTTCATAACTTAGTTACACAACATCATGGAAGATTATTGAAAAGGTTTCCCATGCATTATAATCAGCAATATATGGTGGGATTGGAATAGAAAAACATTTTTTTCATGAAAAATATCCATGAAAGTTTACGAATCACCCCAACATCTATCCTTTATGCAAGTCATATGATGATATTTCTTCACATTTATTTATCTCTTTTCCAAAAATAGTATAGGTCATCACCACCACCCTTGCAAAATTGAACATGATAGGCTCGTGGTCATGTCTAAGATTGGAAGAAAATTTCAAAACTTTGTTACACAAAATCGTGTAAGATTATTAAGGGCTTCCCATGCATTCTTATCTGCAATATCTGGTGGTATTGGAAGAAAAACACATTTTATTCAAGATAAATATCCATGATATTTTATGAAGCACGCCAACATATATGCTTTAGGCAAGTTATATGATGATATTTATTCACACTTATTTTTCTCTTGTCCCAGCACAATGCAGGTCATCACCACCACCCTTGCAAAATTGAGCATGATAGCCTCGTGGTCCTATCTAAGCTTGGAAGAAAATTTCAAAACTTAGTTACTCAAAATCATGGAAGATTATTATAAAGGTTTCCTATGCATTCTAATAAAAAATATCTAGTGGGATTGGAACAAAAACACATTTTTTTCACGAGAATTTCTAACGAAGATAACAATTAAATTGATTAAAAACAATGTTTGGAAGACAAGATTCATCCTAAACCACAAAAATAATGGATTCTGGTAATTCTTCCACTACCTCTTGGATGCTCCTATGACTTCTTTGATGGTGTTGCACAAGTTACCCCACCTAGCTGCAAAGTGGGTGTAGTGCTCTTCCTCTCCTAGTCTTATAAAGAGAAAGTAAGATATACCCAAATTTAAGGCTCCAACAACTGAGTTGATTCCATTTCTCTTTGTACCCTTTTGGAAATTGCATCCATTAAAAGGGTAAAATCCCTATAGATCATGGGGGATTTAAAAATCATGATAAATTGGGTCAATAATTCATGATAGAAAAAATATACCTACATCCCATCCTACAAGATATCATAGATTCCCTGAACTCTTTGAACTAGCTACCTTTCAGACACACTCTCAAGGATTTAAATACTACAACATACAATATTTCAAAAAAATCTCTCAAACTACCCATCAATACCTTTGTGATACTAGACTCCATCAATAGGATGGAGTATGACCAAATGATTATTCATGTATAAGCTTGAAAAATAAGCCAATATAGATTGATGCATACACATTCCACTCATGACAATCAATTTCTACATCTTCTCAATAGAAAAAACAAGTAATTGTTTTCTCTGTTCACTTTACAACATAAACACCAATTTCACCCATAATGTTAGGATAAGTTGAATTATATCACCGAAAAGGATGTGGGAGGAGTATTTTGTGGTGTATTGAACATGACTAGGGGACACACATGTAGCATGGATGGGTAGAAGTGGGATGTCCAAGCATGGTTTACTAAGATCTATAATCCATGCATTAGAGAATGATAAGGGGGATTAAGACCTAATTTCATAGGGGCTAGGGGGCTTAGAGGAAAGGTAACAAGAGAAATTTAAAGGGGGACCCCCGATAGTGGTGATAAGGGTATTAGGGGCCCCATTATCACAACCAATAAGCCATTAACGCATAACCCTTAACCCCAAACCCTGAAGCCATAATATCTTAACCCATACACTTATAACGCATAAGCCATCAACCCCTTGATGCATTAAACCTTAAGCCATTAACTCCCAACCTAGAATCCATGAACCCCCTAAGAACTATCCCCTTATTCTCTTAACTCGTGACCCTTAAACCTTAATCCATAACCCCTAAACACATTAAAAGCTAACCCCTTAACCCTTAACACCTAAATCCCTTAATTATTAAGCCCTTAACCCTTAAATCCCTTTCCCCCCAAGCCCTTGGCCCTTAACTCTTAACTCTTGAAGCCCTTAACCACTTAGTATCCAAGGAAAAACACAACACATCAAACCAAAATAATTACCTCTTAGGAGAATCATTCACCTCTAACTAAGAATATTGGTACCATTTGATTTTTAGAGAACTAGGTATTGGTCTCGAGGGTGTGCGTTAGTGGGTAATTCCCTTATTAACATGTATATCAAATGTAGAACAATTGGATAATTTGAAAAAACTTAATAAGAATTTCTCACAATATCTACACTTTATTTTGACATGGAGCTTGTAGTACTCTCAGACATACAGAGTTGGCAATGAATATATCACTCACAGTGACACATATTCTTCAACCCTAATGAACATGGAGCTAATCCTTGATACAAATATTTTGTTGCTAAAAAAATGAAATTGTGTCAATGCAAAATACTATACCACTAGTGGAAAATGATGACCGAAATAAAAATGACTAACTTAAATGACTTATTTATCTTAGGGATAAAATATATGACTAGATAATAAGTGAACAAACTAAAAGAGACTAACTAAAATGACTAATTTAGTCTAGGACTAAAATATATGACTAGATAAGTGAAAAAAATAATAATGATTAACATAAATGACTACTATAGTCCAACAATAAAAGTATGACCAAATAATAAGTAAAACAAGTATATGATTTAGTTATTTATGTTAGTAATTTCTAATTGTGTCACTCTGGAATGAAAAATTGCAATTTTGATACTGAAGTGTGAGTTGGCCGAAATGTATTTGTTGTAGTGTATTTTGGTGGCCCAATGGGAAATTTCCATGTGGCCCAACAGATGGCCGCCACGCGACGCCTCATAGGTTATAGTTCTTTCCTTGCTTAAAGGGAAGTTTTCATATTTTTAGGGGAAAACTACATGGCATTTCAAGGTTTTGAAGATGTTAGACACCTAAGAATCAAACCCAGATTTAGGGGAATTTGACTCCTGCAATTCCAAATTCCACGTGACAAAATAGAGTTTTTTTTTTATTTTTAGTTTATTAATAAAATTTTATTTATGAAAGCTAGTAATATCTTGTGGATGCATTTTTCCATAAAGTCTATTATTTTCAATGTAATAGGGGGATTTTGGAGAAGTATTGTAAAATTTATTTTAGAGCATTTACTTTCATCTAGGCTAGATTTCTAGTTTATGGATGTTCAGTCAATCCATATTGAAAAATAGGCCATATAGTTCATCTAGGCTAGATTTGAAGTTGAGAAATAGGCTTCAACCTTATTTTGTGAAGTCATGCAAAAGAAACCCTAGTTTGCGAATCAGAAAATTTCCCTACATCACACATTTAATGACAATATGGCCAGAATTCAATCTAAAATAAACATTTTCTGAAATCATTGGATCTGTAAATTCAAAATTTGTTGAACATTTACAGGATATAGATTTAAGTAATGGGTAAGTATAAAACCCTTGATGATGATGAAGAATATTGTTGTAATGATTAGTAAGATCCACACATCATAGACATTTCTTTATATTTCTAGGGGCATTGTAATTGGAATGGTAAGCACTTTGTAATTCCTTCTTCACCCTTCCTCATAATCTTGGTTTTCTTAGGACACTAGGTAATTCATTCACCTAGCCATTTCAAAGCCCCACATCTTAGAAATATAGTTAAAACAATGACACTTCTGGGAAGCATCCAAAGATAATAATATAGCTTCAATGTTTTTTCCCTGGTGTGTGTTATTCAATCCCTACTCTTATTTTTCCTTTTATATAAATATTAGGAGAGAAAAGATATGATGAAATTTAATTTGACATTTCCTTTTTGGCATGATGGATAAAATTCGAGGAAATATGGAAATGAAAGCACATGATAGAGTTAATGGCTCAATATTCATTTAACCATGAGCACTTAACCTCCATTCCTTAATAAAATTAATTTATAGTAATAGGCTTTTGGGTTGGCATTGGCAATAATTACATATTACTAAAATGTAAAATGATTTTTTTGTGTCCAAAACATGTGTCATTCACTACAGTGTGCATGGACACATAGACTCGGGGAATATATTTCCAGCTTCATTCCAAGAAATTCTCTTCACGACGAGGGCATCAAGCATACCCTAACGACGATGAAGCAGAAGACTTCCAAAATGATTTCTTTGTCAACAGTCATGGAAAATGCATATATGTTTGTCTGAGGAAGAAATTTTTTCTTTATCTCCATGCTAATAAAGGTTTTCATGAATATTTTGCACAAACTAACAATATTCATGTAGTACCTGTCATACTTAAAAGAGGGGATAAACTTTTGTGGAAGAAGTGTTCTCCACAAGCACTATCTCCTCGATCCTGGAAACCTCCATTGATATTCTTGGGAGGTATGAAATATATAGTAGTTGTTTTTTTTTAAATCTTGAAATATATGTGATAATCATTGTGACAAAAATTTGGTGGAAACATGATATTTTATAATTTATAGAGGATTAATAGCATTAAATGGGTCTCGCATGAAAAATTTACCTCGTAGTTAAAATTGTGATTAAAATATTCCCTACATTAGCATCCATCTAAACAAAATATCATATCTATATATTTATTTTTAATCAAATTATCTTTATATTATCAATATGGCGAAAAGCACAATGGAACATCCTTTATTGTTGGTTGTATTTCTAGAGAAAGGATCATCATCGTATGTTTGTTGTTATATATGCACAATATAATTGCTTTGTCTACTATATTTATTACATTTTTTTTAATTGTTCAATTTGATGGAGCTTCGAGTGTTTTACTTTTATGAGTTATGGCATTTTTCACTATCAAAATATAAATAAAGGATTTTTTTTTAATAAACCATTACAAATTGTTTAATTGTTTTATGAGGTAGTGATTAGTTGCTTTGCACCTATATTTCCAGTTGATCTATTAGGTATTAGATAATTTTTGTATTTTTATATTTGCAAACTTGTTTTTCAAAGTTTATGATTATGATAATAATAATAATCTATTTTTATGGTTTTTGTCAAGACAAACACCAATTTGTTGTATGACAACCCTTGCTTGTAAAATTTTATCATACCCATGAGGTGTAGACCAATTTTTTTGAGTGGAGTTTAGTCCCCAATTGGTCTCATGTTCAAACCTCATGGGAAGGGGTTGTCGATGGAAGCCTCTTATGGGGGAATTAAACTATCCCAAAGAGCATCCATGCTCAACAGAGCTTCACACAATCCTTGGAAAGAACCATGAATCTTATCGTATTGTTATGTTAATTTTAGAGTCTTGCCCATGTGCATTCCAGTTTCATTAATAGGTGGATTTAAATCTTATTTATTAAACCTTATAAGGGGGTTTCCATTTCTGAGCATGAAATGAAAGAGAAAAAATGAGCTAGTGGGAGCTACCTCCCACCCCATGATGGGAGGCACCCACAAAATGCTTGCAAGCGTTGGAGCCATCAATGCCATGCAACTCAATATGAATATATTTTCCATGAACCCTTAAGGGTTGAAAATGGTTATATAACGTAGATAAGGGGTCTAATCTTTGAAAAATTAAAGGGCCATGCCTATGGCAATAATTTAGTGTTTATGAGTTTTAAAAATATATATAAATAATAAACGTAAAATGAAATTGATTGAGAGTAGAGGAATTTGAAGAGGACGTGAGAGAATTTCACTTTAAACACATATGTTTTATCTTCGTGTTTCCATAAAAGAGGTTAAATTATTCCTCTCGAACCTGAAAAACAAAATAGGGAAATACAAACAATGAATTAATTAATAACAATGTGGTGAGAATAAAATAAATCAAGGGTGAAAGTGAAAACAATTATCTAGGAATAGTAGAAATCCACTAAGCTTATGCATTGGTTTACTTAGGTTCATTTGCTAGAATCCTCAAAGAATCCCCAACAGTTTATGGATTCATGTAACATGTTTTAAAAATTCTTGCGGCTTTAATTCCCGAGTCCTTCAATAGGTGTTTGGGTGTATGGCCCTTCTAGAACTAGGAAAACATTATTTGAAAAGGAAATAGCAAGAGAATCATGGGTTGTTTTCATTAATGTAAGGCTATCCAATCTAATGAAAAAAAGGTTTGGGAATTATTAGAATCTTGGTATGTTAACATCCCCGCATTAGTTTTGTTTGAAGTCTTACAGACACTTTCTTGCATTGCCAATATATTTTTCTATTACTTTTCGCTTTCATGATGATAATTTAGTACTTGTTGGGTAATTTTTGGCATGTTCTCATAATTTTTTTTAGTAGATATTGTTAGGATAGTATACTATATGCCCTAATTTATGATATATATGGCTTTACTATAATTCTCATACATGATGGAAAATACATGTCTCGGTGTGCTACAATTTAAGGACACAAAAGGATATCACTATAGATTTATTAAAATGTTCGAGCTAAACATAATGGTTGCTGATATGGAACCAATCACCTTAGAAAAAAATCATCTCATTTTTCATTACTTATTGAATCCTAGGGGTATCCCAAAGTGCAAACTTATAAGTTCTTTTATGTGAATAGATCATTGGTGCACTAAAAAACGTCTTTACATTGGATGGCTCAAAATATTGATGATCCATATCCTATTAAAGACAAATTTTGTATTCATTATTTCATTCATTGTATCACCCCCAATAGATATTAATGGCATTCATGAGCCTATTTTTGGTTCTATTATTTATGGAAACAATATTACCCTTGACGCCATTATTTCTACCTTTGCAGCTATCAGTTTTCACTTCTATCCCATCATGAAAGTACTCTTTTTCGATGAATAGACACAACAGGGACCCTATGAGCCAATCGTTCATGTCGTTGATGTACTTCCCACACGACACAAACATTTGATGGTCTATCGTATCCATGCACTCTATGTCGATGGTTTTCATAGACGCCCAACCTATAGCAATGAGTTTCATTATATTTTGAAAGCCTGCAAGAAATGAAAGGATTATATTCAAGCCTACTTTGACATGTTCCTCTCACTTTCTTATCTAAGTGTTGAGAATCATAGTTTCTTCACACTTTGTTTGATCCTCTCCTTAAATTATCACCTCAAACAAATTCTTCAATTATATATGTGAGGTGTGAGGTTGATATCCTTCTACCAAATACTAAAGGCATATTTTATATCCTAGTTACATTTATATTTTTCTTCAATTTTATCATCTCCTTTTGTGATATGTATGTGTGGAGATGTGAATACATTTCTTATATTTTATAAGAGCATCACTACATTGTAGGTGAGTAAGGAGGACTAAATTTTTTATTTGTTTGCATATTATTTGATCTCTTTTGGCATATTCTAATAAAAATTCTCATCATTGATGCCACATAATCATGGCCTCTTGTGCTCCTAGGAGGTTAATAATTCTTCATTCTATTACTTGAACACTAAATACAATTAGCAATATCCTTCAAATACATAAAAATTAAATAATATTAGAAATATACTCCATCCAAATGCCACTTTGATTTTCTTAATAAATATTAAAATACTTATAATTTGAAAAACCAAACTCAAATTATTTTTAATTGATTAAATATTTTTATTTTTTTAATATAAAAAAATTAATTATTGAAAATTTAAATATTCTTAAAAAAAAAGTTAAATTAAATTCCCGCCAAGTTAACTAAACCCAACCCAAAGAAAATAAAAAAAATTAGTCTTTGCCCAACGATATTTTGGTTACACTTGACAAATATTTAACTCTGCGGGAGGATTTTTAAAAAACCCTATGTTTAGGTCTTTTGAAGTTTAGCTCTTTTGGGATAGGTTGGAGGAGGACCGAATTTGCCTTAGAGGATCAGATATTTTAGCTATTTTGGGAGAGATTGGAGGAGGACCGGCTTTCAGAGGATCAAATTTTTGAAGAATTTTGAAGGTTGAAGGGTGTTCTTGGATATACCTAGACAAGAGAGATTGGGCAAAGGCACTAACCTTTCCAAATATTCTATGTAGGTTCATGGCAGCATTTTATTCACTATAGTACATGCCAATTACAATCCATTAAAAGGTACAATGAATAGTTTATGGATTTGGTAATTTTAGTAGGTTCTTGTAGCTACTTATGTTACATTGAAATCTCGATATTTATCATTGCTACTGAGTTCTCTGCATTTCATATATATTTATTTCAATTTGCATTACAGTCTATAATGCTAATATATACGTCTGTAATGCTAATATATACATATTGAGGAAAATTAATGAATCTTATTAATAAAATTGAAGGGTGTTTGTTTCAAATATCGGGAAAACTAAAGTAGCAACCGTAACTAATATTTTTAATTCGGAGGAAGCACCACTACTCTACTCTTCTTCACGCTTGAATTTCGAGGTTTCTTGCAGTGGAAGTTGAAATATTGAATATTCCTGCCACTCCACTTTTAATTTCATTTCATTATTATAAATTAAACACGAATTTTTCCCTCTATATCTGTGTGGAATATGTTAGAGCAGGTTGGATTACAGAATTATGTGAAGACTTGATACTGATTTGACTTAATATCACATCGCAGTAGTTCGTTTTTGTTTCTTTGGCTATGGATTGGGGAGGAAACTTTGGCTCAAGAGGTAAAGGTAAGAAGACCAAGTTCAGGGTCAAGGCCGGGGCCAGGGAAGAGGTAGAGGTAGGTTCTAATATTCCTGCAAATTTTCTGGCTTCCCAAATGAGGGATCTTAATATCAGTACTCAGGAGCCTTCTAGGGTACCTTCCAACCCTACACAAGTTCCTACTCCTGCAGCTAAAGCCAGTTGCTCGACATTGATGGCTTTTGCATAGGAGTCTGCCGAGGTATTTAGCAGTGTCCAGACGCCTTCGAGTTCTGTTTCATTTAGATACATTAAATTAGAAAGGAAGTTGGAGAGTGGGTAGGAATCTAAGGCCACTCTTTTTCTCGTTAATCGACCATATGGCGGAGGAAAGAGAGCCATTGGGCATATCATACTTTATGTTAACCATTTCCATGATATCTTTAACACTAGAGTGAAAATTTTCCACTATGACTTCGATATACAGAGAGTAAATAATGGATCTGGGGAGAAGGAAAAGGAGAAAAAACCTACGAAAGCAGAAAATGAATTAAAAGTAGGTAGGGTTTCCAGATATGATACAATGGAATTTAAAAGGCTTTTGGTAATGATAAAGTTATTTATGATGGGAAAAAAACATATATAGGAGTGTTTTCCTGAAGGAAAATACAGTGTTAAACTATTGAAATATGAAGAGGCCACAACCAAAGATTTTTTTGTGGCACTGAAGGATACTGGGCATGATCTTAGTGGAGTGTCTTTGGCCAAATTTCTAAACACAAATAGTAAGAGGCATGTAGAATTAAATGTTGACCTTCTCTAGTGCTTGGATTTGGTCACGAGGGAGCATCCGAATGAGAATCAAACTCTAGACTCTAGTGGGAAGAAGCCTTTATCCGAAGAAATATGAATGAGATGGAGATATTGGCTATGCAACAGTGGCTTCAATGGGATTTCATCAAAGTCTGAGGCCCATGACTCAGGGATTGGTGTTGAACGTGGACCTTTGAATGTGGACCTATCTGCAATAGTTTTACACAAGAAAATTCCCGAGCTTGAGTATTTATGGGAAAGTAGTAGAATTGACTGTAGAGAGAGATTTGTAACCTGTTAAAAATGTGACAACGAATATTATAAATTTACCTATGTAGTTAGAATAACTAAAATGTAGGTTGAATAACGAAATATGGTTGTAATAACGAAATAGACTAAGTTAAAAGAGATGGCCCGAGAGGCTTGCAGCAACGAAGAATTTCATTAATAAAGTTTCCAATTAATTCTATCCTTCATTTCTTTCAGTTTCAAATTCAGTTTCTCCTATTATCGTTTCTCATTTCTTTTTTTCCCACAACAAGTGGTATCGGAGCCTGGAGGAGCTGTATTTTTGGTTCCGTTGTTGTCCAGAAGCTGTCGAAGGGAAAGGCTAGAATCGATTTCCACTGTTCGCAGAAATTAGAGGAAACCGTCGTGAGAGAAGAAGGTCCATCAGCGAGAGGACTGAACCCATTGTGCTGGGTTGGCCACAAGAGTCAAAGAGGAGGCCGCAAAAGTCTACATCTTATGTCGGATCAGAAAGAAGCCGTCAGAAGCCGTCGAGTGGATCTGAAAACTGCCAAAGGAGCTAGAAGTCGACAAGTCGAAAACAGTTAAAGGTGCCGTCTAATCTAAGCCTGGTGTAGGAGGGTCAAATAGAAAGGCCGCTGTGAAGTCGACTACCTTAGTGGGATAAAAATCATGGAGAGAGAAGCCACCCGAATTGTGGAGAGAGAAGACAAGGACACAGTAAAGCAGAACAAGCGTGTAATTGCTATTGTGAGAAAGAAAGGAGGAGTTTGAGATTCCGCTGCTGTTGTGAGGAAGAATGAAGGAGTATTTCCCTGTCATAGTTTGATATCAGACACAACAGTCATTTGCAAATGTTGTAATAGCCAAGAAAGAATAGTTGCAGAAGCCGCTTGCATCCAAGGAGGTATGAAGAAAAATCTTGATTGGACTGTGCACATATATTGAAGAAATCATTTTTTTTTTGGAACAGAAATTGTTATTTTTCCTAAAGGGTTTCAGTTTGAGAGATTTTTTTTAGTTCAGAAAAAGTCACTGTAGTAGGGTTTCAATTCAGAAATTCTGTTGATTAAAATTGCAGTAGAGTTTCAGAAAAAAAAAAAACTGAGTACAGTTTGAGCAGATTTTAAAAGAAATAGTGAAGAAATTTTTTGAGCAGATTTTAAAAGAAATTGTGAAAGAAAATCTGTTGTTTTTTTTTCTGAGTATGGTTTTTTCTGAGCATTCAGAAAATCTGTAAAAAAGAGAGGAAATCTTGAAACCCTAGAAAAAGAGTGGAATTTTTTTGATTTGTAACGAACCCTAGGAGGGAGGGGAGAAATGGCGAAAATGACAAACGCAAGATTTGAGGTGGAGAAATTCACCAGGAAAAACAATTTTTCCCTGTGGAAACTGAAGGTTATGGATTTTCTCATGCAACAAGGGTTGCACAAGGCAATTGACGGGGTAACTAAAAAACCAGCAAGCATGTCAAACTCGGATTGGGAGGACTTGGATGCCCGAGCTCTCAGTACCGTTCGGTTATGTTTGGCAGACGAAGTACTCTTTAATATTGTTGGAGAGAGTACAACCGAAGGGTTGTGGAAGAAATTGGAAACTCTCTATATGAAAAAATATTTGACTAACAGAATCTATTTAAAGAGACAACTGTACAGCCTTCGGATGAAGGAGGGTATGAAAATTGCATATCACTTGAATGTTTTTAATACGCTTATTTGTCAGTTGTCCGATATGGAAGTAAAGATGGAGGAAGAAGACAAGGCAATAAGCTTGTTGTGTTCCCTGCCTGAGTCATGGGATCACTTCGTGACCTCAGTCAGTTTGATCACTTCTGATTCATTAAATTTTGAATCAGCAGTGCTCAAACTGACTAAGGTCACGAAGTGATACCATGACTCAGGCAGGGAACACAACAAGGTTATTTCCTTGTCTTCTTCCTCCATCTTTACTTCCATATCAGACTACTAAAAAATAAGCGTATTAAAAACATTCAAGTGATCTGCAATTTTCGTACCCTCCTTCATCCGAAGGCTGTAAAGTCGTCTCTTTAAATAGATTATGTTAGTTGCTCTCTTATCTAAAGAGGTACGAAGACAATCTAGCATTGAGACTTCTGCACCTGAAGCCATGGTAGCTAGAGGTCGCTCAAAGGAACGGGGGGAGAAGACAAGAATTTCTTCCAGATCAAAGTCAAAGGGCGACAAGAAGAGTAAACAAAAATGCTGGTACTGCAACAAACCGGGACATCTCAAAAAGGATTGCTGGAAACGGAAGGAGGCGGAAAACAACAAGGAAGCAAATCAGGTCGATTCAGGTATGGATGATGAGGTTTTAATTGCTAAAGCACTCCCTGTATGTAATATCTCACAAGATGCTGACTATTGGCTATTAGACTCTGGTGCTTCTCATCATATGAGTCCGCACCGGAATTGGTTTTCATCATATGAGACTGTAGATGGTAATTGTGTTTTCATGGGAAATAATGCATCTTGTCAGACTGTTGGGATTGGAAATGTGCGAATTAAAATGTATGATGGTACAATTAAAACCTTATCTGATGTTAGGCATGTACCTGATCTAAAGAAAAACTTGATTTCCTTGGGAGTTTTGGATTCGAATGGTTATAAGTTTACAGGTCAGAATGGAGTGCTGAAAGTCTCAAAAGGAGCCTTGGTTGTTATGAAGGCTGAAAAGGTCGGAAACATGTACAGACTCAAGGGAAGTACTCAAGTCAGTGAAGCAGCGATTGTGTCAGATAAAGCAGAAGAAGGTTCTCGTCTATGGCATCAGCGGTTGGGTCACATGAGCGAGAAAGGTCTTCAGGTACTGATGAATCGCAAGCTACTTCCTAATTTGAAATCCTTGAAGTTGGATTGTTTGTAAATATTGTGCTTTTGGCAAACAATGTAAACAAAGATTCAAGTTTGGCAATCATAATAGCAAGCAGATTTTGGACTATATTCACTCTGATCTATGGGGACGATCTCCTATTGTGTCCTATGGAGGTGCCTTGTATTTTTTAACTTTAATTGATGATTTCTCCAGAAAATTTTGGGTCTATATGTTGAAAAAGAAAGCTGATGTGTTTAATGTGCTTAAACAATTTAAAGCAATGGTGGAAAAGAAAACAGGAAAATCAATCAAATATTTAAGAACTGACAATGGCGGTGAATTTACCTCTTTAGAATTTGAACAATTTTGTAAGGATGAAGGGATAGTTAGACATAAAACTTTTTTTTATACTCCTTAGCAGAATGGTGTTGCTGAATGGATGAATCAGACTCTTATGGAAAGAGCCAGAAGCATGATTAGTAATGCTAATCTGCAAAAGGAGTTATGGGCAGAAGCAGTATCTACTGCTTGTTATTTAGTTAACAGATCACCTTCGGTTGCAATAAACTGTCAAATTCCTGAAGAAGTTTGGTCGGGTCAATATTGTGATTATTCACATTTGAATATTTTTGGTTGTGATGCCTATGTTCTTATTCCTAGAAATCAGCATTCAAAATTAGATCCAAAATAAAAATGTTGTGTCTTTGTTGGATATGATTATTCAGTGAAGGGATATAGGTTGTGGGATCCTACTTCACGGAAGATTGTCATTAGTAGAGATGTAACATTTGATGAATCATCTCTTTTAAAATCAGATATTGAAAAAGTTGAACATAAGCAGGTATCGCCAGGTCAGCAGATTCAATTGGAGGCTATACCTTTTTCCAGAAATTCGAAAGGAAGGAGAGACTTCTGAAAAATGTGGAGAAGCAGAGGAAACTGGAGAAATTCCAGAATCCAGTCAGCAACCAATCACCCTAAGAAGGTCTACGAGGGAAATAAGAACACCAAAAAGGTATGAAGACTCTACTTCATCATTTGCATTGATTATTGAAGATGGGGAACCATCTTGTTATCAGGAAGCAGTTGATGATGCAGATAGCGAGGTATGGAAAAAGGCTATGGAAGAAGAAATGGACTCAACCAAAAAAAATACCTGGGATCTTTTATAACTTCCTGAAGGGAGAAGCATTGTTGGGTGCAAATGGGTCTTCAAGTTGAAGAGAAAAGTTGATGGAAGTATCGAAAGGTATAAGGCGAGACTGGTTGCAAAAGGGTATTCTCAGGTTGAAGGTATTGAATTTCATGAGATCTTTTCACCAGTAGTTAAACTTGTTTCTATTCGTACTGTGTTAGCACTAACTGCTTTACTGGACCTCGAGTTAGAACAGTTAGATGTTAAAACAACCTTTCTTCATGGTGATTTGGATGAAGAGATTTATATGGATCAGCCAGAAGGTTTTGTACAAGGTCACAGCAGAAGATTAGTTTGCAAGCTCAGGAAATCATTGTATGGCCTAAGGCGTCGCCCAGGAAATGGTACAATAAGTTTGATTCCTTCATGATGAGCCAGAATCTTATCAGAATTGAGTATGATCATTGTGTATACTTCAAAATTTTCAATGGCATATTCATTATCTTGGTGTTGTATGTTGATGATATGCTTATTGCAAGCAAAAGCATGGAAGAAATCAGTAGGTTAAAGGCTCATTTGTCTAGGACGTTTGAAATGAAGGATCTTGGAGCAGAAAAACATATCTTGGGCATGGAGATACACAGAGACAGGAAGAATGGTAAGATTTGGTTATCACAACAGAAGTATGTGGAGAAAATAGTTGAAAATTTCGGTATGAACAATGTGAAACCTGTTAATGTTCCATTAGCTTCCCATTTTAAGCTTTCTTTGGATTTGAGTCCTAGAACTAATGAAGAAAATTAGTATATGTCTCGTGTACCATATGAAAATGTGGTAGGCAACTTAATGTATGCGATGGTATCTATAAGACCTGACATTTCACATGCAGTTGGAGTTTTCAGCAGGTTCATGGAAAATCCAGGGGAAGAACATTGGCGAGCAGTGAAATGGGTGCTTCGGTATTTGAGAGGCACAAGTGACCATTGCATCAGCTTTGATGGTCGTGAAGGTATATTCTGCGGATATGTGGATGTCGATTATGTAGGTGATTTGGACAAAAGGAGGTCTACTACAGGTTATGTTTTTACTCTTGCAGGTGGAGTAATCAGTTGGATGTCAAAGCTTCAAGAGACAGTTTCTTTGTCCACTACTGAAGCAAAGTATATAGCTGCTTCAGATTCCTGTAAAGAGGCAATCTGGTTAAAAGGTCTGCTTGATGAGATTGGAAGGACATGGGAGAAAGTGAATGTGTTTTTTGACAGTCAGAGCGCTATTCATTTGGCTACAAATCCAGCCTATCACAGCAAGACCAAGCACATCGATGTAAGGTATCACTTTGTGAGACATATAATCGAAGGCGGAAAAGTAGTCCTCAAGAAGGTCCGCACATAGGAGAATCATGCAGATATATTCATGAAGCCAGTTACAGTAGAGAAGCTGAGATTGTGTCTTGCTTCTCTCGGCTTGTAGAAAAGATGTTGAATGGACAATTCGTTGTCAAGGTGGAGTTTGTTAAAAATGTGACAACGAATATTATAAATTTACCTATGTAGTTAGAATAACTAAAATTTAGGTTGAATAACAAAATATGGTTGTAATAACGAAATAGACTAAGTTAAAAGAGATGGCCCGAGAGGCTTGTAGCAACGGAGAATTTCATTAATAAAGTTTCCAAGTAATTCTATCCTTCAGTTCTTTCAGTTTCAAATTCAGTTTATCCTATTATCTTTTCTCATTTCTTGTTTTCCCACAACACAACCAAGATCTCTCTGAAAGAGAGCTAAGGAAAGAAAAAAAAAATTCTGAAGGGGTTGAAAATTAAATTTATCCGTAGGCGGTGTTGTCAGAAATTCACAATAGTAGGACTAACAAAACAGGTGACAAGGGAAATCAAATTTCCCATTTCTGAGGACAATGACCCTCAGTCAATGGCTTCTATGGTGGATTTTTTTATGAGCAAGCATAAACATAAAATTGATTTCCAACTGCTCTCTTGCCTAGACATCAGTAAAAGCAAATAAAAGTTGAATTATGTTCCCACGGAGTGTTTTATTCTCTGTGAAGGCCAAATGTTTCCTCCAGATAACTTGAACGGTTACCAGTCAAAGAATTTTAGTCCAATTTCATGCCCATCTACTAATGAAATAAAAATGAGAATCAATCAAATTATGCTGAGTCTAAATGGACATAGACATGGTCCCTTTCTTCCTCACTTTGGAATGGCAGTGGCTGGGGATATGACAAAGCTGACGGGGTGAGTAATAGAAGCTCCCATGCTTAAGCTCAATATGGAGGTTGAAATAAGCAAGTAACTCCACCCCTAGAAAATCGACAGTGGAACCTTATGAGTAGCCATGTCTTGATGGGAGGTGGATTGAAAAATGGTGTCTCCTAAGCTTTAGCTAGGACAAGCCTTTCCCTTATCTAACCAACATGATTCAGATGTTCATGTATTCCTTGGTGAGAAAGTGTGGAGACGTTGGAGTGGCCATGAATCCATCTCCCCTCATTTTGGATTGTAAGCCCATGTCCCTATTCAATGATATGAAAGGCCTTCAACAAACTTTGTTGGATGTGTAGAAAAGAGCCAAAGGGAAATTACAGATTTTAATCATTGCTATGGAGGAAAAAAATCAAGGGTATACAACTCTAAAGCGTATTGCCAAAACAAATGTTAGATTGGTGACACTGTGTTGTTTTTTTTAGCATGTAAATAAATGCGCTGATCGAATGACACAATCATGGGCATCTAAATATTTGTCAAATTTGGCATTGAAGATGAATGCCAAAGTGGGTGGAAGTAATGTTTCTCTTCTTCATATCCTGTCTCGCCAGTTAACAAGATTTGGAAACGACCATGTCATGTTCATTGGCGCAAATGTCAATCATCCTGGATCGGGGGATAGTGCAAATCCTTCCATTGTTGCAATGGTTGGAAGCATCAACTAGACCTAGAGCAATTTCTATAATACAAAATTCGGCTACCAGAGTCACAGGGTGGAACACATACAACAACTCGAGGAGGTGTCTAAGGAATTACTGGACGATTATTTCAAAGAAAAAAAAATCTTCCTAGTAGGACAATCTTCTTGAGATATGGTGTTAGTAAGAGTCAATTTGATATGGTTCTCAACTCAAAATTAGATTCCCTCAGAGAAGAAGTGGTCGACTTCAGAAAAAACAATCCTCTTGTTCCCTTCAAAGTAGCTTAGAAGATACATCACACCAGAATGTTCCTTGGCTATCGAGAAAAACAGTCAAGGTCTGGAAATGTTCCTCCTGGCACTGTGGTGGACACAGTAATTGTGCATCCAGGACATTTTGATTTCTATCTGTGCAACCATTATGGAAATCTAGACAGAGTTTAGTAAAATTAAGGATAAAGATAGCAAGTGATTGGAAAAAACCATTTCCAATGCAATAAATTTTTTGGTCGTGATAGTGGCAATGTCGCGTGGATGGGAAAATTTTCCTATTTCTAGTGTGCAAAAAAATTGAGCTTCTATTCACACATATCCCCCCATTTCTCCAGCAATTGAACTAACAATTTAGACTAGGTTGGACAAACTTGTAGAGGAGGAGTAGATACTTGAGGGTTCTTGACACCAATTTCCACTCGGCCACACAAGCGTTGTTGCGCATCGCCTCTCCGCTATCCAGACCCTCTAGCATCTTTTAATCAAGGTTGTAGCACATAAGTAGTCTTTGATAGGTGGTATCTTGTTGTGTCGGCCTACACAACCATAGAAAATTCACTCCTCTCACAATATCCTTTGCTCTAATTTGAGAAGAAAACCCATAGCTATTAGCTCTGATATCAACACAATTATTTTTTCTATTACACATCAACATATGTCAATTACATGATAAAAAATAATAATAGCATCCTTCTTGTCTTTATAAAAACATCCTTCATCTCCCCCTAATACCATTTGAATCACTCGTATTACCCTACCATAGTGTAATACGATTCGAATAATCTGTATTTGATCCACACAAAATATATAATGTTCCTTTTCTCATATATTTATCTTTAATGTTCCCAAACTTCATGATGGGTGAAGAACACAATGTTCTTTTGATGATTTTGGTATTTCACTGTATATAATTTTAAGGAAGTGGCTCTATGCATACAAAGTATGGCTATTTTGATTGGTATTTGCTGAAAATTGGTTGGTTTTAAAATAGAAAATCATACTTTTCCATAGAATAGAAAGATAGTTGTACATAGTAGATGGTATTTTTTTCAAATTGTTATATTAATATTATTGTTTTCCTGAAAATGGATGTTGTACAATGTGTTTGATATCACATCATATTCTGACAGTGCACATGCATGGTTCTAATTTTTGAATTTTTCTATAGAATTTTTAATTCTGAATGTTGTGGCTGAAAAAAAAAGTGATATTGTTAATTCTCAAGATCATTGCATTTGATACATGCCAATGAAAGCCATGCGATACATGAATTCCTATGCTTTAATAGTAAATGCTGGAATTTGAAATACTCGACTCCCCGATATACTTCTCTTATTATTGAATTTCTATGGTTTATGCAGTGACGGATTTGTTTATTTATCTTATTTTTTGGGTCACATTGAAAGATGTTAGATCGGTTAATAGTTGGTCACTATTTTCTATACCCCCACCCTCCAATAGCTAGTAACTGCAATAATAATGCTGCCTTACCCACAAAAGGCATGTTCTTTCTCTGACCCATGCATGGAAGGGAGTATCTAAGTAATAAATGAAACCACTGCCCTAACAATAATATTTGGAATCCTTGCGTCTCAAGTGGTTCAAACCTGAAATACGACTAAGGGATAAGCTGGCCCAGGCGCATAAGTAGATTCAATAGTAACATATTTGAGGAGGATGATGAGAAAGAATTTGGGCTGAGAGTTTAATATATCTCTTGTTACCTTGGCATCAAAACCATCCTAAAATGGTCCCACTACTATGACAACATCAATCTCCCTTCATAGAATCAAACATGCGACAACTCTTTCTATTGACAAAATTAAGACATTACGTCTCTATTTTGAGCAGTTTAGATAGAAAATATGCACATTAAATTTTTCTAAGAGATTCTGATATTCTCATAGCTATGGGACCATTTTATGATGATTTTTATATGAAGGAAGCAAGCGATGGAAGCGATAATGTGGAGTAGAAAAAAATTTCGAGATAAGAAAATATCGGTTGCCTACCTTTAGTTGGTTTTTTTCTGAATTCACTCAAGTTTTCTGTCATATGTATAAGAATTCAAAGAGATAGAGTAAATTTTGAGGGAATTCTAGAATGATTTTTCTTATGAAGGATTCGAACGTTGGCATTGGAGCGAACTAGCTGCATATTTTTGCAATGCCTGGAAAACTTTCACATATGCTTTATTCTCCTATTATTGATAGAAGTTTACCATATATAACCTGCCTAAAATGGTCCCACATATATGAGTATTTAGCATCTCTTGGAAAAATTTAATGTGTGTCTATTATCTAAACCACTCAAACTAGAGAAGAAAGACGTAATGCCTTAAATTTGTCAAGAGAGGGAGTGGACGCACGCTCAATTCTATGGGATCATTTTGGTACGGTAGTGATGCCAAGGTAGCAATAGATATATATGGACATATTGAAGCTACCCATGTAACTCCTTAAATAGGTATCCCACCATGGAGCTGGGCTGAGAGTTTAATATTTAATGTCATAGAATAACAAGAGGATGATTTAATCATATTTTTTATCATTCAATTTATATAAAAAAAAAAAATCAATCTCAAAACATACAAATGTTGATACACACTACCCATGTTTCAATTAATATGTGGTTGTTTTTTCAGGAGAAAATATTTCAAAGATTGATTTTGAAGGGTGTTCTTGGATATATGTAGACAAGAAATATTAGGAAAACCCACTAACCTTTCCAAGTCTTCTATGTCAGTCCATGGTTGCGTTCTCTTAGCTATAGTACATTGAAATTACAATCCATTAAGAGGTACGGTGAATTAGCTTATCGATTTTGTAATTTTAGTAGGTTCTAGTAGCTAGTTATGTTAAACTGAAATCTCTATGTTTATCGTTGCTACTGAGTGCTCTGCATTTAGTCTATATTTATTTCAATTTGTAGTGCAATCTCTAATGTTAATTTATACATATGGAGGAAAATTAATCACTCTTATAAGCTCCCTCCAAAAAATTGATTTTGAAGGGTATTGGTTTCAAATCTCAGCAAAGTGTAAAGTGGAGGATGAGTTAAACGTATTTTTATCATTCAATTTATAAGATTTTCTCAATCTCGAAATATACAGATGTTGATACACACTATTCATGTTTTAATTAATATCTCGTTGTTTTTTCACGATCAGATCTTTCCTTGGGTAGTAGGTGGCCCTCTAAAGTGAGTCTCTAAAAAAGATAGGATGCCATAATACTACTTTTTAGGGCATGACCTGACCCCCGAGAGGGAAAAACGTTATCATATTAGAGCTCTTCATGAAGTACTTGGTTCTGTTCTCATTGGCGGACCACTACCTAAATGTTAAACTCCCCCCCTCCAATTATAGTCGATTGGAAAAATGCTCATTCTTTCTTCTCAGAGCTTTGTGCAACAAACTATATTCAACCACCCCAAGAGCGATTAGTGCATGCAGATAATCACCTTATACCAAGTACCCATTAATTAATCGAGCTCCACATCGAGGACTTTGACCTCACACTTTAATTTCTAACTTGTATTGAGTGAATAAGTAGATGGTGGAACCTTAACGAACAATGTTCTGCCTTGTGTTCTTGCACGAACAAATTGGATCTATCTATTGTTACTCTAATCCAAAGAGGAAAATTGGGTGGTGCAGAGGTAAATTTTGGAAAATAGGAGGAATCAATTAACGGGTGGTTTTAATTTTTTTGGGATCAAGAATCAATAATTGTGGAGCACCTAGTGAATTGGGTAAAAGCATCATCATTGGCTGAAAAAACTAAATCAACTACCTCAATCGAAAAAATGTCTATTTCAAAATATGAATCAATAGGTTATGTTGGTCCTCTGATGACCCAGATATTTCAAAACCTATTTCTATGCCTTTCCCACAACTGGTGTATCTACGCCTGCAGGTCCTTCGAATGGATCCACTGCTCTAGCTACACTTTTCCCATCATCACAGTTGGCCTTGGGTCAGGGTCTTGATCTAGAAAAACCACTAATAGTGGGGTGCTACTAGTAGGGTTGCTAGTACTTAGGTGACTGATTCAACTGTGCAATCGATTACTACTTCTCCAATCCCCGCGGGTGGGAGGGATATTAAGGAGTGTTGCTTCTTCTATTGAATCACTCAATAAGCTTAATGTGTTGAGCCACTAATAGAATCAACAACATAGGTTTCTCATACAGTTACATCAATAGCATAACCAACTGAATAATCAACTGGATCTACTATTATTGGTGGGTATCTAACAGATGGGGATTTTGGTCATGGATCCATATGCATTGGGAAACTAAATGCTACTAGTGCATCTTGTCTCAATTTGGAAATGGAACTGTTGGATATGAGCCTCTATCTCAAGACTGAGAATCTTCAACTCACTCAAGGAGGTGGCTAGATCAACTAGCCATGTTATTTAAGATGCTTGGTCTCGATATCACTAATGGACCAACTCTAGGTAGAACAACTCACTGCACTTGGCTCTGCTTCTTATTGTGTTGGATAAGCATCTGAGTAAGTGAACCAAATGATGATATACATGTTGCTTCATTCTAATTGAGCCAAAAACCCTTTTTAAAAAGGTACATATAATTTTGCATAGTTCAACTTTACAAAAAAACATGTAACATTAATGGGACCCCTAGACGTGTAGTACTTATTGAAATCAATATGCAATTTTTTTGTAATGAAATGATTAATTCTGGAATGAAAATGCATCTCTCTCTTACAACGTGTTTCTATATTTTTTATATAGATATTTGGGGTTTAAGAAGATCTACTGAGGGTATATTCCCAACATTTGTTAATGTATGGTACTATGACACCCCTAACAATACCTTGGTATGTATATCTAACTCTATTCTCATTTTCACACACTCTCACCCACACACCGTCCTTGTTTATTATGTTTTTTTTCACATTATTATAACCATCTTCATAAAACTCAAAGGTATACTATCACGTTTTGACAATTATACTCAAAATTCCCTTAATTTAGTCTCACAACAAACAAAATTTTCAAAACAAAAGAAACACTCATGATTTCTCCTCTTCTCAAAAATACATTACAGCCATATACATAAGTCTTTCATAAAAAAAATATTTGAAATTCGAAAATTCTAAAAATTAGTAAACCATAATTTGAACATCCTATTACTCAACACTTAGTAGACAACTTAAAACTCCAACTACTATCTTCAAGCTTTCTAGCTGGTTGATTCCTTCTTTGACTTCCACTCCAAGAAGTAGTCATTTCGATAAATCATCTGCTCTTGTGTTAGGTTCTCTACAAGCATAATGATAGGATATGTTGGAGAAGAATGTCTCCATTTTTTTCATCCGAGCTAGCATAAGGTGCAAATTAATATTCCCAATTTTGTAGCAGAACTTCATCTAGTGTGTAACAAAATTATTTTCGCCAAATCAACAATTTTGTCGCCTCCATGTATGCTTCCAGTTTCGCTAAGATAATTAGATCCATGAAATCAACATAGTTATTAGTACTGCACCCAAGCTTGAATTGAAATTAAGGAAAAGAGAATAATTTAGAAATAAGGTACCTCCTACAGTACAAAGAGTATGTTTCTCTTGGCTAGCACCATACAAGTTAGCCCAATTTATCAATTCATGGTTTCTTCCGCATCCTAGGTTTCTGTATATTTTCATGTCTTTTTATGCTTCCAAACATTGACCTGATAATATATGCACATTTAAATGAAGGAATGTATCCTCCTAAAATATATCAACATTTCAAGCTAACAATCCAAGTAAATAGATGCTAGGATCTTCATTAGTTAAATGCTTTAAATTTTAGCAATTCAACATTTTTGGTTGACATTAATTGTGTTCCTTCCATTCCTAGATTACCATTATCATTGTGGTGGAGTTTGTTAGTGTTATTTTTTTTAGTGAACTTGAAGGAAGCACTACACAAAAAGTCCCCAATGCAAGGATTTTAGGAAGACATAACCTCTACAGAGCAACGACCGAAAAAAGTGACGTCTATAGTTTTGGAGTGGTAATCTTGGAGCCGGTGACGAGAATACAACCAATAGATTGAGAAATTAGAGAGGATGAATATCTTGTGAAGTGGGTGTGCATTAAAATAGAGAAAATAATGGATTTCTTGAAGTGTTGTATCTTGAGTTTGTAGACTGCTTCAAGGAGGAAATGACCATGGTTCTGAAAGTAGGACTCCTTTGTATAAGAACCTTTCCCATCAATTGGAAAATAATGAAGAGAGTCGTACATTTTCTATAGGAAGCCAATACCAAGAACAAGGCCAAGGTAACTACCAACGATAAAAAATAGTCTCTTCAGTAGTACGTAGAACCCACAATTTTCATTGTATAGGCAAGATGGTAATTGCATTTGGCCTAGAATTTCTTTCTTTACATGTCCTGGATATTTACTTCCACTTTGTAGCTTCTAAGTTTGTTTAGAGTTTTTTCATGTATAACCTTTTGAATGTAACCTAATACTAATAGCCAAAATAGAAGCTTTCCTCTGTAACTCTTTAGGAATCATTCCCTATGACAATCCAATGGTTAGAGGGTGCATCTATCTACCCAGTCATAGGCCATTGTGTTGTTGTGTTTTTTATAACACTACCCTCCAAGTTAATAATTATGGTGGGCTGGCTAAGACATAGAATTTTCTCCCTATTAAACACCATGATGAGAGCACAAATTGATACCATTGTCATCATTATTTATTTTGTGTCTTATTATTCATCTCCTATTGATCTACTCTCCTTGGGCACAAGAATTTAATTATAAACCAGAACACTGAAGCTTTCAATGTAATACAAGTGGACATCAAGATGATTTTATTGGTCACTTCCTGAGATTCTTATTATCATGTTGTCATAAATGGTTATTTCATAGAAGTTTAATTATGGCCTTTGGCCATTTCAAAATCGTATCGTAACATGAAAATGTTGATTTCTAAAATTTATGTGTTTTTAAACACTCAGATTAAATCCCAATCAGTTTGTATTTAACCATTCTCCGTATTAAGGCATGACATGATAGGAAAACACAATTGTAACAGGAAAATCATGTTCCTTCTTGAAATTATAAACGCATTTAAGAATTATTAGTTTTGGTAAATATTAAGTATTTAGTCATGAATAGTTTTGGTAAATAATAGATATGTTAAAGGAAATTAATAAATTGAATTATTGTCTTTTTATTATGTATATTGAATATCACATTTATTATTATTGTCTTTTATTATGTATATTGAACATGTTATTTCTCGCAACTTTTGATCTTCCTAGATATTCTATTCCTTCGGTGTATCTTTGCACCTTTAGGGGAAATTGCTAGTTTAAATTATAATTCTTTAAAAGGTTCTAGCTCAATGGAAGAGAACCTACTTTACAAGCAGGAGGTTGGTGGCTCAATTCCATCGTGCCCTGATATCCATAGGGAATGGCGATGATCAGTTTTTAGTGACGGAGTCTCTTTTGACCATCACCATTGAGCTTATGGTGACATTTTTTGATCCTCGCCAAAATATGAAATGGTGACGGTCAACGAATGCCACCATATATACACATCAATAGTGATGACCATGAAATGTTCGTCACCATAAATCATTGTTGTTGATACCAAATGGTCAGGGTCATTATTTTTTATTATAGTTGTTATATGTGACGGACCTTGATGTCACCAATGAGATTACCATGACATTTTTTGACCCTCACCAAATATGTAATGGTAACAGTCAACGAACGTCACCATATATATGCACCAATAGTGATAGCCATGAAAGGTCCATCACAAAAAATCGTTGTTTTTCATATGAAATGGTGACGGTCACTATCCGTCATTATAATCAATATTCGTGATGGACCTTGAATTTCACCACAACACATACTTTCGGCAATGCCACCTTTGGTGACTTTCAATTTTTTGGTGACGGAGGCTATTGTCTATCACCATTTCTCATATGAAATGGTGATGGTCACTATCCATCATTATAAATCATTATTGGTGATGGACCTTGAATGTCACCACAACACCTATACTTTTGGTGAATCCACCTTCGGTGACATTCATTTTTTGGTGACGAATGCTCTTTTGACCCTCACCAATGAGATTATGGTGACATTTTCACCCCTCACCAATGTCCTTTTTTCTTGTAGTGGATTTTTCATATTTTCCCAAGGAAAAAAGAGGACAAGATGAAATGAAGAAAAGATACTCATTTGTGAAAAAAGAGGTGATATCACAGCCATTTCATTGTAAAAATTATGGTTCAAATCCCTAATATAGGGATAATAACATATAACATGTATGAGCATGTAGATAGCCAAGGGTGGGTTGGTCATGGCCAACATGACCCTTTGAGTCATTCTAGCGTGTTGCATCAACCAAATTTATCAAGGGACATGGTTTCATATGTAGAGAGTTATTTCTTCTTGGAAGTTCTAGTTAACTTGGTTTGCAAAATCCATGTTAAAAAATATATTGACATGGATGCTGCAACTCGAGATAGAGATTTATTTTTGTATAGGAAATAATTTTTTAACATATATAATCATCTAATAAAAGGAAAGTATCGGTTTCATAAGAATGATGAAATGAGTTTGAAGCTTCGGTACAACAAACACCCAAATGATTTTTTCTTTTATCAAAATATGAATGGTGGAGAGACCCATTCTATAGTTGGAGTTTAGATGAAGTGGATGTTGGAGACCATGGTGAAGCTATAGAATAATAGCATAATAGCCATGGATTCAACATTTAACATAAATAAGTATGGGGTGAGTATATTAATAATGATTGATATAGCACAATAATTTGATTAATAATGATTCATAATAATTGATGAGCTAAAGTTGACTTCATATGTTTTTCAAATGTGATAGTATCAGTTGTACACACTCCTTGTTTTTTATTAGCAACAAAGTGGGGTTCCAGTTGCATCAGTGGTGGTATCACATAATACATTACAGGACATTTCACTATGGTTGGAGCACCTATGCATAGGTGTCTCCAAGTTGATCATAGTTGGAAAGTTAATTCTTTCATGGATGATGATGCATTGGCTAAAATCAGTGCTTTAAGGTAACTTGATTCTTCTTATTTTATAGTAAAACTTTCGTTTATTAAAAAAATAACATGTTTGAAATGCATTGAATGTCGCAGGATAATCACAAGGTGCAATTTTATCTTGTGTGTTTGGCACGTATGTCAAGCATCGCTAAAAAATGTGAATCGATTGGCAAGTAGTCCAAAAATAGAAAAATAAATGTTTAGTGTTTTGGGTTTAATTATGACTTATTGTTCCTATTATCACTAAGTTGGTACAGATGGGCTACTCCACTAGACAACCTAGAGTAACTCTTTCAAACCAACTTCCAGCTAAAAATTAGCCTTATCAGCCTAAGAGGGCTCTCAAAGATAAAATGATTTTATTCAAATAAAGTTCAACATACAGCTAACTCTAAAAAATGTGTTTTAATTATGTTTGTATGTAGGTGAAAGATGTATAGAAAACACTACCATTGGGTCTATGGAGTTACTGTTAAGAAACTCAGTGACATGGTTCTTCTTGTCGAAGCTGAGGCATAAAGATGTTTTTATGAAAAGACAACATACACAGATACACAATAGTATAGTGCTTGAAGGAATTTATAGCACAATGTACATGATTTATAAGTAATCAAACATCAAAGCACTAAAGAAAAAATATTAATATACATAAGAAAAGTGGTCATGAGAATATCAATGAACCTTAGGTGAAGAAAGAGCCAACAACCACTGTATATTACTGATAAGAAGTGTTTACAATAGTTGTTTTGTAGTCAACATCATTCCACCCTATATTCTTCGATATTTTTCTTATTAATAGGCTTAAGGATATTTACATTGGATCTACCAACATGGCTAGATCATCGAGTCTCTTTACTGACACCTAACCTGACAATAAGAAAATTACATGGAAATAAAACTGACAACTACTAACTTTAGGACTTGGAGACCTATTAGGACTCTATAACCTATTTATTACATCAAAAAACTTAAATATTGCATATTTACATCGAGAACAGTCATGTTCTTGAGTGGAACTGACCATGACCAAAACATAATTTCCCCCACCAAGTCAGGAGACTTGTCTTCCTACTTTTAAGGAGGTGGTGTCATGATAAATTATGAGTGCCTTCATGTTCAGTTGGTGAACAAAACAACTATTCCAAAGACCATGCCTCCACCAAAATGTTCCTCCAATATCCTTTAAGCTTTTGACATGGCTGTCTTACCTCCAAAAAACCATCAAAATTCAAAAATTCTACAAAATATTGCTCGCTGCAGAAACAAGGGAGTTAAGGCAAGTTCGTAGAAAAAGTTTGTAGGAATTTGGTTCTACCCATCTTTGCCACTTGTTTTCTCCCTTTCCTGATTTGGAACTATTTTTTTAATTCCAAAAAGATAAATTAAAACTTTTACCCTCCTTGATTATGACCATGCCTCTGATTTATAACAAAAAAACACCTACATTGAGTTCGTAGCGAATTCTAGGCTTCAAGCCTGAGATATGCTACGAACTTTCCTAATTGGAAGTAAACTTAAAAATTGTGCTTCCTTATTATAAATTTTTCCAATGTCTCTGCAAATGCGGATTCTGAATAATGCAAAAATGTCAAAAGGGTAATTTGTCCACTCTTCAAGATTTAGAAGCTTCACCTTTGGCAGTAAGAGCTATAGTCTCTTCAGGTTGATTTATGACTGTGATTTTAAGACCTTTCTTCTGTAACTTTGACTGTATCATATGCATGTTCTCTTCTAGCTCTTTTAATTGGATTTTAAGTTTCTTTCTTTCAGCTTGCAACCATATATTACGCTTTCTTTTGTGTTTCATTACCCTTCATAGAGGAAGTGTCCTTTTCAACATTTTTTTGGCATTGGTCAATGACCGATTATATTGATTTATTTTCTCATTTACCTTCTCTTTTAATTCTTCCACCATTTTCATGTCTAGCTTGGCTTCCTGCAATTCCAATTTGGTTTCAGTAACCTCCTCTCTAACGTTTTTAACTATTCTATTAACATATAAACTTCAATGTTCTCAACAACTTCATCTTTACCCTTCCTCTACACAATGATATCTTCTTTTACTGGAGACAAAAAAATGCTATCCTATGTCATAGGTTGCTTTCCTTTGTCTGTATCTTCTATCCTTTTACTTTCCATGACAATTTTGGCAAGCTGCATCCTGGTGAGTGGTTTTCTTGATTGAAACATAAACCCTACATGTTCTCCTGAGAAATTAAGTTTTTTAACAGTTAGACCCTTATTTTTCTTCTTGATTCCTTTAATATTTGTAGCTTTGACCACTGGAGTCTCCTCTATGTCTATGGCATGAAGAATATTCTCAAGGTTTCCTTTCCCAAGAGTTTGGCTTCCAGTTATCCTTCTATGGCCCTTCCTACTGATCTTTGGTTTGCTACTTGTAGGTATGGGCTGTGGAAATTATGTTTCTTGTGCACGCTCTACTTTAACATCCATGGGTTCTACAATATGCTCCATTTCCTCCTCATTCACACCCTCTATTTCAGCTACAATTTTGTCACTCTTTCTTGAAGGAGTGGCTTTTTAATTTGGAGTCTCCCTGGGTGTTAATGTATCTACCTCATAACCACTAGGAAAAAGGAATGTGGCCCAGCATATGTTCAGTTTTTTTAGCTACTCCAAAACCAGAAGTTTGATCAACCCATGATGGAAAATTGAAGTCTCACTACCTTCTGGCCTAGCATGAAATTTGTCTAACATCTTGCCTAGGCTACTAAACAAGAAAAATGGAAGGTCTAGAGATTTCTTACCAGTGAAATGCAACAAGAGCCTAAAAGACAAGCAATAGTTTGGAGTTTAGCAACAACCTAAAGAATAACATGTGAAGTATTTTTGGATTACAAGCAATAGTTTGGAGTAGTTCTCTTTAAGAGAGGTCCTTGGGATTCCATAGGTCATATCTACTCTAATATGTTTAGGTTTCATAAAATCATCAAATTTCTATAATTTAAACTTAGTGGCTTTGAACCACCATTATTCCATCCTTGGTATCTCTGTGTCTTGAGCAATTTTTTCAGGTGACACTACAAAACTTAGCAACCCCACCTTTGAAGTTATACCTACAAAATTCACTGCAAAATATTTTGAAACTTCGGTATAAAAACCTTGTAATTTTTTGGTAGAAATTGATGCATCCAACACTATGAAATCTCCTGCAAAGCTAAAGTCTTCATTGAGTAACTTTAGATCCATGGGATCATATATTACACAGGAGCCTCCTTTATTAGTTTCCTTCTACATGGCCATCTCCCTTAATATTGTGTTGGCCTCTTTGATGTTGTTACACCTGCGAAGAAAGGAATTGAACAGAAAGAATCTTGCAATGAAGATGGAATTATCAAGGATGAAAACAAAAAATGTACACAGAGTTCGAAATAAGGATGACAGAGAAAAATTTTGAAGGTGAATTTAAAAGGTGAAATTCAAATATGGGAGGGATAATGACAAATGGGAGGACTTAAGTGTAATGATGAGTGCTACTTATGATTATGCATGACATTTCGATGAATCTATTAACCAATCACGTGACCTCAGAATGACCTTGAACCTATAAATACTTGCCAACTCATCATTCCATTTATCAGTGCAGAAAAACATGATTCCGCAACAGTTTATGTTGTAAATCTGCCAAATTTGCTATGGATTGTTCAGGCGAGTCGATAGTGAAAACAACATGTTTTCAATTATATTCACTACAAGCTCAAGAAAAGACAGACAAGCGACCACTACCTAATTTTAAACCAATTCATGAATACCTTTGGTGGAGTTTGATAGATTTTTCCATGATGACATGACAAATACACTCTCTAAACTTAATATAATGACCCATTCATAAAACTTCATCAATTTCATGAACTACTTCTTATGAGACAAATAAAGCCTATTCTAATGACCCTTTCTTCAACACTAGTGTTGAAGTGAGTGAAATTAATCCTTTCTTCAACAAATTTGCTAATGACGAGAAGTTCCTAAACTATTTCGACAAGAGTTGGGTTGTTGGTGACAATATTTATAAGTTGAAAAACCCTTTATTCCATTTCTCATTTTTCTTTTCATATGGATGAAATATATTCATTAACCCAAATTTTATGCAATTATGGATGTGAGTAAAAGGTTGTCAAGATTTTCCCTATGCAAATGAGGAGACAAAATTTTTTGTGGAGTCATACCACTGTTACCTAAAGTTGAAATTTCTATCTGATAGAAGAAATAAATGGTCTCGTATGAGGGATTGGTTGATATATGTTCTTCTAGCTAATGTTGAACCATGTCATCTATTTAAGGAAATTCTAAAAAAGGAAGGGTTTTTTAATACTTACAAGAAAGAGAAACAATTGGAATCATCAATGGAAAAGGAAAATATAATTACAAATAGTGATTGCAGCCCTCATGAGAAAATTTCTTATGATTTTTGGGTGATGAGTCAATATAAAATTAATAAGCAATATCTTGTCACTTCTCAATGCACAAATTTCATAACTTGTGATTTCTCATTATCTATTTATCAAAACAATTGCAAGCATGCCATAAATCTGGGTTGGTTGTGTTCCCATTCAACACCTTCAACCCAATTACAAAATAATTGAAACACAACTGATTGATACAATGACCATCCTAAGAAAAATATAGAGGCAATATCACATCTTGCTGAAAATGCAAACACATCTGTCGTGGCTAGTCACAATGTTGATGTAAATATTGAAGGAATTGAGTTGGCCAAGGAGGAGTTATTTGGCTACATAGACCTGGTTTGAAAACGTCCTCTTGCTACTTTGACCAAGATTGAACAATTGATTGCTTTGCTTAAAAAAATATTGAATGATGCCAAAAATCGTCATATTATGGATTATGAATTCATGTGTGGGTTGTGTTAGCCACCAGTGAATTTTTGTCATGGAAAACGATGGCTAAAATAGGACTTGAGCCTTCAAGAGATTATTTTCATAAAAAAATGCTCATTCTTGAAGCCTTCTGATGCTGCCTAAACTCAAAAAGTAATCTTCACTGCCGTTTCATTGAAAAAATCCACCAAGAAACCATGCTGATATCCAAAAAGACTGCTTTTTAGGCTATTTTCCATCATTTTCTAGAAACCCATTTCACTCATTATTTGCCCATATTTACCCTTCATTTTCCTCTGAAAAATCCCCTTTCCTCATTCTCATTTTACCTTCATTGTCCTAAAAAACCTTCAAAAGGTTCCTTTTAAACTCATAAAATATCCTTTTTATGGTTTAAATTACCCATTTTTCCTTATCGAAACCTTAAACACACTTGAAAAAGCCTTATTTTAGGCATTTTTCGCTCATATTAATGTTTTGGGTTTTTATCCCCTTCTGGCTTAGCCCCTAGCTCCTTCTTCATCATAGAACCAAGGTGTTGTGACCATGTGCTTAGCCGTTAGCCCTTTTTCCCTTAGCCCCGGTTCTTTGTTCTCCCACAGAAACGTGCTTTTTCCTTATCCTAAGCCCCCATCGCATCGGCATTTCCATTGAAAACACACATTTTTTTTGTAAACTTCCCACCCCGATAACAATACCCCGACGATATATATATCGTAGATCCATAAGATCTGACGGCCCTTGTTTAAACCGTCAATCACCCCATCTCTGCCATTCCCTTAGCCCTTTTTCTTCGCCTCAGGTCACCTTATCCCTCCATCGGACACTACCTTCCCTTGTTCTTTAAACATCTATCCCTTTATATATTTTCCCCTGACTTATCACTCCACAAATCCATCCCTACCATTGATCCTCAAAAAACAATGACCACCATGCGTCCCCTCCTATACTATCCTCCCTACTGTTATATATCCTTTCACCCCCATAAAAAAAATCCCCACCATTGATCTATGTAATCCAATGGCTCTCCTTTAACCCGACATCCAACCCCGTTGGGGCCTACCACCCACTACGCAAAGCATCCACCAATATCTGGCTACCACCTGGCTCCCAGTAAACCCTCACTGGAGCACTTTTCCATCTGTGCACTCCCCCATAGCCATTGGATCTTCCCCCCTAGACCAATGGCCTATTTTTATTTTCGTGCAACTTTTAGCACCGGGGTTTAACGACCCAAAATCACATGAGACCGCTGGTTTTGAAAAAGCCACGCATCCCCTTTTGACTAGATTGCATTCCCTCTAGGAAAAATCGTTTACCACTCATTTGTCGCGCGAAAACCGCTGACAGTTTTCGCAAAACTACCAAGCCATTTTTCATGCCAAATACAGTTTAAAATCCTTTTTTCACGTGTTTTATACATAAAAACTCCCCCACATGCTATTTCCTCCTGCTCATTTCTCCTTTCGCCCTCTGCCAACCTTTGAATGCAGTTTTTCCAAATCCCGCAAGATTTTATTATCATTTTATTGGTTTTTTACAATTTTCGATGGTAGTTCTAAAAACCAAAGGCCTTCTCCTGATTCATAAGGGACAAGGCTAGAAGATGAGGACCCTCGTGGTCAAGACAGAGGCACAATCACGAAAAAGGTAAGTTAACAGGGTTTGTTTTCACAGTTTGACCAGTGCTCCATGAGGGCTAGTTATATTAGGAAACCCTCTCGCTTTGATGAAAACCTCCTGTCCACAGAAAAGGGTAGAGACAGTGAAACTTGAAGATTAAAGGTTAAAGACAAAAAACCGAAGATTTGAAGACTTAACCAATGATTTAAATTTTGATCCAGAGGATTAAAGGGAAAGTCACCAAATGATCCAAGTGAAAAGGGTTAATTCATAAGATTGAAATATTAAAGGTTTAATCCTACATTTTTAAGGAAAAAGAACAGTTTAAAGGTGAATGTAGATAGTAGAAAAAGTTTAAAGGCTCCAAAAATGATTATAAAGGCCCAAAAGCAATATCAAGGCCTAATCATGGTTTTAAAGTGATAAATTATGACAGATCAGTAGGAGGAAGGCTTTAAATTTTGAATCATCAAAGCAATTAATCCTCCAAAGATCAGAAATGCCACCTCTAGTTTTATTTTCCTCAAAAGACTACAAAATGAATGCACAGTCAGAGATATTTGCTAAAGACAACTCAGAATTAATTGCCAACCTACCAAAGCCTCCAAAGTCAACAAAAGTGACTTAAGTAGATAAAATTTAATGTAAAATTGATTAAAATAGAGTTAAAACATCTGAAAACTTCTCCATTTGGCCTCTCAATGGCCAAGAAGTATTTACTCTGTGATTAATTAAACAAATATTCCTCCTTTCACTCCACTTCCTCAAAATTACCTATATATATCATATGAGGAGTTCATTATTATTGTTTGCTGAATACTCATCAAGTGTAAATAGCTATTGAGGCTACTGAAGCTCTGTTTTGTAATTGAAGAAAGGTAGGCTGAGATGAGAAGTTTTGAAGTTGTAAAAGACCCACTGGACTTGAAGATTGTAACTGGTTTGAACATCAAATACACAAGTTTATTTATGGGATCATGGTTTATGTCAATGGTGATGTGTTTCTTACTGTAATTGTCCTTTTTCTCATGTTTTCCATACTATCCACCTTCTCTGATAAAGAACATCAAATATAGATTAGGATTTACTGTCAAGTACCCTAAATTTCACTGATAAATCTTTATCTTTATGTTTTATGCTAATTGTGTATTTGGGGATAATTCAATAGAGTGTAATTAGTCCAGGAATGTTGGTGAGTCCATGACTGGCTGAGTAAAACTTGAAATATCGTCCTTGAATATTCTTGAAAATTCTGCTAAGTAAAGTTGAACTAGGGAAGTCTATGGTTAGCCCTATCCTGTAGTTTATCTTCAACAGTTTCTTTGAAAATTTCCTTTAAGAGTATGTCAAAATCATACTAGTTTAAAACTACTTACTTGATCTTAGGCTACTCTTTATATCTATCTTAACTATTTTCCTTTGATAATATGCTGAAAGCAGGCTAAGTTAAAAGTCTTTTCTTAATCTTAAGCTATTCTTTTTTTTTAATTTTTTCCCTTAAAAGTATATTAAAAGCAGGCTAGTTTAAAAGTACTTACCTGATCTTAGGTTACTTTTGTGTCTTTCCCTTAAGTTCATGTCAAAAGAAGGCTATTTTAAAAGTACTTACCTGATCTTAGACTTTCTTTTGTTTTTCTTGTGTGTTTGTTTCTTTCAGAATAGTTTTTATGTTTCCATATCACAAATCAATCTAAAGAATCCTTTGACATAGATGACTTTCCCCATGGACAACTTTTGAAACTTGTTGTGCAATTAAATCCTTTTGTGACTCCATAGCCCAATGGATTGATACTGTTTCTTACTTTTCCTATCAGCTGAACCATTCTCTCAACTTTCTTACACCTCTACCCCTCAAAAAGACTTCCTTCATTTTGATGATATTCATTCCAACCAAAACCAAGAAAAACCCTTGTGCCTTATAACTAGCCTAATATCATAAAATAAAAATTAAAGATCATATCCTTGAAAACACTGATATAGACATATCCCTCTCTGAATCCAGGAGAGCTAGATCCTAGGATTCCAAAGTGGTTTTGATGTAGGCTCTGCAGCATTTTCTCTTGCCAATATTTCACATTACGGAGACCCTAATAGAGTGGTAACCATACTGGGGAGATTATTGAGTAATAGACAACTTCACAACTCAAATAACCCCTATTTATAAATGAAACAAGTGTCACCAAGACTGGTTATTATTGATTTTTGATGGTGAACAACAACCAAACCTTGAAAATAAGTAAAAATCCTTCACCTGGTGACTCCATTGGTATTCAATAGGCCTGCTGACCCCAATGGTTTTTCCTAAGACTTCACTAGGAAATTCTGAGTGAATTACATCTTGTACATCCTTAAGACCTTAGAAAACCCAGAACATTTCAGATTGGTGTTTAAATGAATCAATAGTGGTGGACCATAATACATTTTACCTTAAATTATCTAAAAATTTCCACCTGGAGACTCCACAACTCCCAAAATACCAAATGACTCCACTGGTAGAAGACTCTGAACTGGTTGACAAGATACAATGACCTCTTTTCTAATTTACAAATATGGATCCAAGGATACAAATGAGATATGATCCAATGAATAGAGATCATATCCCTGGATTTCCACATAAGATGCCCCAACTGTGTTGGGATGATAATCTTCCTGTTTTTCAAGGTGAAAGGTTTGATGACCCATTGTTACATCTCATCAAATTTCATATACATATATGGAAGGTAAAGACTGAATGGCATGAATATTGCCTTACGAAAATTTTCATGTTAACATTAGAAGGAAAGGAAAGGGTTTGGTATGAATGGTTAGAACCTAAGAGCTTGTTTTATTTAAGAGACATGCACCAAGTATTTTATGAAGAATATAAATAAAACCCTTCATCTCTATCATGGACTACAAATTGTTGTGATCAATCTCAAAACATCATATAATACCTCTCATATATTGATGAGGATTTGGTTAATATGCATCCTGAAGATCTGTTAACAGCCATTCAAGAATTTCATACCCAAGACAGCTATCTCAAGGACCTAGATGATTTAATTGAGGAAGAAATCACTCAAGAAATGAAGGACATTCCTCAAGATATCCATGACAGCATAAATAATGATTCGTCGTCCCTTGTAGGTGAGGCTAATTTAAATATTGATGATCTAGAGCAGCCCATGCACTTTTCAGATCAGGAACAAACTCAACCACTACAATACCTAGACAATGAGCAAGACATGTATGATGATCAAGACTTTATAGAAGATGATGAGGAAGGTTGTCAAGAAATTCCTGATTTCCTACCTATAACTTGTGTTTCACTGTTAAGATATATTTACAAACAAAATGAAAATACTAATAGTGAGCAGTGCTTTAAGGAAAAAAATAGCCACTTAGAAAACACAGAATCTAATGTGCAAGGACAACCAACACATATAGGGACTCTCCCTCTAGTTATAACTCATTTCAAATTATAAAAGAAGAGTGGCACCCTGATAAAGTAGAATAAATAACTCATGAACCCTATATTCAAATTGAGTATCATAACAATCATGAGGAGTTGTTTGAAACAGAATTAGATTAGGAAATAGTAGAAAATCCTCTAGGTTTCCCTGAAAGCACAAGTGAAGATCCCCTAGAAGAGGCCCAAGAAGACATCCAGCCTCAAAACAAGTTAACACAAGAGAAAGAGGACTGATGTATTTCTGTTTATGCTGAAAGAGAAATCCCTCCCTTGACAGAAGAAGAAATTGATCAAATACTAAACAAGCAGCTAGCTTCTGAACATTAATCTGAACAAGATAATCATCAACACAGTGCCTATCCTATAGAACAACAAAATGGAACTCATGATAAAGAGGATAATAGGGAAATTAATGATAAATCTGAAACTAATCATCTTTGGAGTATGAGCTTTGGTGGTCAGGTAGTAAAACTAGTGCAGCTGTAGGAATATGGATTTACAATACAGAAAGTAATCATTCTAAAGGTCATTCATATAAATTAAATTTTCAGTGCAAAAGTAACATAGTGGAGTATGAGGCACTCCTTTTAGGGCTGCACTTATTGAAGAAATTAGGAGCCCAAAAGGATAACAGTTCATGGGAATGCAGAATTGGTGATTGGGAAAGTGAATGAGGAATGTATGATTGGAAATACCAGAATTAGAGCCTATAATAATGATGCCATGGACTTGTTAAAATAAATTAACGAGTTCCAACTTACCCTTGTTCCTAAAAACCAAAATTTTTTTGCCAGTGGATTAGCCCTTGTTGCTAGTACATGTTTGAGACCTTATGAGAGCAAACAATATACAATTCAAAAAAAAATCAGACCAGCTATCCCAAAAAATCAAAAGTACTAGCAAGTTATTGATGTAGATAAAAAAATAGAAGACTTCCTACAGTCCAAAAATGAATTTGAAGCACCAAACTCAGATTGAGAATATCAATAGTACTGTCCTGCTAAAGAAAATCCACTTTTTGAAGAAGAAAAATCTCATGAGATTGCTGCAATAAATCTGTTAACCTATCGACCCAAACATACAATAGAAAATAGCACAGATGGAGAAAATGAAGACTTAGAAGTGCTGCAATCTAAATATCACAACTTGCCAAGAGGACTGGTCCCATCAGAAGAATTTTTTAACTTGAATGAGGTTTCCAAAAAGCCAAAACTGGAACCAATCCAATCTAAAGTGGAATAATGCAACATAGGCAGTGAGGAAAAGCCCAAATTGATGAAATTATCCAAGACACTGCCAGCTCACATTAAACTGAAATACATTGAGCTTTTTAAAGAATTTTCTGATGTATTTGCATGGAGTTATGAAGATCTGAAATCATATGATACAGAAATAATCCAGCATAAGATACCCCTCAAAGAAAACCAGAAGCCTTTTAAACAAAAATTGCACAGAATTAACCCTCTTCAATTACCTCTGGTTAGAAAGAAATTAGAAAAATGCATGATGCTAGAATTATAGTACCTATTAGATACTCAGAGTGGGTGTCCAATCTTGTATCTGGTAGGAAGAAAACAAGAGAAATAAGGCTTTGCATTGACTTTAGAAACTTAAACAAAGCCTCATTAAAGGACAACTACCCCTTGCCCAAAATGGATCATATCTTACAAAGGGTAGTTGGTTCTAAGCGAATTTCTTTGCTAGATGGCTTCTCAAGTTACAATCAAATATTGGTACATCCTAATGATCAACTTAAAACAACCTTTAATAATCCTTGGGGCACTTTCATGTATTTGAAAATGCCCTTTGGTTTAATGAATGCTGGTGCCACATTTCAGAGAGCCATGGATATTTCATTTTCAGAAGAAATAGGTTTCTTCATAGTGATTTACTTAGATGATATCACTGTCTATTCAAAAACAAATGAAGAACACCTAATACACTTGAGGAAAGTCTTTGAAAAATGTATAAAATATGGGTTGTCCTTAAATCCAAAGAAAACATTGTTTTGCCTCCAAGAAGGTAAAATTCTTGGACATATCATATCTGAAGAAGGAATAAGGATATACCCAAAGAGGATCGATGGTATATTACAAATCACCCATCCTAGAAACATAAAGGAACTCCAATCTTTCATTGGAAATATTAATTTCTTGAGAATGTTCATACCCAATTTAGCTAAACTCCTTAGAAACATGATAAATATGCTTAAAAGAGAAGAAGGAGTTAAAGGGACCTTAGAAGAAAAGAAATAATTTGAGCTGGTAAAACAAGAACTTACCAAAACACCAGTTCTCATTAGTCCTGATTTTACAAAATATTTCTTTATTTTTTCATTTGCATCAGAACACATAATAGTTTTTGTACTATTACAAAAAAACTTGAATGAACAAGAGCAGCCAATTGAATTTTTTAGCAAGGCATTAAGAGATGCACCTCTGAAGTATAACATAATAGAAAAGTAAGCCTTTGCCTTGTTCAAAGCCTTAAAAGACTTCAAAGTTTACATTTTACATTCCCACATTATAGCATTTGTGCCTCATTTAGATGTAAAAGACATATTGACCCAAGAAACAAATGGAAAATGAGTTCATTATTATTGTTGGCTGAATACTCATCAAGTTTAAATAACTATTGAGGCTGCTGAAGATTTTTTTTGTAATTGAAGAAAGATAGGCTGAGATGAGAAGTTTTGAAGCTGTAAAAGACCCACTGGACTTGAATATTATAACTAGTTTGAACATCAAATACACAAGCTGATTTATGGGATCTTGGTTTATGTCAATGGTGATGTGTTTCTTACTGTAATTGTGTTTTTTCTCATGTTTTCCATTTTTTCCACTTTCTCTGATAAAGAACAACAAATATAGATTAGTATTTACTGTCAAGTACCCTAAATCTCACTGATAAATCTTTATCTTTATGTTTTCTGCTAATTGTGTATTTGGGGATAATTCAATAGAGTGTAATCAGTCTAGGAATGTTGGTGAGTCCATGTCTGGCTGAGTAAAACATGAAATAATGTCCTTGAATGTCCTTGAAAAGTCTGCTAAGTAAAGTTGAACTAGGGAAGTCTATGGTTAGCCCTGTCCTCTAGTTTATCTTCAACAGTTGCTTTGAAAAGTTCCCTTAAGAATATGTCAAAAGCAGGCTTGTTTAAAAGTACTTACCTGATCTTAGGCTACTATTTATGTTTATCTTAATTGTTTTCCTTTGAGAATATGCTGAAAGCAGGCTAAGTTAAAAGTCTTTACTTGATCTTAAGCTATTCTTTTTTTTTTAAATGTTTTCCCTTAAAAGCATATTAAAAGCAGGCTAGTTTAAAAGTACTTACCTAATCTTAGGTTACTTTTGTGTCTTTCCCTTAAGTGCATGTAAAAATCAGGCTAGTTTAAAAGTACTTACCTAATCTTAGATTGTCCTTTGTTTTTCTTGTGTGTTTGTTTCTTTCACAACACATTTTATGTTTCCATATCACAAATCAGTCTAACGAATCCTTTGACATAGATGACTTACCCCATGGACCACTCTTGAAACTTGTTGTGCAATTAAATCATTTTGTAACTCCACAACCCAATGGATTGATACTGTTTCTTAATTTTCCTATCAGTTGAACCATTCTCTCAACATGCTTACACCTTTACTCCTAAAAAAGACTTCCTTCATTTCGATGATATTCATTCCAACCAAAACCAAACAAAACCCTTGTGCCTTATAACTAGCCTACTATCATAAACTAAACATTAAATATCATATCTTTGAAAACACTGATATAGAGAGATCCCTCTCTGAATCCAGGAGGGCTAGATCCTAGGATTCCAAAGTGGTTTTAATGTAGGCTCTGCAGCATTTGTTCTTGCTAATATTGCACATTACAGAGACCTAACAGGTTGGGTGGTTTTGAGTCATATTTGAAGAGGAAGAAGAGCTTCCTAAGCCCAAAACAGAGCAAAAAAACAATAAAAAAAAATTCAATATTGGAAATTTACTTGAATATCCCGGCAGATGAAGATGAACCATTTTATTTTTAACAACTTAACAAGCTAGGTATCCCTCAATCCAACAATGAATTCTTTTCCAAGTTTGTTGTGCGTGATTTTGTCTTCAGTTTGGTTTTAATATTTTTTCATGTATTATAGGTATTTGATGTATTATTTTTTTGTTGAGTATGTTCATGTATTTTTACTAGGTGGTGAGAATATCTTTGGTGGTTTGTATACTTTATGGGAATTGTCATTTAAGGTAAGTAACTAACTCCATGAATTTACAATCTTTCTTTCAATACATTCATTATTTTGTAAGTTATGGAAGGTAGCTTTCAATTGGTTTTCCATTATTGAATTATGCTTTCATATATTGGTGCATAAACATGAATATGATATATAAATTGGAACAAAAAAAACAAAAATGTAACAAAATTTGTAGAGGAAATGAAACAAAATTGTAACTAAACATGTAAAACACAATTTTACTAGTTTTTTTATAACTTCTCAATGCTAATTGTGATATATTATTGGAGAATAATATATATTAAAACATCAAAGATTATGCGTTTGTTGTCTATGAGTTGTCGCACCAGTGATTGAGTGTATTGGCAAGGTTGAGCAATTGTGTCAACAATGGTGAGGGAGTGAATATTAGCAAGAACACAGGTTAATCTGAATCTAAGGATGAGGGGGGACCTTCATGAATATTTTTGATAGAATAGTTATGTTTTCCTGCTTCACGAGGACGAATATACCCCCCTGTCTCCATAATTACATTTCAATATTCAAACTATTTTTTTCCTCGGGATATAGTTATTTTTATATATCCTTGTTGTCATCTATATAATTGCATAGTGAAATCTATTACCTATCAAGTTATTCCCACACTATCCCATGGAAATAATATACTGAGCAACCGTTGTTAAGGATATTTTTAAGTTTATGTGGTTAAATGGATCTCTATTTCGGGATTGTTTTCACGAGGCGTCCCACATTTCTTTAAATCCTTATTGTGTAGCAATTTCAAATATTTGAATCTGGGTTTTTCAATATGCAATGGTCTCCTACATGTTCCTAGAAATATACTCTATTACCTCTGGAAAAATGGTGAACTCTTTTTGTTTTTTTATCACCTCCATAGGTTTTTCATATTCTCCTCTAACACACAGAAGGCTCTAGGAATTATTGATATAAATTTTAATAGCTTCCACCCAACTGCCCTGATTTCTCAAATACGATATAAAGGATCTCAATTGGACATCCCCTATAACATGGTCGAGATTCCATATTTTGTTTATGATAGCATTATTTTTTAACATCAACAATATTTCTTTCAAGTACATGTTGTAGTTGGTTGAAGGAGCCCTACAACTAAGCACACCATCTATTATATTTCAGAGTTGTTTATTATCATTCTACAACTTTCTCACCTTCCTTTCCATCTCATCCACTGCATTTTTATGTTTTTGTAAAACTTTTTTTTTTATATTCTTCGCATGTCTTTCAAAGGTCACTAAATATTTTTTATTGCAAATGGTAAGGTATTAGTTTTCCTTTATATGATAATTTACACAAGAATGATTTATCCTTTCGTTCCTCATCCTATGTTTGCACAACAATTTCTTTGGTCAGTTTGATCTCTGCTTCCTCATCTTTTGTTTGCACAACAATGCCTTTGAATAGTACAATCTATGGTTCCTCATCCTATGTTTGCACAGAAATGGCTTTGGTCAGTTTGATCTCTGGTTCTTCATCCTATGTTAATTTCATATCTGGTTTTTTTTCCTCTGTTTGTACAGTAATTTCTTTTGCTAGTTTCATATGTGATTCTTGTCCTATGTATACATATATGTACTTTTGGTATGCTCCTCTGGTTGCACAAAAATGTCATCAGTCTATTTTTTTCCAAGGGGTATACTTTGCTAGACCCCTGGAGAAGGTATATCTATGTCATCAAAGGGTATAAAATCTACAACTTGGGCCAAGCAATCTAATCTATCAAAAAAGTATATTTTTTTTATTTTTTTTCTGAACTCATTTTTTAGGGTTTTAACTTTAATCCACAGTTCTCTATTTTTTCATATGAAGAATTATATTATTCCTTAACAGTGAAATATACAGAGGAATATTTTTATGGGTAATTACTATTAAAAAATGATTCTTTTCCAATTATAGTGGTGCACTTGGTTGGTCCTCCTCATCATCCCCATACAATTCTAGATGTGCAGTTGGTTGGTACTCCTCATTTTCTCCATACAATTCTGGTGGTCGAGTTGGCTGGTCCTCTTTATCATCCGCATAAAAAATTTGAACTGAGGCAATACCACATGTTTCATACCATTCTTATACTCCTCATATGTAATCATAGTCAAAATCATGAGAGGAAACCTTATAAAATTGTTCTTCTATGTGAGCAATGTGGCCTAATCCTTGTTCCATGAATCCTTGTTACATGCATCCTTCATCCATGACTCCTTCTTCAATATATACATCATGTGGGTGATATTTCTATTTATCTTTCTCTTGTTATATTGTTGTTTCTTCTGGGAGATCTTCTATAACAACAGGGAGGGTTTCAGGAACTGGAGCAAGACGACAACGCTTTCTCTTGTTTTTCTTTACCTTTGGCACTATTGTCGGGAATTTCTTGTATCCTCTGAATATTATAGTTACATTTTTACTCCCCTAATATTTATAATTCATAATTTTTATCTTTTTCATCTCCTTTCTATGGATATTTAGCATCAGAAGCCTTAGAAACAATTTTAGTTTGAACACTAGGCAGATCAATTTCCATATGGAAAGGTTCTATGGGAATTTATACATGTGGGAGGTCATGGGGTAGAGTTGGAGCTAGAGGGTCACGGGGCGGAGTTGTAGCTGGGAGGTCATGGGGAAAAGTTGCAGCTACGAGGTCAGGGGGCAGAGTTTCTATTGGGTGTCATGGGGTGGAGTTGCAACTATCAGGGCATCCTTTGGCGGGGTAGAAAATTTAACATGAACTGGCCTTCCAACTAGTTCATCCTAAGTTCTCGCTTCACTTTGTAGTGAAACAACCACGAAAATTTTAATGAGTTAATGGTGGGACATGATTTCAAGCAGCGGATTTTATTTATGCACACCTCGGGCCATTTGGTCTAGATTTTTTGCAGGAAAGAAAGGCATGTTAACCAACCTTCCATGACACAAGTGGTCTAACAAGTGGAGGTGCTCGTAATAAATAGAGACATACCTTCCTTAGAATGTGAAAAATATCTCGACAAGGAATGAAACATCCTTCCAGGGTTTTGGTAATGAATTCCTATCAAATATTGTGCCTCTCTTGAACAGTTGTTTACCTTCCTCAAGGAATTTGCGCATGATATCAGGTTTGGGTTTTAAGGGCGCAAACCATTATTCTCTCATCTAGGGTAACCTTGTCACTTCCACAATTTTTTCTTCTATCACATGCACCACTGTCACTTCTACCTCTGATATACCCTCCCTGTAATCCATGGAAAATTCTAGGGCTATGCCTTTTTCATATGCCTGAAACCTGCAAATATACTCAATCCAGAGGCCTAGTTCAAAAAATGGTTTAACGTGTGGAAATTCATCTAGAATTCTTCGGCACATTCTTTGCGTACTTTTAGGCCTCCCATATTTAGTCATATTTAAGAGTGGCTATGGCTATGTTATTTCTTTGCAACAATTTGAATGTGGGACAATGAGACAGTTGAAAAGTTGGGGTAATGAGTGTCATGTCTCATCATCTATGTCAATGAAAATGTGCATTCAGGTGTTTCCGCAATGGTTTACACCCATTTGACACATAAATTTCTTTATTTTCATGGTAATGGTAGATTTGTGCTTCCGCTGTACAAAGTTGGGTGTATCCACAATGGTTTTCAACCATTTGGCACAAAACGTTCATTATTTTCATGGTCAGGGGAGGTTTCCATTTTCATTGTATGCAGTCATATATTCCCCTTGTACCCAGTCAGGGGTTGCTACAACGGTTACCATTGGAATGGGAGAGCGAGTTGCCATGGGAGGGCCATAATTTGCCATCATAATAATTTAAAGTTTTATTACATGAAACTTTGTGAACCCATGCAACATTACACCAACTTCTTAAATTAATTTCCTTAAAAAGTATTGGTTAGATTTTATTAGTTATCGTTGAATGCATATTATAATTGTGCATCATTATCAAGCGAATTTCATTGATTTGCAGATTTTTCGTATTATTTTCACTATTTGGAGGCTTAGCTATTGTTTCTATTATGTATGTCAACATATGCTTCAATTCAAATCACCTGCCCTTGCAGCTTTAGATGTTGATAATGGAAAAAATCACAACAATTAATTTTTTTTTTGGATATTTATACAATTTTGTCCCTTAAATGAGATTGGATCTATGGATTGAAAAAATGGAAGATATAACAATTGCATTTTGCATTTGGGAAAAGAATGTTTGATATATAAGCTATCTTGGTTAGCTTGCAAGTAAGGGTATCTCACATAATTCGTCATTGAACGGGATTCTTTAAGAATTCAAGCTCATTAGACTTTTACTAGAGACTTGTATAAAATTTTTATGTGCCACTAATGGATAATGAATGAATGAATGTTCCTAGAAGTTGGAATTGTGAAGACGTATTGAAGGAATTTTAAGGTCTCGTTTTGTAACATCTTTTGGAGTCCTTTGTTTCCTAATAAAATTATTTATTTTTATCTTCATTTTTGGGTTTTGTTTAAAGTGATCTTAATTGATAAAATATCATTTATAAAAGGAAATAGTGATTCTCGCCACACTCTTAATTTTAACCAACATTAATTTTCACCAAATATTTACATTTCACAACATAATCATATAAGATGCAATCAAAACATAGTGACCACATAAGTCGCTCAATAAAAATACTTTTTTGGCTAAATTACTTAATCCAGTTGGTAATAGTTTAACCAACAAAAAGTTTGATCTGATTTGTTAGGGATAAAAATACAATTTATAACTACAAACTATTTTTAAATCGTCACTTAAAATGAATTTATTGATTTTTGGAATGAATTATATAATTCATTTTGGAAGCCTCTGGCCATATTTAATCTCTACATTAAAGATTCCAATCCATTTTGTAATCGTTTTTAATCATGTTAATTTTTTATTTCATTTTCTATGCATTAAAACATACTAAATTGCATGTATACATCACTATATATAGGTATATTATTTATTGATTTATGTTTCATTTCTATATGCATGGATGGAATGTATTATTTAACTCAAACATCTCAGTATAAGTAAGTATGTTTTATATATTAGAATTAGAATCATTGCTTTTCCTAGAAATAATTAGAGTAAAAGTTAACCAAAATAGAGGTAATGTTACAGTTTTTTTACATCTTATAGATTTGTTTTTTGTTAGATAATGTGGTTATTAATCACATAGAATTATAATTTATTACCAGGAAAAGAAGATAGACAAAATTGAACTCTAATGAAAATGAAACAACTGAACTGTAATCAAAATTAGACAAATAAATTGTAATCACAATGTAATTCCATTAATATTTTTACTAAAGAATGCATTTTTTACATAGTCATGTTGTGTTGAGATATAAAAAAAGTACCAAAAAATAAAGTGATCCCATATATAAAAAAAGAGCTCATTTAAAGACAAAAAATATGATGGGCATAAGGCTACTACAATCTATCACAAGAAATAGGAACACCATAATAGTACTCCAACCATAATAACCCCAAAACAAATGATAAGAACAATCCATTCATTAACATGCCATGTATACCGATGCCTCTCAATGAAAATTGGTGGAGCACATCTTGGCTCCTCCACATACCTTGCACATATATGTCCGTTATATGTTTCTTCAATGCCTATATCATCAAAAACCCTTTGGACTATGATATTTAAATTATGTTAAAACTTTGAAATTGTGAAGAAATGTTTTTACTTGATGGTAGAGAGGTTTCAAATTTTGTCTTCTAACTTGGAAAATTATAATCATTTGATTTGTTATCAATTTATAATTTTTGTAAGTGACTATGTAACTTACACCATAAGTCCTTTTTTTTATAATCGCATCAAGCAAGGCAAGAAAATATTCTTCATTGTTTCTGCTTCTCCCAAAAATTTCTCTAGTATTTTGATAAACTTGGCTTAGTGCTTCATTATGAAGCACAAACCTAGTTCGTGCATGGCCTAGGTTTGGATGACACCAAACTTGGATTATCAATGTCCATTTTCGAACTATCTGCGAAATTAAAATAGAATTAAATAAAATAAAAAATTAATTAAATATTGTATGAATGTTAAAAAAAAGTTGCATTTGGGTCTAAGAAGATGGTGGAATTTTGTCATAAATATCAGATTATATTGGGTCATTCTATAGCCTATTACCCTCAAGGTAATGGTTTGGCAGAATCATCAAATAAAATTTCGGTAAACATTATCAAGAATTTGCTGGAAGATAAAAAAAAAATCATGGCACAATAAGCTAGTACATGCATTATGGCTAGACATATTGAAAGTTAAAATTTCAATTGGGATGTCTCCTTACCAGCTAGTTTATGGAACTGATGCAATATTTCCAACCAGTTTAGGAGTGCCAGTCATGAAGCTGATCCAAGAAGTACAGTCTAAAGATGATGATATGACAAAAAGAATAAATCAGAATATACATTTAAAACAAACCAGGGACGAAATATACATCAGAGCACAACAACTACAAGAAAACATCAAGAAGTTGTTTGACAAAAGAACCAGGGCAAGTGATTTTAAAATTGGTGATAATGTTTTGAAATGGGATTCAAGGAGAGAAGATAAGGGAAAATATGGAAAGTTTGATAATTTATGGCAAGGCCCTTATCTTATTCAATCTGTTGTTGGAAACAATGCATTCTTTTTACAAGAATTGGATGGAGCTGAATTTTTTGGAGGTGTTGTCAATGGCAGGATTCTCAAACATTACTTCTGTTAGCTGATATTTTAATTCCAGAGTTTTTTTTTTTCATTTTATATAACACTTCTTTGAATTCGAAAAAAGAGAAATACAAAAAAAATAGAAAATAGAAAAAGAGGCTAGAGATAAAAGGAGAAAGGTACAACCCCATACAAAAAAAGGGAAATACGAAAGTGTGCAAGCTTAAATTCCACTACTAAAAAGAGCACTGCTATTTAGTCATACAGCCTAATCATGACTATATAGATTTCAATTTACTGTTGATAGGTTAGTGAATCAGATTTTCCAAACTGTTTAATATTGGCTTATCAGTATATTAGATTAGGATAGAAAGAAATGGCTCTAATTAGACAAAATTCTGATCCAAAGAAAAAGAAACAATGGTTCAAACATGCTTAAAATCTGAACGAGGAAAGAATAGAAAAGAACGGCTCCAAATGATCAAAACTAGAGCTGAAAGAAAGAATGAAGGATGTTTTTTGTTTTTCAGATCTTAAGCCTTCACAATTTTGTTTTAAATTTCTGCAAATAAAGTCTATATGTAGCTTGTACATATAGCCATAGACACCATGAGAAGTCAGACAATTTAATCCTGACTTGACTATGTTTTAAATTTTCTATTTTAGAATATAGAGAATAAAATCTGACAGACAATTTAATCCTGCTAGATAGTAGTTTAGGTAGAGAATTTATGAGTTCAACTGCTTAATCTGAAATCATGGAAGAAATAAGGGTAGATTTAGATTAGTTTCTTGCCTTCAATAAAAGAATAGAGAGTTGATGTCAAAGGTTTGCAAGTCCAAATGCACCTTATGAAGAAAAAAGGCTACGAAAAGTAGGCTGTGTAGGTACAATGTTTGGGAGAAATTTGTTTACTAATATGAAATACTGATCATCTTTTCTAAGCAACATGATCAAAGAAAAAAGGTTGTCAATGGATAAAGGCACAAGTCTACATCCCAGAGATCAATTTATGAAGTTGTTGACACCTCCAAGGAGCTTTCATCCCCAAGTGGAGCCAGTGTTAGCCATCAATGAATTTTTGTCATGGAAAATGATGGCTAAAACAGGTCTTGAGCCTTTAAGAGATTATTTTCATATAAAATTTCTCATTCTTGAAACCTTTTGATGCTTCCTAAACTCAAAAATTAATCTTCATTACTATTTCATTGAAAAAATCCACCAAGAAACCATGTTGATATCTAAAAAGACTGTTTTGAGGCTATTTTCCATCATTTTATAAAAACCTGTTTCACTCATTATTTTCCCATATTTACCCTTCATTTTCCTCTGAAAAATCCCCTTTCCTCATTCTCATTTTACCTTCATTGTCCTAAAAAACCTTCAAAAAATTCCTTTTAAACTCATAAAAACTCCTTTTTTATGGTTTAAATTACCCATTTTTCCTTATTGGAACCTTAAAAACACCCTAAAAAGCCTTATTTTAGGCCTTTCTCACTCATATTAAAGTTTTGGGTTTGTAGCCCATTCTAGCTTAGCCCCTAGCTCCTTCTTCGCCATAGAACCAAGGCACTGTGACCAAGCGCTTAGCCGTTAGCTCTTTTTCCCTTAGCCTCGGTTCTTCGTAGTCCCACAGAACCATGCTTTTTCCTTATCCTAAACCCCATCGCATCGGCATTTTCATTGAAAAACCACATTTTATTTATAAAATTCGCACCCCGATAACAATACCCCGATGAGATCTACACTGTAGATCCATAGGATCCGACGACCCTTGTTTAAACTGTCAATCGCCCCATCTCCACCATTTCCTTAGCCCTTTTTCTTCGTCTCAGGTCACCTTATCCCTCCATCGGACCCTGCCTTCCGTTGTTCTTTAAACCTCCATCCATTTATATATTTTTTCCCACCTTATCACTCCACAAATCCATCCCCACCGTCGATCTTCAAAGATCAACGACCACCATGCCTCCCCTCCTATCCTATCCTCCCGACTGTTATATATCCTTTCACCCCCATAAACAAATACCCACCGTTGATCTATGTAATCTAATGGCTCTACCTTAACCTAACATCCAACCCCGCCGGGGCCTACCAGCCACTACACAAAGCATCCACCAATATCCCGCTGCTACCTGGCTCCCACTAAACCCTCGCCCAAGGACTTTTCCATCTGTCGCGCTCCCCCGTAGCCATTGGATATCCCCCCCAGATCTAACAACCTACGTTTATTTTCACGCAACTTTTTCCGTTGGGGTTTAACGACCCAAAGTCATGCGATATTGCTGGTTTTTCAAAAGCCATGCGTCCCCTTTTGATTGGATCACGTTCCCTCCAGGAAAAATAGTTTACCACTCATTTTCCGCGTGAAAACCACCAACGGTTTTTGCAAAACTACGAAGCCATTTTTTGAGCCAAATACAGTTTAAAATAATATTTTCATGTGTTTTATACATAAAACCTCCCCCACATGCTATTTCCTCCTCCTCACTACTCCTTCCGCCGTCCTCCAGCCTCTGCATGCAGTTTTTCCAAATCCCGCAAGGTTTTATTAAAATTTTATTGGTTTTTTACAGGTTTCGATGGCATTTATAAGGACCAAAGGCCTTCTCCTAATTCATAAGGGACAGGGCCAGAAGATGAGTACCCTCGTGGTCCAAACAGAGGCACAATCATGAAAAGGGGGAGTTAACAGGGATTGTTTTCACAATTTAACCAGTACTCCATGAGCACTAGTTATATTAGGAAACTCTCTCGCTTTGATGAAAATCTACTGTCCACAGCAAAGGGGAAAGACAATGAAACTTGAATATTAAAGGTTAAAGACAAAAAAATGAATATTTGAAGACTTAACCAATGATTTAAGGTTGATCTAGAGGATTAAAGGGAAAGTCAGCAATTGATCCAAGAGAAAAGGGTTAATTCATAATATTGAAATATTAAAGGTTTAATCCTATAGTTTTAAGGAAAAAACAAATTTTAAAGGTGAATGTAGCCAGCAGAAAAGGTTTGAAGGCTCCAAAAATTATTATAAAGGCCCAAAAGCAATATCAAGGCATAATCAGGGTTTGATAAATTATGACAGATCAGCAGGAGGAAGGCTTTAAATGCTGAATCATCAAAGAAATTACTCCTCCAAAGATCAGAAATGCCACCTACAATTTTGTTTTCCTCAAAAGACTAAAAAAAGAATGCACAGTCAGAGACATTTGCTAAAGATAGCTTAGACTTCATTGCCAGCCTAACAAGCCTCCAAATTCAACAAAAGTGACTGAAGTAGATAAAACTTAATGTAAAATTGATTAAAACAGAGTTAAAACATTTGAAAACTTCTTCATTTGGCCTCCCAAAGGCCGAAAAGCATTTACGCTGTGATTAATTAAACAAATATTCCTCCTCTCACTCCACTTCCTCAAAATTACCTATATATATCATATAGGGAGTTCATTATTATTGTTGGCTGAATACTCATCAAGTTTAAATAACTATTGAGGCTGCTGAAGATTTTTTTTGTAATTGAAGAAAGATAGGCTGAGATGAGAAGTTTTGAAGCTGTAAAAGACCCACTGGACTTGAATATTGTAACTAGTTTGAACATCAAATACACAAGCTGATTTATGGGATCCTGGTCTATGTCAATGGTGATGTGTTTCTTACTGTAATTGTGTTTTTTCTCATGTTTTCCATTTTTTCCACTTTCTCTGATAAAGAACAACAAATATAGATTAGTATTTACTGTCAAGTACCCTAAATCTCACTGATAAATCTTTATCTTTATGTTTTCTGCTAATTGTGTATTTGGGGATAATTCAATAGAGTGTAATCAGTCTAGGAATGTTGGTGAGTCCATGTCTAGCTGAGTAAAACATGAAATAATGTCCTTGAATGTTCTTGAAAAGTCTGCTAAGTAAAGTTGAACTAGGGAAGTCTATGGTTAGCCCTGTCCTCTAGTTTATCTTCAACAGTTACTTTGAAAAGTTCCCTTAAGAATATGTCAAAAGTAGGCTAGTTTAAAAGTACTTACCTGATCTTAGGCTACTCTTTATGTTTATCTTAATTGTTTTCCTTTGAGAATATGCTGAAACCAGGCTAAGTTAAAAGTCTTTACTTGATCTTAAGCTATTCTTTTTTTTTAAATGTTTTCCCTTAAAAGCATATTAAAGGCAGGCTAATTTAAAAGTACTTACCTGATCTTAGGTTACTTTTGTGTCTTTCCCTTAAGTGCATGTAAAAATCAGGCTAGTTTAAAAGTACTTACCTAATCTTAGATTGTCCTTTGTTTTTCTTGTGTGTTTGTTTCTTTCACAACACATTTTATGTTTCCATATCACAAATCAGTCTAACAAATCCTTTGACATAGATGACTTACCCCATGGACCACTCTTGAAACTTGTTGTGCAATTAAATCATTTTGTAACTCCACAACCCAATGGATTGATACTATTTCTTAATTTTCCTATCAGTTGAACCATTCTCTCAACATGCTTACACCTTTACCCCTAAAAAAGACTTCCTTCATTTCGATGATATTCATTCCAACCAAAACCAAACAAAACCCTTGTGCCTTATAACTAGCCTACTATCATAAACTAAACATTAAATATCATATCTTTGAAAACAATGATATAGAGAGATCCCTCTCTGAATCCAGGAGGGCTAGATCCTAGGATTCCAAAGTGGTTTTAATGTAGGCTCTGCAGCATTTGTTCTTGCTAATATTGGACATTACAGAGACCTAACAGGTTGGGTGGTTTTGAGTCACATTTGAAGAGGAAGAAGAGTTTCCTAAGCCCAAAAAAGAGCAGAAAAACAATCAAACAAAATTCAATATTGGAAATTTACTTGAATATCCCGGCAGATGAAGATGAACCATTTTATTTTTAACAACTTAACAAGCTAGGTATCCCTCACTCCAACAATGAATTCTTTTCCAAGTTTGTTGTGCGTGATTTTGTCTTCAGTTTGGTTTTAATATTTGTTCATGTATTATAGGTATTTGATGTATTATCTTTTTGTTGAGTATGTTCATGTATTTTTACTAGGTGGTGAGAATATCTTTGGTGGTTTGTATACTTTATGGGAATTGTCATTTAAGGTAAGTAACTAACTCCATGAATTTACAATCTTTCTTTCAATACATTCATTATTTTGTAAGTTATGGAAGGTAGCTTTCAATTTGTTTTCCATTATTGAATTATGCTTTCATATATTGGTGCATAAACATGAATATGATATATAAATTGGAACAAAAAAAACAAAAATGTAACAAAATTTGTAGAGGAAATGAAACAAAATTGTAACTAAACATGTAAAACACAATTTTACTAGTTTTTTTATAACTTCTCAATGCTAATTGTGATATATTATTGGAGAATAATATATATTAAAACATCAAAGATTATGCGTTTGTTGTCTATGAGTTGTCGCACCAGTGATTGAGTGTATTGGCAAGGTTGAGCAATTGTGTCAACAATGGTGAGGGAGTGAATATTAGCAAGAACACAGGTTAATCTGAATCTAAGGATGAGGGGGGACCTTCATGAATATTTTTGATAGAATAGTTATGTTTTCCTGCTTCACGAGGACGAATATACCCCCCTGTCTCCATAATTACATTCCAATATTCAAACTATTTTTTTCCTCGGGATATAGTTATTTTTATATATCCTTGTTGTCATCTATATAATTGCATAGTGAAATCTATTACCTATCAAGTTATTCCCACACTGTCCCATGGAAATAATATACTAAGCAACCGTTGTTAAGGATATTTTTAAGTTTATGTAGTTAAATGGATCTCTATTTCGGGATTTTTTTCACGAGGCATCCCACGTTTCTTTAAATCCTTATTGTGTACCAATTTCCAATATTTGAATCTGGGTTTTTCAATATGCATTGGTCTCCTACATGTTCCTAGAAATATACTCTATTACCTCTGGAAAACTGGTGAACTCTTTTTGTTTTTTTATCACCTCCATAGGTTTTTCATATTCTCCTCTAACACACAGAAGGCTCTAGGAATTATTGATATAAATTTTAATAGCTTCCACCCAACTGCCCTGATTTATCAAATACGATATAAAGGATCTCAATTGGACATCCCCTATAACATGGTCGAGATTCCATATTTTGTTTATGATAGCATTATTTTTTAACATCAACAATATTTCTTTCAAGTACATGTTGTAGTTGGTTGAAGGAGCCCTACAACTAAGCACACCATCTATTATATTTCAGAGTTGTTTATTATCATTCTACAACTTTCTCACCTTCCTTTCCATCTCATCCACTGCATTTTTATGTTTTTGTAAAACTTTTTTTTTTTATATTCTTCGCATGTCTTTCAAAGGTCACTAAATATTTTTTATTGCAAATGGTAAGGTATTAGTTTTCCTTTATATGATAATTTACACAAGAATGATTTATCCTTTCGTTCCTCATCCTATGTTTGCACAACAATTTCTTTGGTCAGTTTGATCTCTGCTTCCTCATCTTTTGTTTGCACAACAATGCCTTTGAATAGTACAATCTATGGTTCCTCATCCTATGTTTGCACAGAAATGGCTTTGGTCAGTTTGATCTCTGGTTCTTCATCCTATGTTAATTGCATATCTGGTTTTTGTTCCTCTATTTGTACAGTAATTTCTTTTGCTAGTTTCATATGTGATTCTTGTCCTATGTATACATATATGTACTTTTGGTATGCTCCTCTGGTTGCACAAAAATGTCATTAGTCTATTTTTTTTCCAAGGGGTATACTTTGCTAGACCCCTGGAGAGGGTATATCTATGTCATCAATGGGTATGAAATCTGCAACTTGGGCCAAGCAATCTAATCTATCAAAAAAGTATTTTTTTTTATTTTTTTTCTGAACTCATTTTTTAGGGTTTTAACTTTAATCCACAGTTCTCTATTTTTTCATATGAAGAATTATATTATTCCTTAACAGTGAAATATACAGAGGAATATTTTTATGGGTAATTACTATTAAAAAATGATTCTTTTCCAATTATAGTGGTGCACTTGGTTGGTCCTCCTCATCATCCCCATACAATTCTAGATGTGCAGTTGGTTGGTCCTCCTCATTTTCTCCATACAATTCTGGTGGTCGAGTTGGCTGGTCCTCTTTATCATCCGCATAAAAAATTTGAACTGAGGCAATACCACATGTTTCATACCATTCTTATACTCCTCATATGTAATCATAGTCAAAATCATGAGAGGAAACCTTATAAAATTGTTCTTCTATGTGAGCAATGTGGCCTAATCCTTGTTCCATGAATCCTTGTTACATGCATCCTTCATCCATGACTCCTTCTTCAATATATACATCATGTGGGTGCTATTTATATTTATCTTTCTCTTGTTATATTGTTGTTTCTTCTGGGAGATCTTCTATAACAACAGGGAGGGTTTCAGGAACTGGAGCAAGACGACAACGCTTTCTCTTGTTTTTCTTTACCTTTGGCACTATTGTCGGGAATTTCTTGTATCCTCTGAATATTATAGTTATAGTTTTACTCCCCTAATATTTATAATTCATAATTTTTATCTTGTTCATCTCCTTTCTATGGATATTTAGCATCAGAAGCCTTAGAAACAATTTTAGTTTGAACACTAGGCAGATCAATTTCCATATGGAAAGGTTCTATGGGAATTTATACATGTGGGAGGTCATGGGGTAGAGTTGGAGCTAGAGGGTCACGGGGCGGAGTTGTAGCTGGGAGGTCATGGGGAAAAGTTGCAGCTACGAGGTCAGGGGGCAGAGTTGCTATTGGGTGTCATGGGGTGGAGTTGCAACTATCAGGGCATCCTTTGGCAGGGTAGAAAATTTAACATGAAATGGCCTTCCAACTAGTTCATCCTAAGTTCTCGCTTCACTTTGTAGTGAAACAACCACGAAAATTTTAATGAGTTAATGGTGGGACATGATTTCAAGCAGCGGATTTTATTTATGCACACCTCGGGCCATTTGGTCTAGAGTTTTTGCAGGAAAGAAAGGCATGTTAACCAACCTTCCATGACGCAAGTGGTCTAACAAGTGGAGGTGCTCGTAATAAATAGAGACATACCTTCCTTAGAATGTGAAAAATATCTCGACAAGGAATGAAACATCCTTCCAGGGTTTTGGTAATGAATTCCTGTCAAATATTGTGCCTCTCTTGAACAGTTGTTTACCTTCCTCAAGGAATTTGCGCATGATATCAGGTTTGGGTTTTAAGGGCGCAAACCATTATTCTCTCATCCAGGGTAACCTTGTCACTTCCACAATTTTTTCTTCTATCACATGCACCACTGTCACTTCTACCTCTGATATACCCCCCCTGTAATGCATGGAAAATTCTAGGGCTATGCCTTTTTCATATGCCTGAAACCTGCAAATATACTCCATCCAGAGGCCTAGTTCAAAAAATGGTTTAACGTGTGGAAATTCATCTAGAATTCTTCAACACATTCTTTGCGTACTTTTAGGCCTCCCATATTTAGTCATATTTAAGAGTGGCTATGGCTATGTTATTTCTTTGCAACAATTTGAATGTGGGACAATGATACAGTTGAAAAGTTGGGGTAATGAGTGTCATGTCTCATCATCTATGTCAATGAAAATGTGCATTCAGGTGTTTCCGCAATGGTTTACACCCATTTGACACATAAATTTCTTTATTTTCATGGTAATGGTAGATTTGTGCTTCCGCTGTACAAAGTTGGGTGTATCCACAATGGTTTTCAACCATTTGGCACAAAGCGTTCATTATTTTCGTGGTCAGGGGAGGTTTCCATTTTCATTGTATGCAGTCATATATTCCCCTTGTACCCAGTCAGGGGTTGCTACAACGGTTACCATTGGAAAGGGAGAGCGAGTTGCCATGGGAGGGCCATAATTTTCCATCATAATAATTTAAAGTTTTATTACGTGAAACTTTGTGAACCCATGCAACATTACACCAACTTCTTAAATTAATTTCCTTAAAAAGTATTGGTTAGATTTTATTAGTTATCGTTGAATGCATATTATAATTGTGCATCATTATCAAGCGAATTTCATTGATTTGCAGATTTTTCGTATTATTTTCACTATTTGGAGGCTTAGCTATTGTTTCTATTATGTATGTCAACATATGCTTCAATTCAAATCACCTGCCCTTGCGGCTTTAGATGTTGATAATGGAAAAAATCACAACAATTAATTTTTTTTTGGATATTTATACAATTTTGTCCCTTAAATGAGATTGGATCTATGGATTGAAAAAATGGAAGATATAAAAATTGCATTTTGCATTTGGGAAAAGAATGTTTGATATATAAGCTATCTTGGTTAGCTTGCAAGTCAGGGTATCTCACATAATTCTTCATTGAACGGGATTCTTTAAGAATTCAAGCTCATTAGACTTTTACTAGAGACTTGTATAAAATTTTCATGTGCTACTAATGGATAATGAATGAATGAATGTTCCTAGAATTTGGAATTGTGAAGACGTATTGAAGGAATTTTAAGGTCTCGTTTTGTAACATCTTTTGGAGTCCTTTGTTTCCTAATAAAATTATTTATTTTTATCTTCATTTTTGGGTTTTGTTTAAAGTGATCTTAATTGATAAAATATCATTTATAAAAGGAAATAGTGATTCTCCCCACACTCTTAATTTTAACCAACATTAATTTTCACCAAATATTTACATTTCACAACATAATCATATAAGATGCAATCAAAACATAGTGACCACATAAGTCGCTCAATAAAAATATTTTTTTGGCTAGATTACCTAATCCAGTTGGTAATAGTTTAACCAACAAAAAGTTTGATCTGATTTGTTAGGGATAAAAACACAATTTATAACTACAAACTATTTTTAAATCATCACTTAAAATGAATTTATTGATTTTTGGAATGAATTATATAATTCATTTTGGAAGCCTCTGGCCATATTTAATCTCTACATTAAAGATTCCAATCCATTTTGTAATCGTTTTTAATCATGTTAATTTTTTATTTCATTTTCTATGCATTAAAACATACTAAATTGCATGTATACATCACTATATATAGGTATATTATTTATTGATTTATGTTTCATTTCTATATGCATGGATGGAATGTATTATTTAACTCAAACATCTCAGTATAAATAAGTATGTTTTATATATTAGAATTAGAATCATTGCATTTCCTAGAAATAATTAGAGTAAAAATTAACCAAAATAGAGGTAATGTTACAGTTTTTTTACATCTTATAGATTTGTTTTTTGTTAGATAATGTGGTTATTAATCACATAGAATTATAATTTATTACCAGAAAAAGAAGATAGACAAAATTGAACTGTAATGAAAATGAAACAACTGAACTGTAATCAAAATTAGACAAATAAATTGTAATCACAATGTAATTCCATTAATATTTTTACTAAAGAATGCATTTTTTACATAGTCATGATGTGTTGAGATATAAAAAAAGTACCAAAAAATAAAGTGATCCCATATATAAAAAAAGAGCTCATTTAAAGACAAAAAAGATGATGGGCATAAGGCTACTACAATCTATCACAAGAAATAGGAACACCATAATAGTACTCCAACCATAATAACCCCAAAACAAATGATAAGAACAATCCATTCATTAACATGCCATGTATACAGATGCCTCTCAATGATAATTGGTGGAGCACATCTTGGCTCCTCCACATACCTTGCACATATATGTCCGTTATATGTTTCTTCAATGCCTATATCATCAAAAACCCTTTGGACTATGATATTTAAATTATGTTAAAACTTTGAAATTGTGAAGAAATGTTTTTACTTGATGGTAGAGAGGTTTCAAATTTTGTCTTCTAACTTGGAAAATTCTAATCATTTGATTTGTTATCAATTTATAATTTGTGTAAGTGACTATGTAACTTACACCATAAGTCCTTTTTTTTATAATCGCATCAAGCAAGGCAAGAAAATATTCTTCATTGTTTCTGCTTCTCCCAAAAATTTCTCTAGTATTTTGATAAACTTGGCTTAGTGCTTCATTATGAAGCACAAACCTAGTTCGTGCATGGCCTAGGTTTGGATGACACCAAACTTGGATTATCAATATCCATTTTTGAACTATCTGCGAAATTAAAATAGAATTAAATAAAATAAAAAATTAATTAAATATTGTATGAATGTTAAAAAAAAGTTGCAGCAACCCACTATTGCAGTAGGGGAAACTCACTGTTATAGTGGTGAAAATTCACTATTAGAGTGTAGAAAATTCATTTTTATAGTGCTGAAAACTCATTTTTACAATGGCGGCAACAAATCACTGTTACAGTGCAACAAATCCCAGATACAGTGGCGGAAACTCCCTATTACAGTGGCGCAACTCACTCTAATAGTGAGTTGTCACCACTATAGCAGTGAATTTCCACCACTATAACAGTGAGTTTCCGCTAATAGGATAATAGGAAAAAAAATATAAACTAATATTTAGAAACAAATGCAATCTATATATTTAGAACATTGAGCATATTTAGAAAGTATGAAAAAATAGAACAATGGGTTGACAAACTAATATTGATTTGCTAGTAACAATGAGTAATAGAACATGAATTAATTAATGAATTTTAATGAACCACTAATATAATAATAGGAAAAAATACAAAATATTATTTATAAACATGTATATCATTTATATCTAGAAGAATGAGTATATTTAGAAAGTATGAAAAAATAGAACTGATGGTTGACAAACAAACATTGAGAAATAGAACATGAATTAATTAGTGAATTTTAATGAACCACTAATAGGATAGTAGGATAAAAAAAATAAACTAATATTATAAACATAAGCAACCTATATATTTAGAACAATGAGTATATTTAGAAAGTATGTAAAAATAGAACAATGAGTTGTTAGTAATAGTGAGTAATAAAACATGAAGTAATTAATGAATCTTAATGAATCTAATAGTTAAGAATATGTATTTCCTTTGAAGAGGTCATAGGTTAACATATAAAATAAGGTAAAGTATATACATTCCCATATATTTTCATAGTCAAATTGAGTGAGTCCCTTATGTTACATACAACACAATATTATACACTAATTTGATACGTAGTTTAGCCATAACCTTAAGACTTATTATTGAAAATAATGAAGATTTCTAGTTACGATATGAAAGTTGGACTCATAAAGTCAATAAACTTACATTCTTAATTTTTTATTAGATAAAGCTACATGCACATACTATTTGAAAACATTTTTTCCATTTTTGCATGCACATACCATGTATTCAAATAAAAATAAAACTTTTGAGTTTATTATAATATTATTTCCTAAAAATTTGCAATACGATGAAATTATATATTAAAATAAAATGATCTATATATATATATATATATATATATATAAGTAATGGGTGATGTTATTTGGATTTATTTGGAGTGGTTATGAGAAATAACTGGGACGCTATCCAAAGAATTTTAATTAGGTCGAGTAACATTTTAATCTTTGATGTTATAAGTTTAAGCCTTGTCATTGCAAATGAATAATTCTTCTAAAACTGAAATACAAAATATGAAAATATTTTCCCCAACAAAATTAAAAATACTCACACAGAATATTGGAAAATTTTCTAAATTTTAAAGACATATCAAATTAGAAGATATAAAAATATATAGATAGAAAAATTTACTAAATATAAAAATACCTTTTGCATAAAAATAAAAAATGCGCATACATAATATTGGAAAAAAATCAAAATTCTAAACACATATCAAATGCAAAAATGCAGATGTAAAATTTAAAAGTTTTTTACATAAAAAACTAACAAGTATAAACACAACACATTTAAATGTTGCATTTATCTTATAAATAGATAAAAATAAAAAATCTAATGGGAAAATTTAAAATATTTCTAATACATGATGAACCGATAGAAAGAAGAAATCTCCCCCTTTCTTAAGAAACTTTCACTCTCTCTTAGATAAACAAGGTTTTTCTACTATTTTATAACGATGTAAAATGAGTGAAAAACGATGACCAATGACAAGTGACCAAACGATGACTAGTGACCAGTGACAAATGAGTTGCGACACGGTGACCAGCGAGTTTCCACAATGGCGACCCACCTAAGTGTCATAGAGGAAACTTACTGGTCACTGTTGCGACAACTCATTGGTCACCATTGCGACAACTTCTTATCACCATTGTGACAACTTCTTGTAACAACATCCCAGAGAAAAAATAATGCAAAATGAATATAAATTGGTAACCTTTTCCTTACATAAATAAACATTATAAAAACATTATGAGGGACATCTCGGAGAAAAAATAATGCCTATTGCATATAAATTGGTAAAACTTTCCTTACATTAAACAAAATAGTAGAAAAAAATTACCTTTGCTAACAATAACCCTCTACAACTCTTGAATGTGAAAAAGGAAGTGATTCCTAATACAGGGCAATACAATCGACCAAATGAACGTCCTTCAGGGAATACTCTCAAAGAAATGAACGTAGTGGGGAGTAATCGACATGTGTTAAGTTGACAGAATGAAATGGAGAATTAAATTCCATTAAATTGAAATTCAATGAGGGGAATTCGGGCGGCAAAAAATATGAAACCTGAATCGGTTATCTTGCAACGCGTGGAGAGATTTATAATGTACCACAACATTTTATTGCAGTAAATGTGGTTAATGGGTAGATAGTAATTTGAAATTGCAGTCAAGTGAAGGAATCAATTTTTGAATCTCCGTATACAGAGGGAAAGTGAGCATTGGTTGATGTCACTTCACAACTCTGTGTGGTTGCACAATAGGTGAGGGACATGTCGAAAATCCATGTGGCGTCATGTCATGCAAACAGACGTTATTGCAGGAAAAGGTTAACTGAAAACCGATGTTAAATACAGACGGATGTTACATATATACAAAAGTTAACTATGTTTGGAATGGGGTCAGACTCCAATGGTAGAAGGGCCTCAATGATGGCGAGCTGATGCGAAACACGAAGGGTTTTTCGTCGACCCGTTAGCCCACTCCTTATTTGACTTTTGAACATAAGCCAACCTCCTATGTTGCATTTGATTCTTGTTCTTTTTCCCATAAACACTAATATAATTCTATGATGGAAGATGTTATTAAAGGAACTATTGTGATTGGAACATCCATTGAGATTACAATAATTCAATTTGAGTGACATTCATCCACATTTTGAACTTGTTGGCCAATTTTTTTTCATTAAATTCTTGTCATTAAATATTTTATTCCTCAAATTCTTCTTATGTTGATTGCCTTGTTACAATCCCCACAAAACTATCAAATGAAGTGGTTGAAGTTGTTTACAATTTTTAACTTGGATTGCCACGAAACTCCCTGCCTTATTCAAAGCCCTACCAAGATAATATAATATATATTTAATTATTAAATAGTTTTAGTCGTCGTGGAGTATGGACGAAACATTTGGTGACTAAAGCAGAACACAAAATTTTGGATGATTGAAGATGTTGCAACATTATTATCTCACTTTCAAGTGACATTGAGTGACGGTGATGGGTTATTCCTTTGTCAGTGCCGCAAATTTTTTGATCAATTTGAAAGTTCAACATTTGTTTTCAATTTTTTTTAGGCTTACATAGGCTCGTCATCACCCTAGGGAAACAAAGTGTAAGACCATACTTCAACATTTGTTTTTTGTAGAGGGATATAATCCTTTTCACGTGGTATATTAAATATAGAAAGTTCCCATATGATCATTGAATAGATTTTCATCCACTTTGATAGATTGCAGACCAAGATTTAATATAAAACATTACTCTTATTATTTAACACAATTCAATTGGACTGCGAGGTAGCAAACCTTTATCATGGTTACCATATCTTCAACGTTGATATGTTTACTAGATTAAATATGCTTTAAGTTGAGTGGTACGAGCTCTTAATATATTTTCAGGAGATTTGATCACACGTTAGAAAATAGTATTTGATAAACATTGAGACCTCTAATTTTACATAGTTATATACCTCAATTGGAATTCAAGGACTAAATCTAGTTTTTTTAAAAAGCAAGTCTCTCATGACACAGATTTATACTTAGATATAAAAGAATAAATGTTCCATCATTATGCACATGTGCCATGATGAAGTGAAAGTGGATCTTAATGTTCTCAATCCTTGCATGAAATTTACCTTGCTTTCAAATAATATATAAGCTTCAATTGTCTAATTTTATATCTATTTATTTTCATATGCGGAGTTCATTATGCATTACCTATTTTTAATGGGCATATACAAAAACATTGGTTGCTTCAGTTCAAACATAAGTCATCAAATCTGTGAGGTGAGGAGGTAACTCCTTAAATGAATTGTGATTTTTCATTAACACTGATCATGGATATATACATGGAGGGAGAGACTTCTGGGCTTCATATCCCAATGTCTCTTCATATTATAATTCTCTTTATTTTCTATTTATATTGTTTTACATGGATTACCTAATCCCAAATATTAGGTGTCAACATTCCCACCCTTTATCTGAAGGGGTGTTGGTGAGTCCTAGCATCATTCTGAATCTTTCAAACTTTTCTCTTCCAAGAGATTTTGTGAAGATGTCCACAATCTACTCATTTGTTGAAAAATGGTGTATATTGATTATCTTGGCCAAAAATTGGTGTCAAACCAGACGGTATTCTGTATTGATGTGTTTCATTCGATGATGGAAATTTGGGTTCTTAGCCATATTTATTGCAAAAGTGTGGTTAATGATGAGAGTAATTGAATGCGCATGTTTCTCCTGCAAATCTTCTTGAATTTTTTCCGAGCCACACAATTTCCTTTATTTATTCAGCTGTTGCCACATATTATGCCACAATTGTGTAATTTGTTGGAACTGATAGTTTGGGTGACCTTCAGGAGACAGGTCCTGAACCAAAACTTATAGCATAACCTTAAGTATATACCGCATTTTCATTATCTTAATCAAAGTCTAAATCACAATATTCAATCAAACTAAAGTCGCCCACCTATGTATACCTTCAAGTACTTCATAACGTTTTTTGTAGCATACGATTGTCCCTCACAGGGCTTTTGCATAAACTTGGAGATGATTCCAATATCAAATGAAATGTCTAGACTAGTAGTAGTTAGGTAGTTGATACTTCCTACAAGTTGTCTATACTATCCTAAGATTATTTTCCTTCAATGGATGTGAGTTGTAAGTTTTATTCCATTGGAGTAGTCAAAGGATTGCACTCAGTCATGCCAAACTTTTTCAAGAGATCTCCAATGTATTTCTTCTAAGACAGGAAATTAAAATTTGTATGTCTAGTTACTTCAATACGAATATAGTAGTGAGGATAACCCAAGTTAGAAATTTCAAAGCCTTTCCTTAATTCAGTGTTTATGGTTGAAATGTAGCTCTCATTGTTATCTGTCATAAAAATATCATCTACATACACCAAAGTATATACAAATTTGTTGCTAAATTTCTTGGTAGACAAAGTTGCATCATCAAGATCATAACGTTTGAAGTTGAGTTTCAGAATATGCTCATTTAACTTCTCATACAAGACTCGTGGTCCTTGTTTGAGGACATACAAGGATTTTCCAAGCTTGCATACTTTTTGTTCTTGACCCTTCAAAACAAATCCTTCTCGTTGAGACATAAAAACATTCTCTTTAAGATCTCCATTCAAGAAATTAATTTTTACATCCATTTGATGTACTTTCCAAATGTTTTGAGTGGCCAAGTCAATGAGTTTCCCTATGTTATCCCATTTTTCTGTGGAGACAAAATTATCCTCATAGTCTACCTCTTCCTTCTGTGAAAAAGAATTTACCACAACCAACCCTGGATTTGTGCTTGCCAAGTGAGCCATAAAATTTATACATGTTCTTGTAGATCCACTTGCATCCTATTGGTTTCATTCCCAATGGAGGATCAAACAGCTTCTAGGTGCCATTATTTATAAAGGAATCATATTATTTTTATGTCACTTCTTTCAATTCACCATGAGAAGAGGCTTATTGGAAGGAAGTTACCTCTAAATCTATAGAGAATTTTAGTTCAAAATTATAAGAAACATCCATATCAACAAGTGAATCAAAATCATCTACATCACCTCCATTTTTCCTAGTTGTACTTCCTGTTCCTATCTTTCCAACCTCATCAGGACACACACTTTCAAGTGTCTTTGTCAACCATTTTGGAGGACCTTTTTGGGATGGCCCGGGCTACTTATTTGACTGAGGTGGGGCTGAATCAAGATTTAGTTTCCCATTTTTTTCAATCACATCACTCAAAGTGTCATCAGTGGTAAGAGCTTCCTATGGGGGAGAGAGTGTTTTAGAAGAATATTCCACAAATTGATCTAGTATAGGAATCCCACTTAAATATTAGGAATCTCATTATCAAATCCTTGAAAAGAATTTGCATGTTTGAATCTATCCAAGCAATCAAGCCGTCGCTCAACAACATTATCAGTCTTGGAAGATTCAAGAAATATCATACATATAGATAGTACAAACTTCTTATTCACTTCTTCATATAGACAGTATGTTTTGGAGGTATTTTAATACCCCAAGAAGATACACTTACAACTCATTGCACCAATTTTGTTTCATTGTTCCTTAGGTATCAAGGCATAACAGGTGGAACCAAAGACCCTGATATCCTTTACCAAAGGAATGTGACCATACCACATTTCATAAGGAGTCTTGTTTCTAATAGAATTAGATGGAAACCTATTCCTTATATACAAAACACCTAGAACTACATCATCCCAAAAATTCAATTTAAAGTTCTTGAAAAACATCATGGAACACAACCTATTTAAAATTGTCCTGTTCATTCTTTAGCTACTCCATTATGTTAGGGATTATAAGGCACAATTTTTTAATGTTTGATCCCGTGTTGAAAAATATAGTTTTCAAAATCATTTAATTGTACACTTTTCCGTTATCAGTGAAAATAGAGCCAATATGAGATTGTGCATCATTTTCAATCCATGCATTAAATTTCTTGAATGTTTGAAAAACGTTAGATTTGTTCTTCAATAAATAAACCTAACACGTTCTGGTGTAGTCATTAATAAATGTCATCATATATTTATTACCATTTTTAGAAGTAACATGCATTGGGACACATAACTCTGAATGAAAAATTTCAAGTTTTCTATATCCTATGGAATGAGAATAATGAAAATAATTTTTGCTATGATTTCCTAGAATACAAGCATTACATTGCTCAAGTTTCCTAGGAATTGTAGGAAAACCAGTAACACCATTTTTCTTCAACGAGGGAAGGTTGTCATAGTTCGAGTGTTCAAATCTAGCATGCCATAAAATAATTGATCGAAATGTACCGTCATCATGGTGATAATTGTATGAAAATTTTTGTGCATGACTAGAGGTACCTTGCAGCTTCAAAAGTATTTATTCTTATTTTTCCATCATGAAAAGTGAGTTATTTGATGCTTTTGTGACCTCTACCTTGACATAAAATATACGAAGTAAGTGTCATTGCTGGCGGATGTGGACCAAATACAAAAATTTTCTCCTTGGCTCGAAAATATATAGAAAATCATGCACAAGAAATTCTGGAAGACCAGGAAGTTTGAGCCTGATGGTGCTAAGCCCTGATGGCTTGAGTTTTGAATTACCTACTGTTGGTGTCCGGATATGAACAAGATTCAATGATTTTTCCACATAAATTATCAACCTGAGGGCATTAGTTATTTCAAGACTAATGACAATTTATATGCAGATACAAGCACATGGTCCGCTGTAGATCACAGGGTTAATCTATAACACAAATACCACTATAACAACAATGAAATGAACTGCAGAAATAAAAGGCATCCACAAAAATTAACGAAAATGTAACAAAAATTAAAGAATCACACCAAACACAGTATTGCAAAGAAAGGAAAGAAAAATGCAGCACTTGATCACAAGAGTGGGCCTAGCTCTTGGATCAGGGCTGCAGAAAATAAAATATTACAGGAGAAACAACGAGCTGTTGTATATTCAATTAATGATAAAAATATTAATTAAAAAGTCTGTGTATCCGAAAGGGTCTCCGGATTCATAGCACATTCTATATACAATAGTCCTGAAACCCCCAATTCCTCCCAACGACTCCATTGTTACAAAAATACATATTGTTACAATGGCAACCAGATTGCCCAACAGAAAACCGTAAGAAAGCCAAATATAAAACTGATACACCCATGGCTTTCATGCTGTAGCAGGAAATAAGGAAGATGCTGGAAATGATGGGTTGTGCCTTGACTTGCAGCCAAAACGTGCCTGTTGTAGCCAAATTTGAAGAAATATAGGAGTTAATATGTGAAAAGGTAAAACCTCCATGACAAATACATCATTAATCAAATATCCCATAAAATATAGGAAGAAGGGTTTTATCTCATGTTTTTAAGATTAATAATGGCCAAAGAGATAGAAAGATAGGGTAAAAATCAGGGAAGAAAGTATACAAATTCGGTGCCCAACACCTACAAAATATACTAATGAATCAACATTTTTTCTGAAATCTTAAAAAAAAATATATATTAAAATTCGTGTGGCAATTTTCTCCTCAATCAAGCAACCAATAAACTTTCCATGAAGCAAGTGAAGCATTGAAAAAATCTTCAATTACTCCAATATTGAAATTTTCCACAAAATAGTTAGAGGATTCGAGTTCTTTATATTTCCCTTCATCATTGGTTTTACCTTTAGCTTAATATATTTCCTTCCCAACTCTGTCCCAAGGAAACTTACATGTGGATGCATGATTTCCATCTCTATTACAATGTATGTAATTAATATCATACTTTCCTTCTTGGAATTGTTTATTGACCCTACCTATAAAATTATTTTGTTCCTCTTCTTCTTCGGTCACCTCTTCCTCTAGAAGAATATTTGGCATAATTCTTCTCTCTATGTGCAAGGCACCCAGCTTCTTAAGAAGACTCATGAGTAGTAGTTTTCCCAAAGTACTTCTCTCACTCAGGAAAATTCTTCTCAAGGGAGTCAAAGGTACTCTCCTTGAAAATTTCACTTTCTTACAATGATTCAAGATAATGTGATAAGTGGGATATAATTCCTTGACAAAAACTATGAGAGGAATGTGTGTTTCAACACCAGTGGTTTTTATATCATGCATATGGTTGTTATTTCTGATGCTAAAGCAAGAGGGTCAACATTTTCCAATTAAAAACTGAACAATTTAATCATCAATTGGAAAACTTCAAGTTTAGAGTGCGAGTCATACAATTCCTTCAACTTCTTTAAGGTGTCAAAAAAAATTGAGAATGGTGAAATATGGCAAATCACCTCTTCATTTACCAATTTTTCAATAGAGGCATATGCCTTACTGTTCTTATTTTCCCAAATGGAAATATCCTTATTTGAATTGGTATTTGCAGGTGCATTATCTCCTTTTACTTCACAAACTCCTCTCCACCACACATTAAAACTAAGAGTGTGTTTTATCCACCTTGACCATTCAGGATAGATCTCTTTTCCAGAGATAAGTACTCCCACAATTGATATCAATGAATTCATTTTAAGGTATGCGTGATGTGTGAAAAATGTACTGTGTTGGCTATGGATTAAAAAATGTAAAATGGTATCAATTCCAAAATCATATGAATATCTAAATTTCATTGTAAAAAATAAATGAAAGAATTCACATCTACCTTTTGTAAAGCTTAAATGAGAAAAAATTACATGAAGAATTGTGGGCTTGTTTTGAATGAAATATTTGTAAATATTAACAATGTTGTAATTTTCTATGAAATAATATTTTTATTTTCTAATATTATTGAAGTAGGAAGATATTTTTATACATGATTAGAGAAGTGTATATTGTAATCAGTTTGCGTCAAATATATTGAATCTTAATTAATTTCAAATAATTAATTTCAAATTTTTAAAAATTATTTGTAAATTATATTAATATTTTTATAATTCCTAGAAACAACTTAATTGGTGATTGAAAATATGTAAAAACTAGAAGATCCATGGTTCAAATTCTCCAATTGTAACCTAATTTATGAAAAGGAAAATAGACTCGTAAAATTTGTGTGGTCCTTTTTACATTCACTCATTTATTCTTCCTATGGACATCCAGCTACGCTCTAAAGTTTGATTTCTGGCTTTAACAACCTTGACGAGGACGATGCTTAACATGCTCAGTGAACAAATGATAGGCAACACATTTAGATAGACACAAATATTGTCTTAATCTTATCGACATGTGTACGTTTTTCATAATTAAATGAACATTGCAATGTCAATTATGAAGAAAAGCAAGTGTTGTATTTATCCAATGAAACACGAATGCTTGAGTATCAACGTCATATGAATAAACAAAATTTTGTTAGTAGAATATTTTTTCATAACTGTTGTGAGAGTTGTTCTTGAGTTTGATATAAGAGAAATATTGTGATATAATGTTTAGAATTTTGATTAAGTTAAATTATATAAAAATAAAATAAAAGATTAATACAATGTAAATATTTTAATTTGGTTAAAATATGTAAACAAAATAAATAAATAAAATAAAATAAAAATGATTTATGATTCATAGTATTGAGAAATCATGGTATTGACTCATGTTATTCATGTGGAATGTAGTCTATTTAAAATGGGACCAACCTAAATTTATTTCAATTTTAGATCTATGAAATGGATTAAATCTCTTCATATGCAAATCTCTTTTAAAGTGAAAAAAGATTTGATCTCTCTTACAGCGTTCTAAATCAAAAATTAAGATAGATCTACACTGATTTTTAGGCTTAACTTTGAATATCGTCATACTTTCTTCTTTCCTAAATTTGAAAAATTGTGATCCTTATTGCAACTTGCTAAATTCAAAATTAAGATGAATCTAGACTAGTTTTTAATCTTAACTTTGAATATCGTTATACTTTTTCCTTTGTTAAATTTTAGAAGAAATCATAAGAAATCATATATTAGGATTGGAAAATATCCAAATCGAATAATCTGATTATGTCAATAGAATCCAAAAAATATATATAGCCCATAAATTAAATCCACTTGGTTTTAGACTTGGAGGTGAAGTAATATGATAGGTGGGTTCCAAGAAAACTCTGGCAGCATTGGGAATTGGAGCAATGGTAGCACTTAAAAAAGAAACATCTATGGAGCCAGTTGACCTTGACCGACGCAGAGATCTAGCTTTTGATTTGAAAGGTTTTAATATAAATAATTTCTATAATAATTTAATGAATGTTTATTTAATTTTTATTTTCACTGTAGAGATTTATTTTGAACAATTTTAATTTTTTAATAAAAAATTAATTACCCATTCTTTTTTTTTATAAACATGTACATATTTATTGATACATAGAATGTTTTTAGTAAAGTTAACTAAGCAATATTTTTAGTAAAATGATTATTTATGGTCTATATTTCCCTATATAGAGACATATCAGTAAGCATAAGCATGAAGTACTTATTTATAAGTTGGTATTATAGTACAATTTTATACTTAGAAAAGACTATTAAACTTATTATTAAAAGGGTGTTTTTTTAAATGAACTAAAGTACAAATACATATTTGTACGGTTCAATTTATAAAACATTTTTTTACCTTACTTAGGAATGTTGGTAGTGGGTGAAAGCATATGTGTGGATTTACAATTGTTGGTATATTGGATTTTGTAATTTTTTTTTTGAAGTTAATCAGTGTAGGAAGTAGTAGTGAAAAATAGACCCAATGTATTTTATATAAAATTTTAACGAGCCGTGAAACTTTCAAGCAAGTAATGGACATGAAGATATGACTTTTAGTATAGGGATTTAATGATAAAATGGAGTTTTAATTTCAAAAGACAATTTTTTTAAATGGTGATAATTCAAATTTTAGGTATTATATTATTAACAATATTTTTATATTTGTTAGTTACAATATTTTAGGGCAATATTATGACTTATTAATATTAGATGCCAAAAAAACATAACTTATTTTACTATCAAAATATTTTATAACAATAAGAAAAGATTCTTAATCATGGATATTATTAATTTGTAAATAGGCCCTGTTACAAAACCATGGCTCATCAATACCACATGCCCAAAAACCATAACTTATTTGAGAGTAAAAAATATTATATTACAATATGAAAATATTACTATGGATATTCACCCCCATTTTATTATGGATATTATTAACTTGTAAATAGGCTTTGTTACAATACTATGACTTATCATACCACATGCCCAAAAACCATAACTTATTTCACAATAAAAATATTATATAACAATATGAGAAGGTTATTAACCGTGGATATAAACCCCCACTTTTCTATGGATATTATTAACTTGTAAATAGAATTTTTTACAATATCACAGGCTAATGACACGACATATGAATACCACATGTCCAAAAAACATAACTTTTTCATAATCAAAATATTTTATAACAATATGAAAAATTCTTAACAATGGATATTCAAACCCACTTTACCATGGATATTATACTTTTTAAATAGGATTTGTTACAATACCATGGGCCATTACTATGGCTTATTAATACCACATGCCAAAAAACATAACTTATTTCAAAATCAAAATATTTTATAACAATATCCTTAACCATGGATATTCACTGACATTTTCTTATTTATATTATGAATTTAAAAATAGGCTTTGTTACAATACCATGGGCCAATACCATGGACTATCAATAACACATTCCCAAAAACCATAACTTATTTCACAATCAAAATATTTTATAAGTACATGAAAGGATTCTTAACCATGGATTATCAACGTATTTTACCATTGATATTATTAACTTGTAAATAGGCTTTGTTACAATACCATGTTCTATCAATACCAGATGCCCAAAAACCACAACTTATTTCACAATCAAAATATTTTATAAATATTTTAATTTAATTTAATTTAATCATATTTTTCACTCAAATCTAAAAGGAAAAGGGTTATAATTGGGGGAGGCCCTCATCTTAATATGTTGAATTTATTAAGATGTCCTCATAGGTAAAGGATTGATTGGTAAACATTTGTATGCCTGTTAAAAGTATGAGGGAGATGTGTAAGTATGTCACGTTCTAAAAAAATAGTAAAAATAATTTTGGCTCACCCAAAAAAAATTAAATAACCATATAAATAAACAATAAAAAATGTATCAACACAAAAATTAATTGGTTATATGATAATTTTATGCAACTTTATAGAGATAAAATAATTAAAAAATATATCTATATTTCTCTTATAAATATTTTAATATAGAACTTAAAGAAATTGTTTGAATATTCATATTCCAGTATGAACTTTCTCTTTCTACATCATGTGTGTGTTTATATGTGTGTGTGTGTGTTAACCTTAGCTCAAAAAGAAAATGTAATTGGAGGTAAAGTAGAGTAGTTACTTTTTAATAAAAGGAAAATTTGTAACTAATTCAATTTTTAATATAAAATTTTAATAATGATAAATTATCAAAATATAGAATTTAAACAATGAAAAATTACCATATAATTCTATATTAATTACATATTTGCCAAGAAGTAAAATGTATTAATTGACGTGTAATTTTTTTTTTTTAAGTTTGAGATTTGATCCCTCTGGGATCTTTTGTGGTTAAAATGAGTCTATACCATTTCTACAGCCCAGTGTGAAGGCCACCTATAAGTAAGTTTGTCCCTCTTAAAATAAAAATAAATTGTCCCTCTTAAAATAAACAATAAAATATTCTCTAAATAGAAAAACAATATATATATATATATAGATATATGCTATGCATTTTTAATTAGTTGTCCATGTAACCTAATATCATGTAAAGTAATTAGAATTAAAAAAGTTATGTGAGGAATATCTTTAAACCTTATGTTTTTCAAAAATATTTTAATAAGTGATATCAACTTTATATAAATATATATATAGAAAAAATGTGAAAAGAAAATATTTTAATGTATAATATAATTAAATATTCAATGTGAGTTATGAATAAAATATTTTAATATGAATTAATATAAAATGACTCAATAAAAATGTTATGTAATCTCCATAACATTCAAAAGTGCAATTGAAACAATAAAAAATTACATATTGTTTTTTCGTATTCCAAAATAAGTTTGCAACAAAAGAAATTTGATCTCTCTCGGCTCATGTTAGATCCTCATTTTAGATGGGTGTATGTGTATTTGGCCCATAGGGTTCACCTAAATAAAACTTTTTTTTTTTAGTTTTCTTAAATGTCAAGAAGTTTATGAAGCAAATATAAAAGTAGACTTTATATATTTACCATAAGTTTAGTTTATTTATATTTTTATTTATTTACCATAACTATGCACTAAGAATAAAAAGAGATTTTATATATTCACCATATTTCTAGTTTATTTATATTATATTTATTTTTTATTTACCATACCTTTTTTTTAGTGTTCCTAAATGTAAGTCCTTTTAAGGGACATGGATAATTATGAAAAATGTATTAATTTTTACAAACATATTAATTATAATTGAGTCTACATTAAAATTGTTTACATACAATCTTACATTACATCTAACGCTTACACATTTACCCTATAGTGGGTTGTAGTGTGCATGCAAATATAAAAATAAAAGTAAAAATAACAAAATAAAAATAAAATGATCCATGGTATTGAGAATCCATTATATTGACCCATAGTATTCATGTGCAATATAACTTATTTAAAAGGGAAAAATTGAACCAACATAAATTTATACTAGTGATCTATCAAGCTTCGAAGTGTGTAGAGAGAGTGAAAAGAGTTTCCATCTCTTTAGACACTTGTAGATCAAGAATTAAAGATGTATATAGGTTGATTCCTCTTACCAAATGAAGAGAGATTTAAGCACTTGGTAGATCACGAGTATGAATCTAAGCTAATTCCTCTTAAGAAATGAAAAGATATGTCTATCTTCGAGGGAGTTTGATCCTTCTAAATACGTAGTAGATCCATTAAAATGGATCTAAGCTGCTTCTTCTAAGCGTTTGGTGATGAGAAAGGATGGCTATCTTATAACAGGAGAGACTGTTCCTCAACGTGCTCTCTCGCTGTCGACCCAGAGAAGGAAGCACGTCGCTGATGGGTCTAATTTCATGATGCTATCGATGAGCGAACTCCAGTGAAGTACAATCTAGAGAAAAAAATCTAGATATAAGAGTGCAGTAGCTAAATTAAATAGACGGTATGTTGCATTGTTACAGCTACACTGTATTTGTTTGGTTTGGTTTTTACGATTGCTTAGTACGGGCATGTTTCATTTCCTTAAACTTGATCTTCTTATTGATGTCTTGGGCTCTTGGAGTTTCTACCGTGTCATGTTTTTGCAGGGTCAAATGTTAAATATTTTTAAAGATGCTTTTTTTCGAGCCAAATACATTAATAAGAACAAGATGTTTAAGAGAATGAAGCACTAATCAAACATGCCACTAAAAGCTTTGAGGCCAATGGTAAAATCAAAGCAGATAGATACACATTGTATCTGTAAAAATCCCACATACAGCTTTATTTACTTTCACTACTAGCTTCTTACATATAAAATTTTTCTAAGCATTCTACTTAACTGGAGTGATTAGTGCTTCATTCTCTTAAACATCTTGTTGATAACAACAAAGAAGTTATCAGCATCGCAATATCTCTGAGAGATCTCCGCGATAACCATCCCTTCTCTATCACCAGGTTGCGCTTGAAAACCCTCCAACATTTTTCCTTTGGTCACTAACCTTCAAGAGTATAAAGTGGTAACATGTGACTAGACGCATGAACGCCCACTATTTGTAGCTGGACCAAAGCGAGAATCCTAAGCAGGGTATAAATTGCTTCGCATGTAAATTTTGTTTTTTTGGTTTTCAAGTAAAATTGTCTTCAAGTTTGATATTTATTTTTGCTTATCATTTCAATAAGATATATTACATGCATTTTTATTTATTTTTATCATAAGAGAAGAGCAACTTTATTTATTTACAAGATAACATTTAACATAATATTATCAAATTTAAAAAATATCATATAAAATATAATTTTTTTTATTATATATATATATATATATATATATATATTTTATAATTGATTGAGACTATGCATTATTCAAATGATTATAGTAAAAATGTATAAAAATAAAAAATAAATTAAATTAAATTAAAATATTAATATAATGTAATGCAAACAATTTCACTCACTCAAAATAAAATAAAAAATAAAAATAACCCTATAAAAATAAGATAATAATAAAAATAAAAATTACTCATAAATAAAAATAATTCTATAAAAATAATATAATAATTAAAATAAAAAATTATCCATGAATAAAAGTAAAAATTATTCATAGTGTTGATTCATGGTATTCTTGTGGAATTTAGTTGATTTAAAGGGCGAAATTGAACTAGCCTAGATTCATTTAACTCTAGATCTACTAATTCTTGAGAGAAAATCTCTTAATATGTAAACATCTTTTACATTGAAAAGAGCTTTAATCCCTTAGTAGATCTGGTGTTAATATGGGCCTACACATATATATTATAATGGAAGAATACACTTTGTGCATTTAAGATTTCTATAAAAAGGCCATTACTTTAGAAAATTAAGATATATATAATTAATCAAGTAAATTTTGTTTTTTCTTAAATGTAAAATTGTCTTCAAGTTTGTGATTTATTTTTGCTTATCATTTCAATAAGATATATTACATGTTTATTTATTTATTTTTATCATATTAGAAGAGAAACTTTATTTATTTACTAGATAGCATTTAACATAATATTATCAAATTTAAAAAAAATCATATAAAATATAAATTTATTTTTTCCATTGTATTTTTTGTTTTTGTTTATAATTGATTGAGACTAGGCATTATTCAAATAATTATGGTAAAAATGTATAAAAATAAAAAATAAATTAAATTAAATAAAAAAAAATAATGTAATGTAAACAATTTTACTCACTCAAAATAAAATAAAATAAAAAAATAAACCTACAAAAATAAGATAATAGTAAAAATAAAAATGACTCATGAATAAAAATAACCCTATAAAAATAATATAATAATAAAAATAAAAATTATCCATGAATAAAATAAAAATTACTCATGGTGTTGATCCATGGTATTCTTGTGGAATTTAGTTGATTTAATGGGGGAATTGAACTAGCCTAGATTCATTTAACTCTAGATCTACCAAGCTTTGAGAGAGAACATCTTGATATGTAAACCTCTTTTACATTGAAGAGAGCTTTAATCCCTTGGTAGAACTGGTGTTAAGATGGATCTAGACTTATATATTATAATGGAAGAATACACTTTGTGCATTTAAGATTTTTATAAAAGGACCATTACTTTAGAAAATTAAGATATATATAATTAATCAAAGTAATAAGAATTTTTATTATGAATCGTTGCCCTTAAACATAAATACAATTTGGTAAGCAATTGGTGGCTATTAGATTTTTAGTGGTTGGATCGAGCCACTAGTTAACCACCTATATTGCTTGATCGAGGGTTTGGAAACATTTTAATTTTCAATTTAAGTGCTCAATGAAAACATTTTAATTTTCAATTTAAGCATTCAATGGAAATATTTTAATTTTCAATTTAAGTGTTAGATCAAGTGTTTTAACTGCACGAGATCCTAAGGTCCTAAAAATCATAGTTTTAGCACCCCTTCTACAGAAACACCATTTTTTACCCTAGTAGTTTTAGGGCGGAACTTTTCCTTAATCATGTTGAATGTTTTAATGAATCCTCTATCCAATGTCATATATTGTTTGACATTTTCAAATTTATATGATTTTTTAATATAATTTCTTTTAAACTTAATGTTTGAATTTTTTTTTGACAATTTTAGGGCATAACTTGTCCTTAATCATGTTGAATGTTTTAATGAATCCTCTATCCAATGTCATGTGTGTTTGACACTTTCAAAACTATATGATTTTTTTTATCCAATTTCTTTTAAACATAATGTTTGAAATTTTTTTGGACAATTTGAAAGAGGCTAAATAAAAATTCAATATCGTAAAATATTCTCAATCATACTCTTGGTTTTTTTAATTTATTTAAGGAGTTTCTTAAAATATTAAGCGAACACATGTGTCTCCAGAATGCAATTGAAATATTACTACACCAACTTAAAAATAATAATAATAATAATTTTGCATAAAAAAGAGAGGATGTGTGAAAATTGATAAGTATTGCATTTAATGGAAAATTGAAAGACTATACAACACTAACATTTTTGCAAAAAATATCATTAGGACAACAACATAATTCTACACTTATTTTATTTTACTTTAAATCAAAATTCACATTGCTTATATGAATTTTGAAGGCTTCAATTCGCCACATTTGGCCCAAAAGTGTAACCCATCTTCAAGTATTTAGCCATCGGCATTGTTGCAATATCAGGGCCAACACGATGACTCATCAATAGGACATGTCCAAAAACCATCTCTCATTTAGCAATCAAAATATTTTATGGGAGTTTTATATATATGAGACTTTTTGAAATGTTTTTCGGTGTAATTTGTTGAGAATCAGACATGGATTCACTCCAGCTAAAAATTAGTTAGAAACTCAAAAAACACCTCAGATAAAGACAACTCCAATTTTATGTCCTCTTATGCCATGTTATATAAAATTTTTGGCTCTATCAAATCAAGTAAAAATAAAAATAAAAAATTAAAATTATTAATTAAAATATTTTGACTCAGTGAAAATATATAAAAATAACTATTAAATTAATAAAATTAATAATGATCATTATTAATAGTTAAACTAGCCTAGATCTATCTTAATTCTAGATCTATCAATCTTGGAAAGAGATCAAACCTCTCTAGTTACAACCTTTTTCATATTTTGCACTGAAGAGAAGTTTACACTTCTAGAGACTTAATCTCTCTTGGCCCTTGATAAATAAATCTAAGTTGATGTTAAATTAAGTTATATTATAAACATTTTAATTTAATCAAATTACATAAAAATAAAAAATAATTATATAAAAAATAATTACCATTATTAATTAAAATATTTAATTAGTTTAAATTACATAAAAATTATATATATAAACTTCTTAGACCTATATTTAATTATAAATATGTACAATGATAGAAGTAAACAAAAGGAACACAAACACACACAATTTTATAAGTGGAAACCCCCTTCGGGACAAAAACCCCTTGAATGCTTTTCTAATAATTCTTTAATCTTCAACTCCAATTGAAAAGAAAGCTCCAACTTCCTAGAATCTAGAAAATCATTCTTCTCCAGATGCCACTCGATGGATGCTCCAACACCCAAGATTCTTCAGTAGCCAACTGAACGGATACCCCAACACCCAATGAGCTATAAATCACCCTAACACCATGCTACCATCCTGAAGTTTTTAGAGGCTTGAACCTGTTGGTGAATTCATGCACCAGCCTAGCACCATCCCACCACCCTATAGTAGAATAAAATAAGAATGGACTCCCGTACGAGGGAAAATGGTCCACTTTATAATGATATGGAATTATGTAGAAGAAGAAGACATAGTAGACCATAACCCCAACTATAACACAACCACCTAGTGATGATCCTAGACCTCCCGACACTGCCTCTTCAACTCTTCGCACATAGAAACTTTTACAACTTTTACAATGACTCAGTACAATGATACCTTTGTAATGACTGTATGCAGTGCTACCACTTGAGGACTTCATGTGGTGAACTTCTTGCTATATTTCTGCACCTTGATTGCAGCTCTTGTCATGCTACCCTTTGTCACTCATCAGAACATTAGATCATGAAGTGAGCCTTATCTTGATTAATATATAATACCTGCAAAAATTCTTCAAGGAAATACCCATGACATAATAATAGAAAAACTTACCTCATCCCGTAGATCATATGTCAGTGCCAAAGAAAAACAACAAATTATAATACAAAGAACCTAATGCAATTAAGAGATGAACATGCATATAAAAAATACAATTACGTGGATCTTACCTGTGTTGCATCAATTTTTTTGCAACTTGCTTTGCTTTGCTAGCCTATAAAGTGTAATGCCTCTCATTTACACAATTTTTTTTTTTTTTTTTTAAATTATTCCCTAATAAGATTAAGGTGAAATTATTATTGTCCACTTTTTTCTCAAACCTCTTCCTTTAGGATAACTATCTTAAATCTATTTATTCACTTTTATGGTATTGGTACTCATTTTTATAACATTTTCATATATATATATATATATATATATATATATATATATAAGGTCACTACCCCAACTTTATATATATTATTTTTATTGGAGAACATCTTAATCCTTAATCACCTTATTCTCTTATGAATTATATACCATAAACTCATGGTTTTAAAGGACTATAAAATATTTTATAGATTACCATTATGCCCCTATACTATAAAATGAGTTATTATCCTTAATACAATAGATTTTATATCTTCCTACCTTTAATTATTTCACATTCCCATTGTTGCCATCTTTCGAAATTACCTAAGGGTTACTGTAAATCTAGTTATATTCTAACTATGACATTGTATATTAGTGGTATTGTACCACTTACGAAGAAATCTAAATCCTACGTTTACAATTAACACTTATTATACAATCTTCCACCCACATGTCTGTTGGTTCGATAAAATTTAAGGTGGTATAAATGTAAACCTGCATTCCTTTATATTCGTTCCTACTTGCAGAACTACGTGGTAGCTATTATGAAATTTGAAGGGCCAGTTGGTACCATCTCTTAACCTCTTTTCTTCGGATGCCATGTGACCTTGTACAGTTTATTAAATACATCAATTTGTGGGAATTATATGGTGGGATGTTCTACAGGATTTTCATTAATTGTTTTGGGTTCCAGAACTACCTCACTGATCCCGCATTTACCCTCGCATCCTCTACCACGTGGACGGTGGGGATGTGACACCCTTTAGGGTTTACAAATCATATATCATATGGCTTCTATGTATTCAAGTTCATTTGTCATTATTAATTTCATGGTTCTCGAAAGTATTTTTCTACGCCTCCGCCTACACTTGCATGGAACTAACCCACGAAACCGTCACTCACGAGCTTTATTTCTCCCTGGTAATTACGTCTATCTTGTTCCATTATTTCGATTTTATTTTGGTTAAGTTAGATTATTGATTCCATCTATTACCCATCCACTATAATGGATAGAAAAAGAATTGGATTCCTGGATTCTTATTATTCATGGTATTGTTGTGGATTTTAATGGAGGCAAAGCCCCCAGTGGTAGTTAGTAGACTCACTGTAACAGGAGTTACCCATTTCCCTTAAGGATTGTGAAGATTAGTAAGTTTTGCTTCTATCTTCCCATTTTCTGCTTTCACTGTTTCAATTTTATTTGCGAAATTAAGTTTCAGTTCCATAATAATTTCTGATTTTGAGAATTCATTTTGTACATTAGTTTCCTTTTTTCCTTTTTCTTTGCTAGAGAGTTTAGCTCGTATACTCTCTTTTTTAGCTTCTAGTATTTACTGATTCTTATTTTGGGTTTACATCCTATTTCTTTTGAACGCTTCCCATCTATATTTGGGGTATGAAACAATTTCGTTCGGCTCGTGGGTTTTCTTTTGTGTTAGTTATGTGAGGTAAATTTCAATTTTGATTTCGTTGTCATCCCAGTTTCTTATTTGATTAAAATGAAAACTCCATATATTATTAAAAAAAAACATTATATAATATATCATTATCCTGCAATAATTTATCTGTGCTTAATTCCAACACTACTTGCATACGCATACCAGCTTTTGGAGAGTTCACAAGGTTTGATGCCGGAATGATGACTTTCATACTCTTGTATCGTTGTTAGGTAATAATAATGCTTATCTGGATTTCTTTCATTTTTTGAAATTTAAATCTACATTGTTACTTTCTATACTCACCATTGCAATTGATAGTAGGTTGATTTAATTGTTGTTACAGGTAGAACATGTTTACGGAGTAGGAATTCCTACGGTAAAGGTTCTCAGTTCGAGTTTTCTATTTAATTTTCCTTATAAATAGTTTCATTTTCTTCTCAAGCTATAACTAGTTCTCTTGGAATGTGCAGGTATACCCAAACCTCTGTGTCTCATTCAATAATGTATTGGATAAAATTTCTCATTCAATGAATTTAGCTACGCCTTCCATCCCTGATGCAGGTCAGTACATTGTTCCCGGAATGTCTACTCTTCACAGTTTCTCCTTCCCAGCTTGCCCGCGTTGTGAGATGTTATTCGATTTTCTTATACTTAGGTTACTGTATAGTGATAGGTGCCATTCAGTTTTGCTATCGATCTTAGTTTGTAACATTACAGCCATAAAATATTACCTGGGACTGTAATACTAATCGCCAGAACATTTTCTCATACTATGATAATATTTATGATTTAATACTATTATTACCTCATTATAATTTTCTTGATGCAATTTCTGGTTTTTAAAGTTTTGCAACATATATATTTATGTCCCATTTTTATTGCATATAAAATTGTTAATAATGCTTTGTCAGTAATTCATTTAGAATTTCACAGCCTCCTTTCATTTAGGACAATATGATTTCAGTCCATTATTTTATTATCGAAAGTCTGTTGAGGAAATTACTCCTTCCATAAGCAAAATGCAATAGTCCATCTTCTACTGATTTAGTTTTCGTCACAATTTCTTGTTATATTTATTACACAGCATAGAATATTTATGTATCAAGTTCCTCCACAGTACCACATATTCTACTGTTCCTAACTTTCAATTATAATTAGCCTGAAGTCTAGTTAGTGGAATTTCTGAATACAACAACATTAGTTACCCTTTTTCCACATGTATGTATATTATACAGGTTTGACTATACTCCTTTCATTTAATAAAGGATAGTTTTATACTATCAGTTTCTCGATCTTTTCTATATATTCGTTATTTAATTATCAGTATGTTCTTAGTCTGTATTTATGGGAAACTGTACCTATTATTTCATTCTAAAAATAGGGATATTTTTTCACTAATTAAAGTAGAGTTTTATCTCAGCTGTATTTTTTTTTCAGTAAATCATAATGTGCTGAAATTGTTTTATTCTTAACAGTCCTCAATTTTCATTTAAGTAGTCTAAATTTCAGAGATAGAAATAATTCAGATACATGCATTATTGTAAATGGATTCCACTATTCTAAATATTAATCAGAACTGCAACTTCATATATGAGTCTAATTATTCTTCTTTTATATAATAATAACCATTTCATTTCCTACTGAGACTAATAACTTATCGTTTAGACTTCCTAACTCCAAATTTAAATCTGAGATCAGATTTAGACATTCTGGTTGTTGGAGCTAACTATACCTTTATCCATACAATAACACATATTTCTATGTTACTACTGTCATAGAATCTGTTAAATGTATGGCCTCTCATAGTACATTAACTAACAATTTAACTATGTAACAACCACTAGTCTTAACTTCCACAATTTCACATACATATACACATTAATAATTTCCAAACCATCATTTAGAATATATATGAAATAAATATAAATCAGAAATCATGATATTTAGGTGTGCATACCAATTTCTTTGACTAGTTCCTCCTAGCCATAGATTTCCCTCTTCGTAACTCACCCCCGAGCCAAGACCTTAGCTGCCAATGATAGACAACCCTTTCTCTATCTTGGAGCAGCTTATTTAAGCTGTGCTTTCCCAAGCTTGTTTCCAACTTCCGCGTCCAGAAATTTCAGGATGATTTCTTCTTGTTTTTCCTAGGCTTTCCCTCATTGAGATACTTTAAAGCTGTCTTTTCCGCTTTTACAAATTTTTCTTCCTCTTCCCAATTACTTTCCTCTTCATTGGGGAAAATTAGATGTTTATCTCGAAATCTAATTTTGTTAATATTCCTTAAAAGGATTTTTGGAAAGTGTGGGAAAATCTCATCACCTTATCCACATGCTCATGGATCTAGGTTTTAGATCTCAATTCTCCATCTAGTCATTGCACACATAAATTTTCCATTTATTTTTATTAATAAATAAAATAAATCCACACATTAGTTCTCGATTGGGGTCCACTTCCCCTTTGGACTTATTCAAATTTCAAATTAAAAGGCATATAAACTTGGGGTGTTACATATTCCCTCTCTAAAATTAAACATTGTCCTCGATGTTGACAAAAGAACTTAAACAATTCACTATGTAAACATGGATGGATATTTTCCCATCATCTCAGCTTCTTATTCCCAAGTAGCCTCTTCAGGTGTAAAGTGCCTCCACTACAATTTTACTTTGGCTATTGTCCCTTTCTGAAGTTCAATTTCTTCCCGCTCCAAGATTTGAAGTGGCTCTGGAAGGAATTCCCCTCCTGGTTCCACTTGAATCACATTCCAATCAATAACGCGAGCAGAATCATTTACATATTTTTCTTAATAAAGCGACATGAAACACATCATGAACCTTAATATGAATGGTAAGGCCAATTTATAGCCCACCGATCCCACTATTTCCAGCAGTTCAAAAGGTCCACAATATCATGGAGCTAATTTTGCACAACTTCCGGTGTGAAAAGTACTCTTCTTAGGCTTAGTCCTTAGATATACATGATCATCCACACTGAATTCTTGGTGAACTCTCTTTTTGTCTGCATAACTTTTCTATCTGTCTTGAGTTGTCTTGATATGTTTCTAAATTTGTTTTACAACTTTTTCCATTTCTTGCAAAGCTTCTAGTTCAAGTATCAGTTTATCTTCAACTTGACTCCAAATTAAGAGAATATGGCACTTCCTGCCATGAAGTGCTTCAAATGGACTCATCTTTATGGAATTCTAATAGCTATTGTTATAGGAAAATTCTACTAAATGTAATTAGTCTTCCCATTTGGTTGGCCTATCCATAACATACATCCTTAACATATCCTCTAGGATTTGATTTGTCCTTTCTGTTTGACCATCCATTTGGGGATGGTAGGGAGTACTAAAATTTAATTTAGTGCCCATGCCTCCAAATAATCTCCTCCAAAAGGTTGCAGTGAACTTCGCATCTCTGTCTGAAATTATCATTTTAGGAACCCCATGTAGTCTTACAATCACCTTCATAAACACATTTTCTACTTGAGCTATCCCAAAGGTAAACTGAACATGTATAAAATGAGCAACTTTAGTTAAAGTATCAACTACAACCATCACAATGTCATGTTGATATTTGGTTCTTGGCAAACCAGTAATAAATTCCATAGAAATAGTTTCTCATTTCCATTATGCAATAGGTAAAGGATTCAGCAACCCAGCTGGATGCTGATGTTCAATTTTAACTTGTTGACATTCAATGCACCTAGACAAGTAGTTTTCTACATCCTTTTTCATTCCAGGCCAAAATAATTTTTTTCTCAAAGATGTGAGTAATTTCTGGTATCCAGGATGTCCAAAATGGCGCTTTTTATGATATTCATCCAAAATTTCTTTCTTTAAATAGTCTACATTAGGGATGTACAATCCATCTCTGTAAAAAATCAACCCATTCTAGTTTTTTTAATATCCTTTGATTTCTTTTGTCATCATTTGAGTCTGAAGTTTTTCATAGTCTTTGTCTTGGTTCACTACTCCTTGAATCAGTCCTTCTTAGTCAAAGTTGACACTACTTCCAATCTTATTCATACTTTGCCAATAATTTTTGCTTAAGGCATCTGCAATATTGTTTTATTTACCTTTGATGTGTTTTATTTCCATGTCAAATTCACTCAGGAAAGACAACCAAGTAGCTTGCCTAGCATTAAGGTCTGGTTGAATGAAGAAATAATTTAGGTTGATGTGATCTGTCATCAACACAAATTTCGTTCCTCGAATTTAATGTCTCCACATCTTGAGAGCGTGTATTACAGTAGCTAACTCGATAAAAAACACTATAATTCTGTTCATGCTTCTTAAGTTTTCTAGATTCATAGGCTATAACAGAATTTTCTTGCAATAGTACTCCCCCTAATCCTTCTCCATAGACATCTGTGCATACTACAAACTCCTGATCTAGGTCAGCAATCTTTAGAGTAGGTGTTGTAGTAAGTTTTAGTTTTAACTACTCAAAGCTACTTTGACATTTTTCAGTCCATTCAAATTTTACTCCTTTCCTTTGTAAGGAAGTAATGGGGTAGGTTAAGGCTGAAAATATCTCTACAAACCTCTGGTAGTATCTTGCAATTCCCATAAAGGATCTTACAACTGATACATCAGTATGTACAGGCCATTCTCTGATTGCTTTTATTTTTTCTGGGTCTACGACCAATCCTTGTTCTGAAATTATATGCTCTAAGTATTGAATTTTATCTTTGACAAAATCACATTTACTAAACTTAACATACAATTTGTTTTCTCTAAGAGTTTGAAAAACAATTATGAGGTGTTATTTATGCTCTACTTCACTTTTTGAATATATTAAAATGTCGTCAATAAATACTAGTACAAACTTGTCCAAGTATTTGTTTAAGACACTATTCATTAAATACATAAAAGTGGCGGGTGCATTGGTCAACCCAAACAGTAGGACCACAAATTCATAGCATATATATTGGGTTCTAAATGTTGTCTTGCTGATATCTTCATCTTTAATTCTTGATTAATGGCAACCAGTCCTTGAATCAATCTTGAAAAACACTGTTGCCCCTCTAACTTGGTCGAGGAGGTCATCTATCCTAGGCAATGGATATCTGTTTTTGATTGTCAGTTTTCTCAATTGACGGTAATCAATACACATACAGAAGGTACTGTATTTCTTTTTCACAAATAGCGCTGGTGCTCCCCAAGTCGATACACTCAGTCGGATGTAACATTTGTCTAGCAACTCTTGTAACTGCATTTTTAACTCGATTAATTTAGGAGTACTCATTCTGTATGGGGCTCTAGAAACTGGAGTTGCTCCTTGAAATAAATCAATTGAAAGATGAATTTCTCCCTTGTGGGGCAGATGAGAAATTTCATCTGGGAAAACATTTTTAAATTCTCTTATCACTCATAGTGTTTCTAACATATTTTCCTCTACTTGCTGTCCCAACTCTTCTACATGCACAAAATATACCTGATACCCTTTCCTAGCAATTCTCTTTAACTGAAGGGCTGAAATTTGTTTCACAAATATAGGTTTAAGATTTCCTTTGATTATTACAGGTTTTCCCTCCTTATCAATGAAATTTAAGGTCTTGTCTAAATAATTCATCATAGCTTTATTTTTTTCTAACTAGTCTGTCCCTATCAGTACATCATAAGACCCTAATGGCAGAATATTTAAATTTAATTATGTTTGGTATCCATTCATATTTAGGGCTATTTGGGGTAGCTTATGAGTTACCTTTCATTTGGTACCAGTGGATAATTTGACTAACCCAGACTGCTGAAACTTTTCTGAATTTAATTTAAAATTTTTTACCATTTGAGGAATAATATAACTCAAAGGTGCACCTGGATCTATTAAAACTATAACATATTATTCAGTAATCATACATTCTGTTTCGACCATTGTGGACTGGTGTTCTTCTTGACGATCTTCTAGGGCAGCACTGATTTTCGGGATGTTACTGGCTACATCATTAACGGTAGTTTCCTCCCTTATTACTTGTACTATCTCGATATTTCAGTGTGGAAAATCCCTCAGTAAATGAGGTTCTCCACAACCCCAAGAATTCAATGGTTATTTCATTTTAACAGTCCCTTCCCTCTTGTTATTTCCATTCATTGGTTTGGACCCAGTTTTAGATTGTGCAGTTTTATTTTCACCCATTTTACTAAACTTATTCCCTTGATGGTTTCTCCCAAATTTTTTCAAATAGGCTGGTTTTGTTTTATTCCGCTGAAGTCGCCTTTGTTTGAACAATTTTTTCCTTGTTCTGTCTTACCCTTGAATTGTTGGTAACATAATCTGGCCTTCCGCGCCACATCATCCGTCATTTTTGGGTTATCAAACTCTATCTTTTCTTTATAAATAGTGGGCAGATAGTTTAGGAAAATCTATACCTTTGCCTTCTCTTCTCTGATATAAGGCACATAGCATAAAATATTTATGAACTTATTTACAAACTCATCAATAGTGAGTTGTCTCAATCTGAGTTCATGAAACTCTTTTGCCTTGTCATCATAATAGCGTTCATTCAAGTATGGATTTTTAAACTTGACTTGGAAATCCTCCCAAGTCACCATTTTATCATCAATGGCATGAACCATATTTGTTTCTTTCCACCATAGTGTAGCCTTACATTGCAACTAATAAATAGCCAGCCTGGCTCATAAGTTACTTTCATTTTTGTCAACTTGAAAGTACTTTATCATATTCAGTAGCAATGCTTCAGCATCTTATTATTTCTCTCCATCATAGAGGGAGGTTTAATTTTCTAGAATTAACCCTATAATTCCTTCTTTTGTCTAGAATTTTGTCTAGAGGCGTCATCTTCCTCAAAATATTCTGAGAAATTGACCCTTCCCTTTCTCTTCCTTCCAGAACCTTCACCCTCTTTGCTATTCCGGAAAGTCAATTCCCTTATAATTCTGTCTTGCTCCTCACTGGCTAAAGATGGCCTCTCATAATGGCTTTTAAGCTGTGCCATTTCCCGTTGCATTCTATGCAACATAGCCATCAACGGGGCATTTGGATCTGGCGTGTTTTCTCCACCACCAAGATTTACATACAGCTCGTCCCCTTCAGTCACGGTTCATAGTTGTATATTTTAGTATTATTCACTGTACAGGAAAATATCACTAGAAAAAATTAAAATTCATAAAATTTTATAGCAGCATATATTTTCTGTGTGAGCACATAATTTTCCCAGTGTTTTAGCTAATGCTCTGGTACCATTTGTAATGCCTCTCATTTACACAATTTTTTTTCTTTTTTTTTTCTTTTTTTTATAACTATTCCCCAATAAGGTTAAGGTGAAATTCTTATTGTCCACTTTTTTCTAACACCTCTTGCTTTAGGATAACTATCTTAGATCTATTTATTCACTTCTGTTGTATCGGTACTCCATTTTATAACATTTTCATTTATATATATAGAAGGTCACCACCCTAGCTATATATATTTTATTTTTATTGGAGAACCTCCTAATCCTTAATCACCTTATTCTCTTACAAATTATATACCATAAACTCATGGTTTTAAAGGACTATAAAATCTTTTATAGATTACCATTATGCCCCTATACTAAAAAATGAGGTATTATCCTTAATACAATAGATTTTATATCTTCCTACCTTTAATTATTTCACATTCCCATTGATTCCATCTTTCATAATTACCTAAGGGTTACTGTAAATCTAGTTATATTCTAACTATGACATCATACATTAGTGGTATTGCATTGCTTACCAAGAAATCTAAATCCTACGTTTAAAATTAACACTTATTATATAATATTCCACCCACATGTCAGTTGGTTCAATAAAATTTAAGGTGGTATAAATATAAACGTGCATTCCTTTATATTTGTTCCTACTTCCAGAAATACATGGCAATTTTTATGAACTTCGAAGAGACAGTTGGTACCATCACTTAACTTTTTTTCGTCGGATGCCATGTGACCTTGTAGAGTTTATTAAATACATCAATTTGTGGGAATTATGTGGCGGGATTTTCTACCGGATTTCCATAAATTGCTTTGGGTTCCAGAACCACCTCACTGATCCATCGTTTACCCTCGCATCCTCTACCATGTGTAAGGTGGGGATGTGATGCCCTTTAGGGTTTACAAATCATATATAATGTGGCTTCTCTGTATTGAATTTTGTAGAGCTATAAAAAGGGTCTCTTTCACCTCTAATTACCTCACATTAATATGTCAATCCGGGAGCGTTTTTTTATTACAAAGAGTGTCTCAGTCTGAGGCTATCACTTTTCAGAGTAATGCTAGTAGTACAGTGTCTAAGAAATACAAGAGTAAACGGATGCTTGTTTATAACTAGATTACTTCAAAAGAATAAATCACACATTCAGAAAACTCTGCAGCTTATCAGTCAAGGGTTCGGCAGTGATAACTCATCCCTTGGGAAACTGATGGAAAGGAAATTAGAGCATAGACCACGGGCCTGGGAGCTAGACAGTGACTGCCAATGCTCACTACAGCCTTAGATCATCTCTCACGCCAAAACAACAAATGCGAGTAAATGGAACAGCAAATAAAGGATTGAACAACAATTCTGGAATAGAACAGCAAATCTAAAATGGAACAGCAATAGAACAACTAAGTCTCGCGAGTTGTAACCAAACTTAGTCTATTAACTCAAATGCACTCTTTGCAATCAAATAGCAGTCTTTCACTCTTAAGGCAAATCACACGAAACACACTAATGGAACAGCGTTAACTATTGATAAATTATAGAACAGCGTTAATAAATCAGAAAACGCACACAACACGCTGGAATAATAATCTGATCAACCTTAATCAACAGGAATATGACTGTGCCTCCAAATAGAACATTATTATTTCTGAATCCGACGATTATGAAGAACACTACCTCAAACGAATGTATGACACGAATGTTCAATATACAAGATCTGTAACAGAAAAGTAAGAGTACTCGATTAAGGCTAAGAACATGCAATGAACTCTGAAAGAATCAATAACATAATGCAGAGTCAATCCACGATTCTACCTGTAAAAACTTCAATGATTTAATCTTAACAGAGCATGTAATATCAACTTATAAAGCATATCAAATTACCAAATAACAATGATAAACAAACCACACAGAAATCAGGTCGTAATGGTACAGAAGCAAGTGTCCTCCGGGGCCGGGCCCTTAGCCTCCAAGGATACACCGCTTTAAGTTAATCCAGACGCAGAGATGAAATAATCACCAAGCTTTTATTAATGCATCGGTCAAAAATACAATGAACCAGTTCTCAACGAGACTTAATAATCAGAGCTGATGTTTAATAGAAAATTACATAAAAGCGTATCCTCTCTCTTTTTTCTTTTTAAGCTAACAGTGTTGTCCCTTTATATAAAGGCGACGGCTGAGATATCCAAGTAACAATATAAATAAAGCAGCGATCCCTCAGGATCGAAGATCCTGAGGGATTCGCCAAACTGTTAATTCTTCATCCTTTCCTTTCTTTTGCACCGAGCTGGTGTCTTCTCCTTCTTTTCCGGGTTGACTTGCTTTAATCTGTTTAGCCTGTTTTGCATTCGGTTCACCTTCAGAGGGACAGCAGTTATCTCGACTTTGTCTCTTCCTTTGGAGCGGCAATTCCTCGTTTTCTCCTTCTCCTGTACAGAAAATAACCATTATCAGTGGTTAAGTCTTGCATATCAATTCTCACATGTTTTGTTATAGTTCCTTATTACTTTCCAAACTCATGATGTAAAAAGGTTTGCAAATTCTACTAAAAAGCCACTGAAATAATCATCAAAAGCATACCTTTTTAGTACTCCACACACCCCCCTGCTTACCTTGTTTCATGTCCTCATGAAAACATTGTAGTTGACATGCAAGGCGGTGAGAGAATATGCTGGAGAAGGAGTCTCATGCGGAGGCCTACAGCCATGATGAGTGATTAGATAGTCAAAGAACTGACCTGTTTGCCCCTCAGGCATCTCATACAGGGCCTGGTATCCGGGTGCAGGGTGCCAAATAATTGGAGTGCGAAATCTATATCCTAACCAGGATGACCCTGCTTTCAGAATGCTCTCACCATAGAGGTTCAAATGGTCGGCAGCTAACTCAAAGTTTTCATACTTAAATGGTTCCCTGAGCTGGATGTTTGGATCAGAGATTCGGTATCGAAATTTGGCTGCATTAATGGCCAAGTCTTTGATGGAAAGAAAATATTCTAAACTCTCTCGAATGAGTGCCTCATGCATGGGTCCTAATGTTTCATAGACACCCGGAGTCTTTATGAGGTTTCTATGAGCTTTCCACAACTGCACTGGGTTCCTAGGCTCAGCCCTTACCCGTAAATCTAGACCATTTTCCTGACTCTGGAAAGTATCATAAGCTTTGAGCCACTTAATCTGATTAACCCCGAATGAAATGAATGCTTGTAATTGGATGTCTCCAACGAAAGGGCCAGGGTTCAACTCAGTCTCCTGATCTAGCACAAGGTCATGCAAATAAAGTTCACACAACAATCTCTAGACTTTCACTCCATAATGTTTACAGCAGTCTATAAAGTCATTGACAATGTTGATTTGTATAGGGGCGCCTGCTTTAACAGCTTTTATTTTTAATTGTAAATACCGTTCTAATAAAAACAGAGCATAGTTTTTAGCAGGGGCCCTACATGCTAAAACGTCATTGTATAAAGAACACAAGGTATTCATCTGCTTGATAACAATATCTAGTCTACGGGTTACCTGTGCAACTTCCTCTTGTTCCTTTCACCACCCTTCAAAGGCCTGGCTTTTGGATTGATTGACGTCCCTTAGTTGCTGCTGTAACTCTTCATATTTTTCTCGGGGGACCGTTTGCTCTCTAAGTTGTTCGGCTTCTTGCTGAGCTTGCTTCACCATCTTATGCAAGGTCTTTGTCTTCGGATCTTTTTTCCATAGATCAGTAGAGGCCGGGAGTTTTACCTGAACTTTCTTATTATGTTGTTTGGAGTTCAGAACCCTTATTACCCCTGAGGGTGGTGCCTCTGTCTGGATTTTCTTGTCGCTGGTCCTCATATCATCCCTTTCTCTTTTAACGCGAATATCAGTCTGTTGCTGTTCCTCAACATCGTTTAGAACGGCGGCTAGATTTTCAGTAGGGTTTTGAACAGCAGGGCGATTGTTAGCCCTCTTTTTCTTCCCCCCGATCTTTCTTACCCTCTGGTTTGCTTTCAGAACTCTAATTTGCTGTCTGAGCTGGGTTATTGTATTCAATAATTTCTGCCGTTCCATTCGCAATTTCTTAATTTCCACCGTTTCATTAGAAGGAATAGCAGGCTGTCTGCTACGGTTTGGACCATGACTGGTTTCTAGCTCTTTCTCTTGGGGTACTTCCTCGCTGTTCTGCGCTGGCTGTTCTGGGGTAGGAATCTTGACTGGTTCTATCTCTTCCTGGGCAACTCCCTCTGGAATTTCCTCTGGTGTCTTGGGAACAGAGTGTTCCCGTTCAATCTCTCTTATCTCCTCTTCATCATGAACAGGCAGATTTCCTTTTTCTGCCTCTACTGCATGTGATTTTTCAGATGCGTTTTCTTCTTGGGGTTTGTCGTGGAGGTCTACTGAATTAGAAGGTTGGCCATACTTACCCATATTGGCCAGGACTGCGGCCAATTTGTCTTCTCCTATTGGGTCTTGTAATGGGCTACCTCCCTGCTGTCCCATTTCCTCCTCCTGTTCAGTTTCTACTTCTATTTCTGTTTCCCAATGCTCGGCTGCTTCCTCTTCGGATTGCTCGTCCTCAATTACCACTGGTTGGCTGGCGCTTTCCTGAAGCTTTTCTAGCCTTCCTCGCATCCGAGCTAACCGGGCTGATTTTCTGGGCTTCTCTATCCTTCCTCGCATCCTAGGTAACTGGGCTGATTTTCTGGGCTTTTCTATCCTTCCTCGCATCCTAGGTAACTGGGCTGATTTTCTGGGCTTTTCTAGCCTTCCTCTCATCCGAGCTAACCGGGCTGATTTTCTGGGCTCCTCTGGTTGCTCGGGTGGATTACTGGCATGCTTGTGCTTTGCCGATTCCTGGTGTATCTCTGGTCGTTCTGATGTACTAGCAACATGTTTTTGTGTTACTAATTCTCTGCGTTTTGCCGGACGTTCTGGTGTGCTTGTAGAATTCTTGCGTTTTGGGGATGGTGCTGTCAATCCCCCCTCAATCATTACAATCAGCTCTTCCCAGCTGCTCTGCTGCTGGGTGAGACTATGACTAACTATTAATCGTATTAACCCATGGTGACTGACGACTGACTCTACATGCTGTGCCTTTTTTATGCTTTGTGCAGCATCATGCAGTAATGAATTCAGAAGTGCAGGTAGATTTACAGAGCATTTCTGCTTTAAAACAGCTAAGAGTTTAAGATGTCGTGGTCTTACCACGTCTTTCCTCCCCTCGCAGGTGATGTAGTTCTGCACTGTTCTTGCTAATTCCGTCCAGGGTTCTCCTAGCGTTGCTGGCAGAATGCCCTTCCCCTTAATTGTCAAGCTCTGACCTTCGTCCTGGAAAATTTCCATGATCTTTTGTAATCTTTCCTTCTTTAGTGTCCATACTGGTCCGGTGGCTGATAGTCCCGAAACTTCTGCAATTATATCGTCAGTGACCGCTATCCGCTTCCCCCTTACTGTGGAGTGATCATCCTACAGGTTCTGCAAAAATTCCATCGCTACTGTTTCATTAGACTCCTGCAGGCGACTGAGATAATTCAACCATCCTGCTCTTTCCAGGATCTCCCGGGCAGCAGCGGAGATTGTCAACTTCTGAGGTTCGCTTCGAATTTCCCTTCCTCCCATGGTTTCACTGTGGATTCTCAATGGAACAACAACTACTTGTGCTGTTTGAAACACAGAGAGGGTGATAATCGCAAGAAAAAAACACAGAGTATGCAACAATGCAACGGAAATGGATTATGAACAACAACTTGTGTAAAAATAGAAATGCCATGCCGTTAAACCATGCCAAACCGTCGTACACTATTTTTCCCGAATGGTGAGCTGACACGTAATTCAGGGAATAATGAGGTTAACCTCCCCCCATCGCAATGTGATAGGCTGTCCCAGCCGGCAAATAAAGGAGCAGCACCCGATCTGTAACCAAGTTAGAAAGGAACAGCATATGGAATTATGCCACGATTATACGGACAATGAATTACCGAAATCGAGGCGGAGAGTTAATCGCTTATTATGTAAGAGGCTACTGTATTATGATATGAGGCTGGCGGGTAGGATATCTATCGTACTTGTCAAATATTAAGTGGTCATGGTCACTTCCTTTGCCATGATCGGTGATGATAATTGTTCATGCGATGTATAAATCGGGAAATAATATATATGATTAGTTCTTTAGGATATAAGAAACAAAAGAGTATTAGTATCTTACCCATTGGTGTAACCAAGGTGACTTCAATACCATTAACAGTGCTCTGCTGCCGACAGGTGTTCATAACCTTGGCAGAGTTGTTTTTTTACCCCTGGAACCATGATCCTTTGTGTATACTTAGGAATGTTGTTATGTCAAAATGTAGACCATTATGCTGGCTTGGTGACTAGTTAACCATAATGCCATTCATGAGGAAGGAGCGAAAAGTGGGCAGGCCGGCTCGTAATGAGACCTCCTGTTCCAAGGTTCGATTATTGAATATACCTTTTGGACCATATCCCTGGTGTGGTGGCCATAGTGGGATTGCCATTTCACTTCCATCCTCATGATCATGGTAGGCTGGCTCTTGATGAGACCCCCTATCCTGCATTTGACACTTCACATATCATGTTCACATATTTTTTCTTTTTCATAGAGTACTTTTCCTTATTTATACACAAAGGGTGGTTCAACACTCCTTAAGAGTAGGAATGGTGAAAGAAGTCTTATCATCTCAATAGGAAGATATAAGTCCTTTGCTCTTATTCCTAAATAATAATAAAAAAGGTTTAAAGGGATCAGCATGATAAAGATAACCAATCAGGGCAAAATTAGTAAAACAATGACAACAGAAGATAAGAACTAAGTGTGTCCTTCCTTTTATCCTCTTACTAATGCAGAGCCTTATAGATATAGCGATTTATGGTTTGCAGATTTCGGTATGTTGTGATTTTATATTCATTGCACAAGTACATAGCTGTATCTTAAAGACTTGAAAGAATACGGGCAAGAAGCATCCTCAATTTAGATCAGCAGAAGGAAATCACAAGGAGAGCAAAAGTATGCTAGTGGTGTTCCGACGGATGATAGAAAAAGGAACAGCAAACATGCAAATGCCGTTCCTTTTAAAAAAAGGAACAGCAAAAAAAAAAAAAAAAAAAAATACTATAAAAACACTCAAAATGCCGTTCTTTTGAAAAAGAAACAAGCAGCAACATAAGAATACTGTTTCTTTGAAAAAAAAAAAAAAAAAAGGAACAGTAGTAACCAAAAAATGCTGTTTCTTTGGAAAAGGGACAGCAAAAGACGTAAAAGTGTCGTTCCTTTAGAAAAGGAACAGCAGAGATCCAGAATGTTGTTCCTTTAGAAAAGGAACAGCGAAACAAGCAAAACTAACAGCATAAAGAATACGCAAATGCCATTTTTTAGAACGACAAAAATCGAAACTTTGAAAAAGAAAAGGGACAGCAATAAAATGACAAGAAAAACATTTAATTCCAACATATGTACAAGAAAAACTCAAAGACAAGAACTTATGTACAAATTGTAAAAAGAAATGAATTCCTTAATGAATTACAGGTGAGGAAGGTTTCTCTTCCTCTCCTAAAATCTCCATATCAGTGTCTCGGTGTAGCTGCTGGCAGAAGGATTCCCGAGTGAGTGGTTTGCGATATAGATGAACTCGGTGGCCATTTACTTTGAATGCATATCCAGAACTGTCAATGGTAATTAGAGTAAGGGTTCTGTTGTCATGCACCTTCTGGATTTCGTATGGTCCCAACCATCGAGTCTGAAGCTTTCCAGGGAAGTCCTGAAACCGAGAGTCGTATAACAGAGCCCAATCTCCCTCGTGGAAGACTTTGTTCTTGATGAGCGCATCATGCCATTTAGCTCGCTGCTGTTGAATCAATGCTGTATTTTGTAGTGCAGAGAGCCTAATTTCGTCTAATTCATTGATCTGCTGTAGTCGATTGATTTGTGCCTCACTTAGATCTAGGCCAACTTCCTGTGATGTCCGTAATGTTTGGATTTCGAATTCTATGGGAAAAATGGGTTGTTTTCCAAACACTAATTGATAAGGTGAGTAACCGGTGGTGCTCCTCCATGTGGTTCTATAGGCCCAGAGTGCTTCAGGTAGTCGGGTAGCCCAATCATGCCTATGTGACGCAATGGTTTTTGTTAGGATTGATTCTATTATCTTATTGCTACTTTCTACCTGCCCATTTGCCTGTGGGTGATATGGAGTAGTGATTTTATGCTGGACGTGATAATTATTGAGTGTTGCAGCTAATTTATGCCCAACAAATTGTGGTCCTCCATCTATAATTATTTCCCTAGGAAGGCCATAACGTACAAATATATGGAACAGGAACTGGATGACAGAGTCCTCTGTGGCTCTTGGCAATGCTTCTGCCTCAACCCATTTGGTGACATATTCTGTTGCCACCAAGATATATGTTTTCTGATTTGACGAGGGGTTGATGGGTCCAACGAAATCAAGAGCCCATCGCTCAAATGGTTCGATGACTAACTGTGGTTTCAGAGGCATCTCATCAGCTTGACCAGGTCGTCCTGCTCGCTGGCAGCTGTCACAGGCTTGGACAAACTTCTTCGCATCTTTGAAGATCGTAGGCCAGTAATATCCTGTCTGCAATACTTTATGTCCAGTTCTACGCTCAGCAAAGTGCCCCCCACACGGTCTGTCGTGACAGGCTTTTAGGATGTCAAAGATTTCATCCTCTCTAACACATCGCCTGATATGCATGTCTCCTCCTGTGTGAAACAAATAGCCACCAATCCACGAGAATCGAGAACTTTTCTGAATAATCTGCTTGCGCTCATTAGGAGTTAAATGTTTTGGTAGTTTACCTACTGCGAGGTAGTTGGCAACATCAGCATACCAGGGTGTTTGAACGGCAACAGCAAACAGATGCTCATCCGAAAATTGATCTTCAACTGCTGCTGCATCGCTTGATTTTGGTATTCTCGAAAGAAAATCGGCTACAAGGTTTTCTTTGCCAGGCTGGTCCTTGATTGTGATGTCGAATTCCTGCAATAAAATCAACCATCGAGTTACTCTGGCATTTGTGACAGGCTTATTTGCTAAATATTTTATAGCAGAATGGTCTGTATATAAGATAACAGGATAGCCTGTAATATAATGTCTAAATTTATTGACAGCATGTATTACAGCTAGGAATTCTTTCACATCGGAGAGCCTTAATCTTGCCAGGGATAAATTTCGTCGATGGGCTAGATAGCATATGAGCTATCCTTACCCAAGGACTGCGCCAATAGCTGTATCTGAGGCATCAGATGATATCTGGAATGGTAGGTCCCAGTTTGGTCCTCGAAGGACTGGGGCTGTGGATACGAGCTTCTTTAGATCCTCGAAAGCACGGTCACATTTTTCTGTCCAAAGAAAATCAACATTACCAGTTAGTGCATATAAAGGAGCAGCAATGTGCGAATAATGCTCTATAAATCGTCTATAATAACCGGAAAATCCAAGAAAGCTGCGTACCTCTGTTTGAGTAGTAGGAGTGGGAATAAGCAAAAGTATTTGGATTTTGGCCGGGTCTACCTGAATGCCGGCTGCTGAAACATAATGTCCTAGGATAAGTCCTTCAGTCATCATCATGAAACATTTTTCGTTGCTTAAGCAAAGCCTGGTAACAATGCAGCGTTGTAGGACTTTTTCTAGGGTGTCTAGAGCTGGATCAAAATCATCTCCATATGGTGTAAATTCATCCATGTAAACTTCAAGTCCATCATTTATTAAATCTGCAAAAATGCTAAGGATGGCCCTTTGAAATGTGGCAGGAGCATTACATAGGCCAAAAGGTAGAACTCGATAGGCAAATGTTCCCCAAGGACAAGTAAAAGTAGTTTTATCCTGGTCTTCAGGGGCAATCTGAATCTGATTGTATCCACTGAAGCCATCCAGGAAAGAAAAGAACTTCTTCCCTGCTAAAGTATCCAATACTTGATCTATGAAAGGGAGAGGGAAATGATCTTTCTGTGTTGCCTTGTTTAGTTCCCTATAATCCACACAAATTCTCCATTTTCCGTTCTTTTTTGGTACCACCACAAGCGGAGAGACCCATTTACTATCAGAAATAGGGTAGATAAAATTAACATCTAAAAGTTTCTGCAGTTCAGTTTTTACGACATCCTTTAGATGAGGATTAAGTCTCCTTTGCGGCTGACGCACAGGTCTGGCATCTTTTTCTATATAAATGTGGTGTGTACATAATTGTGGGTCGATTCCTTTCATATCAGGGTAGTCCCATGCAAATGCTTCTTGATACTTTGTTAATAGATGGATGAGCTTAGTTTCCTGTTCAGGTGTGAGATTAGCATTGATGTTTAAAGTTTTCCCCGGTGCAATTTCCACAGTTTTACTATTTGCAACAGAAGTAACAGGTATCGTTTGGTCATGCGTATCTTTCAGAGGATCTTCCTCCAATTCATTCTATCATGTGACACTGTGTGCGAGGTTCAGTTTGACTAATGAAATTATTAATGGCATCATCTTCTGTTTGGTCTTTAAAATCAAGTGCCTCTTGTATAGTTAATGGAGATCTGATGTTATCAGTAAGGTATGATACAGGGTGCTTATTAGTTCTGATCATTGTGACACTTGGCTGTGCTGGAGGATATAGAACTAAATTTTTGCTATTCGGTCCTCTGGTTATGGTCATATTTCCCTGCCGGCAGCCAATGTAGGCATCGGCAGTGGCAAGCCAAGGTCTTCCTAAAATTAGCAGGTGTCCATCAAGTCGGGTTTTTGGGTTAATTATCAGGAAATCGGTTGGAAACTCCCAGGATTCTACAGAGACCATGACATCATGTAGAGTACCCTCTGGTCTAACCACAGATCGGTCAGCCAATTCCAACAGAGTAGAGGTGGGTTCTACAGATGTAATGCCGAGCTTTTGGCAGGTAGTGGTTGTTAAAATATTAATTGCAGCCCCTAGATCAACTAAGGCATTAGACAGGGTCTGACCATAAATTTGAACAGTTATAATTGGATTCCCTGGGTCTTCATATTTAATGGGTGTTTCTCTCCCAGACAATAGGTCAGATAAAGTACCGACTACTTGGACTCTTGGATTATTTGTTATATTCCTCCTTGGTTTCTTTATGCACAATTCTTTGATGGTTTTTGCGTATGTGGGAATGTCTTGAATGGCTTGGAGGAATGGAATTTTTATGTACAGATTTTGTAATTCTCCCAGAATGTCAAAGTCAGGATATTGTATGGGTCGAGGTATGACTAATCGTTCTGGGAACGGAGGAGAGGATGTAGTTGCTTGATTATGAGTTTGTTGCTTATTTACATCCTGATGTTCTCTTGGTAACTGATCTTCAATATGAACTGTTTTATCTCCCTCAGTTTCAATTATACGTCCAGATCTTAACTGAAGGTCATTGCACTCCCTCAGGTCGGGTCCTATTTCTGGTGATTCTATGATTTGAATAGATTGGACCTGTCTGTTATTTGGATTGGGATCGGGTTGGGCTGGGAGTTGCGGTCTCAGGTTAGACTGGGGATTTTGTTGTAAAGCTGGCAACGTAGGTTGAGGGAGCGGAATAGTTCCAGCTGGGTGGTACATCGGTCTTTGCCAGCTTGTCTACCAGGGTGAACTTTGTGAAGTAGAGGGAGTCCACTGTGAAGGGTATGGGCCATTTTGCCAATATGGTGGAGTATAAGGGAAATTCGGCCAACCAGTTTGGCTTGTTTGATTCAGCCATGGATTTGAAGAAGGAAATGATTGTGGTGACCAGTTTGTAAATGGGGTTTGAGATTGGTTTTGCCACATACCATATTGTTGAGCATTATACTGTGGGTTTTGAAAGAAAGAGGTTGGGTCCGGAAACATACCAGGTTGTCTCGGCTGCCACGGGCGGCGTTGGTTGATCAAATTCACCGACTCTGGTTCTTCTTCTACTTCCTTATATACCGCTTTCAATCCCGGAAGTGAGGGGCAGCTCTCCGTAAGGTGATCTTTTGTACAGATGGCGCATGTTTGGACTTTATCTAATGGACACTCCTTGTGGCTGTGTTTTTTCTGCATCGGGGGCAGAAGATTGCCAAATTCTGTTCTGCCTCCAGCTGCTTCTGTTTAGCCTGCACAATATCAAGTTGTGTAGTTAGTGTCCCCATAATATCAGTTTTAAAATTTTCTAATAAATTTCAAATTTCTGCACGTGTTACTCCTTCTGCTGATACTTTGTTATCTCTTGCAAACCGATCATATTCTGTCGGTTTTATTCTTGTGCTGCCTCTCGAACTCCCGATACATAAATCAATGATGTCAGCAAAATTCTCTTGATAAATGTCCCCTTTTCCCATAATGTTTAATGTTTCAATCCATTGTTCCTTCATACCCCTTATTAATGCAATTTTTAACACATTATCAGGTAAAGGTAGCGATGCATAAGGAGATCTTTGTAGATTGTACTGAAAACGTTCCACATACTCTTCCAATGTTTCATTCGGTCTAGCTGTCATTTGAAATATTTCGTCTTTTAATTCTCTAGACCTACAATAATCCTGATATTTTTTTAAGAAGGATTCTTTCATTTGATCCCAATTGTTGATAACCCCGCCACCTAGCCCCATAAACCATCTTAAAGCAACCCCTTTTAATGTAGAGGGAAATAATTTCAATTTTTGGGGATCGGTGGTGTAATCGTACCCCCTACATAACACATCGAATTCGAATAAGAATGCATCCGGATCTTCTGATGTGAGTCCGTGAAATGTAGGGATATGTTGAAGAGGGATAGCTTTCATGGGTGCATTAGCTGCAGAATCCACTATAGGATATTGGAATGTAGAGGTTTGAGTATTTGGCTGGTTTTGAGCCATGGGATCGAATATATGCCAATAACCTTCTGGGATATCTAGGAGGGTATTCCTAGGTTGAGTGGGAACGGTTTTGACAGGGATATTTTTAATAGCGCTTCCTTTATCTGGAATAATGAGAATACCAGGTGTCTAAGGAGATTGAATTCCTTCAACAATGACTTTCGCAGCACTCCCCTTATCTGGGCTATCTAATGGCTGATTTGTTTCAATAGGGGATTTTGGTTCCTTGGTTTCCCCTGTTTCTCCTTCTCCTTCACAAAATTTGCTGGAATTCCCTTCCTGCAATAATTCTGGAGTAGAATTTTCAATTTCTTGAAAGTCCTGCTCCTCAGTTTGACTATGCACCTCAGCACAGGCTACAGATGGTGATCCTGTGGCCTGAAGGGAACTAGTAGGCGGTTCAGAAATGTTTTTCTTGAGGCCTACTGATGGCTAAGATTCTGTTTTCTTATAGATTTCGTCTATGAAGGTCGTTCGGCCAAGGGTCACCGGCCCCTTAGCTTTTTCAGGCTTGGATGGGGGTTTGATGTTTTTTTCTGGTCTTTTCTGCTTAGTCATGCACTCAAATGAACTACCAACTTCTATTCAAACAAAGCAAAAACAAATCTGTTAGGAAAGCGGATAGTGGAGCAGGGTTTTTACATGCTCCGCACGTAGGTTCTTACCTTCCGTTTTTAGGATCCAACTCCTCCCTAGCAGGCTCGTACACTACTCTGAAAAAGACAAATGGCTACACTCTTGCCCCGGCAACGGCGCCAAAATGTAGAGCTATAAAAAGGGTCTCTTTCACCTCTAATTACCTCACATTAATATGTCAATCCGGGAGCGTTTTGTTATTACAAAGAGTGTCTCAGTCTGAGGCTATCACTTGTCAGAGTAATGCTAGTAGTACAGTGTCTAAGAAATACAAGAGTAAACGGATGCTTGTTTATAACTAGATTACTTCAGAAGAATAAATCACACATTCAGAAAACTCTGCAGCTTATCAGTCAAGGGTTCGGCAGTGATAACCCATCCCTTGGGAAACTGATGGAAAGGAAATTAGAGCATAGACCACGGGCCTGGGAGCTAGACAGTGACTGCCAATGCTCACTACAGCCTTAGATCATCTCTCACGCCAAAACAACAAATGCGAGTAAATGGAACAGCAAATAAAGGATTGAACAACAATTCTGGAATAGAACAGCAAATCTAAAATGGAACAGCAATAGAACAACTAAGTCTCGCGAGTTGTAACCAAACTTAGTCTATTAACTCAAATGCACTCTTTGCAATCAAATAGCAGTCTTTCACTCTTAAGGCAAATCACACGAAACACACTAATGGAACAGCGTTAACTATTGATAAATTATAGAACAGCGTTAATAAATCAGAAAACGCACACAACACGCTGGAATAATAATCTGATCAACCTTAATCAACAGGAATATGACTGTGCCTCCAAATAGAACATTATTATTTCTGAATCCGACGATTATGAAGAACACTACCTCAAACGAATGTATGACACGAATGTTCAATATACAAGATCTGTAACAGAAAAGTAAGAGTACTCGATTAAGGCTAAGAACATGCAATGAACTCTGAAAGAATCAATAACATAATGCAGAGTCAATCCACGATTCTACCTGTAAAAACTTCAATGATTTAATCTTAACAGAGCATGTAATATCAACTTATAAAGCATATCAAATTACCAAATAACAATGATAAACAAACCACGCAGAAATCAAGTCGTAATGGTACAGAAGCAAGTGTCCTCCGGGGCCGGGCCCTTAGCCTCCAAGGATACACCGCTTTAAGTTAATCCAGACGCAAAGATGAAATAATCACCAGGCTTTTATTAATGCATCGGTCAAAAATACAATGAACCAATTCTCAACGAGACTTAATAATCAGAGTTGATGTTAACAGAAAATTACATAAAAGCGTATCCTCCTTATATTTAAGCTAACAGTGCTGTCCCTTTATATAAAGGCGACGGCGGAGATGTCCAAGTAACAAGATAAATAAAGCAGCGATCCCTCAGGATCGAAGATCCTGAGGGATTCGCCAAACTGTTAATTATTCATCCTTTCCTTTCTTTTGCGCCGAGCTGGTGTCTCCTCCTTCTTTTCCGAGCCGACTTGCTTTAATCTGTTTAGCCTTGTTTGCATTCGGTTCACCTTCAGAGGGACAGCAGTTATCTCGACTTTGTCTCTTCCTTTGGAGCGGCAATTCCTCGTTTTCTCCTTTTCCTGTACAGAAAATAACCATTATCAGTGGTTAAGTCTTGCATATGAATTCTCACATGTTTTGTTATAGTTCCTTATTACTTTCCAAACTCATGATGTAAAAAGGTTTGCAAATTCTACTAAAAAGCCACTGAAATAATCATCAAAAGCATACCTTTTTAGTACTCCACAAAAGAATGCTATGGGATGGTTGGAGTGTTGGAAATGTAGCAAGGAACATCTTAAGAGAGATTATCCACAAAATCAGAGAGGCAGGCCTAAGATGTACAATGCATAAGAGGCACATATTGTTGGGGATATTGGGCATACCATTCCTTGTATTTATATAGCCATGGACAACAAGCATGCATATCACCAGGCTTCTATCATTGAGATGGACAGTAAGCTTTTTGATAAAGTTATTTCTATTTTATTGACTTTGGATCTAATTATAGCTATGTTAGTCTCGACTTGGTGGATAAGTGTGGTTTGAGTAAGGAAATGCATACAGAATCTTGGTTAGTGTAGTTGGCCATAGAGACAAAGAAAATAATTCACCATTGGGTAAGAGTTTGTGCACTCTAGTTAATTACATGCCTACAACAACACGCTTGAACATATTTCCATTGGGTTCCTACAATATGATATTAGGTATGAATCGGTTATACCTTCATAGGACCAAGGTAGATTTCTATGACAAAGCCACTAATGCTTGGATGAAAATGGGGAACTAAGAATCTTACACGGAAAGAAGAATGACACATCAGTTAGGATGGTGAAAACCATGCAGGATAAGTGGAGTTGCAAGAAAGGGTGTGTGTTATTTGCAATTCATATCTCTAGTGACAAAGGTAAGGAGGTTGAGGATATAGATTTTTTGAACACGTACAGAATTTTGCAAAAAAATTAGGATGTGTTTCCCACATATATTTATGAGTTTCCACCTCATAGGGATGTATAATTTTCTATTAATTTGGTACAAGGGAAAACTCCAACATTAAAATCACCTTATAGGATTATCATACCTGAGTTGGTAGAGTTAAAGTTGAAGTTGAAAGAAATTCTTGACAAGGGGTACCTTAGACGAAGTGTATCACCATGGGGTGTACCAGTAATGTTCATGAAGAAGAATGATGGCACTCTTATAATATCCATTGACTACTGCTAGCTAAACAAAGCGATCATCCAGAATAGGTACCCACTACCGAGGATCAATGATTTGTTTGGTCAGCTAAAGAGAGCAACAATGTTCTCTAAGACCGACTTGAGATCGGGACATCATCAGGTATGCATCAAAGAGCAGGACATATACAAGAATGCATTCACGGCCAAGTAAAGGAATTATGAGTTTTTTATAGTTCCATTAAGTTTGACTAATGCCCCAACTACATTTATGTGTTTGATGAACAATGTGTTGCATCCTTATTTGGATAAGTTTGTGATTGTGTTTATTGATGAAATATTGATATATTCTCAAAATGAGGAAGAGCATGTTGAGCATTTGGCAACTATCTTTAGGTTATTGAGAGAGAATAAATTGTATGCTAAGCACATCAAATGTAGCTTCTTCCAGACTAAAGTACACTACTTGGGACATGCTGTCTCCAAGGAAGGAATTGCAGTAGATCCGAAAATTATAAGTGCCATCATGGAGTGGGTAGCTCCTAAGAATGTATATGAGGTGAGATCATTCAAGGGATTGGTAGGTTATTACATGAGGTTCATCAAGAACTTCTCATAGATTTTTTATCCTATTACATTAGTGTAGAGGAAAGGTAAGAAGCGTGTCTCGACATAGGAGTTTGAGGCCAATTTTGAGCAACTTAAGTAGTTGTTGACACATGCTTTAGTGTTAAAGGTTACAGATCTGAACAAGGAGTTTGTAGTGTGTACAGAAACTTGCAAGAGAGGAATTGGTGGGGTACTTATGAAGGATGGACAACTGGTATGCTATGAGTCACAAAAACTAAATGAGCATGACCAGAACTACCTGACACATGGTATTGAGTTATTATCGATCATTCACGCACTGAAGGTGTGGAGGCATTATCTTCTTGGAAGGCGGGTTATATTGAAGAGTGACCACAATGGGTTGCGGTACTTATTTGACCAACTGAATTTGAATGTTGGGCAAGCTAGATGGTTGGGCATGATCAATTAGTTTGACTTTGAGATTAGATACATAAAGGGAAAGGAGATCATGGCCGCAGATGCTCGTAGAAGGCGGGTATAGGTAAATCACATAGTAGCTATGGGATCCTATGGGACAAACTTTCAGGATAGGATCTTGCAGGTAGGTCAATGGGATCACAGGTATATCGAGATTGTCCACAGGTTGCAGTAGAGGACACGTACAAGTACATGTACAGCTACAGGTGTTGGCAGAAGTGTTGGTATATGTGTTGGTACAGGTACAAGAATAGGTGTTGGAATAGGTACAAGTACATGTGGCGTAGGTACATGTACATGTGGTACAAGTACATGTACATGTGTAGGTACATGTGTAGAGGATTTGGACTACTGTCTTTAGCAGATGGATTAGTTAGATTTAGACATAGGATATTTTGGACAATAGTGAGCTGAAGAAGGTGATCTTGAAGGAGTTTCATGTGAAACCATATTCAGGTCATCGAGGGTAATAAAATACATTGATTGTAGTTAACAGATTTATGATTGTCTGAATATAAAGAAGGATGTGGTAGATTTTGTAGCTAGATGTTTGGATTTTCAGATAGCTAAGGTAGAGTGTAAGCATCGAGGTGGACTACTACAACTGATTATGATACCAAAGTGGAAATGGGAGGTCATTTTGATGGACTTAATCACAGGTTTTACTAAGACAACTATACAACATGACTCCATCATGGACATTTGTGGAAAGGTTAACGAAGGATACATATTTCATTCTAGTGAGGAAAACTTATTCTGCTAACGATGTAGCACATGTGTTTATCAGATACATAGTCAAATTGCATGTTGTTCCAAAGAATATTGTATCCGACATGGATGCCAAGTTCACTTACAAGTTTTGGAAGGAGTTGTTTGCAAGTTTGGGCACTAAGTTCGCCTTCAACACAACTTATCATCTGAAGACAAATGGACAGAATCAGAGGGAAACATGATACTAGAGGATATTTTGAGGATGTATGTGATGCATTAGAAATGATAGTGGGTAGAGTATCTTCCATTAGTAGAGTTCACTTACAACAATGGGTACCAGGAGTAATTGAAGATGAGTGTATTTGAGGTTATGTATAGGCGGACTTTCAACACTCCTATCCATTGGAGTGATCTAGTTAATAGGGTACTGATTGGACCAGAGATGTTGGAAGAAATGGAACAGGAAATATAGGTTATCAAGAAGAACTTGAAGGAAACACATGATAGGGAGAATATTTATGTAGATAGGAACAGGTTGTTCAAGGCGTTTTAGATTGGGTATGATGTGTATTTTTGTATCAAGCCCAATAAGATATCCTTCTGGATTGGATCATGTGTGAAGCTGGCACCACGGTTTTGTGGACCCTTTAGGATCATTGAGAGGATCAGACCAATGGCATATCGACTTGCACTACCTTCCACACTGAAATTTCTTGATTATTTTAATACATATTTGCTTAATAATTATCTTAAAGATGTTGATCATGTGACTGACTGGTTTGTACTCCAGGTGGAACCCGATGGAGAATTCCATCCATAGCCTCAGTGTATATTGTAGAAAAAGGTGCTCATTCTTTGGAACCAAGAAATAGAGCAATTTAAAGTGCATGGAAGCACTTTGGGCTCGATGAAGCTACATGGTAGATGGTAGATCAGATGTAGGCCATGTCTCTTTCCTTGTTTTCCTGTAGAGGCAAATAATTTTTGTTTCGATGTTGGTATTTGTTTGGCATATGTTTGATGATGTTTTGATATATGTTTTTATGTGATGTTAAAGTATATGTAAATATGTGTATGGATGTAAATACCTCCATGACCTATGTTATAAATCTCCAATAAGCGGTATGGTGTCATTTCATTATAATTGTATTGTTGCTATAATGTCATGATGGTTTTCTTTTCACCAGGGTAATCATTGTAAATACTGCATCAAGATATTTTATAAACCTCCATGTGTAATATCCCGGATGGGATATTTTAATTAAAAATGCATAAAAATAACTAAACTCCACAATATGCTATAAAATCACTATTTATTCAACATAACATTGCCATGTAAAATAAACACATAATCACTGCAATATATAAAAACATCAAATAGGAAGAATCTCAACATTTTATTATAGATAATAACTAGGGTTACAAATACATCTGACCCAAAGAAAGAGTTGAGATGGAGACATGGCCACCAAGATGACCTGTTGCACTGTGCTAGCCTCAAAACTGAACTGCTGCACTCTCCCTCCAGAAACAGCTGTCACTAAACCCACTAAAGATAATGAAGCACAAGTTGAAGATCTGAATGATCCTCACTCCAATCCCAGAAGCTCTGTGAAACTTTTGAGTGAAGTCTCCTCAAGAGAGTTGGGTCTTCGTCCAACACTCACAAATCACCTGGGGGTTTCTGGCCTGGGGCTATGGCTAAAGTAGAGAACCACGTCTCACACCTCTCATACAATAAAATTATATGATCCAATGATATCTCTCAATGGCCTCCTCCCTTTCTTTTATAGATCTCTTGGAGCCTTCTAGAACATTATTTTATTATTATTTTATTCATGGAGCACTTTTCCCTCTTATTAAAATATTCATTTTTAATGAAAAAAATGGTAAATCTTCTACCATGTCTCTTCTGGTCACTAAAAATCATGCCCAACCATCCCATAATGTAGGTATCCTTGTCCCGGTTCCAATGAGATTTTACACTAAGGTTTTCCATCATGTATTCCTCCTGGAATGCCACCTTGAACATAATCAGCTGAGTTAAGCCCACAAATAACTGAAATTTCCAAAAGTTTTCGGAATGCATCGGAACGAAAGAAAAACTACTCGGATGATGGAACATATCAAGTGAATACCACCGAACACCATGGAAAATCCTCAAAAATCCTCCAAAAATCCCCTCAGCCCGCTGATAGCACCAATTTGTACCTGTGACCTGTCTGCTCCTAACACTGGAATTCCAACCTAACCCTGTCATAGGTGACACAAAAAATGGAATATTACAGACCCTCTGCCCTATGATTTCTTTCCCTCAAGCAATCCAAATATGTGGGCCACTCTGTTGGCCCGATGGAACTAAGACATAATGCCCAGATCCCATACAAGCCTCCTGGTGCTACTATGTGCCTATGTCAAGCCACCCAGAATAGACCCTTGAATGTCACGATCCCAAACTGATCCCTCACTGTACCTATCATCAAAAAATCTTCCCAGATCCCCACGCCATGATGCCCAATCATCGCCTAAGTCCCACAGCTCAGACTGCACACTTCCTCTGGCTATAACTGATGCTCTAATAGGTGAAGACCATGTCTCCTGCTGTGTTGTATCTATGACGGTGTAAGCTGCCCCACCAACTGTGTACCAACTCATTACCTCTCTCCAATCCAACCCCTGACTAAATCCAATATTGATCCTGCTCTCCTGAAATCGGGATGGAGTGCTCAAGAAATGATGACCTATGCCCCACTACCAGCTGGGATCTATAACATCTAGTATGTCTAAGGGCCCCTACTCTGCTATGCTCCCTACGAAGAAAATCATACCATCAAGAGGGTATCAACTCATGATCTCCCACCAATCCATCCTGGAAGAAGAATCCAATGTAGTGTCAACAGCGTACGAAACATTCTTAGAGAGTTGTCGCCAACTCATAATAAACCCATGTTGCTCTATCCTATCGGCCAACGAGATCTGCCTATAGAAGAAAGCCCCTCTCTCTATAATGGGCCAAATCAGGCAAGATATGCTGCAAGCCCCATCGATGTACTCCTACAGAGTGCTACTCCTTGAAAGTATTGCAACTTTGCTGACTGCATGTGCATCTGTCTGTACCTCATCAGTGTGTCGATCCAACGATGGATGCTCCACCATCTCCAACAGCTCACCCCTCTCCTAATCGGGAATGTAATTCTCTCGCTATCTACTAGACCCCTACAAGACTATCTCATCAACCTCCAACATCTCTAGAGGATATGGATCTGCAACTACTTTCACCGTACTTGGTGTCTGTGTATCTGACTGCTCCTCCTCAATGGCTAACCCCAAGGTTAGCCGCATATCCATCATACACTCAGTGTGAGCCTCCATCTGGTTCTCCCCCAAGGGACTATCATGCATGTTTTGCATAGTATCCTCCTCTGCTGACTCGGGCTCCATTATATGCTTCTCTGGCTGAATCTTCACAAGTGACTCATCACCCAGAGTATCTCCCGTAGATTCCCCTGACTGCTCACCCTGCACACTAGAATATAGATCTGGCCTACTGTCATCATCTCTGCATGACTACTCTCGCTCCCCAGAAGCATCCGCATCTTATCCCATGGATTCACCTGAGGAAGAGTCCCAATCCTAGCATACAGAAGGAATGTCTACTTGCTCTACATCTACCACCTCATCTGCATCTCTCAAACATGAGTGATCAGGCCCCCATGCTTCTTTGCAAATGAAGCAAAGTACCTTCCTCCTCAGGTCATTTCTGCTGCATTATCCACCAAACTGGAACAACTCCTCCCTGGTCAACTATCTCCTGAAAAGCTCAATGTTCTGCTCAACCAACCCTTGGGCTAGTTCATAAGCAGCAGGTGAGACCAACTGCTCTCTCCTCCAAATGCTTAGCAACCTAGTTTGTAACTCCCAGCAAATGGCCTCACGGATTCCCATACATGACGATAGGATGGACTGCATGTGTGCTATGACTGTGTCAGAATGATGTCTCCTAATGTTGAAGAAGCATTGGAACATCTGCAGAATCAAGCCATCACACTCAAGGTCAAACATGATCTCATGAGTCCGGGTCAAGGCCATGACTTCTAAAACCTTAAGCTTCCTCCCAAATGTAGTAGCTGCACAGTGGTCCAAATCCTGAAAGTTTCCTACTATCAATCTGAAAACTATTTTCATAATTTCATCATTGTAGGGAGGGAAGGGTGTTGTTATCCTCAAAATATCGTAGAAACAAGAGGCAGTTATAAGCTTCAAACTCTCACTTGGATCTTCCAATAATATAGCTTGTAACAATGCAAGCATAGATGGCTACAAAGCCTAATTTAAACTCCAATCAGATTGCTCTACCTTTGAAAGACATGCTTCTAGTTTTCCTAACATGGGAAAGTCATTTTCTGATCTTCCACTCCTTAAATCCATTCCAAGTGCATAAAGCCAATTTCCCACTTCTTCCTCCTTATGTAAATTCCTCGGATGCTTTTTTTGGAGAAAATTATGTACCTTCTTAGAGAAGGGCCTGTTGTTTTGTTTTGTTTTCTGGTCTTCTACTACATGGTGGTTCAAGGAACCAACTTTTATTCTTCTTAAGTTGTTTAGGAATCCCTCCATGGTTCAACCAATGATGTGGTCACTCTATTTTTGAGTTTTTATAGTGATGTATGTGTATTTTTTGTCAAACAGGTCAAATACATACTGCTGGAAATCGCTCTAGCAAGCTCCTCCAGAAACTGCACTGATGCTCCAAGACTACACTGCTGCCTGACTTCCGCCTCTGATTTACTAACTAAAAACTATTCAAAAAATTCTAGGAATTTGGGAAGTTGATCCTTGCCCAAAACCCAGAAAGGGTTTCCTCTAATTCCAACCTTTAAAATCTGACCCTTTGTAGTTTGGCCCTCTTCTAGTTTCATTTTCTGGCACTGCAACTGCTACTATCAAAGATTGCTCTCCAAAATCCCAACCTACCTCCTCAAATGGCTCTCCTATCAATCTTCCAACACCCCAACTCTAAAATCCCGCCAATGTAGCTCCCACAAAGGAACATCTTCCAATGATTGCATAGGCCCTTCTAACCAAAATAGTTGCAACCGAAAATGGAAAATATGAAGGTTGAGCCAATATCGAGGCTCTGATACCACTGTAATATCCCGGATGGGATATTTTAATTAAAAATGAAGAAAAATAACTAAACTCCACAACATGCCGTAAAATCACTATTTACTCAACATAAGATTGCCATGTAAAATAAACACATAAGCACTGCAATATATCAACACATCAAATAGGAAGAATCTCAGCATTTTATTCATTGAAAATTTTAGGGGCTAATATTTGCAGGTGGGCTAATTTTCCATGGTTTTTCCAAAAAAAAGATTCGCTAATTTTCACAGGGGCTTCACCGCGGGAGAAATACTATAGCACGTGGGTTCATATTGGGGGATATATAATGAGGAAAAATGCCAATATACTGGGGGATATATAAGGGATCAAGCCTTATATTAGAAGGTATTAAAAATGGAGCTCAAAGTTAACGAAAAAACATATAAAGGGGTAAGAAAACTATTAATGAGAAAATGATACCTCACAATATATACCTAAATTTGGGGATTTTTAAATCGAAGGTGTATTGGGTTTATATTGGTAGGGGGTTAAATAATGTGTGTTTTAGAGGAATTTTACAATATGTACTCAAATTAAAGGTATTGTTTAATATGTTATGATCGCACGTGATATGTTAGAGGTCATTGAGTGAATCTCATGTAATTTCCATTTTTTTATAAAAATGTTTCGCCCAAATTTTACAATATAAAATTATTTTACGTTAAAAATCGTCAACATTATATAGACAATATATATAATATCATTATAAATTTGAATACTTTTACAAATACATCAATAAATTTTTTATTGTTTGCATATTACAAACTAGTGAGATTCGCCAAGTTTTTAAATTTCAAGATAATTTTCCATCCTTAAAATTATCCCTGCTTTTATTATAGATAATAACTGGGATTACAAATACATCTGACCCAAAGAAAGAGTTGAGATAGATAACTAGCCATCAATATGACCTGTTGCACTGCACTGGCCTCAAAACTGAACTGCTGCACTCTCCCTCCAGAAACAGTTGTCACTAAACCCACTGAAGATAATGAAGCACAAGTTGTAGATCTGAATGATCCTCACACCAATCCCAAAAGCTCTGTGAAACTTCTGGGTGAAGTCTCCTCAAGAGAGTTGGGTTTTCATCCAACACTCACAAATCACCCGAGGGTTTCCATCCTGGGGCTATGGCTGAAGTAGAGAACCACGTCTCACACCTCTCATACAATAAAATGATATGATCCAAATATATCTCGCAATGGCCTCGTCCTTTTCTTTTATAAATCTCTTGGAGCCTTCTAGAGCATTATTTTATTCATGGAGCACTTTTCCCTCTTATTAAAATATTCATTTTTAATGCAGAAAAGGGTAAATCGGCTACCATCTCTCTTCTAGTCACTAAAACTCATGCCCAACCGTCCCATCATGTAGGTATCCTCGTCCCGGTTGCAATGAGCTATTACATTAAGGTGTTCCATCATGTATTCCTCATGGAATGCCACCTTGAGCGTAATCAGCTGAGTTAAGCCCACAAATAACTGAATTTTCCGAAAGCTGTCGGAATGCATCGGAACAAAAGCCAAACTTCTTGAATTATGGAATATATCAAGTGAATGCCACCGGACACCATGGAAAATCCTCAAAACTCCTCCAAAAATCCCCTGAGCCCGCTGATAGCACCAATCTGTACTTGTGACTTACCTGCTCCTAACTCTGGAAGTCCAACCTAACCCTGTCGTAGGTGACACCAAAGAAGGGAATATTACACCATGGAAAGTATGGTTTCTTTTCAGTGGTTCTGCTAAGGTATATGTGTGGTTGAACACCGAGGATGGTGTCCCCCAACGGGGAGGGTTCCGTAACAGCCCTAGTGAAAATTCCATCTAATAAACTTAAAAATAATAACAATGGTTGATGGAACACTTATTTAAAGTTGAATGTTGGGAAAAACATACTAGGGCATGTTAATTTGGTTTATTATGGCTAAGTAAATTGGAAAAGGAAAAGGAAAAGGCTTTGGAAATCCAAATGACTTTTTTGGTGCATTTATTTATGAAAATAATGGAAACTAGGAGAAAAGGGAGATGAAAGGTCACAGGTTGATGTGAGGAGGAAAATCAAGGAAAATAATGGAAAATGAAGAAAATAGAGGTCTCTTCTATAAAATGCATTTTTTAGAGAACTATCCTTACTCTCTCTCTCTCTCTCTCTCTCTCTTTGACACTTAGATTTTTTGGAGCACTTTAGCATTGGAGAAAGCAAGGAAAGAAAACTGGAAGCGAGATGAAGAAAGCAAGGAGGTGTAGGAATCAAGCAGCTATAGCAAGATTCTTGGCAGGTATCAATTTGGATGTATGATTTCCTTGCTATATTTGGCATGCATGGTATTGCACATGGTTCTTTGCTATCTTGGCATGGGTTTTTCCACGCGTGACAGTCTATTCAACCTAGACTTGCCATTTCTGGATAGCCATGTTGTTGTGGAGTTCTCATGTTTGGTTTAGTTGAATTACCGGGTGGATTTGAAGCTGAGATAGGTGGATCTTCAAATGATCATGGAATTGGTTCATGTGTTGCCTTAGATTAGGGCATAGTAATCTGGGTTTGGATTGCGGTAAATCCTCAAAGGTGGTTTGCACTCCATTTAGGACAAGGAATCCTAGGTTTGGAATATACAGTATATCCTGGAGAGTATGTCTCAATTTAGGGCCTAGTGACACCTGATTCGGACTGTGGATAGAGGTAAAGTTTGAGAGACTAGGAGACGGGAAAATTACTCGTGGTTCAGGCTGAGAGAATCCAGTGATATCTATGTTTGTGTTGGCCTAGTGATCGGGTGTAGATCATGGTAAATATTGGTTTATTATTGATGAGGGTGAGGTGGTTTAGCCTCAAGATTCCCTGGTTGGTTCTATCGGTTTAGTTCCCACATTCATGCTTGGAATATGGCACGAGGGTGATTGACTAAAGAGATATTTGGGTCAGCCAATCTATGGTCGGCTAGAACATGGAAGTCCCATCTCTGGTTGGACTTGAAAATCATTAATGAGAAGCTCATTCCTTTGGTATTTGGTATGCAAATGTACTGGGTATTATGTGGATTCTATTGTTATATCTATTTTATTTATGTTGTTATTATGTTGGTTATAAGCATGTAATTTATCAGTGATGATGTCTGACTATCACCATGTTTTTTTATTGCAAATGAATGCACATTGTATCTATGGTAAAATATATTTTATTGCAACTAATGATGTAAGGGAGCAATGCTTCTTAGAGATTCTTATATAAGTGAGACCCCTATGCTTAAATATGTTTTTTACACGTGTAGATTCAATCTTTGCGACATGTTTGAAAATATGTCAAGGCTAGGAGGGGTCCAGGTGAGTTCTTGATGATATGATTGCTTCCATACCTTTTTTTTAATTTTATTTATCATCTCCTAAAGTTTCATGATGTTTCGGGTAGTGACCTCGCCTCTGGAGTTGAAAAGGTGACAAAAATCCCAGAGTTGCAGGCACATAACTGACCAATTGGGGCCCTGACCACATGCTTTCCGTGTTGTGCCTACGGCTATAGGCTCCCAGTTGGTACCTTCCCTTGGCATTCCTGCGTCTATAGTCCAAAAGTGTCAAAAATTCTGTCTCCCTTAGGGGTGAGTGGTCCAGAAGGTTGGGTTACCTCCTGAGGATGTTGTTGATGTTGTGTAAGGTGTGTTTGTCTTGTTTCCATCGGTTCCAATTCCTTAAGGTCATCTAGGAGGTTGAATTTCATATTAGTAGCCTCTCATCACATTTTTACCCCGGCTGGTTGGTTACTTGTGTAGATGTGTGAAGAGGGTGTTACACTTAATTAAAAAAAATGTTATTTGATTCACTGCAACTGCTATTGATTGATAGTCATAAAGGTTTTTTTTTCAAAATACAGTATGAATTTGCATCAAATAATATTCTGCTCTATTTGTTCAAAAACATTGTTAGAAATGATGTGAAAGGAAGTCAGTAGTTACAATCTCGATCAACAACTTTTTTTGGGCCATTGAATGATGAATTTGCAAGATCACATTTATTATCGTTTTTCATGTAAAGAACACAGGTAAATATACTAATAGATTCTTTGTTCAAATAAAAATAGTATTATTTTGATATAGTAAATCTTTCATTTTGATAATACATATCTGAACTTAATAATTCAGTTTTTTGAAAAAACAAAAACAAATCTAAAGAGTGTTAAAAGCCAAAAATGTTTTCTCTTCTCATTTTCAATGAATTTGGGGTAAATGAAAACAACTTGTCCATCCAAACACTCCATTCAAAATTCATAGTTTGTAAAGATGGCAACATTTAACTATGAGCAGAGTGTTGAATGCATGCTCGAAATAGAGAGTGGAAAAAGTGATTATATATTATAGATGCCAAAACTAAAAGAACATTGCCTAATTATTAATGAGACAAATCAAGATGAAATTTTTCTTTTTTTTCTATATTCCATTAATTCCTTATTCACAAATACTTCCACAAACAATAATATATAGCTTTGTTTTTATTGCAGTTTCTATAATTACAAAATACAAAAAAAAAAAAACATTAAGTTCATCTCTTTCTCAACATTTTCTATGATAAATCATTCAAGAATGTTCTCCTTCCCTCGTTTATTTTTTTTTAAATGACTAGTTCTTATTTATCTTTTTCCTTGGTAAGTTTTGAATCAAACGACTTTTCCTAATGCAAATAAAGAGCAAAATGTGTGCATTTTGCAATATAGTATTTCAGTTATGTGAAAAGGTCTATGACACTCTAATTTGGAGTATGGATAGTTTTTAATTTTTTTAATTAAAACTAATCACACACTAAAATACATTGCATTTGTAAAAAAAAAAAAAAAAAATTAAATGCACATTCCAAATAGAGAATGGAAGAAGTGATTCTATGTTATAAATGCCAAAACTAAAAAAAACATTGATCCTAATTATCAATGAGACAAATCAAAATGAAATATTTTTATTTTCATTTTTCTGTATTCCATTAAGTCATTATTCACAAATACTTCCACAAACAGTAATATATAGCTTTGTTTTTATTGCAGTTTCTATAATTACAAAATAAATAAAAAACATTAAGTTCATCTCTTTCTTAACATTTCCATAATAAGTCATTCAAGAATGTTCTCCTTCCCTCGTTTATTTTTTTAAAAATGACTAGTACTTATTTATCTTTTTCCTTTGTAAGTTTTGAATCAAACAACTTTTCCTAATGCAAATAAAGAGCAAAATGTTTGCATTTTGCAATATAGTATTTCAGTTATGTCAGAAGTTCTATGACATTCTAATTTGGGTTATTGATGGTTTTTAATTTTTTTAATTAAAACTAATCAGACAATAAAAGTACATTGCATTTGCATTTAGAAAATCTTTCATTTTTATTTAAAATAAATAAATAAATAAATTATTTATCTCAAATTCAATTTTAATCTTAATGTTTACTTTTTAAACTTTTTTAATCCTCGTGATATTTACTAAATCATTAATCTACAATGGCGAATTCGATACATCAATCTGGCTTTTGCCCTTTAATGATGAAAACAACAACAACCGCGTATCTTCTTTCAAAAGTTTCATAGGCAAAAAGAATCGTTCAAATTAATCATTGGAATGTCAGATCTTTTAATTACTTCCCATCCTGGGTTGTAAAATGAAATTTCGACTTTCTATTTTCTATATCATGTTTAATTCTATCGATCTAACTAATCTTTACATTTACTTTTCGCTGCAGACGTTGATGCATGATCATGAACAGTAACACGTGTAAGACATTTTTCAACTTCATTTTAATCACTGTAATGATCAACGTTTAAGTTTTCTGGTAAGGAATTAGTTTCGAACAATGCCAGCAATCGTTATTGCTGTGCCCTACTCCGCCACTCGGACCTGATGGAAGTTTGTTGAACGGCATTGTAGCAATTAACTTCTGTGACGCTACTACTGATGGCTTCATCAACCCTACGGCATTGATGTATTTGTGGCCTACTCCTCCACTTGGACCAGAAGGAAGCTTGTTAATCTTCAATGTATTCCCTGCATTACTTGTATTCATCTTCAGAAGGCCCAAGGAATTGATGTATTTGTGACCTACTCCTCCACTTGGACCAAAAGGGAGCTTATTCTTCAATATAATATCTCCCACTGTATGACCTCCATTAAGAAGATTGTGATGATGATTGCATGGATTTTTATCAGCTTGGGTTGCTAAAATATTCCTGTTTTTCAGGACTCGACCTGCATCGACAGCGCCTTCATTCGATACTATTGCAGCGACTGAAGCCAAAAAGAAGAAAAGAAACCAACTGTCTGTCTTCATGGCCCGTCTTCGATAATAATACTTCTAGTAATGATGATGTTAGTGCTGCCTCTTACCCGATCAATCAATCAAAACGTAATGTAATGAAAAGTGTAGTATATTGATACATTACTACGGGCAGGACGATGGATTTATATAGAGATTGGCAAGGCCGAGGACAGGGAAAAGAGACGTATGCATTGGTGAATTAACATGTTCAGGTTGAATAGCTGACTCGACAACAGCCTGTGAGAAATCAAAGCTCGTAAAAGCCTGGAAACTTTCATCCCAAGTTTCGGCAGACCTGACCCATTCCTTAAATCCATCACTTACTTTAGACCCTTAAATTCAGCACATACTCCACGTTTTGTGTTCTTTCGTTAAATTCATTTGATTGTTTGATGTTGAGAAGGATTGCGGAAGGTGAAGTTAATTGCACCGAATCAAATTTGCGTGACTTGTCAACTTTGCATAATCCCATATGAATGACATCCTCTGTTTTGAAATGTTCCAACGTGTGCTTCGTTTGGGTCATCCTTCATCGGATTGTAAGTTCGGGTCATCGCAGCGACCAAAAGCAAATTTATAGGATGACCCGAACCTGCAACAAACTTGACATTCAAACACGACCACAGGAACCTACAATACGATAAACATGACACTCGAACTGCAGAATGACAGTACTTTCGAATATTGACTTTCATCCGGTGCAACAATGTCCGAGCAACGCAATTGATTCACAAACTTTGAATCGCAGTAGTAATAGTTAGACTTTGACTCAGAACGGGAACGGTTGCAATGACCGAGTTGCACGAAACGTCGATATGACCATGAGCATGAGTGGAAGCGTGGCGGGTATTCTCCAGTTGGCTTGGACATTTTCTTTGGACATGATAACATGATATGGTTTGATTTTTTTTCCGAGAGAGGTGAATGAGCGCTCCAAGAATGATGGATCCACGCATAGGTTGAAGAGTTCGCAAGGTTTCTTAGGGTTTCGAGTCTAACCTGCTACAGCCGACTGGTGCACTTTATGGCTGCAACCTCGAGAGGAGGGCTGCCACCCTCCTACCGCAACGTCACGAGTGGCGATCACGCGATGCGTCCACCATATTCAGGAACTGCTCAGCAACAGACTGCCCCTGTCCTAGGAGCAGAATGGCAAGCTAAAATGAAGGGACAATGCTTGCCAAGAGAAGTAAAGAAACCAAGATTCGTCATCCCAGCATCAAAGTTGGACGAATACAGAGGATATATGAAGAATCATGCTCTAATCTATAAGTTTATAGGTATTTGGCCTTCAGAGAAGGATTTGTTAAAATGGATTCAAATAAAATGGCAGCCCAAGGGTCACATTGATCTGAAATTTGGGGCAAAGGGTTTTTTTACAGTTATTTTTTCTAATCTACTTGATAAAGAACGAATTTTTGAGGGAGGGACCTATTTTTATAGCAATGCTAGGCTTTTCCTTCGACAATGGGAGGAATATTATAACCCTGAACAAGAGAAATTTTTGGTTGCTCCAGTTTGGGTTTGATTGTTTGGGCTTCCCATGGATTTTTGGGACCCTGAAATTTTGGAAGGAATAGGAAACTCGTTAGGTACTTTTGTCAAAATAGCAGACTCAACTGCTCGGGGTCGCTATACATCATTTGCTAGAATCTGTGTTTACATGAATATCTCATAACGCTTGCCAGAGATGATCGAACTGGAATATGAAGGTAAAATTTGGCTACAGTTGTTGGATTACGAGCACATCCCTTTTCGCTGCCGTCGCTATCATGAGCATGGTCATTTGTACAAATCTTGCCCCCTAAATGGCTCCGAACAACCACCTCCATGAGTGAATGGCTCATAGGAGCACCCCCGATAGGATGAAGAAGGGTTTGTTCCTGTAATCGCAAAAAAACGGCCTCCCCATCCAGGGAATACAGGATTTGTTTCGACTATAAAGCAGAGTATGAAAATACCAGAAAATTGGTATGAGGTTTTACAGGAAGAAGGAAAACCGTCAGCTAGTGAAATTGTAGCAGAAGGTGCTGCAGACGGGGTATCGGAGGTGACGCAGAAAAACCAATCTTCCAAGAGAAAAGCAGGGCAGGAAATGGATGTGCTAGAAGACAGTCAGTTGCAAGAACTTATCCCCATGGAGGTTGAACAAAATAAAGAAGATTTGAGTACAGAAGAAAAACTTTTGAAATGCCTTCTCTTCAAATGGAGGAACCTTGATGATCGATTTATACCGACAGACCAGAAAAAATTATATAAAGATACTTTCGAGCATTATCTCACAGCGCAAGCTCAGAAAGAAGCTTAAGAACGAGAGCAATCTGCCAACAAGAAGGCACCCCCTCCAGAAAAACCAACCAAAAAGTAAGGATGGAGAACCCTACAGGAATCAATACAGTTAGTGGGAGAAATGCTGATTAATACTGGGAAAATAATACCGTTAACAACGGTATTCCAACAACTACCTAAAAATCACTAATGAAGGTGCTCTCTTAGAACATCAGAGGTCTTAATAGTAAGGGTAAGCAGCGATATTTGGAAGACAGACTGAAGGTCGAGAAACCACAGATTATGTTACTACAGGAGACGAAAGTCTCTAGGCAGAAGCTTGAAGATATACTCCAATCTTTCAAAATGCAATATGAAGTTATGGCTATAGACTCAGTGGGTACCTCGGGAGGAATAGCTATACTTTGGAATGCTGCTGAAATCAGTGCAGAGGGATGGCTAGGCCTCCCCAGAATTTTGACAGCTACTTTCCGACAGATTGATGCTGAGGACAAAATCCTCATCTCGGCTTTCTATGGACCTCCAATTCTAGGAGAGCGAGTAGAGTTCTTGCAGAATATACGAATGTTGAGTACAATGCATAATGAAAACTATTGGCTCTTAGGTGTGGATTTCAATATGATTTTGAACCTCCCTAAAAAAGAGGGAGGGCTAAGACGGGAGGATCCGGACATGGCACTCTTTCGAGAGCTACTACAAGATCTACGCTTAGTCGATATACCTATAGTCAATGGCCACTTTACTTGGAATAACAGAAGGGGATAACGGTTTCAGGTTGCCTCTCGGCTGGACTGTTTTCTAGCCTCAGAAGCTTTGGTGAGTCTTGATATTTATTATGAAGCCGCCATCCTACCTACTTTGGGATCAGATCATTGACTGATTAGATTGGAGATTGATGTCAAAGCAAGCCAATACAAACGACTGTTCAGGTTTGAACTCTTTTAGCTCCGAGATCCCCAGTTCATGGAAAAGGTTAAAAATTGGTGGTATTAAAATCCAGTCATGGGTCACAATAAGATGCATTCGTTCCAGCTTCATTTAAAAAACTTGAAGGAAGAAATCAAACGATGGAATCGTCTTGAATTTGGTAACATTCATCAGGATCAAATTCGACTGAATGAAAAAATGAAAGAGATTCAGCAGCAAATTATCCTCCAAGACCGAACAGAGGAGTTAGCTCTGAAGGAAGGTCGCATTCTCAGCCAACAAGAAGAGCGCCAAAAGCAAGAGGAGATATTATGGAAACAGAAATCCCGAGTGAATTGGCTGAAAGAAGGTGACAGAAATACTAGCTTCTTTCACAAAGCAATGGTACAGCGCCGCTAGCATAACAGAATATTTTCCTTAAAAGCACCAAATGGGGAACGTCTGGTTAAACACAAAGATATGGAGAGAGAGCTGGTGGCCCACTTCAAAGATCTCCTTACTGAACCGCTACCTAATCGACAGGAAGCTATTGAGAAGATCACAACACATATTCCAAGCGTGATTACTCGAGAGCAGAACCTGGCTCTGCTACGAGAAATTACGTTGCAGGAGGTCGAAGAGGTGGTCTTAAACTTACCCAAAAACAAAGCCCCGAGGCCAGATGGGTTTACAAGTGAATTTTTTAAGGCAGCTTGGCCATTCCTTGGTCAGGATATTTTAGAGGTAGTGGAAGAATCCCATAGGAATAAGGTTGTATATCCTGCTTTGAATGCCACATTCATCACCCTTATTCCAAAACAACAAAATGCAGACACCCCTGTTGGCTTTCGACCGATTGCCCTCTGTAACGTTATCTATAAAATTCTTTCCACTGTTATGGTAAACCGCTTAAAACCTCTGATGCCCACTCTAATCTCCCCAGAACAGACTGGTTTTGTCAAAGGCAGAAAAATCCTGGATGGCATAGTGGTAGCTCAGGAAGCCATTCACTCCCTTAAAAAGGACAAACGAAAAGGCTTGTTGATCAAATTAGACTTGTCTAAAGCATATTACCAAATTAGTTGGCAGTACCTGATCGAGGTAATGCGGGCCTTTGGGTTTGATGACTACTGGCTTCAATGGTTACGAGCATTCATTTCCTCCCCGCACTTCTCAATTCTCTTGAATGGCAGTCCTTCTTCTCCATTTAATAGCTCAAGAGGCCTTCGGCAAGGAGACCCCCTCTCCCCTTTTCTTTTTATTATAGCAACAAAAGGATTAGGCAGACTTATTAAAACCCATCTTGCTGAAGGGAAGCTACAAGGCTTAAAATTGTGGGGACCTCATCTTCCGTTGACTCACCAGCAATTTGTTGATGATACCTTATTGTTCTGTATGGCGTCACTGAAAGAATGCAAAGCCATCCTCACAATTCTGGAGGTCTTCATGGCTACTTCAGGAACTCAGATCAACAATGACAAGTCTAATGTCTATTTCTTCAACTGCACACTTGGGACTCAAAACTTTCTGGCAAGGACCTTAGGATTCCAAAGGGGCACCTTTCCTCTGAAATACCTCGGGATGTTTTTAAACCCAGGTACAGCTCAGATAGAAGATTGGTAGGATATCCTCATAAGAGTGGAGAGAAGGATACAGAATTGGGCTTTCAGAGTCTTGAATGCATTGGGACGTCTTATAATGCTAAAATCTGTGCTTCAAGCTTTACCTCTATATCAATTGTCTGGAAGAGCTTGTCCGAAAGGAGTCTGTTCGCAATTGGTAAGCATGTTTAAAATTTTTTTATGGCAGGGTGCCCAAGCTAAAAGGAAATGGGCTCTTCTCTCCTGGGATAAGTTATTAAAACCGAAAGCTGCAGGTGGACTGGGCCTCCGTGATCCTTGTATTTTGAACAATGTGCTGGGAGCTAAACTATGGTGGCGCTGGCTACAGGGCGGACCGGATCTTTGGAAGAACATATGGAGAACCAAATATGACATGCCATTCACAGTTGCTGGGCATTTGAAAGTGGATAGGACACCAAAAGGTTCATCAATTTGGAACTTAGCAGCAATGAACAGACATTTAATCCGTTCTCACAGTTTTTGGGAAGTTAGGGAAGGAAGTACAACCCTCTTCTGGGAAGATTCTTGGCAACAACGGGAGAAATTTTCAGTCAACTTGACTTGGGTGAGATTTTTCTATACACAAATACTCCTAACCAAAGGCTCCTTAAACTCTATTGGTGCCCAAATTTGGGTGATTTATGTCGGAAATGGAAGGACAAAACATACTGGCCAGCAAATCCTGACACGCAGCAATGGGACAATTTTGCCAAAGAACTCAAAACCAAAAAAACTATGACAAGTTGCTGGTCCGGATATACTCAGATGGGGCTATTTGAAAAAATGCCAGTATACAATAAAAGAAGGATACTATATTCAATCACAACAAGCCCAGTATGAAATCCGCCCACTTTGGAAGAAAATCTGGGTTTTGAAACACTGGCCTAAGGTGGAATATTTTCTATGGCTGGTAAGCCATAAAAAGATTTTGACTTGGGAAGATCTTCAGAAACGTGGGATGATAGGACCTTCTAGATGCTCCTTCTGTAAAGCAGAGGCTGAAACAATAGAACATCTCCTGAATTCTTGCCTATGGGTGCAGACACTGTGGAGGAACTTGGAACAACTATTTCGGCAAACGGATAAAAATAATGACAGCATTACGGAAACCATCAGCAGCTGGCGACAGGGGAGGTTTCACTGTCAAGTGATTAATAGAGCATGGACACTCTCATTCGGATTCCTACTCTGGCACATTTGGAAAGAGAGGAATCGTAGTGTGTTTGAAGACACTGCACAACCACTGCAAAACACTTGGCAGCGATCCATTGAAAATATCCGTGAAACTATCCTAGTAGAGAGTTGGACAGATGAGGATTGGAAGACTGTGGGATATGAATCACAGATATTAGACTCTCTAAACCGCAGATGCTATCCAAAATCCTGTGGAAGTACAGACCACTAAACGAATCTATCACGAAAACTTGGGCGCCTCCCCCACAAGGCTTTATTAAACTCAATTATGATGGGGCCTCGAAAGGTAATCCGAGGCAAGCTGGCTCAGGAGGAATTTTCCGTAATTCTCAAGGAGCATTCTGCCGGTTTTATGCCTTAGACCTAGGCCATGCAACAAATAATGAAGCTGAACTTATTGAAGTCAAACAAGGTCTTATTATTGCAATAAGAGAGAATTATCAGCAACTCATCGTTGAAGGAGATTCTGAATTGGTCACAGGAATCCTCCAAAAGTTATAGCAAGGCACACCCTGGGAGAAAATCACTCAAAGTTGGAGAACAACTACTCTCATTTAAGAAGTGAGCCAACTGATGCAACAGATTCAGTACTTGCTCCCAGGCCATATTCGACGGAAAGGCAATGCAGCGACAGACTATCTAGCTAATTGGGGTTGTCAACATCTTGAACGACATATAGATGGCCGCCCCACTGATGCCATCTGGGATGTGGAACTCCACTCTCTTCAACTGATCGTAATTAAGGATCTCCAAACCCCCGATCGGGGTGTACACCTGTCCCGCAGAGCGTCATAAGAGATGAACGTTGGCGGTTGCTCGTCCTTCGCACACTTACATTTCATAATGGCGCATTGGAATTACAGATTATGGCAGTACACGAAAGATCGGCCTTTAATAATGTTGCAGGCAGGCCAGCCTATCTTGTCAGGGTGTAGAAGGAATGTTTTAGTTATGGTAAGTGGCTCGCCTCCCCCCCTCCATTCGTTCACGCATCACTCTCTGCATGCAAGCGTCTTGAGGTAGCCGAGGAGGAAGTCGAGCATTTTTCAACCTGTCAGCCGCTCAACTCAGTCGGGGTATGTATCTGGTTTACTTCTAGCATTCATGGTTACAATTGGGATGGTCTTGTCTAGGAGTGTGTATCATATAGCGATTTTGGTTCTGTTAATGGTCATGGGTTATGTTACTCCCTCTCCAAAGCCAGTAAAACCATGCTTTCGAGACCCTTGCAATTTCCATGCCCATCCTTTTCATACTGTTGCAATTCAGCTAAATTCTTGGTTCAAAGTAAGGCTAATCCTGTTTTGCACTCTGTGGCCGCTAGGATTGCATTCTATGGGTAGAGTAGGGGACCCTTGGAGTTGGGTACTTGTCCTGGTTCTTAACAATGCAAGCGTTCTAGATGGAGCTTATAGGTGGTGCCATAATTATGATCACTGGGACAATAAGAGTCGATTTTGTTCTTGGTCTTTTTGGTTTGTTCTGTATAGGGGATTCGACAGTGAGAATTTCCAGCTACCCCCCGCTCCTCGTATGGACCCTGTGCTCACCCCTGTTCCTGTCAATGCTGCTAACCCAAACACTAGTTTTGGCATGAGGTTGGTACTGTTACATTCCATCCAAGCTAAGTTAGCTCAGGGCTTCAGGTCTGCAAAATGGGAGATAAGGCTCTTGGTCTTTGGCTCTTCGTGTATTCAAAATGTTTTCATTCACTGTCTTAGTCATTTGGTTCAGTGGTCAATAGTGCCTCCCTCGTCAGTTTCTTGTTTGTCAGCCCGACGCATTGTCGATATTCACAGGTTTCGTGGGTGGTTCCAAGACGTAGCTCACTCTCTTTTACTGTTTTCTTACCTGTTTGTATTGCAATATATGCGTTTAGAAACTATGGGGAAGCGTCGGTCAAACGCTCAATCTGCTAAAGGGAAACAGATCCAGTATGAACAAATCCCAAAGAAACGCGGACGAAAATCAAATTTAGAGATTCTTGAGAATTTGGCAGCTAACTATCTTATGGGGAATTCCGTAACTATTCGTCGGGAAATTAGAGGATGGGAACGGGACATCCAGACAGACCTAGAGGATAATGAAATGTAGTGCGTAAATCTTGATTTCGCTCACCGATCCCGGCAACACCAGGGGTCAACTCACGCTATTTCATTCAACAGCATCATTCACACTCTTCACACGTATTGGATCCTAAAGAGCCTTCTAGCAAAGGCTATACGCAGTATAGACGTGTCTAAGGCCGAGTATAACCCAACATTGTCAGAACTCTCGCTTGTTGGACATGATGCAACACATGCGGATCGACTGCAACATATTAAGATCACACAACATCGTGGCACGATAGAATTAGCAGATTGGATGATCAAGTTGGTCGATGGAGAAGCAACTCCAACAACTACATCAAGTTGATATGCTGTGATCTACACCGAGACCTCCAAAGACTGCCTCTTCATATGAAGAGTATTTTTTTTCTTTATCATGTATTTTTATGATATTATCGTGCTTATATGAACTCCGTTTATTTTCCTAGTATGTAGATATTTCAGTTTGTAGATAATTCGATAATAGAACAGATAGCTCAGGCTAGATATAGAAGAATGAAACTTTTCCAGTTTTGGTTTGCTTTTCATGC